>CM053337.1:4823310-5423310 GCA_028583605.1 Dastarcus helophoroides | reverse complement strand
CACGTCACCAGGGATGATATTAAATGGTCGAAGACGATAATACAATTGAGACCCAGGGAAACTAAACGAAGTGTCGGACGCCCTCAAACAAGATAGAGAAACGATATTCAGAGGCGAGCTGGCAAAAACTGGATATTGAATGCTTAAGATAGAGAGCGGTGAAAAAACATGGATGATTCCTTGTCCAGGAGTGGATGAGAACAGGCTAAGGAACAAAAAAAGAAGAAGAAGAAGATGAAGAAGAAAAGCAAGAAGAAGAGGAAGAAAAAAAAAGAGGAAGAATGAGGAGAAGAAGAAGAAGAAGAAGACACCTTGAATGCAAATTGGAATTCGTAAGGTGTGTAACTGTTTACTTGATTATTACATTTTAGAGCATTCGTATGTTAAAAATGTTTGAAATACTTCAGTTTGTTATTAGGGCAAACAGAAATTGTATTTTGTTGCTACTGTTTTTTTACTTTGAAATAAATTATGTTTTAATTGCCGATTCGTGTCCTCAAAAATTTAAAAGCATATAAATATGTGTGTAACAGTTTAAGTGGCTTAGATTATATCACACCTAAATTGCTTGATAGGATTCATATTCTCAGAATTAATATAATGTATTTCCCACTGTAATTTGATTATAGAACTAAAAATTATTCGACCACATTTCAAATAAGAACAAAGTTGTAAAGAGTTGGAAAGGTTTATTCTGAACTCATTTGTTTAAACGTGATAAAGTTTTAATTGTTTTGTATAAAAGGATTAGGACAAGTAGAATGTTTCTAAAATTAGCAAGTTTATGCGTATCGCTGGTGATACTCAAGGAGGTTATAAGCCATGGTATGATGGTGGTACCTTCACAGAGAAGTTCCTTATGGAGATTTAATTATTCAGCCCCTATCAACTATCACGACCAAGAACTTTTCTGTGGTGGTTTCTCTGTAAGTAACAACTCAACGCATTATTCTTATCTAGAAATTAAAATTTTTAAATGTTATCAAAGCGTAACGGTTTATTAATTAATTTTTGTGTTAGGTACAATGGGAAGTAAATGAAGGAAGATGCGGGGTATGCGGTGATAGATTCGATGCTCCTCATCCGCAACCAAACGAAAACACTGGAACATATGGCAGAGGACAAGTAGCTTGTTCTTACAAATCCGGTAGTAAGGCTGACATTTACGTTTTCCTTTCCAACAACCTCAAAGGTTTCTTTAACTATAGGTAACAGCAATTAAGATTTTACTTATATAGTTCTTACTTCTCTAAATTATACTTGCCATAATCACCCTCATAATGGTACACTGGTGCACACGAGTAAATAGAATTTTACCAAATTGCTGTAGTTTTACCATTGTGCAGTTATAACTTGGTCCTGAATCTCAGGATGTTATCATATTGGCGAGCAACAGTTTCTTGTCTTTGAGCTTGTTTTCGACTAATTTTTGGCCTATAAGTGCAAAAATAACCTCAATTACTGTCTATCAGGTCAACTTTTTGGTCTACACGTTACACTCTTTTTTTCCCAAAGGTTATAAAAAAAATGTGTATAAAGGAAAATCAAGGTAAAAGTTACCAAGTATTCTGTTCACAAATAATAGTTTTGTTTGTGCAAAAGCTATAAAGCATATTTATTGCACGCTAAATTGGGTTCATACAATTAGTTGTTTTTTTACAAAGCGTTAAAACTAAAGATCAAGGCACAAATTTTTCATTACAGCTTTTACTTTAATGTTAAATTTGTGAACATTCTTATTCTCGTCTGATGGTTGCTGTTTCAATAACAGTCAACAATCATATATATTTACATTTCATTTATCTGGATATTGTGCCTCCATGACCTTTAAATCAAAATGGAATGGTTTACCTTGCTCATCACTGACTGCGCCAATATTTTTCAAGAAGTCTTCAAAATGGCTATGTAACAAATGCAACTTGATGCTCCTGTTGAAACTAGATATTTTGAAGTTGCTTAAGATTTACTGAACGGTTTCAATATAATTCTGAGCTCCTGTATTTCCAAAATAGTCTCTGCCAATGTTTTTAAACGCCAGTTTTTTCAGTGTTGCCATTGTTTCGATGAAAGTTTCATTTTTAGCAAACTACAGAATATGTAAATTATCAAACACATTAGCCTTTATCTTTCCAAGTAACAGTTTAGAAAATGCCATAATAAATGCTTAAAACAACCTGATTCAATCGACTTACCTTTCACAAATTGATTCACGAGACTCAGTTCTATATACAAAAGTGAAAACATCAGATTATTTCTATCGACAAGTGGCTAGTAGGAAATATTTGAACCACTAGGTTTCAGTTTACATCCTGAGAGCCAATTTCACTGCACCCAATGATTTTCACGAGCTCTGTTATTCCACACACACAATAAACAGAAATCCTTGATATATTGGTTGGCATTGTTGGCCAACGAAAAGGCAGAAGATTCTGTGGTGCAACTTATTGCAATAAATTGATGACTCTCTTAATGCCTTCATATTGTTTACGTGAACAAACTGCGTGACCAATTAGGTCCAATTAAATTTCCATTGTGGAGAAGGACACACTATAATCTTCACTTTGAGTTACCAATGAAAAAAGGGCATGCAGTTGCGTTGCGTCTTAGGCAGAAATCCCCAACATTTTTTCTAAACCTCATACGTTGTGGCAATACACAATTTTATCACCACTAAATAAATTTAGAAAAAATGGGAGAAAGATACTTTCTCTCGATGGAAAGTAGGATATCAACATAAGGCGTAGAGAAAAAGCTGGACATGGGAGAAGAAATCTACCGACAGTTTGGAAATCAGTATGTTTGTTTAACTATAAAACAGCTCCGGAACTTAAGAAAAATTTTGTTTTAAATTATTCTCTAGTAAATCAGTGATAAATATTCAAACCAAATACGTTGGAATAAAGGCTCTGGATCTTTCCATCAGATGGGCTTTTTCTGCTAAACGTCATTTGGTCAACCAATCGCAGTACGACTATCATCCACCATAGACATTTACTGTATTACTACAGTCTATGACAATACTATTTGCGTTATAAGAGAAAAAAAAAATGATTTTGAACCTTCTATAAAAAAGTGTGCTCTTTCAATGTTTTGGAGACTAAAATGTTTATGGCTTTATCTGAGCCGATCACCTTCATTAATTATTACAACTAAAACTCGTAACTTTCTTTAAGATATTCTTTACATTTTTACCACGTAAAATTAACTTTAATCGTTTTGTGTAGCTATTTCAACAGCCGCATCTTTTTTTTTTAAAAAGAGGTTACCTTTAACAGAAATGGAAGAGGAACTGATGATGTAGATTTCTCATAGGCTGTCTGTTCTTCCAAAGGCACATTTCTAATTTTTAAAACGTTTTAGAATTTTCGTCGCCTTCTTCTAAACGCAATCCCATGCTCAATAGAAATGGAAGAAGGTTTCTGATATTCTAAAGATTTGAAAGAGGGTTTTCGTTATAAAAACGACTAATCTACTCTGCGATATAGTCTTACCAATAAAACTTTTTGCAATCACATTTTATCTCTAGTTCCTATATTCTAAAATGTTTCAGTATTTGCGTGCTCGACAATCCCAGTGCTCCCGAGAAGGAAGAATGCTTTGTCCCGATTACTCTAGGAAATGGGGAAGCAAGATACAATGTAAATCCTCACCAAAAAGAATTCAATCACACGATACAGCTACCTCCAGGTTTAATTTGTGACCGTTGCGTTTTGCGTTGGCATTATACAGCCGGTAAGCTAGTTGAAACAGAAGAAATCAAAAAAAGGTTATTAAAAAAATTTATAGGAAATAGGTGGGGAAATTGCGAAAATGGTACTAAAGCCGAAGGATGTGGACCTCAGGAAAATTATGTCAATTGCGCTGACATCTCCATTTATTAGGATCTTTGACCTCAGACGTAGCTCTTACATTTGATAAAATTACCCTAAAATATAAATCCATTTTGCATATTATGACCTCGATTTTCAAGGTTAATTATTTTCCAAACAAGATTGTTTAACAAAAATTAAAATATTTATCTAACTGTTATTAAAATCTTTTTCTTAAATGTTTGATAAATAGAAACAAAAATATCAAGAATTTCAACCTGTATATAGCGTGATCACATACGCAGACACAGGTCAACTGACAGAAATACGTGTTGTTTTTTAATTGTTAATTTAAAAAATAATCTAAAAAAAAACAAATTGTGTCAAAGTTTCGACAAAGCTCTCCTCTTTCCAAAATGCAGCTGACTTGTTGCACAATTTTGCCACATACCATATACGGTGAATGAACTTTTATAGCAGCACCAGCTGATGCTACATTAATTTAGGGTAACGGGTCCAATAACTCCATCCTTTTAAATAGTGAGTCTCAAATTTGAACAAGTTGTGACTCGTCAGTCGGCTTTTAGAACTGTAAGAGTGAAGTGGTGTTTTTCGTATCTGTCGCGCATCAAGGATTTCGAACAAGGCCTTAACATTGAGCTTTGTTTTAACTTGCAAAAAAGTTCTAAAGAAGCTCATAAATATTGTCAACTTTAACTACCAAAAAATTTAAATATTTCCAAATTGGGCAGCAGAAATGTTAAATTAAATTAATAAACATAATGTTTTCGACCAATTAGAGTTCCCTATGAAGAATAAGCTCATGAAATATTGAAATCAGTGTACTGCAATATTATGGTGACTCTGAAGACTGTTTGCAAGTGGTATGAGCTATTTAAAGACAAATATAAGTATGTTGAAGACGAGCTACGACCAAGATGTCCTTCAACTTCAAAGTAAGACTAAAACGTGCGAAATGTCGCAGAAATGATTCATTCAAGCAAAAGACTGACTATTCGGGAGTTAACAAACATACTGAACAAATCAAAGACTGTACAGTTTTTCTATGCAACACATCATATGAGTTCGTGCAAAACATTTCAACCGATAATTTGCAAATAAGACCAATGAGTGCGAAATTTGATGACAGATTTTGACAGACGATCAGGAGGAAATTCTCGTGTCAGTTTGCACGGAATTAAAAAAATGGCTTGATGCAAATCCGGACTTCCTGAACAAAATATAACAGATAAAAGTTGGGCGTATGGTTACGACCCTGAGACAAAGATTCAGAGTCCCCAATTTAAAAACGAGTGACCCTTCTCGCCCTAAGAAGGCACGTCAATCAAAGTCGAACGTCAAGGTCATGCTAATTGTTATTTTTAATAGTGAGGGCCTAATGCGATCAGAGTTCATTTCCAAGGGAGCAACTGTAAACTCCAAATTTGGGCGTACTGCAACTTTTGCTAACGATATATGAAGAAAAAGACCAAAAGAATGAGATAATGGCTTCGGCCTTCATCACGACCATGCGTCATGCCATCAATTCGTTTCCGATTCGCCAATTTTTGGCCAAAAAGGGAGTTCCTCTCTGGATGTGACACCATGCAACTTCTGGATTTTCGTTAGCATGCAAACTGTTTTAAAAGAAAAATGTTTCGTACTACTGAGAGGGTTGCGATATAACAGCTCCAAGCCCTTTCAAAAAACTACTACCAGAAATGCCTCCAATCATGGAATCGACTTTACGATAAGTGCATTACTAGCATAGGAGAGTGCTTTGAAGGAGATTAATTAAAATGTCATGTATTGTTATTGCTTTTTCGTAAAAAAATTATTCACTGTATTATTTGAACAGGCCTCGTATAATTAGTTTCTTTGCGAAAATTCGAGCTTGGCGCGTTAGTGGATAATACAGCAATTTATAATCTACTTTCTCGAATTACACTATTATCAACTGTAATAAAAAAAGGTTTAAATATTTGGTCAAAGATCTATTGAAAAATTGGAATACAAGTCTTGCCCGCTGAAACCAAAAAAATTTAAAAAACACAACAAAGGTTGCTCTAACGCGTTTCGATTGCTATGCTATCATCTTCAGAGAAAGTAAGTATCTCTCTGAAAATGATAGCTTGGCTATCGAAATGCATTAGAGCAACCTTTGTTGTGTTTTTTAATTTTAGTTTCAGGGTTTGGTGGAACGGACTGGTCCTTGGTTATCTTCAAAAATTGAAATACAGAACTTGTTCCCTGAAACCAAGAAAGATTAAAAAACACACCAAAGATTGCTCTAACGCGTTTTGATAGCCATCTTGTTATCTTCAGAGAGAAACTGGAACTGTTTCTCTCTGAAGATGACATCTTGGATGTCGAAACGTGTTAGAGCAACCTTTGTTGTGTTTTTTTAATCTTTCTTGGTTTCAGGGGACAAGTTTTGTATTTCAATTTTTGGTTTCAGGGGACAAGATTTGTATTTCAAATTTTGAAGATAACCAAGGACAAATCTGTTCCACCAAAAAAAAAAGTTCTATGGGGCGATAAATTTGATAGAGCAACGTTTCTGAAACTTTTTTTGACATGGCCCGGTTATTTTGATGCTTCTCCTTCGTGACCTACTAAAAATTTTTTAACTCTATTTTACTATTCAAAACTTTTACTACATTTTAAGGTTAGAAGTCAAAATTTCGACTTTGATCCAAAACTGTGCTTCGAAATCCCGAGTTCCAAGTTTTTTTTTTACTGGACAAAAGTCCAGTATTTTTAAAACTTTAAAGCTATAATATTAAAACATTCTACATTTTACCTTGAAATTTCGATTTTAAAATTCAAAATAACAAGATTTTAACGGGCATTTTCAGAAAAAAAGTTGTGATACACCATGCTGAATTTTTCTTTAAATTTTGAGTGCATTTAATTCTTTATATTTTTCTAAAAAGTTGACTTTAAACTAAAAACTTTTTTTTCTGAAAATGTCCCTTGAAATCTTGCCTTGAATTTCAATTTCAAAATTTCAAGAGAAAATGTAGGATGTTCTATTATTATAGCTTAAAGTCAAAATTTTGAAAATACGTTCAAGCTTTTGAACGAAAACATGAGATGGTAGAACTTTTCAAAAAAAATGTCCAATTTAAATTTCTAATTTTTGATGTCTTACGTAACTTAAATTTTTTTTATTTCGATTTTCTTCTAATGATTTCAGCTTTAAAAAACGTATTGTTTTAAGATTTTGGCCTATTAAAGATAAAATTTCATCTTAATTTCCTTCTTTTTTTTTTGTTTTTTAATACCAACGCCAATTTTTTTTAACTGCTGGCTTAAACTGAAACTTGTGCTTCCTAAAGACAATTTTTGCTAGAAATTTTCTCCACATTAAGACTAATTGCTAACAAACTTTTAATGGAAATTGAAGATTTTTTAAACTTAAAATATCGACTTCAAAATAGAAATTTGACTTTTTTTTTAGCTTTGGAACTCGCCTGGTTTCTTTCTTGAATTTTTTATTTCTCAAACTTTTATAATTCAAACTATAACTTTAAAATTTTCTATTTTTAACTTTCGAATTTTTTGAAAATTTCAATATTTTGTCAAAATTTACTTGTTTTGAATTTATTTTAACCATTCCCGAATATTTCGACTTTTTAAAATTTCACGAATTTATTTCCAAATTTGGAGCTTTTGAAATTTCTCAGTTTTTGGAACCATTTACATTTTTTAACAAATTTAACCATTTGTAAAAATGTGACCTAAACATTTTAAACTTTTTTTAACATTTTTGCTTGTTATTAAAAATTTTGTCTCAATATGGTAAAAAGTTCGATATTTTTTCAAAATCCATCTATTTTTTGAAATTTACGAATTATTTTAAAAAATATTTATTTTTGTAGAATTTCCAATATTTTTAAAAACTGCGACGTATTTCAAGTTTCAAAATTTTTTGAAAAATTTTAATATTGTCAAATTTTTACCTTTTTAGAAATTTCTGATTATTTCTTAATATCTCTACTTTTTTAAAAATTAGATGCACATTTTTTCACAACTTCAATTTTTTTTTGGAAATTTTGATTTTTTCATAAATTTAAAACTTTTTTAAAACATTTTTGAATTATTTTAAAATTTTGTATTTTTAAATTTTGAAATTTTTTGAAAATTGCCGTATTTATTAAAAATAGGATTTATTTTGAAAATTTTAATATTTTGTCAGAATTTACTTTTTTTGAATTTATTTGAACCATTCCCAAATATTTCGACTTTTTAAAATTTCACAATTTTTTTTCAAACTTAAACCTTTTGAAAATTCTCAGTTTTTGAAAAAATTTAAATCTTTTAGCAAATTTCACCATTTGGAATAATGTGACAAAGTTTGATATTTTTTGAAAGTCCATCTTTTTTTTGATATTTACGAATTGTTTTAAAAAAGTTGTTTTTTGAAGAATTTTAAACTTATTTGAAAATTGTGACGTATTTTAAGTTTTAAAATTTTTTAGCAAATTTTGATATTTTCAAGTTATCACCTTTTTTGAAATTTCTGATTATTTTTTAATATTTCGGCTTTTTTTAAAATTTGATCCAAATTATTTTCATAACTACAATTTTTTTCTGGAAATTTTGATTTCTTTATAAATTTTAAACCTTTTTCGAGAATCTTCGAATTATTTTAAAATTTTGTATTTTTAAATTTCGAAAGTTTATCAAAATTGACGTATTTAATAAAAATAGGATTTTTCTTTGCAAATTTAAATATTTTGTCAAAATTTACTTTCTTTGAGTTTGTTTTAACCATTTCTGAATATTTCAAGTTTTTAAAATTTCACCAATTTTTTCTAAATTTAGACCTTTTGAAAATTCTCAGTTTTTGGAAAAAAATTAAATTTTTTAGCAAATTTTACTATTTGTAAAAATGTGACTTCAAAATTTTTACCTTTTTTAATATTTTTGCCTATTATTAAAATTTTTGCTTTCATATGTTAAAAAGCCTAATATTTTTTTGAAAATACATCTATTTTCACAAATTTACGAATTATTTTAAAAATATTGTCTTTTGAAGAGTTTCAATTTTTTTTGAAAATTGCGACGTATTTCAAATTTTTAAATTTTTTGAAAAATTTTGATTTCTTTCAAATTTTCACCTTCTTTGAAATTTCCGATTATTTCTCAATAACTAGGCTTTCTTTTTTAAAAATTGGATGCAAATTTTTTTCATAACTTTAATTTGTTTTGGAAGTTTAGATCTCTTTTGAAAATTTTAATATTTTATGAAAATTTCCACATTTTTCAAAATTTTTACATTTTTACAAATTCAGACATTTTTCCAAATTTTGACTTTTTCGGAAATTTCAACTGTTTTCAAAGTTTTCCAATTTATTCCAAATTTTAGGTTTTTTTTTTGAACATTTCGACTTTTTAAAATTTCCACCTTTTCATTGTCTTATGTTTCAAATTTTCTAACTTCACTTATTTTTTAAAATTTCGACTTTCTAAAATTTCAACAGTTTTTTTGTTTTGAAAATGTAGCCATTTTAACCGTTAGCTTTGATTCGATTTTCGAGTTTTATTGAAAAAAATTAAAGGGAGACATGAAGATATATTTAATACTCCAAGGGGAACAACACAAAAGGGGTTGGGAACCCCTGATTTACTCGTCAAATCATGGATTATGGATTGCTGAAACATTTAAAGAAAAAAAGTTAAAATTTGTAAATAAAAGTAACACTTTTTACCTTATTCTTGTAAAAATTTAAATTTAAAATTTCTCATGTTTTTCTTGAAATTTAGACTTTTAACTATCAAACTTCTGAATTTTTTAAAATAAAATTTTGATTTGAGGTTAAACATTTTGGCAAGTTTAGAATTTGACTTTTTCGATTATTTTTTTTTTAGTTTTAAGTTTATACAGGAGGGACCATAAGTAATGGTACATAGAGCAACAGTAGATTTTTCGTATAAAAATAACGTAATTATTACTTTTAGGATTTTCTATATGTAGAGTAAAAATTTAATTTTTCTTATACTTACAATACAGGCTGGACCTTAAGTAATGGTACATAGAGCAAGAGTAGATTTCTTGTATAAAAATAACGTGATTTAGCCACATTTACCTTATACCAAAAGTGATATTAACAGAGATACAGGGTGTCAAAGTTGAAAAAAAAAAGATTGTGATTTTTTCGCATAAATGATGAACACATTTTACTATAGACATGAAATTTGGCATAGGAGTTTTTTTTGGTCAAGAAATTCTAATTTGCTAACAGATTGCCATTAACTCATAGGGGGCGCCACCTGCGCTACTGCACTATTCTAAAGCATCATAACTTTTTTATGCCTTCATGTACACTCATTTTAAATAGATATTTTTATTTACCTACATTTTCTACGAAAAAAATGTATTCCTTTTAATTGTTGATACAAGCAACCGTTTTCAAGATATTTGTCTTTAAAGTTTGCCGTACGTTTATTTTAAGTTATGCAAATGTGAATGTTTCGCAGTAGGTTTCAAAATAAAAGTAATAAAACTGCCTCTAAAATAGTTTATATCAAATATTATTTTACTGACATTATTATTACACATGTTTTTTTTAAATTTCTAAAGCACATTTAAATAAAATACCAAAACAAAATTTATTTTCAAAAATAAGTAGGTGAAAAATGACCTTTTCTATGTAAAGGGGTTGTAAACAATTTAAAATCTAGCTGTCTTTTATTAAAAGTCATCTTTAAATATCTGCCTTGACCACCCAGGCTATTACCATTTTCTTGTGCGGACTCAGGGTACATATCTCACATCTCTATGTTAGAAAATAAATTACGTCTTAATTTTTTGGATTTTCTTTATTGAGATTTTCAAAATTTAGGTAATAATGTTATTAGCAAAGTAATATTTGACTTAAATTTGTTTTAAAAATCTCTTATGATTACTTTTTTTTCAAGTCTACCTCGAAAATTTAATATCTTAGTAATTTAAAACCAAGGCACGTCAAGCTTTAAAAGCAAATATCTTGGGAACGGTTGCTCGTATCAACTTTTAGAAAGTACTTTTTTTACGTAAAAAATATGGGGAAATAGAATTATCCATTTAAAAATTTATATAGTAGGTGCACAAAAAAGTTATGATGATTTAGAATTGTGCAGGATAGCCCAGGTAGCGCCCCAAATCAGCTATTGGTAATATGTTAGCAAATTACAGTTTGTCGACTTAAGAAACCCCCTTGTGGAAAATTTCGTGCCTATATTACAATTCGTTCCATAATTATACGAAAAAATCGAAATTTTTTTTTCAACTTTAACACCCTGTATCTCTGACATATATCTCTGTTAATATCAACTTTTGGTATGAGGTAAATGTAGCTAAATCACAATATTTTTATTTGAAAAATCCACCATTGCTCTGTGTACCATTACTTATGGTCCACCTGTATAAGAAATTCAAAGAAAAAAATTGAAATTTAGACGTTTGGCTAAAAAATTTACTTTTATCCTGTTTATTAGGTTCGAGACGTTTTCGAAAACTTTTTCAAAGTTTTGAGCTAAAAATTCATAGAAAAAAATTAAAATTTAAACGGTTGGACAAGGAATTTAATTTCCCCTGTTTTTATTAGCTTTCAAAACTGTTGTGACCATCTTTTTTCAACGTTTTGGCTTTAATATTAGATACTCAAAGAAAAAAAAAAGATTTTTGCGGGGCGGACGGCAAACCATATATTACATTTGGTATTGGAGTCTTGAATTTTTTCCGTTAATTTGGTTTTAAAGTCGAGAAAAATGTATGAATCTTGAAAAACAAGGTTGAATTCTTCACTAATATTTGAAATTTTACAGTTAAACTCAAAATGCCTCTAAAAAATTGAAATACAAATCTTATCCACTGAAACTAGCTAACTGACTCTAACGCGTTTCGACAGCCAAGCTATCATCTTCAGCATCTGCTTTCCCAAAATTTTGGGTTTTGTCTCGAAATTTTGCTTAAAGTTAAAGTGCTTGAGGAAGTTTAAATGTATAGGATTATGCTGAAATTTTAACTCAAAAATTTGGAATTTTTTAAAATCAACTTTTCATTTAAAATTTTCTATGGAAAGACGTGTATCGAAAAAAAAAAGTTTGTAGTTTGTAAAAAACACTTATGCTTGTGGATAGTCCTTCTATTAATTAACACCCTGTGCAAATAATATATCTTTATTTGTAGGTCATAATTTTTGCAGCAGCTAACATTTTAGATTTACCTTCTATAATATTTAATAGTTTGGGAAGTTTACCAAATAATTACCTAATTATAGAGAGTTTCATGCTCCTTCAAATATAACGAAAAATTACTCATAAAAAACTATTTTGAATTTTTAATAAGTTTAAATATTTGTCTTGGTTAGAGGTCATTAGCATACATCTGCAAATTAAAATTGAATTAAGAACCGTATTAGTAAAAACTCGTGTCAGCAGCACGCAATAAATTATTATTTATACACCATATTGCAATTTATCTTCTAAAATATGCTGATAAAATAATTAATCTGCTACATTTAATTTAAATCAACATGTAATGCAGAAAAAAATTAAATATATTACTATTGCATACAAGGTTATCGCCTCGTAAGCAAAGTCAATAATTCATTTAACTGAATACAATTTTACTAGTCCGCCACTGACCCGATCACGAAGACTAAACTTGAAATATAAGATGTGAATCCAGGAATATTAAATTAGTACTAGAGTGTCTTCAACAGTAAATACATAAAATGTTGACTAAAGTTTCACTGCTGCTGTTGGCGTCTTTGAATGCAATTTCCATTCAAGGTTCGAGTCTCGACGACGCGAAAGTATGTTTATCAACTACAAAAGATTTAACAATAAATAACGAAGAGTGCAACTTAACGTTCAAAGATTTAAAATTCGCAAAACGAGACGCTTCAAAACCATTCGCCGTCCTAGCTGGTATAAACAAAACCACATTGGAGGAAGATTCTGTTACTGATTTGAGGAATATCAAGGAACTATTTCTGGTAAATTTGAATATAGCCGACATTGCACCAGGAGCTTTCAAGAGACTAAACAACATTGCCATCCACCTCTCTGAAAACAAGCTACAGAATATAGCGAATGGAGTCTTTTCAGGCGTCGGTATCACCAGACTTTATTTGGACGCCAACCAAATAAGTACAATAGCGCCGGAAGCCTTCAATGACATGCCCGAATTGACCCTGTTGGATATAAGCGGGAACCACTTACATGAATGGAATGGAAATGTATTGCTGGGAAGTCCACAAGTAAACGAATTGATCCTAAGTCACAATGAAATCAGTAAATTGCCAGCGAATTCCTTCATCTTCAAGACCTCAGGTGATATAGAGAAAATTGACTTCAGTTACAATAAAATCACCACTGTTGAAAAGTCGGCTTTTTCGGATAAGCTAAATATTAGGAAGTTGATTCTAGAGCATAATAGTATTTCAAAATTGGAGGACTTTACTGACGCTGGTATTACTTATTTGGATTTGAGTGGTAATGGGATTAAGTGCTCGAGGGATGAAAAAAGTTTGTATGAGACAGCATTTGATGGGAAATGTTATTCTATCGGGGAAACATTCTTTGATTGCGACTGCTTTAGTATTTATAAAGCGATTTGGCAGTTCATCGAGAAGAAATGTTATATTCCATCATCCAAACAAATGTGCAAGGAGTTTTTGTAAAATTATATTGAGTCTACAGCTTTGTGAATTATATTATTTTTATTAAATTTTATTAAACAGGATTTTTGTTGTAGTATTTCAATAAAGAGATATTTTGAAAAAAACTGCTTCTCTCTACTCCTTCCAACTCTCCCTTCTCTTCTAACAGTATATATTACATTATTTGGGTAACATAATATTCAGTTATTTTTTTTTTTTTGATATTCGATGAGATTCATAAGCAATTTTGTGTAAATGTCAATCGGCTGATCATAAATTACATTTTGTAAACTGAAACCATAAAAATACGATTCGCAGGTTAATATTCAACTTTGCAAGTTAATTAGAATTTGCATATTACAGAGGTGTAACAAATGGAATTTATTTGGTGTTACTGTTTACATTCTAACAAGAATAGGAAATTTCCCAGGCACTGGTACTATACAACGAGAATTGATTCAAGAACATAAAATGTGTCTTGCATAATTAATTAATTAACCCATTTTATGATCTTCTAAGATAGCTGTAAACGTGTAATTTGTTATTATGTTGTTCTGAAGTTAATATTTTGTTTAAATTCTTAGCATTGCTTCATGGACGCTTTAGTACTAAAAAAAACAACAATCCTTTAGAATAAATGTTAGTCTGAACTAAATTTTTTTGTCAGTTGCAGACAAAGATCTATAAAAAATAAGTACTAAACTAATCGAAAACCGGTAAAGTACGATTCATATTTATGCTAAACATTCTTCTGTTTCGTTAGCCCGTCCTCATCCACTCCTGGATATGGGCCTCCTCCACGTTTTTCACCGCTCTCCATCTTGAGCATTCAATATCCAGGTTTTGCCACCTCGCCTCTGAATATCGTCTCTCTATCTTGTTTGAGGGCATCCGACACTTCGTTTAGTTCCCTTGGCTCTCAATTGTATTATCGTCTTCGTCCATTTAATATCATCTCTGGTGGTGTGTCCTAACTAGCGCCATTTATTAGTAGTTACATGTTCTATGACATCGACGACTCTCGTTCTCTCTCTGATGTCTTCGCTTTCGACTCGGTCTCTCAAAACTGATTCCCAACAGTGTGCGCTCTATCGCTCGTTGGCATACCCTTAAACGATGCGCCCGCTTTTATTAGGGTTATTGTCTCGAGGTCGTATGTCATAAGAGGCAATTTGCAAGAGTCGAAGACTTTCCGTTTCAGGTTGATGAGAATGTCTGTTTTCCTGAGGATGTGAAGTTTTCTAAATGCTGCCCATGTCAAGCCAACTCGCCTGGTGATTTCTGCCGCCTGATTTTCTTTATCGAGCGCCTGATGTTGTGGCCAAGGTACACGTATTCTTTAACCACTTCAAGTGTGGGGTTCAGTTTTCCACCACTTCAAGTGTGTGGTTGCCGAGCTTAACCTGAATGTTGTCTGAACTCATAACCTTGGTTTCTTAAAGGTTCATCCTTAGTCCCACGATCTCCGAAACTTCTTTTAGCTCTCCTAACATATCTTTAAATTCATTCGCGTCGGTGCTCATTAGGATGATGTCATCAGCGAAACGTAGGTGACTCGATATTGACTCCTTTCTGTTGCCAGGTCAGATTTTTGAAGACATCATGTAATGCGAGCGTAAACAGCTTCGGGGAAATAGTGTCGCCTTGTCTGACTCATCGTTTGATATCATCTCGGTGATTAAGTCTTCTTCAACTTTGATGTAGAGAGTGGCGTGTTCATAGATGTTTCCGATGAGGTTCAAGTATCTTAAGTCAATCCTTGCTGCCTTTATCTCATGCAAGATTGCCCAGATATCTATAGAGTCGAAGGCTTTTCGGTAATCGACGAATGCCAGACAGAGTGGGACATTGTATTCAGAGCATTTCGCGATCAGTGTGCGCACTGTTTGAACATGATCGATGGTGCTGTAACCCTTTTTGAACCCAGCTTGATCCACAAGTTGGTGAAAATCGAGCTTATTGTTAAGATGGTTAATGACTTTTCTGGTTAAAAGCTTGTATAGTACCGAGAAAAGTCTGATAGGCTGGTATTTTTCGATGTACGTTGGATCGCCTTTTTGAAAGAGGATGGTGACCTCAGAATTTTTCCCTGCATCAAGAATTCTTCCTCCTTCCAGGCATTTGTTGAGAAAAATAAGAAGCGCTTTGTCTAAAGCTATTCCTTCAGTCCTCCAGTCCTGAGCATCTCACTTGTCACTTGGTCTTCTCCGGGAGCTTTTCGATTTCTCATCTCTTTCAGACTAACCTTTATTATTATTATTATTATTACTATGGGGTCGGTCATCCCTGCAGCACTAAAGCTATCGCTTATTGTGCCCCCTCCACGAATGTCTCATAATAGGTCTGTTCTTTTGAAAAATTCCATAACCTCCTTTATGGGTGTCTCCACTATTGTCTTTGGTTCAATCAAAGCATTCCCAAAGCTGGAATGTCTGTCCCTTGCCAGAGCCGGACATTCGCATAATATGTGTAAAGGAGTATCTTCTTCCTCTTCACACATTCTTCAAGTAGAATTTTCTTTTACGCCAATTGTTGTAAGATGTTTCATTAGGGCACAGTGTCCCGTAAATAGTCCAACTGTCCACCTGAGCTGATTTTTGCTTAACTGTAATAGTTCTCTGGCTCTCTTTTCTAATGGTCCTTCAATGAACTTCCGCGATTGCCTCAGACCATTGACACCCCTCCAGTGACTGCTGTGTTCTTTTTTTAGGAGTTCCTTTATTACCTCTTTTGCCGCTTTGTAGGCAAGCGGACAAGTGGGCTCCGAGCCTTCTAGAGGAAACTCGGCTCCCCTTTTGGCTAAAAGTTCTGCTCTTTCATTTCCTTCAATTGCCCGATGGGCCTCAACCCATCGGAGTATAACTGTATTGTGCTGTGCCAAGCTTTTTAGCTTATCAGCACAATCTTTGACCGTACTAGAGCTTATTTCATAAGCTCTCAGCGCTTTTAATGTTGCTTGGCTGTCGCTGCAGATCACGATTCTCTTATTTTTATAAGACCTCTTGATTATTGCTTCAACACAGGCTGTAATTGCAGTAACTTCTGCCTGAAATACGGTTGCCAAAGATCCCAGGTTTATGTAGAATTCATTCCTTGGTTCTTTGCTGGTTATTCTTGCACCAGTACTTATTTTAGTTTTGGATCCATCTGTGAACCAGATTGATCCATTCTCTCTTTTTGGTTGTACTAACTGAACTCCCCTTTCCGGTATTACTACCCGGCAGGGTCTGTGAAAGTTTAGGATGCTTTTTGTTCTGTCCGATGGCATACTTAACGTATGGTTCGCACAGATCCGCTGGAATATTTCTGTATGGGATGTTGATCTAGGTGATTCCATTCCATACCCGTTTGTTTTTAGTCTGTAGGCTGCTGACAGGGCCTCCACCTCCACCACTAGATGAAGTGAAGGCAGACCTAGCAGTGCTTCCATGGCTGCAGTGGGCGTTGTTTGCATTGCCCCTGTTATTCCTAAGCAAACTAACCTTTGTACCTTGCTTAGTCTTATATGCCACCAGATTAAAGAACCGTATGTTGCTATGGGTACTTGGAATATATCCAATGGACCATCGCTGGTCTGAGTCTCCATTGTTTTCCTATCATACCTCTACAGGCCGATAGGGCCTTAGCAGCTTTGGCAGTAACTTTTTCCACGTGAGCACCGTAGCTAAGTTTGGCATCTAAGGTAAGTCCCAAATATTTAACTTCCTTACTCAGCGGAATTTCTTGACCTCCTAAAGTAGGCCTCTTTAAGTCATTAAGATTCCTTTTTTTAGTGAATGCTGCTATCGTGGTTTTCGCAGGGTTCACTGTTAGTCCCTCTGCTAAACACCACATTTCTGTAACATTTAGTGCCCGTTGCATTAATGCTGATACGGGCCCTGGAAATTTACCTCTAATTAATAAGGTTAGGTCATCTGCGTATCCTTGCGCATGAAATCCTTCTGGTTCTAGTACCCCTAGCAGATCATTTACCACAAGGCTCCACAGAAGTGGTGACAATACTTCACCCTGCGAACAGCCCCGGGCTGCAGATATTGCTATCGATATGTTGCCTAGTGATGTTGTTATTCTCCTGTTTTGGAGCATAAAGTCTATCCAGCGAGGTACCGCCGGATCGACTCCATGCCTTTCTGCAGCTCTTTTGATAGATGCGTATAACGTATTATCAAACGCACCTTCAATGTCTAAAAAGGCTCCCAAGGCAATTTCCTTGCTTTTGAGGGCTTCCTCGATTCTGCGTGTGAGTTCATGCAGGCCAGATTAACCTTAGTTCTTGTTGGTTAAATTCTGGAATCTCCTCGAAACCGACGTTTTGGATCACTCACCCTTTATTTTCACAAAGATGGTATAGCTCTGGCGTTAACTGGCTGTACAATCTTCAATGGAAAATTTTGATAATCGCAACGATTTTACCTTTTTCTCATACTATTATGCTCTGTTCATTTTTCATCCTGTGTATAAGTGCTTTTCCTTTAGCCATTTTGGATCGAAGGCCCTCATATTCATAATACCTTCAAAGGCTTCATAGATTTTCTTTGCGATGTATTTCCCCAAGTCTCTACAAATCGTTCTCTTTACTATTTTATCTAATTGGCGGTATTGAAGTGCGTCATGATCCATAACTCTGCGCTCTTCCAATAGTCTTATCGTGTCAGGAGTAAGCTTCGTGTTTCTGTGATCTTCAAATGCGCAGACTTTCTTGGTTGCCACTCGAATACTGTTGACTAAGTTTTCCGTCAGTTTACTTAAGTCTTGGTTGTTCAGTGCATTTGTCGGTTCCACTCTTTGTTCTATCTGTTTGCTGATTTCTCCTGCTTCCTTTCTAACTCGGTCTTTGTTGGTCTTAGCTTCTTTTCAATCTGTTTTTTCTTTCCAGCGGGCCGGGTGTCGACACATATATTAGCTCTTAGAAGCCTATGGTTACTTAATGTATTAAAATGATTAAGGACCGATACGTCAGTGCATATACTCCTGTCCTTTACCATCATTTAGTCGATCTTGTTCTTGATGGTACCATCTGAGCCTCTTAAGATTTACTTTCGTTGCGAAGGCTTTCGGTAGAAGATTTTTATGAAATAGATCATCTCCTTGCACAGGAAGTTTAGCATCGTTTGCTCTTTATCATTTCTTGGGCCTAATCCAAGTTGTCAATATTTCTAGGGTCTACTGCTGTTTTTTTTTAATTTTAAATTGAAGTCTTCAATGAGGTCTTCATAAAACTCTCTACTTCTTCATCGGGTGAAGCAGCGATGTGAACACAGGTCTGAGTAACCTGTATGCTGCACCTGTTATTTAGTTTTAGTATTATATATATATATATATATATATATATATATATATATAACACGGTTTGATATAGCATGGCATTTGATGATAAGATGTTTCATTGTTTTGTGAACTATTATAGCCACTTCAACGAAGTAGTGGTTACTGTAGGAGTTTCGTTGGAACAGTAGATGCCCGGATGCCAAGATGCTTCTCCTTTTAGCCTGGTCTTGCTGATTTCCAGAATGTCCCATTTAATATTTTCTAGTTTATTTTCTAAGGCAAGTCCGTGCCCATTTAATCTTATAGTACAGATGTTATAAGATAATCTCTGTAATTTTTTTGCGAAGTATTCATATTTATATGCAGTTTTATTGGCTCTTTCTGCGCCAGTCGCTCTTTACACAATCCTAAGTTTTAGTACCTTCTATTAAGCAATGGCAATCTCTTATAGATTGCCTCAAACAGCGATTGCCATTCCTTAATGGAAGATACTGAAATTTAGGATTGTGAAAGAAGTGACTGCCAAAGAAAAAGCTAATTAAACTGCATATAAACAGATATTATAGTTGTAAATTATTATTTTTCAGTGATTTGTGTATTTTGTCAGCTTTTTTCTTGAAATTTAAATTTTTATTCATATATTTTTTGTTTTAATTTGTTCTTTAATTTTTTATTAGATTCTGTAGATTTTCAAACTAAGGATTGTATCCCAATCCATTCTAAGCCTGTTTGGTTATTGTCCATATGCCAACAACAACAAAAAAAAAAGTAAGATTCACGCCAGCACAACAAGAATTGAACAAGCAAGAAATTGATAAGACAAGAAGCAAAACAACTTCTTGTCTTGTGTAGCAAGACGGAAAAATAAGTTAGTCAGCAAGGCAAGAAATCTTGCTTTGTGCATCGCTAGCTACAAGTGGAGAGTATTTTGTGGTGCACAGGAACCTATTAGGAAAGGGCCCTTCTCGGAGTTTTTTCTTAGACCCAATTTGGGTTATACATTGTCTAATACGAGGGTAAATCAAATATGAAACCGAATGTCTATCATGTCGCCATGAGGGCGTCGGGAGTGTACGCCTACTCTTAGATATGTTAAGTAGGGATATCACGCAACTTCCTGCGCTCAAGCGAAGTCTGTTCTCTCCGTTCATCAGTTGTAAATATAATGAGTGGGCAAGAGGTTCATTCGCACGCTGCGTGGTGCGTTATTATTAAATTTCTTGCCGTTGAAGGTGTAAAGCCCACTGATATTCTTCATAGACCAGAAGCACAGTTTGGGGACACTTGTTAAAGGAAAACTCAACTGTATGAATGGCACAAAAAATTTTTGGAACGATAAACTAAAGTTTAAAATGCTTGTTGTTCTTTGACCTGTTTAACTGTTGGTGAAATTGCAGCTCAGGTAGGGATAAGGTTGAGAGTGCTCAATCCATCATTACAGATGAGCTGCAGCTGCCAGCTGGGTACCTTGTCTTTTGACAGAAGAACAGAAACAATATCGTCTGGAGATTTGTCAGCGCCATCTCGAACGTTTTCAACGTGAAGGAGATGGTTTTTTCGTCTCATTACGTGTGATCTACCAATATATCCCTGAATCTAAACAACGAAGCATGGAGTAAAAAAGAAAGGGGGAAGGTGCATCCCTCACAGTAAAAACTCGCCTTTTAGCTGAAAATATTCTTGAGACAATGTTTTGGGATTTTGAAGGAGTTATGCACGTCGATTTTCTGCATGAACGTCACTGCCTACTACTGCCAGATATTAGATTAAGAAAAACGTGCATATTGGCAAAAGAGGTACGAATTTTTAATCAGAAATGTGATTTTGCTTTACGACAATGCCCCTCTTAGTCAATCTGAGACATCAAGAATTAAAGGTAATGCATTGGGCAACATTAGAACATTTATAGCCCTTATTTATCACCATGCGATGATCATATGTTTGGGCCAATGGAAGAAGCTCTAGGTGCTGAGCAATTTCATGATGATGCTGCTGTTGAGACATTTGTGCGCAATTGGCTGCAAACTTACCTCCCTTTTTTTTATAATGATGGCATTAAAAAGCTTCCAATTTGCTAGGAAAAATGCATAACAAAATCAGGAGATTATGTAAAAAAATTATTAATAACTTTTATGTATGTATCTTGTATCAATAAATTTTTAAAAACAAATTCCAGTTCATATTTGATTTACTTTCGTATTATAATTTTTAAATGCTTAATACTGGATTTGGAGCTACGAACGGACTTAGGAGAGAGCTTGGGGGTAAGCCCAAAGATAGAAAAGATAGGAGAAATAGGTCTACCTAATTTTATACAATTGCTTAAAATAAGTTAAAGTAAAATTTGGAAAAAAGGGGATAAATTAGAGATTTAAAAAAAAAAACCTAAATTTCTATATAAAATTTAAAATTGTTTGAAACATTCTCTAGAAAGTTTGAGCTTACAGCCAAATTCATAAAAAATATGTAAACATTTTAAATTATAAATAAAAAAAGCATCGAAATTTTCAGAAAGACCCCAATTTTTAAAAAGCTTTCAAAGTTTAAATTTAATATTTAGAAAAAATGAGGAAAATCAAATTTCAAAGTCAAAATAATAAAAAAAACTAGTCCTACGAATAAATCTGTATTTCAACTTTATGTTTAAAATTTTGTTTATGAGGAAAATGAAAAATGTTTAACGAAAATTTGTAGTTTTGCGAAAAAAATCTAAAATTTGAAATCAAATTTTACATTTCAGGCTGCAACTCGAAGAAGACGAATTTTAAGGTAATGTCAAATTTTGTAAGTGTCAAATAAACCTTGAAATTTTGAAAAAACGAAAACTTTTGAAAAAACAATATTTTAAAAGTTTCAAAATTTGGAATTTGAGTAGAAGATTGAAAAAAGGTTTAAAATAAAGGCGTAAAATAACATGAACAAGAATTTCAAAATTAAAAAACGATTAGAATTTATAGCGTTAAAATTCATAGTTTCTACAGGTAAAAAGTAAAAATTTTGAATTTCAGGGAGAAAATTAAAAAATAAAATAAAAAAATAATAAACGTACTAAGTTTTTTTTTTCAATTTGTTTAACATTTCTTCGGCCCAGTTTGAAAATATTTAAATTTTTATGGTTTGTTGACAATTTTATAAACAGTTTTTGAAATGCGACTACGTGATATTTAAATTTATTGAAAACGTCACTTCATGACAGTTTGCAAATTAAAAGGTTAGTTTATTTTACATAGAATAGGAAAAATGAAAAATAGGAGACCAAAAATTAGATATGGAAAAAATAAAAATTTTGTTTTTTCGATAAATTAGGAAAATATAAAAAAATACATAAAAGAGGTTGTAGCACTGGACATCGATGTTTCGCTCTCATTTGAGCTCGTCAGCAGTGCATAACATGGAAAGGGAACAATGGGGTAGAAATACTTAAAAATAAAATTTTTTTTTAAATATAAAAAAGAAAAATAAAGAAATTTTAACATGAATAGATGTTTCATCATTAATTTACTGTGTTAAAAATTTACTGTGGTAAAAATTTACTGTGTTAAAAATTTAAATATTTGAAGCCCAATCCACAAGAAACAACTACTCCGAGGGCTAATACCCCTTCCGGCATTGAACTACACTTGTGGGTTGAAGAATAAACGTACTAAGCTTTCAATCAATTTTCGGAAAAAATATACATATTTTGATACTAACAGACGAAATTTTGAACTGGAGGTGAAAAACATTTGACAAGTGACAAGGGACAATTGAACTTACTTTTGTGAAGAAAGAATTATAGTTACTGGGTCAAAAAAAAGATGTATCTTTTTCAGCTGAAGGATAAAATTTAAATATTTCAGGATTTTAAGACAAACAAAGCAATATTAAGTATTAAGGAATAAAATTTGATCGTTTTAATAAATTACCAAGCTGGACATTTTAGCAAATCATTGAAGTGTCATTGTCTTTGCTAAAAAAACTTCAGTATCTATATAAAATAATTTTCTTTTTATAAGCTTGTACAGGTGAGTCAGAAAGAATGGACCAACACTAACTAAACTGGAGATATTAAATACCAAAATAATACGACTGATATGCCTTATACCAATGTCGCTGGTTTCACAGATACAGGGTCTTTAAAATTTAACATTCTTTCTGAATTATTTCAATAATTGAGAAAGTTATGATGCTCAAAAAATTGACAGTTTTATGGTTTGTTTGTCAGAATTTGATATCCAATTTTCTCGCTGACCGATCTCTTCGGGTCGTCATCGATGGCATCTTATCCTAAACATTTGCGATTAATGCAGGGGTGCCTCAGGGTTCTGTCCTTCTGTTGCACATAAACGATTTCTTAGCGTCAACTTCTAATCCTATGTATAGCTCTGCAGATAATAGTAGCCTTGTATCATCTTTTTTCAACGACAAACCACTACTCGTTGCTGCGTCTGATCGTCTAAGGCGCAGGTTCCCAACCTCGTGCCCGCGGGCAGCATGGCGCCCGCGGAACGATTCGTATGTGCCCGCCACTATTCGACAGAGACAGAATTTTTTCATAAACATTAATTAAAAATGTGAATTATTTTTATTTATTTGTCAGAGTTAAAATTTTTTTGAGTGCCTAGGTTTATAAAATACATTCCTATGTTTACGATATACAGCACAGGCGGATGGTTGGTGATTTGTCTCTTTTTTACAATTACTATCATGGAAGATGCTCGCAGGAGCTAATAGAATTGATCCCCCCAAGAACAACATTCTTGACACATACAAGTCAGTCGGAGACAGCAAATTTCTGTGGGGTTCAGCTTGACACAGTGAGGACTTCTGTTTACCGAGACTCTTTTTTCTATAGAACTTCCAACCTATAGAACGCGTTATCGAAAGGAATTTTCCCCAAAAGTTACAACCTATTCTTGTTTAAGAAGGCGGTTCATCGCCATCTGTTATTGTTTCCGCATCCTACTCGCAGTGCTTTGAAGGCATAATGGGGTTACCCTTAGCGAACAAATTAAATTTTAAAAAAATACAAATTTTTGGCTTATTTGGACCTTCCTTCCAGAGGGCTTTAGTTCCGCCGTATTATTTACGTAAACTAAAACATATTTTTTTAAACACATTTTTTATCTGTTTAGTTACCTTTAAAACAAGTAAATAATATAAAGGAACAATATATTTTATTTAATTAAATTTTTGACTTTATAACAATATGCAAAGAATCAATCGTAATGAGTTAGTTAATTCAAAGATAATACTATCGAAAGTATGAAGCACAACAAATAAACAATTTAGTTTACAACAAGCAATATGTTTGTAAAGATTAATCTTTCAGTTATGCTCTTATTTAACTGCGTGCTGCAGTACCAGTGCACAAAACATACTTTTATCAATACGAAAATAACTTTAGTGTCTCAGTTATTACGAACAAAAAACAGTTTATTTATCGAATCATCGAATAATCTAAAGGACTACGTTTATGGTGTAGTGGATAGCATTTACGTAACAAATCAAGAGATTCCCACCTTAAAGAAGGACTCAATTAGGGATTTAAGTAACATTGAGGTACTATGTTTGTCATCAAACAAAATACTCACCATAGAGCGTGGAGCATTGAGAAATTTAGGCCTCATTGGAGCTTTAAACCTCACGGATAATTTGCTGGAAGAAATAGAAGAAGGAACACTTAATGAAATCGACGTCCGCCATTTAATGTTGGCACGTAACAGAATCCACCGAATTGAAGACAGAGCTCTCCATAATTTGCACTATTTGGAATCCATTGATCTTAGTTACAACCGTTTGAGAAAGTGGAATCCGAAGTGGTTCAAAGGTACCCCAGTTAGGACCATCAACTTCGCTCACAATCTTCTAACTGAAATTCCGGATTACGCCTTCACCTTTCTAGACTTAATTGACCTACCTGATAGTAAGAGAGTTTTCTACAATTTAATATTTTCTTATAATCAGTTGACCACAGTTAGTCGTGATGCTTTGCCTCGATTGGCACGACTGGGGGATTTTGATTTAAGCCATAATTTTCTTGTCACGCTTTACAAGGGAATCTTCGACAGCGTTGGGCAGATTGGTCGACTAAATTTGAGTTTTAATCGGATTATGTTTCTGAACAAAGATATATTTCGACACACGAAAGTTCACTTTATAAATCTCAAGAATAATTTGTTAACTGCAGTGGATGTGTATATGGCACCAGTAATCAACTTGGATGAAAACGTTTTGGATTTTGTTCACCAAAATAGATGGGATCATTGGAAACGAGTGAATACCAGCTTATATATTGAGGCAAATATACTTTAGTTACTTATCGAGTAAATAGTATGTAAATATTCATGAATTTGACAAGTTGTAATTAAATTAGTGTTATTTGATCCTAAATCCGATTCTTCCTAAAATTAGAATTAGATGTGGCAAATATTTTATTTGTGTTTGGAGCAGGTCTTCTTTTTAATTAACTGCATAAATATATAAATACTTGGGTGTCCTTGATTTAACATATAATTGATAATTTGAAATCCTGACGATTTTACGAATATAATTGGCTGCGGCATCCCGTTCGCCCTATATACATCAAATGCTAATTTTCGTCAATATTCATGATCTTGTAACAATATTGATATCACGTTGAAAAGTCGTTCATTGTTCCCATTTATAGTAATTTGCAGTACCATGGGAAATAATAATAACATTACCATTATATGCAGGTCGTATTGGCTGTTGGAACATAGATCCTCATCTATCAGCCACTCCTACATACTTGGCAGATCAGAGGTGAGGAATCGTGTTATATAACGACTATACACATGTACTGCTGCTTCTTTCACCTCGCCCACTTTTAAATGTTACAGAACCATGTATTGCCCAAATTGACTGTTAATGGCGTGTCTCTTGTTAATAATACAAGAATTTAAATTTATTTCACTACTTAAATGGAAAAGACCGTGTTTGTATTTATTTTATTGTACGCTAGAGAACCCCCGGGATTCATTTAAATAGTAGCTGACGAGATTTCGTCTACGTGAGTTTATGAGAAAATAACTTAACCTATAAGAATTCTTGACATTTGCAATACTTTATTTGAAATTATAACTGGAGAGGAAAGAGGTTAAATTTAGCGAGGAATGCTGTAATATCACTGATTTCGACTGTAGTAAAGTTCAAAACCCCTTAAAATCCACCACAATCAGTAGATTGTAAGCGGCACAAGTTTTGAAGTGGACGAAAAAGACCATCACTTTATCTAGAAGTTTTTTCGAAAAAATCTCACTCCACACAATCCCTTCAAAGAAGAATTTAAACAGTTTTGACATTACGTGAAAACGACCTAGAGGATTTGATCCCGGGATCCTGATTTTCGGAATCCCGGGATCCCGACCGCTTTTTAATTCCGAAATTTTCGGGAATAAGTTTTTTCGATCCCGGGATTTTCGAGATTGCATCATTTTAGAAAAAAGTTGGAAAATAGACTGCATCTATAGAAAGGCCCAGTGTCGATGTTTTCTACAAAATTACTTGCCTATTATTTTAATATAACATAGAAGTTTTACTTCAAAGAAGCAGCATTGCTGTTGGTTTAAAATAAAATTGTTGCATCTTGAACTAAAAGGTTTAGTGATGACACACCGGTGGCGTTATTTTTCTGATTAAGGGGGAGTAAGGGGGTCAATAGAGTCTGACAAGGGCGAGACGAGTCATATGCTTCGTGACGTCACAAAGTTCCGACTTTTTTTTTAAATTTTACCTTCTTAAAAGTTTGGAATATTTTCGAAAATTTCGTCTTCTTAAAAATTTTAGCGTTTGGAAAATTTAGATTTCAATTTCGAGATTTTGTTGAAAAATTTGATTTTTAAAACATTTTAACAATTTTTAATAATTTCGCCATTTTTCGAAATTTTGTTTGAAAATTTCATCATTTTCCTATCGAAATCCTTTTTTCGAAATTTAAAATTTTATCAACTCTTTTTTCAAAATTTTGATCCTTTTTTTAAAAATTTTGAAAAGTAAATTTTTTATAAAGAGTCGATATTCACAAAAAGTTTTAATTTCGAGAAAAAAATTAATCCTTTTCTAAAAATGTTGACCTATTTGAAAAAAGATCAAAATTTTACTTATTTGAGAATTTTAACTTACTAAAGTTTTGATTTATTTTCGAAAATTTAGGCTTTTTGTAATATTTTTAATTTTTGTTTTATGAAAATTCTTATTTTTTCTAAAATTTGGACTTTTTGACATTTTTGAACTCCTAAAAATTTCACTTTTTTCGAAATTTTAAGAAATGTTGGTTGCTTCTAAAAATGTTGGCTTTGTTAACTTTCAGCTATTATTTTTTAAGAATTTGGATTGCGTACTTAAATCAAGAATTTTTTTAATGTCAAATTTCTTAAAATTTTGAAAATATTATTTTTAAAATTTTTTTTAAAGGTTGACATATTTTTTTGAAAATGTTGACTTTTTGTGGAAACTTCAAAAATGTTTCAAAATTTTTATTTTTTAAAAATTGACGATTGAAATTATCGACATTTTGTTGAAAAATTTGATTTTTAAAACATTTTGACAATTTTTAATAATTTCGCCATTTTTCGAAATTTTGTTTGAAAATTTCGTCATTTTCCTATTGAAATCCTTTTTTCGAAATTTAAAATTTTATCAACTCTTTTTTCAAAATTTTGATCCTATTTTAAAAATTTTGAAAAGTAAATTTTTTATAAAGAGTCGATATTCACAAAAAGTTTTAATTTCGAAAAAAAAATTAATCCTTTTCTAAAAATGTTGACCTATTTGAAAAAAGATCAAAATTTTACTTATTTGAGAATTTTAACTTACTAAAGTTTTGATTTATTTTCGAAAATTTAGGCTTTTTGTTATATTTTTAATTTTTGTTTTATGAAAATACTTATTTTTTCTAAAATTTGGACTTTTTGACATTTTTGAATTCTTAAAAATTTCACTTTTTTCGAAATTTTAAGAAATGTTGGTTGCTTCTAAAAATATTGGCTTTGTTAGTTTTCAGCTATTATTTTTTAAGAATTTCGATTGTGTACTTAAATCAAGAATTTTTTTAATGTCAAATTTCTTAAAATTTTGGAAATATTATTTTTAAAAATTTTTGAAAAGGTCGACATTTTATTTTGAAAATGTTGACTTTTTGTGGAAACTTCAAAAATGTTTCAAAATTTTTATTTTTTAAAAATTGGCGATTGAAATTATCCACATTTTCAAAAATGTTCCATCTTCAAAATTTCAATATATAGTTTTCAGCTATTATTTTTTTTTGAAAATTTCGATTATGTACTTAAATCAAGAAATTTTTTTAATGTCGAATTTCTTAAAATTTTGAAAATATTATTTTAAAAAATTTTTGAAAAGGTCGACATTTTATTTTGAAAATGTTGACTTTTTGTGAAAACTTCAAAAATGTTTCAAAATTTTTATTTTTTAAAAATTGACGATTGAAATTATCGACATTTTAAAAAATGTTCCATCTTCAAAATTTCAATATATAGTTTTCAGCTATTATTTTTTTTTTGAAAATTTCGATTATGTACTTAAATCAAGAAATTTTTTTAATGTCGAATCTCTTAAAATTTTGAAAATACCATTTTTAAAAATTTTATAAATGTTGACATTTTTTTTTGAAAATGTTGACATTTTTTTTGAAAATGTTGCCTTTTTCTGGAAATTTCAAAAATGTTTCAAAATTTTTATTTTTTGAAAATTGACGATTGAAATTATTGACATTTTAAAAAATGTTCCATCTTCAAAATTTCAATTATCCAAAATTTTGATTTTTTTCGAAAATGTTAAGGTTAAAATTTGGATTATTTTTGAAAATTTGAACTTATTGATAAGTTTGGGTTTTCTTCAGTCTGAAGACTTTCCAAAAATTTCGTTTTACTTTGAAAATTTGACAGAAAATTTTTTAGTCTCGAATTTTTTTCAAAATCTCGACCATTTTTGCAATCTTATTTTATGCACTTTCAGGATTTTAACCGTTTTAAAAATTACAATTTTTTTAGTTATTATTTCCCTCAAATGTTCAAATTTTCAAAATGTCAATTTTGCGGAAGTGCTGATTTTTTTAGAATTTCGATTATTTTTTAATAATACTGGAAGTCCTAACTTTTCATGAAGCCGTTTATATTATTCAAAATTTCGATTTTTTTCAAAGTTTTACCTCTTTTTGAAAATTCTCATTCTTTTTAAAATTTTAGCCTTTTTTGTTAAAAATTTCAGTTTGACTTTTTGATTTTTTAAATTTAAACTTTTTGATAAGTTTCGGGTTCTTCAGTTTGAAGACTTTCCAAAAAATTCGTTTTACTTTAAAAATTTGACAGAAAATTTTTTAAAGTCTCGATTTTTTTCAAAATCTCGACCATTTTTGCAATCTTATTTTACGCACTTTCAGGATTTTAATCGTTTTAACAATTACAATTTTTTTAAAGTTATTATTTCCTTCAAATGTTCAAATTTTCAAAATGTCAATTTTGCGGAAGTGCTGATTTTTTAGAATTTCGATTATTTTTTAATAATACTGAAAATCTTAACTTTTCATGAAGCTGTTTATATTATTCAAAATTTCGATTTTTTTTTAAATTTTACCTCTTTTTTTGAAAATTCTCATTCTTTTAAAAATTTTAGCCTTTTTTGTTGAAAATTTCAGTTTGACTTTTTGATTTTTTAAATTTAAACTTTTTGATAAATTTCGGTTTTCTTCAGTTTGAAGACTTTCCAAAAAATTCGTTTTACTTTAAAAATTTTTGAAAATTTTTTAAAGTCTCGATTTTTTTCAAAATCTCGACCATTTTTGCAATCTTATTTTACGCACTTTCAGGATTTTAACCGTTTTAACAATTACAATTTTTTTAAAGTTATTATTTCCTTCAAATGTTCAAATTTTCAAAATGTCAATTTTGCGGAAGTGCAGATTTTTTAGAATTTCGATTATTTTTTAATAATACTGGAAATCCTAACTTTTCATGAAGCTGTTTATATTATTCAAAATTTCGATTTTTTTAAAAATTTTATCTCTTTTTTTGAAAATTCTCATTCTTTTTAAAATTTTAGCCTTTTTTGTTGAAAATTTCAGTTTGACTTTTTGATTTTTTAAATTTAAACTTTTTGATAAATTTCGGTTTTCTTCAGTTTGAAGACTTTCCAAAAAATTCGTTTTACTTTAAAAATTTTACAGAAAATTTTTTAAAGTCTTGATTTTTTTCAAAATCTCGACCATTTTTGCAATCTTATTTTACGCACTTTCAGGATTTTAACCGTTTTAAAAATTACAATTTTTTAAAGTTATTATTTCCTTCAAATGTTCAAATTTTCAAAATGTCAATTATGCGGAAGTGCTGATTTTTTAGAATTTCGATTATTTTTTAATAATACTGGAAATCCTAACTTCTCATGAAGCTGTTTATATTATTCAAAATTTCGATTTTTTTTTAAAATTTTACCTCTTTTTTTGAAAATTCTCATTCTTTTTAAAATTTTAGCCTTTTTTGTTGAAAATTTAAGTTTGACTTTTTGATTTTTTAAATTTAAACTTTTTGATAAGTTTCGGTTTTCTTCAGTTTGAAGACTTTCCAAAAAACTCGTTTTACTTTGAAAATTTGACAGACAATTTTTTAAAGTCTCGATTTTTTTTCAAAATCCCGGCCATTTTTGCAATCCTATTTTACTAACTTTCAAGATTTCACCTTTTTTAAAAATTACAAATTTTTTAAAAGGTTATCATTTCCTTCAAATGTTCAAATTTTCAAAATGTCAATTTTTTGGAAGTGCTGATTTTTTAGAAATTTGATTATTTTTTAATAATATTGGAAATCTTAACTTTTCATGAAACTGTTTATATTATTCAAAATTACGATTTTTCCAAAATTTTACCTCTTTTTTTAATTTAAATTAGAAGTGAAGACTGTTTTTTGGAAATGCTATTTTAAAACTTGGATTATCTTAGTAAATTTTCTATTTCTGTTAAAATTTCGACTCTAAAAAACAATCTTACTTTAGCTTTAATTTTTTAAACTTTAAAATTCGAAAATATTTTCATTAAATTTCAAGTTTATCGAAATTTCTATCTTTTCCTGAAACTTTCCCGTTTAGGTTCAAACATTTAGTTTTTTTTAAATCAACCGTAATGTGAAAATTGAAAGTTTAAAGTTAAAATTTCAATTTTTTTTTAAAATACGAATTTTTTCTAAAACTTCGCTATTTTTTCAAATTTTAGAATTTCTGCTATTACCTTCAATGTTTGAATATCATTTAAAATATCCATGTTTTTTTAAAATCTCAGATTATTTTGGAAGTTATAACTTTCTATGAAAATTTTGACATTTTTCAAAATTTCGATACCTTTTTTTGAAAATTTCGACTTTAAAACTTTGATTTGTCAAACAAATTTGACTCTTTTAAAAATTTTGACTTTTTGAAAACTTCGGTTAATTTTTTTTTGATTTTATCTTTTTCTACAATTTCGAACTTTTTGAAAATTTCGCCTTATCTTCAATTTTTCAATTCTTATTCGTAAATTTCGTTTTTTCCAATATTTCGTTATTTTCCAACATTTCTACTACTTTACAAGATTGCGCCTTTTTTTTGAAAATTTTGACTTAAATTTCACACAATTCAAATTTTCGTTGTTTCTTGCAAATTTTAATTTTTCCAAAATTTTAAGTTTATAAAATTTTATACATTTTTTAAAGGCTTTCTTTTCTGATAATTTAAATTTTCTTTAATAATTAAACTTTTAAAAAATTTGGCCGTTTTGAAAGTTTGAGGTTTTCATATTTACGATATTATTTTAATTCAGTTTTTTTTCAAAATTGAAAATGAGTTTCAAGATTCCCGGAAAAAAATGTTGACATTTATTTTTGCACCATTTTGTAAATTTGAATTTTATTCAAAATCTAAAAATATGAAAATTTTGAGTTTCAATTTTAGAAATTTGATTTTTCTTTAAATTTTGATTTCTTGGTTGAGAAGCCGATTTTTTTATTGGTAAACCTCAATACCGAAATAATCCCGGCTAAATCTAATTTCAAAATCCCGTGATTGGAAATGAGGACCGGGATCAAATTCCCTAGATGCGCCCCACAGCATTTTGAAGACACTTCAGGTAGTATTCACCATCGCAAAGCCACGCACACAATTACGTCAGCAAAAAATATAAACCAAAAGCTTTACAAATAACTTTACAAAAATTTTTTGTTGATTTGCTTATAGGCATCAAGTAAGTGTCTGATTCTTGAGCTTGAACACGACTTGCGAACAAAATGAAACGTGAAAATAAGTGAAAATAAGCGCCAGTGCTGAGCAAAGCTTTTTTAGCGTAACCGGAAGTCAATCCGAATTTTATTTATCTTTTTTATTTTATTTCTTCTGACACTTTCCCATAATATTTGTTTACTTAATTTGGGGGAACGGACTGGTCCTTGGTTATCTTCAAAAATTGAGATAAAAATCTTGTCCCCTGGAACCAAGAAAGATTAAAAAACACAACAAAGATTGCTCTAACGCGTTTCGATAGCCAAGCCAATCATTTTCAGAGAGATACACTATCTCAGTACCGTGTTAGAGCAAACTTTGTTGTGTTTTTTAATCTTTTTGGTTTCAGGGGACAAGATTTGTATTTCAATACTTAATTTTTATAATATCGAACTCAGGAACTAGTATTAGTACAAAAAAGTCTAGTTATCTTTTTTCTGAGCAGCAATTTCCATTTATTTTTTCACCCTGGGCCAGTTGCTTTTGTGCCTCCTCGTCAGTCCTTCGTGACCCACAATTTTTTAACAACTTTAATCTATAAATAGAAACATAAGGTGTAATGGTAGCATTATCTTTTAGCAATAATGCAGTGGAGCCGAATTGTTAACAGAACAGCGGAAATCTTGAGTTGAGGATTCAAAATTTGACATTAAGTGGGGATTAATAGCACTTAGATTTTTGGCGCCAGAACCGATACCGAATTTGGCTTCCACTCTGATTTCGACTGAAATCCAAACGAAAATCGTACTTATGAAAGTTGTATTAATATACACATACAATTAAATCAAAACAGTAACAAGCAGAAACAATTTGAATCTTTAGCTACTACTTTAATTACTTTTTACTTTAACTACTAAATTAGGCACTTTAGGTTTAAGTTAAGGCTTACATTTTTAAAGTTTCTGAAGATTTTAAATTTAAAATTTCAAAAAAAATAAGATTTTTGATATTAAAATTTAAATTTCCAAAAAAAAAGAGCAAACCTATTCATTCGGTTTGAAGTACCATTATTTTAGAAAATAGAAAGAAATGTTTCGGAATTTTTAAAACATCAGAATTTTGAAAAAAATAAATTAAATAAAAATGTTCTTAACACTTCGACTTTTTAAGAAATTTTAAAGTTTGGAGGAAACTTTTGCCTTTAACATTAAAATTTTCCTTTCTAGAAGCTTCTTAACAAAAAGTTTTAATCTTATCGAAATTTTAAGTTTATTTGATTTATCCAAACTTCGTGTTAAATGTCGAACTTGACTTGCGTCAATTTTGACGATTTCGCAAAATATGATCTTTTTTCTAGAAATATGATATTAAAGCTTAAATTTTTAGCTAAATAATTGTATGTATACTTAATAAATCTGTAAGTACTGACTGACAGACAACGCATGGACTAAACCGGTGCATGTAGAAGCATAAAACTTCACAGAGATGTTTCCTAAGACAGACTTTTTCAAAATTCAGTCTCTAAGATGGCAAAAGTAGGCATTAAAAACCACTTAAAATATATGCAATGAATAATAGACGTGATTGTTTTTAATCTTGCCTATATGCTGTGAGAGCTGACGTCGTTGACGAATGTGTTTCTACACGAATTTATCTTAATTTTTGGACGTGGTCAAAGTTCTTTTTTTATAATGTTGTCGCGCGTTATCGATTCGTAATTTAAAACTTCGTGAATTGTAACCACTCTATTTTAAACTTATTTCGGAACACTACAATTATAATTCAATTAACTATCAGACTATCTGGCTAACTAACTGAGGGAAAGACGACCGCGTATTTATACCCGTCCGGTTTTCTAGACGGATCTCAGTACAGATAAGATTATCGCTTGCGGAAACGTCCGTAGCGCTTATCTGCAGTATAACTCTCGCGGCCGCTTCCCATTATCAAGTGTTTTTAAAGAGTTCCTCACACTACCTAATCATTAAGACAAATTTTGTAACTACATTTTGTTACAATATAAACTTCTAAATATTTAAGTGTTAAACTCAAAATTTTGGCTGTATAGCACTTTCAATATTCAATTTAAAATGTTGAGGAGCATCTTTAAAAAGTATTTTGAAGTTTCTTCTCGAAATTTCGATATCATTTCTACATTTCGCCTTCGAATTTAAAATTTCGAAAAAGAGTTTTGTAAACAATTTTTAATTAAAGCCCAAGTTTTACTTTGTGCTCTTTATTTCGAAGACCCTATTCAGATTTTAAACTCAAAATTTTTTTCAAATTTTGACTTCCTTTAAAACTTTTCAGTTTAATCTTTATAATATTTTATTTAATTACTTTTAAAATCGAAATTTAGTTGGATTTTGAATTTATTTAGGCAGCTCCTTTAAAATTTTAAAAATTCAAAATTTATAGTCAGATACTTTAAAAAAAATGAATAAATAAAATTTTGAGGAAGAGACAATTTTTCAAAAATATTTAAGTTAGAAAATTTGAAATTTCGGGAAAAGATTAACATTTCCCAAAAAAACCTAAAAAAAGTAAAACTTTCCACATTTTGAAATAAGTTTATATTTCGAAAATAGTTATAATTTTCAAAAAACTTTAAAATTTAATGATCAGAAGACGAATTTATTAAAAAAGTGGAAATTCTGAAAAAAGTTCAAAAATTCAAATCTCTAAATTAAAAAAAAAATCCAATTTTTCAAATAAGAGAAAATGTTCAGAAGTAAGTTACATTTTTCAATATTTTAAATAATTGAAATACAAATCTTGTTACCTGAAACCAAAAAAGGTTGTTGTAACGAATTTGGATAGCCAAGCTATCATATTATTAGAGCAACCTTTGTTGTGTGTTTTAATATTCCTTTTTTTCAGGAAACAAGACTTGTATTTCAATTGTTAAAAGTGACCAAGGACCAGTCCGTTCCACCAAAATTTCAGAGTCAAATCGATTCAAATGACCTATTCTGCTTTCTGCTACAATAATTTTAAAATCATTATTTATTCTAAATTTTTAAGTTGCAAATTAAATATCTCCTTACTGTACTTCTTATTAGTCTTCGGCGTTTCTGCTAAATTAAAATTTTCGTTTTAAAGTCACAGTGTTGAGAAAAACATTAAACATGTTGAGTTTAAAATAAATTAAAAGAATTTCAAGTTTACACTCAGAATTTTGAAAAGAATTTCAAGATTTTGAAATAAAACTTGTAATTTGGTGTTTATGATGCAGTTTTTATTTCATATTTTAAGAAAAAAGTCAGATTTTTAAAAATAAATTTTACAAATGTTCGAATTTAAAAACCTCAGGCTTAAACCCAATCTTTTAATAAAATGTTCGAGTATTCCAAATTCAAATTTTGTAGAAAATTCGAAATCTTGATTTTTTTTTTAATTTGTTTATCTTGTAGGTTTTCAAACTAGAAAATTTTTTCTAGAAAAATCTCTCAAAGTTTGCGGTCTTTTTGAAAAAATTAACATTTAATATTTGACATGGGCTTTGCAAAAATTTTTAACGTTCCGACAAAACTGGAAGTTTTTTTTCCAAATTTCTTAGACTCTATTTCGCTAAAAATATCGAAATTTCTAAATCCCTTCAGATTTAAAATCGATCTTTAAAATTTCTGATTTAGACAAAAGCTGAAATACTTAAGATAAAGATACAAAATTTCGAGGAAAAATTGGAATTTTGTTGTTAAATAACGAATTAAATCCGTTTTTTAGGAATTTTTACCAACCCGACATAATGCATTTTTTAAAACTAATAACTTTTTCTATTTAAATTTAAATTGAAAAAAATCTCGAATTAAACACGACAATAAAAAATAACAATACAGATTCCAATCTTAGAAAGTGAGAATTTTGGCAATGACATTTCGAAAAGAACTTCCATTTTATGTCTAAATAAATTGCCAAAATTTAAATTTGATCCAAAAAAGATTAACTTCAAGTCGAAATATTTTAACTTTGAAATTTCTGTGGGAACTTCCATATTATTAAAATTTTTTTTCAGCTTTTTGATTTTTTTTATTTCAAAATTTGACCTTTTCTCGAAATTTTAACTCTTTTTCTGAAAAATTTAAGTAATTTCCCTTTAAACATTTTGGACAAAGTCGAAATTTTGAAATTATTCTTAATAATTTAATAGCAAAGACAGTTTTTTCTTTGATTTTGAAAGTGTTACTTTCTTTCTAAAGTTTTGTATAAAAATAAGAAATGCCATCGTTTTCTAGAAATGTACTCTTTCTTGAAATTTTGAGTTTGTTCTTTAAATTTCGATCTTTTTTTTCTTTAATTTTAATTTTAAATTTAAGCATGACAATTTCAAGAATACATTTATCATTTCTAAAAAAATTTGATTTTAATCTGCACGCAAAGGGTAACCCTATTATGTCTTCAAAGCACTGCGAGTAGGATGCGGAAACAAGGATAGATGGCGATAAACCGCCTTCTTAATCAGGAATAGGTTGTAGTTTTTGGGAAAAATCCCTTTTGATAACGAGTTCCATAGCTTGGAAGTTCTATAGAAAAAAGGGTCTCCGGAAACAGAAGTCCGCACTGTGTCAAGTTGGACTGCATAGGAATTTACCGTCTCCGACTGTCTTGTATGCCTCAAGACTCTTGCCCTTGGGAGGATCAATTCTATTAGTTATTAGCTTCTATGGTAATAGTAATGTTTTTTTTAGAAACATGAAATCGCAAAAAGTTTACATTTAGAAGGTATATTTTTTGTTGAAATTTCAATATTATTTCCAAAATTTTCTCATTCTTATTATTATTTTGCATATATAAAAAGGATCCCTCGACTTTTCTCGGAATTTTTTAACTTCCCTATCAAAATCTGACTTTTAGCGTAACATCTAAGAAAAACATCAAATACACGAAACAATAGAAACTTCTGGACGTCGAAATTTCTAGTTCTTAAAATAATGAGTTCATAAAATAACGAATTTAATCAAAAAATATTTTTGCAATTTATTTATTGCAATTTAAAGCCAAAAATTAAAAATTCTAAATTCAAGTCAAAATGATTGAGTTAGCAAAATCAAATTTTCTAGAATAACCTTTAAGATTTTGAAATAAGATTATTATTTTCGAAATTTCTAGCTTCGAAACTGTAATCAAAATTTCGATATAGGATGACGATTTCAGTGTAAGACAAAAGTTTCCAGACGTTGTGACATTTTTTCAAAAGCTTAAATTTAATCTGGAAATGTGCAATTAGAAAGTGAAAATTTCAGCATACCTGTTGATGACACAACTGACAACTGAAATTACAAAAATTGTAAAAAAAATTCCAAAATAGAATAACATTTTTGTTTGAATTGTGGATTTTAAAGTCGACATTTTAGAGTTCAAACTTCGCATTTAAATTTTAGTTTGATCTCTACGATAAAAGTCAAAAAAACCCTTTGAGATTTATAAAGATATAAATACTATCGACATTTTGAAGACAAAACTGACATTTTTTTAGTAAAGTGGAAATTTTGAGCGAAAGCAACATTTTTGAAGCACAAGAAATTGTCGAAGGTAGCTAATTTCTGTGCAATTTCGCTAAGTATATTAAGGATCTCTATAAAACTTTTTTATATGTATAGAAATTCTAAACTCTGGCATTCGGCACTAAACAGAATTTTACCCAACCTATACCCATTTAAAAGAGCGGATTTTCGTCATCTATCTTTTCTTCTGTATTCTACTCGCATTGCTTTAAAGGCAGCTTGCAAGTCGATTGTACTAAAAAAACTTTATCAAAAAATATCCCTTCTGAGTTTTTACCCGAAATATTTTATAAAATCTTGTCTTTTCTAAAAAACGTTGAAATTAATAAAATTTGGAAATTTCAAACTTAGCAGCAAAATGTCCAGTTTAAGGCTTATACCAAATAAAAATATCAAAATAAAAATTCTCGAAAATCTAGCTAAAAATAAAAAGAAACATGCTCTCACAATTTCGAGTTTGACGTTAAATTTTCGATATTAAAGAATTTCAAGAAGCTTAGGGTCAAAATTAAAAAGTCCTAATTTTAGGTTTATGATGGATATTTTGAAAAAAAAACCAGTTTATTTCATGAAAGTCGAAAATATGAGAAGAAAGTCGAAATTCCTTTAAAAAAAAGTAAAAACCTCCAGAAATAGTAAAAAATTTAAACAAAGGGAAAAGTATTAAAAAAAGTGGGTATTTGGAAAACGATCAAGGTTTTACAGAAAAAAACAATATTTTAACAATCAGATCTATAAAAAAAATCAAAATTTTGATAAAATCAACTCGAAAAAAATTAAAATTTTGTGTGAAAATTTGCAAAAAATTCAAAAATAAATCAACATTTTAAAAAGAAACAAAATTGTAAAACGGTTAGGGTTTAGAAAGTATAAATTAAAATTTGGAAAAACGGATAATTAAAATAAGTGGAAAATTGGAAATCCAAATCTTTCAAAGTATAAAAGTAATATGATTTTGCTTTACGACAATGTCCGCCCTCACTCAGTCAATCTGACACATTAGAAATTAGAGGAAATGCATTGGGCAACATTAGAACTCTCTCCTTATAGTTACAACTTATCACCATGCGATTATCATATGTTCGGCCATTAAAAGAAGCTCTAGGAGGTAGCGATTTCATGATGATGCTGCTGTTGAGACATTTGTGCCAAATTGGCTACAAACACATCTCTCTTCTTTTTATGATGATAGCATTAAAAAACTTTCAATCTGTTGGAGGAAAATGCATAACAAAATCAGGAAAATATGTAGAAAAATAGTTAATAACTTTCATATGTGTACTGTTGGTTATCTAAGATATTTAGTGTAAGAAATGGTCAGATCGCCACTTGACCACCGGAAGCATGTGGCCTGACCAGCGACCCTATTAGAACAATAGAACACATGTGGGGTAAAACTTGGTGTTTTGAAGTAGTCTGTAGGTTTTGTACAAAAGAATTGCATCCCAGATCTCGGCGATGTCAGTTCACTTAATAAACGTCGTTAAGTTTACGTAAAACGCGTTTCATTTTATCGGAGCTATCAAGACCTGATAGTGATCCCGAACATGTACCTTGTAGCAATAAATTTTTAAAAACAAATTCCGGTTCATATTTGATTTACCTTATTTATCAGAAATTTTAATAAATAACACATCAAATATTCGATGTCAACCAACTTTTCATTTTAAGATTAATATTTCTAACTTTTTTCTTTCAACATTTTTGACTTTAAAATGAAAAACTCAATATTTTTTGTAGAAATTTCGAGCTCGAGATACGTGATTTTGTAAATTGAAATAAAATTTCAATCAGTTGGTATCCTGAAGCCATATAAGTTATTTTACTTGGAAATTTCCTTGCTTGGGTTGACTGGAATTATTACTTCGTTTCTACGGAAACAAAACGAGGTTGCCTTTGGTTATTTTATTAACTACAATATTCCAAGTGTTGTTTCTTAAACTAATAGGAAATAGAAAACACGTAAATTAGTATAAAGGCAAGTAGAAAATACTGGACCAAACACGACATCGTGAGTACGATTCAATAATTAAAACGGAATAATTACCAACTGCTAGTCTCCGGTTTCCTTATACGCGAATTACCGGCACTGAATTCTAAGATCAATTGTCTAAATAAAGTAATTTTCCCTATAATTCACTTGTTTCACCTAGAGGTATTACCACTAAAATGTCACAATTTATTTTGTTCTAACTGCTAATTCATTAATGGGTTGCCATCGAACTAATGTTCCATTGATTGCCGCATTGGGCATTTAAATTCAAACATGCAACTAAATTTATTTATCTTGTATATTTATTTACATTATAGCTATAAAAATTCATCGATTCATTGATTACACATTTGGTTTTTGCACTTCAACTTGAATTATTTCAAAAGACTCGAAGGAATTTAATGTTTTGTTTCAATTTATCTCTCAACATTAAACAAAAATCGTAGAAAGGTCAATGATAACTCAAACTTATAAACGTCCTAATCTAAATAATTCGACTTAGTTGTGTAAATAATGTTGTCTACTAAATTCAGTTTGTATGTCATCTTATTGTTATTTTTCGTTGAAAGTGCTTATCAAAATGGGACAGAGATAACATTCAAAAACCTCACTGTCAAAGTAAAGGTTTACGGCGAAGAAAATACGAAAAAGTATGAAGTGCGCCTAGATTCACTACCTAATACAACATCGATATTAAATTTACTTAATCTCGAACACGTCGATGTGTTTCAGATAAAAAATGAAGACTTACCCGTGCTGTACAACGACTCAGTTATCAATTTTTTCAAGCTACACAAACTCATTTTGTCTTCAAATGGTATCAAAGAAATCCAACCGGGAGCTTTCAAGAATTTCACCAAAGTCACCGACGTAATCCTAAGCCATAACAATTTGGAGCACATCAGCGACGGGACATTCAGTAACTTGGAAATACGCAACCTCTATTTGGATGGAAACAAAATCAAGAAAATAGACAGTTACGCTTTTAATAACATGACAATTTTATACCAAATCGATCTGAAGAACAACAAATTATACAATTGGGATTCATCTTGGTTTTTGGGAAGTCCACCACAACACCTGGATTTTAGTAAAAACAGAATCGAGTTACTTCCCGAGGGGGCGTTCGGGTATTTTCGCCAGTTCAGGAAATCATTACGCAACGAATTTTACTACATCAATCTTAGCAATAATAAATTATCCTACATTCACCCGAAATCGTTACCAGAGGTGCCAGTGTTGTGGTTTCTTTATTTGGAACACAACGATTTAAGAGGGTTCGAGAATGGAACGTTTGATGGCATCAAACGTTTGGAATATCTTAGATTGGGCCACAACAGGATCAAACAGTTTCCAAATTACCTTCTATCACAAACCGAAGTCAAGGTATTGACCTTAGATGGAAATCTCATAGAATCTATTGATGTTAATATCACTGAAATAATTGACTTGAATGACAATCCATTGGATACGTCTTGTAGAAATATGTGGGAGAAGAGAAAAGCTGAGGAAGCATATAAATTTGAAGAATATAATCAGTTGAAGAGATAGAAAGTTTTGTGTAAAGTGATTTTGAGAATTCTCATCTTGTTTTTCGAACATCTGGAATAGATTCACATCAACTTAAGGAACTTGGCAAAAATGCCAATAACAGGTAAACACCTGTTATTGGATTTAAATTTATGTGTGCAGTTATATACATATTAATTTAAATATCGTAAGTTTTACCTAAAAATAAAAAGTTTGTAAAAACAGTTAAATAAGATTGTTCCATTTTATTAGAAAAAATTTGAAGCAGTGAAGAATTACTATCAATAAAATGTTTAAAATAATCCTTAACAATACTTATATTTTGTTTTTAATTATTTATTAACTAATAGTTATAGATTTCTTATTATTTAGGAACTTCTACTATTTTAGTTGGCTTAAAAATAATGCCACATTTTTCCTAATTTGTGAGTTTGCTAAAGCCGGGCACCTACACTCCATCCGCGGTGAGTTGCCACTAATCTTAATAAGATGACCCATCTAGGTGACACATATATATTAACTGAAGTAAATTTACACTTCATTTTGAGGGTTCCTACACATGCATACCCCTCTAACCTTAACTATTACATAATATTCTTATTTAATTACATTTTATTCCTACTTCGGTTTGCCGTATATTCCTAGTCTAGTTTCTAATCTACATTTAATCTGCCTAACCTACCTTTCACCTTCACCTAATCTAACCTATTTAACCTAAAGTTCTAATCTAACGTTCCTCCTCGCGTTGTCTCTTTTTATTTCCTCTTGCGTTACGTCTAAGGCTGGGTGCTCAATCCCCTAGCTTGTGCCATGTTAAGGTACTCGATCCCCTTGACTTCGGATGGTTCCAGGTCAGAACTTGGAGTTCGGCGTAGGTTTCCTCCCATATTGTCCTATTCCGTTTTCTCGTAGATTCATTTCCCAGGTACTCGATCCCCCGGTACTCGAAATCTACTGTTCCTCAAATGAGGACTTGAGTTCGTCAAGCTTTTCAGCGGCTTGGTTCAGAACTTCAAAGAAATTTGGGTTCTGAGCCGCTTCATCAATCTCCTCGATACTTCTTGGCCAGAGAACTCCCTTTCTTATTGCTAGCTGCTTCGTTCTGTTCCTCCATTCCTCCCGATTCCTGCATACGAACATTACATGATCAGCATCCTCGGGCTCTCCGCATTGGCATAATGGTGAGTTCCTTTTCCCCATCCTGTGGAGGTATTCCTGAAACCTTCCGTGGCCTGTAAGCAGCTGTACGCATTGCTGCGTAAGTTGCCTTCCTCTTAGACGCCTGTAGCCTTCCACTCTTCTCAGGTAGCGATGAGTCCCTCTCCCTGTTGTGGCAGAATCCCATCGTTGTTGCCACCTGAAAAAAGAACAACGCGACAGTCTGTTCCTAATAAGCCCAAAGGGCACCTTATCGTATTCCTATACCACCACCATGTTATTATTATCATTATTGCCTAAACTGCATGCGCCTTTCGCGAGCGCGTCCGCCCTTTCGTTGCCAGTGACTCCCCGGTGTCCCTTAACCCATTCCAATCGCGTTTTCCTTTGTTCTTGAAGCAGATCTTGCGCTTCCTTAACAAGTTCCAAATTTGGTTTATTTTGCATGGCAGCTATTGCAGCCTTACTATCACTCCTTATAATGCAACTTTCCAGCGTACGAGCTCGTTCTAGTGCTTTCTTAATAGCTAATACCTCCGCCTGAAACACCGAGCAATTGCCTCCGAGCCTGTATTGCCCCTTACCTATTTGCTTTCCTTTCCTTTCCTATAAATAACGTAAGCTGCCCCTGTGCCTGTTTCCTGTTTGGATCCGTCTGTATAAATTTCGTATTCCGTTGCTATTTGTTGCTTCTTTTGGTCTACTTCCTTTACCGGATGTTTCCTTCTCTTCTTGACCTTTTTCTCTATCTGTTCTCCAGTCCCGTTTCTTCACGAATTATTTCCCCTGTCCATTCAAATATTCTTTTTCTGTTTCTTATTTCTTCTAATTTAATATCTATTGGTACCAGCCCTGCTAATACCAATGCCGCTTCAGTTGACACTGTTCGATAAGCTTTCCCTGCTTTAAGTGCCATTATTCTTTGTACGCTTAATAGCTTCCTTTTTTTTTGACTTCCATTTTAACGTACCATAAGTTCGCCCCATATGTTATAATAGGTTCGATTGCTCCTTCGTAGATAGCTGCAATGTTTCTCCCTTTAAGACCCCAGTCTAGGGCCGCAGCTGCTGTAATTTTCTGTGCTACATTCTTTGCTTTCCCTGTTACGTGTTTTATGTGTTCCTTATAGTTTAATTTCTTATCTAGTATAATTCCAAAATATTTAAGCGTTTCTTTGCACCTTATTCTGCCACTTGTCATCCTGAAAGTCGGCTCTTGTTGATTTGGACTTTGTCCAAAAAATATAGCTTCCGTTTTTTCTGCATTAAATTTCACCCTACTCTTTTCGGCCCAGGCTTCTAGCATTATCAGTGCTTCTTCGCCCGCTTGTTTTGTACCCTTCCATGTGTTATTCCTTATGATAAGTGCCGTATCATCAGCATATGCTATGATGCGACACCCATTTGGCAGCTCACATTTAAATATATCGTTAAAAAATATTTTCCAAAATAACGGTCCAGGCTTCGATCCTTGGGGGCATCCCAAGTCTGCTGTTTTATTTACTTCAACTCCTTCTTCCTTCATTATCGCTATTCTCTTCCTAAAATAATCTCTTGCCAATTGAACTAAATTATCAGGACATTCATATTCTACCATCTCGTTTATTATTTTTGGCCTCCATGCGTTATCAAACGCTCCTTCTATATCCAATGATATTATTGTACAGTATTCCCCCTTTTCCTTTGCAAGTTTAACTTCTTTAACTACCTCTTGTATAGCATCTTCCGTGCTTTTCGCTTCTTCGAATCCATATTGATCCTTGTGAATCTTTCCTTTTCCCATGTTTATATGATATTCGATCCTACTCGCCATCAGTCCATCCAGCACTTTCCCAAGTACTGGAATAAGACTGATTGGTCTATGTTTGGTTTTATCATTTCCTTTTGGGATCAGCTTGACCACCTGTTTTTTTCAAATGTCAGGAAATGCTCCTTTTTGAAGGCATTTATTGAATAAATCAACAAATACTTCTGGTTTGGCTTCGATTGCTTCTTTAATGATATCAGATGTTAATCCATCTATTCCTGGAGCTTTCTTTGGACTCATTGATTTTATTATCCTTATTATTTCTTCTTCTATGAATTCCTGATCGTTCTCTCCTCCGTTTAAATTTTGAGCCCTTTGTCTGATTACCCCCTGTTCATCAGATTCATTTTCCTTATCTTCATTTGGAAAGTACTTCATTAGAAGCTCTTGTGCTGTCTCTTCAGCCGTTTTTGTGTATTCGCCATTCTTTTTGCGTACGCTTTGCATCAGTACGCTACTTTTCCTTTTTCCTCTTATTATTTTGTATGCTCCTTTCCACAGATTCTGTCCCTGGTTTCTACTACAGAGCTCCCGCCATCCGTTTAATTTTGCGTTTTCTATTTCCTTTTTAAATTCCGTCCGCTTTTGCCGATAAGCTTCTAGCTTTTCTTCCCTCTCTTCCCCTTGTTTGTCTTGATAATCTCTTCGAGATTTGTTTACCTCTTTTTTCTTTTCCGTTAATTCTGAAGTCCACCATGGCACTGCTTTCTTATTTCCTTTCATTTTGGGAATTACTTCCCCTGCTATCCTTTCGATAGTCTTATTTATTTTCTCGGCTACCGCGTTAATTTCTTGTTTTGTGTGCGCTTCTCTTATTTCGACTTCTATACCTTCCATTTCTTCTTTAATTCTCTTTGAGAATTTCCCCCAATCTGCTTTCTTTGTACTAAATCCAAAGTTTTCTTCAAGCCTATTCTCTCCTTCTATCGTAAACATGATGTTTCTATGATCACTCAGATTTTCTTCTTGCTCTACGTTCCATCCTTTTATTAGCGAATATATTCCCATGGAAGCTAAAGTCACATCCAAGTGGCTGCTCCCATGTGGCCCTATATATGTCGCTTCTTCTCCTTCGTTCACAATTACCAGATCCAGCTCAGCTATCAACTCGGTAATCGCGTTTCCTCTGTTATCTTCCCATCTAGGTGACAGCATGCTATTAAACTTTCAGTGATTCTTTTGGAAATACTCTATTATTTTTCTAACATATGAAATTGTGTGTTTTGCTCTTTGAACTATACGACCCTGATGTCATTTTTATTTTTTTTTATTGCTTAGACCAGAAGTTCGCAAAGTTTTAAGCCAAAAGAGCCATCCGCTATGAAAAAATTGGTTTCGTGAATTTCAAAGAGCCACACGTTTTTATTTCTGATTTCACATTTTATTTCACAGTTAAATAAGATAAATCGAACAAAATATGGGACAGGAAGAGACCCCTTTGATTTATCTAGTCAAAAGAAAACATATTCAGCCCAAAACACCTTTTATTTCTCACAATTTGGAGCTTTATTTCAAAATTTGCCTTTTTCTCGAAAATTCGACTTTTTCTCGAAAATTCGACTTTTTTACCTCTTCTCTGTATTCGTTTTTTTTTCAACTATGTATTAAGACTTTTTCCCTAAAGCTTTCTCTTTTCTTAAAACTCCACAATCTGTGAAAATGTCTACTTTTTTTTAATTCGACTTGCACTGGAAGATTCGACTTATTTCTCAAAAATTCATCTTTTGTCGATTTCGCAAGCAAACATTTGAAGTAATAAGTTGGAGATGTTAAATAAAATAGTTTTTGAAGATTTTGATCTTTCTCTTAAATTTTCTCTTTTCGAAATTTAGATCTATTCTTAAATTTGACTTCTTTCCAAAATTATATTTTTTTAACTTTGTTCTAAATTGCAACTTTTATCTCGAAATTTCTATTCTTTTTAAATAATGTTCCTTTTGCAAATTTTACCATTACCCTCAAATATTGACTTTAAATGAATACTTAAACTTTTATTTATTTTCTGTAAATTTCGACCTGTTTCGCAAAATTAGGTGTTTTTCAAAATTCCAACTTTTAATTGAAAATTCGACATTTTATTGTTTCTCCAAGCTACTATTTAATCGACGAAATTTGCCAATTTTCAGAATGTTTGACTTTATCTAAAAATTTGATTTTGTTCTAAAAATTGACTTTCCCTGGGAAATTTTAACCTTTTTTTAAAGTTCAATACTTTTCTTAAAGCTGGGAGTTTTACCGACATTCCTTTTTATTTAGAAATTATTTTACCAATTTTCTCGAAATTCGATTTTTTCTAAAAATTTGAAGTTTTCCTTATACGTCTTGTTCTCGAAATTTCAAATTTATTCTGAAAATTCAACTTTCTCTGGAAAATTGCAAATTATTTATTTTCTTCTTCTCTGAAAAACTTCGACTTTTTAAAGTTCAACAATTTTTTCTAAGTTCTGCGTTTCTTACAATTTCTCTTTTCGAAATTTTACAATTTTTCACAAAATTCAAATTTGTCTAAAAATTTTAGGTTTTTAAATTTGTTCTGGGATTCAATTTATAGTCGAAATTCGACGTTTTTTTTTCTAAAATTTTTTGAGAATTTCCGACAAATTCATATTTTTCAAAATCTGTTTTTTTTCAAATTTCAAATTTTTCCGGAAATGTCAACTTTTATTTCAAACGAAATTCATCTATTTTTAAATCTCAAAATTTGATTTTTTTTTAATTTTGACTTTCTGTGGGAAATTTTGACGTTTTTTTTTTAGTTTAACACTTCTTTCCTTTTCTTTCAAAATTAATTTACCAATTTTCTCAAAATTCAATTTATCTGAAAATTTGGAGTTTTTTTTAATTCGTCTTGTTTTCGAAATTTCGAATTTATTTTCTAAATTTAATTTTCTCTGGAAAATTGCAAATTTTTATCGAAATTTGGAACTTTTCTTAAAATGTTGACTTTTTCCTTAAAATTTTTCCTAAGATTTGACTTTTTTCTACTTTTCTGAAAAACTTCGACTTTTTAAAGTCCGACACTTGTTTAAGGTTTCAGTTTATTTAATAATTTCTCTTTTATCTGAAAATGTCAAGTTTTTTAAATTTGCTTTGGGTTTCAATCAATTGCGGAAATTCGACGTTTTTTTTCTGAAATTTTTCCCTTATTTGACAGCTTTGAACCAATTCATTTTTGTTTAAATCACTTTTCCCAATTTTTTTCTAAATCTCTTCCTTTTTCTGAAAATTCGGGTTTTTCTGGGAAATTATGACGTTTTTTAAATTTAAAAGCTTGTCTCTAGATTTTCTTGAAATTTTTTTTGAACTTATTTTACAAATGTTCTCAAAATTGGAATTTATCAGAAAATTTGTTTTTTTTTAAATAGTCTTGTTCTCGAAATTTCAAATTTATTCTTAAAATTTAACTTTCTCTGGAAAATTGTAAATTTTTTGTCAAAATTCCGAGCTTCTTTTGGTGCTTCTGCAGAGACTGCTTGTGTCTGTTGTGTCAAAATTCCTTACTTCAGGTTTTTAAATTTGTTCAATTTATTGTCGAAATTCGACGTTTTTTTTTAAATTTGATCTTATTTGAGAACTTTCTATAAACTTATTTTTTTCGAAATTTCTCCCTTTTTTCGAATTAAATAAGTTGATTTTTTTAAATTACATTGTTTTTCCCAGTTTTTTCAAAATCTTTTCCTTTTTCTCAAAATTTGGCTTTTTCTGGGAAATTTTGACCCATTTTCAAAGTTCAACTTTTCTCGAAATTTTCTTGGAATTTTCTTGCGAAATTATTTTACCAATTTTTCCAAAATTAGAATTTATCTGAAAATTTGGAGTTTTTTTAAATTCTTCCTTCCGAGCTTTTATTAAAATTTTGACTTTTTCTTTGAAATTTTTCCTAAAACTCGACTTTTTTTTTCTTCTCTGGAAAACTTTAACTTTTTTAAATTTCAACATTTTTTTAAGCTTTCAGTTTATTCTTACAATTTCTCTTTTCAAAATTTCAGTAAAATCGATTTAGTCGTTACTCTGAATTAGAGTAACTCACAGCAGATTTATTGTGATTGATATTTTCGAAAAAAAAAAATCTAATAATAGTAAACTTCTATATTTTTTGAGTTTCTATACTTATACAATCTACAGAGGATCTTAACCTATATACTATATATCAATTGAAGTAGTCGTGCATATTCGAAAATGCGATTAGCACTTCAAATATAAAATATTTTTCCTTTATGTCTGTTCAAATGTTGCGTTAAGTTGCCTTTAACTTTGGAAATAAAATCGCAACCGGGCACATGGCATTTGAATTGGGGCGGCTTCCCGCATTCATACTTTTGGTGCTTCTGCAGAGACTGCTTGTGTCTGTTGTGTCAGAATTCCCTACTTCAGGTTTTTAAATTTGTTCAATTTATTGTCGAAATTCGACGTTTTTTTTTAAATTTGACCTTTTTTGAGAACTTTCTATAAACTTATTTTTTTCGAAATTTCTCCCTTTTTTCGAATTAAATAAGTTGATTTTTTTAAATTACATTATTTTTCCCAGATTTTTTCAAAATCTTTTCCTTTTTCTCAAAATTTGGTCATTTCTGGGAAATTTTGACCCATTTTCAAAGTTCAACTCTTCTCGAAATTTTCTTGGAATTTTCTTGCGAAGTTATTTTACCAATTTTTCCAAAATTCGAATTTATCTGAAAATTTGAAGTTTTTTTAAATTCTTCCTGTTTTCGAAATTGCAAAATTTAGCTTTCTCTGGAAAATTGCAATTTTTTATCAAAATTTAAAGTTGTTCTAAACTTTCCCATGAAATTCTTTCTAAAATTAAAGTTTTTTATTCTTCACTAAAAAACTTTAACTTTTTTAGAGATCGACAAATTTTTCTCAGCTTTCAGGTAATTTTTACAATTTCCTTTCAAAAAATTTTACTACATTTCAAAAAATTCAAAATTGTCTAAAAATTTCAGGTTTTGGGTTTTAATTGTCGAAATTCTACGTTTCTTTTTTCTAAAATTTTACCTCTTTTAGAGAACTTTTGATAAATTTCTTTTTCTCAATTTTTTCGAAATCTGTTCATTTTTCTCAATTTTTTCTAAGTCTCTTTCTTTGTCTCAATTTTTTTGAAATCTCTTTTTGTCAAAATTCGGCTTTTTCTGGAAATTTCAGCTTTTATTTTAAACTTTGATGTTGGCCGTTATTGAAAATTGAAATTTTTTTTCTCACAAAAAGTAATGTATCTTTTTTTCACGAAATCCCAAGGTTTTAGAAAATTTACAAACAAAAAAGTAAAAATCATGAGAAAGATATTTTTTAGAAATTTCGACTCCCCAAGTTGGTATTTTCTAGATATTTCAAATTTCATGTGTTTTTTCAAAATGTTAATACAAATCAATCAAGAATTTCGGATAATTACTTATTGAAATCATAACGTTTGTCAAAATTTTGGGAAAACGTAAAAATTCCTAGAAAAGTATATTTGGAAATTTCGACTTCTGTAGGTCACTTGTTTCAAGAGTGTCTGGGAGTCTGTCTGCTCTAGTTTTTATTTATTTATTTTTCTAAGGGAATTTAAGGAGCCGCATTTTTCTTTTAAAAGAGCCGCATGCGGCTCTCGAGCCGCGGTTTGCCGACTCCTGGCTTAGATCATAAGTGGGTAAAATCCGGCCTGCGACTATGTCGAATCCGGCCCGTTGCATAAATGCATAATAGCTTTTGCACTTTCTTTTCTTAATTTTAAACTTGAAAAAATGTGTCTTTTAAAACTTTCGAGGTCATCATAAAATTCTATAAAATGTCCACGTTCTACTCAAAATTTGACCTTTTCCAAATATTGCTTGGTAAGAAAGTAATTTCATTTTTTCACATAGTCGGCGTTATTTATATTTTTTTGAAAGAATTCTGTGGGCGATGTTCTCTAAGTTTTGACATTTCATATCAGACAGACCAAGGTTCATTTTAAAGCACGTGGTGAGAGATTTTTTTTTTTGTAGCTTATAGTTGAGGGTCTATTTTAACATGGAGTGCAGAAACGAACATTTTCGGAATATTTTACTTTTTTATTTCCGTAAAGGACGGAAAGCTGCAGAGGCTCATAAAGAAATATGTGAAGTTTATGGTGGTGATTGCATAACAGAACGCACTTGTCAGAATTGGTCTAAGAAGTTCCGTTCTGGAGATTTTTCACTCAAAGATGACCAACGTTCAGGTCGACCTACCAAAGTGGATAATAATCAAATTAAAGCCATTATTAAAGAGGAATGTCATATAACTGTTAGAGAGATTTCGGTGAGGTTAAATGTATCACACACAACCATTGAGACCTATTAAAAAGCTCGATATTTGGGTTCCCTACAAATCCAAATACATTCATGACACAACGAATCAATATTTGCGATACACATCTTAGGCGCAATGAAAATGATCCCTTCTTGAAAAGAATCATTACTGGTGATAAAAAATGGGTCACCTACAGTTACATCATTCAAAAACGATCATGGTCCAAGCAAGATGAACCAGCACAAACTACATCAAAAGCTGAATTGCATCAAAAAAAGATCATCCTGCGACTTGGTGGTGATTATAAAGGTGTTGTGTATTTTGAGCTGCTTCCAAGGAACCAGACAATTAATTTAGATGTGTACTGCCAACAACTAATGAAACTAAATAAAGCAATCAAAGAAAAAAACCAGGTATGGCAAATCAGAAAGGAATTGTGTTCCACCATGACAATGCTATGCCTGACACATCTTTGGCAACTTGTGGGAAATTATTGGAGCTTGGTTGGAAAGTGATGTCACATCCCCCAGGCAGCCCTGACCTAGTACCATCTGATTACCATTTATTTCCTAATTTGCAGAACTCTATGAATGGTAAAAATTTCCCAAATGATGATGACATTAAATCGCGTTTGGTTCAGTTTTTTTCTAATAAGGATCGGAAATTCTATGAGCGCGGAATCATGAAACAGCAAGAAAAATGTCAAAAGGTCATTGAGCAAAATGGAAAATATATAATTGATTAAAGTCTGTTCTTTGTATTAAAAAAATGTGTTCTTTTCGACGTTAATTCTAAATTTTTTACTTTAATTTTTCTTGACTTTTCAAAGTTTCTGATAATAATTGAAATAACTATTTCACTTGAAATATGAAGTAAGCACTTTATTTTTTAATAAATTTTAAAGTTTTTGAAATATTCTATATTTTCCAGTATTTTTATTTAAAATGATCAAATCTTGAAAAAAGCTGAAATTGACTTCTCTTGAAATTTCAAACAAAAATTTCGAAATTAATGTTACTTTTATCAAAATTTTGGTTTAGTTTTTAGAAAATAAACGACTTTTGAAAAACGAAATCAAATTAAATCAATGTTTACTTTTTTATTTAAATTATGTCATACTATTTAAAGTTTGAGAAAACAGATGAACTTCCCAACAAAATTTTCTTCCAAAATTTTTTTCATAAAATTTTATTTTTTAATTTTTTAATAAAATTTTGGCCCAATTAAAAAAATGAAAAATATGGAAACTTCGAAAAAACAAAAAATGTTGAATTTTGATATAATATATAAATATTTTCGGAAGAAGCCCAACTTTGAATAAAATAGAAAGAAAAGAAAAAGTAAATTTTCAGGAAAAAGTCGAATTTTCTAATAGAAAGTCAACTTTGGAGAAAAAAATCGAATTTGGGGAATCAGGAGGATATTTTGGGGAAAAGGGAAATTTTATAAATAAATTGGAATTTTGAAAAAAGCCCAGTTAGAATGAAAAACAAAATTTAAAATAAAAGAGTCCCTTTTCCAAAGAAAACGAAATTTCAAAAAGGACGACTATTAATGAAAAATCTTGAAATTTAGATAAAAAGATAAATTTCGAGAAAAAATTCAATATTTTAAAAGATCAAAAAAAAGTTCAAATTTTGATAAAATAAGCAAAATTTTGGGATAAATTTATAAAATTTTGACTAATCTAAAATATGAATTTTGAAAAAGAATTAAAATCGAAATTTCGAGAAATATAAAATAGAGAAATTTGACAAAATTCGATTTTTCCGGCAAAGTCAAAGGAATATTAAGAAAGAAATAATAATTTTAAAAAAGTCAATATTTCCAGTAAAAATTCATTTTTCTCAAAAGGTCAGCCTTTTGAGAAAAATAAATTTCTACAATAGATAGCGAAATAGAAAGTCAAAAAAGTTGAATTTGGGGAAGAAGTCAAAACTTTAGAGACAAAGGATTAATTTTTAAAATGAATTTCAATTTCAAGAATTTGAGAAAAATATCAGTTTCAAATTTCAATCAGTTTAAAAATTTAGAAAAAGAAATTCCTAATTTCCAGAAAAAGCCGAAGTTTTAAAGAAATGACAAATTTTCTCGGCAAAAGTTAAATTTTGAGAAAAAAAGTGGAAATCTGAGAATAAAATTAAATATTGAGAACAAAAACGAAAATTTTATTAAGAAAAACAGCATTTTAACAAAAATTGAAATTGGCTGAAATTCAAAAGTTTAAATGTTGAGAGGAAAGTAAAGATTTCGAGAAAAAAAAAATCAAAAAACAAATTAATTCAATTTACTTGATTATTTTTTTAAAAGGAGTAAAAATTTAACAAAAAAGTTTTCAGGAATTACATTTTTTTTCTCTCAAGATTGTCAAAAGTGAAATCAAAAAGTGAAAATTAATCTGTTTCTCCAAGTTATGACATTTTTTCAAAATACCTTCATTTTTCAAAAAGTAGGCAACAATTTTAATAAAAGTAGGAAAAAACATTTTTTTTCCAGGAAAACATTTCTTGAAAATTTTCCCCAAGTGTTAAGGGCTTGTTGTTTAAATATGTAAAAATAACTTAAAAATTCCGACAGATCTACGAGTGGGTTTGCAAATGTCGCATTTTTTTTTTCAGTGTAATGACAAAGGCTGAAAATCAAATTTGATAAAAAATGAATTTAAATATGTATTACCGTATAGAAAATAAAAATTCTTGCTAAAAACAAAACTTGATTTGGTTTTATAGCCTTAGAAGTAAATTTTTCACATTGGGATGTTGTCTGCAAGTATAGATTGAATTAATGCCAACTTGGGCTAACGTGATTTAGTTCCATCAGAAGGAAAAAGTTGTAATCGCATAAAGGCAACCAATTTAACATGCAAAATAAAGGAAGTATTTACTAATGAAAAAGTCTGCGGTGAACCACGTTGTTAATAGTAATGACCAATTTAAAGCAGCGTGGAAACGGTTGACCACAAATCGGTGTTAGATTTGACATTTACTTTTGCAAGGTAACGCTCATTTCTTTTTTGCACCACCTCATTGTTTTATGCTTTCCTTTATTATTGTCTTACGTGCACTGCAAATCGATGTAGCCGTTTTAAACAATACCGGTATTGTAATATCGATTGCGATCTTATCTCTAGAAACTGCAGGAAGAGAATTATTGTTAATAGAAATTAACCTATAAATCACACAAAGATGAACTGACTTCGAAACGACCGCAATATATTACACCTGAACGTTTTTTCCTCGATAGAAAAGCGCTGTTACCGATTATTATTGCTTGCTCAAACGTGAACTAGAAAGAAAAAAGTGCTTTTTGTTTGTAGTTTAAGTCATTAGCAATATCCAAATGAAGGGAATTCTAGCCAAAGAAAAAATGACTCTTTTGTTTTGAACGAAGACAACTCAGCAAAAAATCATCATACGGGACTGGAAGACCATGCAGACTAAAGAAAATTAAATAATTGATGATAGCATAATTAAATAAAAATTATTAAAATCATAGTGAGTGGACTATTTTAGAGGTAAGCAAAATGTTGGAAAAATGTTTGCCCAACGTTCACTCAAAACCTAAAAACAATTGAGTTTAGGATCTGGAAACTTGGACTTTAGTTTGCTTTTTCTTCATTTTTCTCTATGAACATGTTTCATTCAGTTACAGTTTTGGAATGATACCTAAAAATTTGGAATTTTTTTTTCAAGCCTTCGCTTTTGGAGAGACATTTTTTATTCAGTCTAGTTTTTTATCTTAGTTTTCATTATTTTCTTCCCATGGATTGTTATTGCGTAATGCTCATGAAAACGGCAAAAAGCGGTATATCTTTTCAATTACCGATAGAATTGTCTTGTATTCTTTAAACGCTTTCAGATCTATGAAATAAATATTGTATTGTTTGACAATAATTGTCCTGTTATCAAGCTAAATCGATATACGCTTCCATCAATAACACGGGACTAATTAAAAAGAAAGTGCCCCATAAAGCCGCCAATTAATTGCTTTAAATGCAATAATTGCTTCACAATGAGGAAAAGTAAATTGCGTAAATCTCTGTCTACCAAAAATTCAGATGGTTTAATTATAAGTTTGCTTAGTTTGCCCAACGGATAATTATTACTGAAATTAGTTCAAAATAAATGCAAGACGCAATTATTAGAAAACTCGTTTTAAAACAATTTCCTCAAGAATATTTACCAATAAAAGGTATGTTGACATTTTTGCACCATACGTTACTTTTGGATGCAAATAGAGGATTTGATCCCGGGATTCTGAATTTCGGTATCCCAGGATCCCGATTACTTTTTAATCCCGAAATTTTCGGGATTAAATTTTTTTGATCCAGGGATTTTCGAGATTGACATCATTTTAAAAAAGTTTTTAAATAGACTGCATCTATCGAAACGCTTAATATCAATGTTTTCAACAATACTTGTCTATTATTTTAATATAAAATAGAAGAAGATTTATTCCAAACAAGCAGCACTTCTTTGGATTTGGTATGCTTGTTTCAAATAAAAATCTTGCATCTTAAACTAAAAGATTTCATTATGAAACACCGGTCGCGGTGTTATTTCTCGGATTAAGGGGGAGTAAGGGGGTCAATAGAGTGTAACATCGTGTGTCAAGGGCGAGGCGAGGCATATGCTTCGTGACGTCACAAAGTTCTGACCTTTTTTTTGAAGAATTTCACCTTTTTAAAAGTTTCGAATATTTTCTAAAATGTCTTTCTTGAAAATGTAAACTTTTTGAAAATTTAGATTTCAATTTCGATAATTTTTTGAAAAATTCAATTTTTAAAAAATTATAATTTTCTAATAATTTCGACATTTTTCGAAATTTTTTTTTTAATTTCTTCATTTTCCTGCTTTAATGTTTTTCTCGAAATTTAACCTTTTTGTGAATATAAACTGTTTCCAAAAAATTTACTTTTTTCAAAATGTTGATACTTTTCAAAAAATTGTGAAAAAAGTAAATATATCAGAAAATTGATATTCACAAAAAGTTTAAATTTCAAGAAAAAGGTCGATACTTTTCTAAAATTTTCACTTATTTGAATAAATTTTCGACCAAGTATTTTTAAGATTTTAATTCTTTTGAAAATTTTGATTTTTCCAAGTGTTGATTTTTTTCGAAAATTTAGGCCTGTTTTGAAACACTGAATTTTTAAAAATTTTGTTTTATTTTTAAAATTTTTGCTGTTTGAAAATTCTCATTTTATTCGAAAATGTCAAGTTTTTTCTAAGCTGGACTTTTTCCAAAATTTGTACTTTTTAAAATTTTTCAACTTTTGCAAAATTTCACTTTTTTCTAAACTTACAATTTTTTAAAAATTTCTATATTTTTTTAAATTTTAAAAAATTTTGGTCATTCTTAAAAATGTCGACTTTGTTAGTTTTCAGCTATTAGTTTTCAAAATTGTTGGTTTTTCACACTACATTTTCTTGAAAATTTGAATTTTTTTTAGATATCCATTTTTTGGAAAATTTCAATTATTTTTTTTGAATCGGAAAATTTTTTTAATATCGAATTTTTTAAATTTTCGATTATTTGAATTTTTTTTTAATTCCATTTTTTTCAAAATGTCGCCTATTTCATTTGAAAATGTTGACTTTATTTGAAACTTTTAAAACTCTTTCAAAATTTCCATTACATTAAAATTTTCGATTTTCTAAAAAATGTTCCACTGTTTTCAAACTTTCAGCTATCCAGAATTTTGATTTTATCGAAAATTTTAACTTCAAAATTTGAACCGTTTTTAAAACTTTTCTAATAATTTTGGATTTCTTCAATATGAAGACTTAGAAAAATTCGTTTTATCTTGAAAATTTGAGCAAACATTTTTCAATTTTTTAAAATCTCGATTTCTTTTTTAAAATCTTGACGATTTTTGAAATTTTATTCCACTAATTTCCAAGATTTTAACTTTTTAAGGAATGTTTTAAAAATTTCTTCGAATGTTCAAATTTTTAAAATGTCAGTTTCTTCAGTGTTGAAATTTTTTTTTTCAATTTCGATTACTTTTTAAAAATCTTCGAAATTTTAATTTACCATGAAAATTTTTACATTATTTATAATTACGATATTTTCGAAAATTTTGACTTTTATATTTTGGAAATTCTCATTGTTTTCAAAATGTTAACCTTTTTTTCTGAATATTTAAATTTGACTTTTTGTCTTCTTAAAATTGAAAATTTTCAAAAATTTAGACTTTTTCAAAAAACTCCTTCTGAAACTTTCCAGTTCAAGTCCAAAGGTTTTATTATTTTTTTAAGTTAACGGCAATACTGAAACTTAAAGTGTAAAATCAAAATTTCAACTTTTTTCAAGATTACGAATATTTTCGAAAATTTCGCCACTTTTTCCAATTTTAGAATTTTTGACATTGTCGATTTCTTCAATGACTGATTTTTTTTCACAATACACATGTTTTTAAAATCTCAGCTTTTTTCTGGAAATCGTTACTTTCTACGAAAATGTTGACATTTTTTAAAATTCTGACGCCTTATCTTCGACTCTTCAATATGTTTTTCGCAAATTTCGGTTTTGCCAAAATTTCTACTCATTTCACATTATACTTGTTTTTTTTTTTAATTTTGATTTTTAGGTTTCGTATTTTTCAAGTTTTGGTTTTTTTTCGAAAATTTTAATTTCTCCAAAATTTTACCTTTTCAAATGTTTGAGCATTTTTAAGCTTTTAAATTTTCTTATAATTTTGGTTTTTATTCAATATTTGGTCTTTCAAAAAATTTTGCTTTTTTAAAAATTGGGAAATTCCAAGTTTATGATTTTTTTATTGAGATTTTCTTTCACAGCTGAAAATTGGAAAAGAGTTTTGATATTTCTAAAAACAATTCCAATTCTGATTCTTCCACTATTTTACAATGGAAATGTGGAAATTTTTGGGTTTTAATTGTAGAGATTGAAGTGGAAGATTGATGTGAATAAATTTCAGGTTTTTTTCAGTCTTTTTTTTATGCAAATCTAAAAAAGGAGTTTTAATTTTTCTGAAATTTCCACCTTAAAACGAAATATCGAGGATAAAATCGAAATGTTCAAATAAAGGTCAAAAATTCAAGAAACATATTCAAAATATTTTGAGGTGAAATCGCAAGTTAAAATTTGGAGAATATTTTTATAAAATTTGGATTTTATAATCAAAATTTCAAGAAGAAAATGAAAATCCTGAATTTATTAAGATAAAATTTTTTGTCAAGTTAAGATTGGTGAAATATTAAACAAATAAGATGAAATAGCAAATGTAAATATATAATATACGAAAACCAAATTCACGCAGATAAGTAAATTTCCAAATTAAAACATTAATTGCAAAATATGTGACGTCGGAGTGAAGAGGGTCATACAAATTTGACCACCTGCTGTAAGGACGAGGTGAGCCTCAAAAAATCATGAATGAAAGGATGACCCCTAAGTTTAAAAAATTCTTATTGATTCTTGAAAATGAATAACTTCAGCATAACGATTTTAAGCATGTTTAGTCTACTTCTTAAGTGTGATTAGTTATATCTGCGTTGATTTTACCTAAATTTTGATTACGTTGATTGTTTTGATTTGTTGGTTGAAAAGTTGTTTTTTTTTATTTCTAACCTTCAATACCCAAATAATTCCGGGATCGCGGGATTGAGTAAATGTAATCTCGAAATCCTAGGATTAGAAATAACGATCAGGAATGAATTCCCTAGATATAAATGATGTTTCTATCCTATAAGTCATTTTGGTTCTTGGTTATATTCAAAAATTGAAATACAGAACTTGTCCCATGAAACCAAGAAAGATTAAAAAACACAACAAAGGTTGCTCTAACGCGTTTCGATAGCCAGTTTTTTTCTCTCTGAAGATGACAGCTTGGCTGTCGAAACGCGTTAGAGTAACCTTTGTTGTGTTTTTAATCTTTCTTGGTTTCAGGGACAAGTTCTGTATTTCAATTTTTAAAGATAACCAAGGACCAGTCCGTTCCATCAAATTTAAAAATTGAAATACTAATCTTGTCCCCTGAAACCAAGAAAGATTAAAAAATACATACAACAAATGTTGCTCTAATGCGTTTCGATAGCCAAGCTAACATCTTCAGAGAGATACTGGAAATTAGGACAAGATTTCCCTTTCAATTTTTAGAGATAACCAAGGAGCAGTGCGTTCTACCAAAATTATGACTCTTTTGTCGTCAGAATTTTGAGAAAAAAATGTGTATATTGGAATTACAAACAAAAACAGTAGAGATTTCTAATTTCATGTGTTTTTAAAAATGCGTACTCTTCAGAATGGACAATTATATCTTTCGATTGATTTAACAAAATTTTATAACGTTCGCAACCAACCTTAGAATTTTCTTTCCAGAATGACCGCCCCTTTATAACGGATTAGAACGGCCAACTTTATTTTCTTCGATTTCTAACATTTAACATTTTAACTCCTTAGGATTTGACCCTGGGGCCCTGCCTCGTTCTTGTAATTTCATGGAAATTATTTTGTGCCCTTTATTCAAGTAATCTCAATAATATCTATGATAACGAAATGATGACAAACCTGCCGAAGCTGACCGTTTGTCAATTGTTGCTTACTATTTAGAACTGTTATCGCCCAAGAGTAATTATGACTGCTGATATTCAATAATGTGGGATAGCTGAAGCGGTAGAAACTATACAACATTCCATGAATATTATGATACCGAAAGTAAATGTATTGTAGCGAAATGTATATTATAGAATTAAGTACGTAACGCTTAGCAAATATACCTCAAAAAATGGGGGTCGACGTTGCAAAAAGGAAAGAAGAAGTAAAGGAACAAACTACAGGAATAAGAGAAGAAATGAAAGAAGAAGTGAAAGAACAAATTACAGAAATGGGAGAAGAAATGCAAAAGGAGATTGGTGAAGTTAAGAAAGAAATTGAAGAAGTAAAAACAAATTAAAAAACAAGCTTTTTGATTTGGAAAATGTAACACAAAAGAAGATCAGCAACATCGAAAATAACATGAAGAAGTTTCTAAGTGGACAAGTCATACAACACGAATCCGAAATTGTACCTGCTATTTTTTCCCAAAAGGTGAAACCTCCGTCCTAGGATGGGAAAACATCTTTCCAGGCCTACAGAATTTAGTTCGAAGCTGTTGCCAGGGCCAATCGGTAGACGAAAGACAAAAAGGCGACTTCATTGGTCGTATCCCTGCACGGAAAAGCTCTGGAACTACTTCGAGCTCTATCTGCCTATGAACTAGCTAACTATGAAGATTGAGTTAGGGCTTTATAGCTGAGATTTGGAGATCATCATTTGCCGCAAGTCGCCCAGTCGCTACTACTAGTAAGGAAGCAGAAAAGTGATGAAACGCTGGAAGAATTTGAAACTGACGTAAAAAGGCTGGCGTATGCCGCCTATCCAAGAGCATCAACTGAATTTCTGGAACTTTACACAGCTAGAAGTTTCATACTTCCGAACATCAAGGGAGGCACTGATTAGAGCTTTGGAGGTAGAAGCTGCTTACAATGTTTCAAGGCCATAAGCGTCACGGAGAATAAGAAAGGCCGATATCGAAGAGACCCCGTACGACCCTAATATCAAGAACATCATAAGCGATAAAATAAAGGAAATAAACGCGAGCATTCAAGAACTGCTGGGAGCTCTTAAAGGTCAATCCAGCAAAAGCATAACATGTTACAGCTGTGGCAAACCGGGGCACTTTAAGAAGGACTGTAGGTCAATCCCCAAGAAGTCGACAAGCCCCACAGTAAGGAAACAACACGTCGAGAAGACAATGTCAAGAAATTAGTCCCCAAAACTTTTCCCATTAAACAGATAAAAAGGACCAAGGAGAGTTTGGTAGTGAAAGTCAGCGTGGATGGAAGGAATGTACAGTCAACGACGGACACAGGAGTCAAGGTTACTGTAGCACGTGATACTTTAGCAATCCGTGACTGGCCGAGACTAAAAGATAAACAAAAATTAAAAAGATTCCTTTGGTTATGCACCTATCACAAGAGATTTGTGAAAGGTTACGCCGTCATCGCTGCGCCATTACATCGACTGCCGAAGGGAGAACGCCGTATGTCTGGACTCCCAGCTGTAATACCGCTTTCCGAAAACTGAAGTCCGCCTTGTGCACAAGCCCTATCTTGGCTTATCCTTAGCAGAATAGGAAGTTCATGTTAGACACTGATGCCAGCAACGTCGGCATTGGGGCTGTGCTGTCCCAGGTTCAAGGCGGTGAAGAAAGAGTAATCGAATATTACAGCAAGATCTTGACGAAGCCGGAGAGGAATTACTGCACCACCAGGAAGGAACTTCTTCCGATAGTGAAAGCCGTGGAACACTTCCACAAGTATTTGTATGGGCAAGAATTTCTCATCAGAACAGATCGTTCGGCGCTTTCTTGGTTACTCCGAATGAAGAAGGCAGAGAAACAGACCACTAAATGGTTAGAAAGGCTTCAATACTATTATTTTAAGGTGCATCATCGACCAAGACGACAGCATAACAACGCTGATGCTTTGTCCAGAAGACCTTGTGGGGATTGCAAATACTGTAGACGAGTTGAGGATTATGAGAACATGCTGAATGTAAGGGTCACGTCTGTTTAGCCAGAAGACGGATGGACTGTTAAAGGTCTTCAAGAGCTACAGAAGAGCGACGCTGATATCGGATTCATGTTGGAATGGAAAGAAGCTGGAGTTAGACCGAAATGGTAAGAGGTTTTCGACAGAAGTCCAGCTCGTAAGAATTTGTGGGCTTGATGGAAATCCCTCCAGGTAGAGGACTGGGTGCTGAAGAGGCCATGGGAAAGCGCGGATGGAAAGCGCGTCAATTTGCAGTTGGTGGTACCTCAGGAGAAGACTCCACAGGTCTTGTGAAAGGTGCACAACGGGACCTCTGGTGAACATTTAGGGATGAACAAGATCCTGCAGAAGATTCGGAAACGGTTTTATTGGGTTAACTGCAGGGAGGACGTCGAGCGGTGGTGTCGAATATGTGTCACCTGCGCTGCACCCAAGGATCCCCGTACAAGAACCAAAGGGGTCCTAAAGCAGTATAATGTGAAAGCTCCATTTAAAAGAATTGTAATCGTTTCCAGCATCAGACGATGGAAAAAAGTACATCCTGGTGGCCATGGATTATTTCAGTAAATGGCCTGAGGTTATGCCACCCCGAATTAGAAAGCTACCACAGTCACAAGGGTTCTTGTGGACAACTGCATCTGTCGATTTGGTGTTCCCTTGGAAATTCACTGGGGCCAAGGAAGGAACTTTGAATCGGGGGTCTTCCAATAGATGTGCCGTCTTCTTGGGATAAAGAAAACTCGAACGACACCTCTTCATCCACAGTCTGATGAAGCGATTTAAAAGAACATTGGAGGAACATCTTTCGAAGGTCATTTCCAAGCATCAGACAGACTGGGACCAACATATACCACTGTTTCTAATGGCCTATCGCGTTTCAACTCATAAAACTACGGATCAGACTCCGGCAAAAGTGATATTCGAAAGGAAACTGCGGCTTCCGTGTGACTTGGTGTTTGGATCACCAAGGGACACCCCCCAGGGAGACGATGGGTTTTGTAGATGGCTTGAAGGAAGCGATATTGGAGACGCATGCCCTGGTGCGGACGAAGATCAACTTGGCGACGAACCGGATGAAGACAAGATATGACGTTAATGCCAACCATTGTGGGGGCGAATTGGTATAGCTATACAACCTTCAGCGAAGAAAAAAAGTTTCGCCGAAATTTATGTCATCTTGGGAAGGACAGTACAAAGTGCTGAAGAGGATCAACGACTTGGTACACAGGATCCAGCGTAGCCCCAGGAGTAAGATGAAAGCGGCACACCTGAACAGACTATGCAAATACAGTGGCTAAGTAGCTGATTGGAACTGATCGGGACGATCCTTCTTAAGGGGGAGGCAGTGTAGCGAAATGTAAATTATAGAATTTAGTAGGTAAGAAAATTTTCTATAAAGATCTGATAAGGGGAAAGCTGCCACGATAACGAAGCAAACGGCAGATAAGCGTTCCAGAAATTTCGGCAAACGATAAAACTTATTTGCGTGATTTTTCTAGAACCTGGAAGCCAAAACTATATAAAGCATTGGGCCGCCTTTCCCTCCAGTCAGTTAGTTAGTCAGTCGGTAAAATTAGTGAGTTAGTAGTTAGAAGTAAATAAGTGAGTTCACTATTCAATCGTAGTGTTCCGAGTTTAGTTTGGAAATAAAGTGGGTATTATTCAATTCACGTGTTAATAATCAATTCGAACCGATAAGCCCGTAACAGAATGTATATTTGTCATGGAAATAGAAGAAGCTCTGATTTAGCTGACAATTTTGTCTTTAAATCCTGCCAGTAAATTCCAGGTGCTTACTACCGACCAAAACATTTTCGTTTAAAACCACTGCAACTGGAATAACTGGTAATATAAAGGACGCAATATGATGAGGAAGGTTTTCTTTAGAACGCCTTAGGCATATGGTTATGTTAGGAATTGTTATGCGACAAAAGTAGATTACTATATTAAGCCCGAAGACAAACTTTCTGTTTTTTTTTCTAGAAGTTTTGATTTCAAATTAATTTAACTTCTAAATCTCCAAAAGAGTCAGGGGCGTGAACTGTAGGTTTTACTGGCGATTTTTTATCTAAATATCCAGGTAGATACTTGATATTGATATTTTATGGACTATAAATTATGGTTGCCCATTATTTTATGTAATCTTCGAAAATTTGTTACGATGCGATTAATGAAAAACGTTTAGCGATTGGGAAGAGTGCCCAGCAATTTATGACAGGTGGAAAATTAATGAAAGCAGCTTGATCTCCCTGGTTGTTACACATTCGTACCGCCGCACATCGATTGAGAATGAACTTCACATATAATAAACACAATTAAAAGATAATTGTATCGATAAATCTTGTCGAAAGCAATTGCATTTAATCTGACCAACTACCGATAGCTGTTTTCATGGGAATATTAATCTCACGTAAGAAAAACAAGTCGACTTTATAGAGAAATATAGACACGAAACTTAAAGAAACTCTATAATTTAAGCTTTATTGAGTTTCAGGCGCTACTCAGGATGAGTTAAAGGTCTAGATAGGTGATATTCCGCATAGAACGTATACAGTTAAACCTGTCCAAGCCAGACCCTCTATAAGACGAAATCCTGAACATTTTGGAAGTCTTGATTGCTGTCCGTCATTTACATCCCTATAGACTCTTACACGAGTGTCTACTATCTAATCAGAATGAGACTTCGAACCCTTGGTGTTCCAGCTTAGACCGGTTTTACTGTAAATTCTAAAAGAAAAGGCTAACACTTGTTTATGTCTCAAAAAATATATCTCCCAGCGCTTCGACCAATCACTGCATTATCTAAGAAGGCGTAGACGAACCAATAACAATTTTTACAAGTTATAGACTAGAAGTAAGCAACCTTTTTTTACAGCGGGCCCACTACAAGGTAAAAATTTTCATCCGGCAGCATATGAGGAAAATTTAAACGCTAGATTAGATAATTAACACTAATTATTGAGCTTCTATTCACAAAACAAAAATAAGAAAAGTCCCATAGAAATGACGTAATTAAAATGCATAATAGAAATAAAAAGAGGTAAATTATTATGGAAAAAAGATTCTAAACAATCTCTAATCAGAATTTTGAAGTCACTTCTTTGCCAAATTTACCACAGCAACTTGCACAGAGGTTTCCAGTCGTACGTTATTTAATCCGGACCTGTGGTCCCTTTTAACTAATTTCATTACGCAAACATAGGTTCTTCCAAAATTAAAGGCGTAACTAGAACAGGAAAGGATGGGGGCAAGCGCCCCATCCTGCTCTATTCTATTTCATGTAGCAAACTAAAAATGTACATGTATTTAATTGGGGGACTTTCCAATTCTTCAGAATTCATACTTTCCTTGAAATATTTCTTCGAAATTTTTATTTTTTCTCAAATTATTTTACAAAAGTCTTTTTCTTTCAAAGTTTTACACTTATTCATAAAATTTGACTTCTTTTATCAAGAATGACTATTAAATTTTGGATTTAAAAGTTCGTTGTTTTTTTTCTGAAATATCGCCATTTCTCGAAATTTGACTATTCTAAAAATTTTGAATTTTTTTAATTTAGCTTGTTTGTTAAAATTTGCCTTTTTCTTAAAATCTGGTCGATCTTCTGATAAAAAAGTGTATTTTTTGGAATTTTTGTAAAAGGTCAAAAATTACGAAGAAAATTTCTTTGTACATTTCAACTTTTTTTGAATCCAACTTTCTGGAAGTTTCAATTTGTTTGTCAAAAATTCTGTGTATATCACAATATTTGACTTTATGTGATGCTAGTTGAGGTAAGGTAGGACGCCTGCCTCCCTCCAACTTGAGGAGTCATAAACAAATAAATATTCGATTTTATTCCTAAAATTTGCTTTTTTCAAATTTCTGATATTTTCTGGAAAATTTCGAAATTTTACTAGAAGTAAACGTTTTTTTTCTCAAAATTTGGATCTTTTTTGCCAAAGTTCTCTCGTAATATATTTTTTTATCGAGGTTTTGACTATTTTTTTTAAATTTCGATTTTTTTAAAATTTGATTTCCTTTGCAACATTTTTAAACCATTTCGGAGTTTCCTCAAAAAGTTTCTGTTTTTGCAAAATTCGATATTTATTTGAACGTTTGGCTAAAAATTTTGATCTTTTAGATTCTGATTTTTTTAGAAATTTTCACTGGTTTCCCAAAGTTTGCCTTTTTCAAGAAATCTTAATTTTTCTCTCAATATCCGATATTCAATATTTCTATGAGTTTTTTTCTTTTTCCTGGTGAACTGGTCCTTTTTATTTCAAAATTTTGAATTTTTCTAAAATAATCTTTACCTAAAACTTGCTTGTACCTCAAAATTTGTCTTTTGTTAAATTTCGATTTTATTTTCAAAATCTTATTTCTTGGACTTTTTCAAAAATGGTTTATTCATTTTCAAATTTTGTCATTTTTCTGAATATTAGTTTTTTTCTAACAAATTACGACTTTTAGCCCAAATGGTTTTATGGTTCTGAAAATGTTCACCTTTCCCTCTAAATTAGATCGAAATGTTAATAAAAAAAATATTTTCTTCTTCTTTAGTAAGGCTAGTTGAAGAAGAGGAACATTTTTTTAAAAATTACTGGGACATTATCAAACGTCATGACCTTTGTGAACAAAAAATTATTTTTTTTTTAATTTTGATTTTTTTCTAATATTTGTTAAGTTTTCTCTTTTTCAAAACTTATTATTGTTTTTCAAAATTTCAACTTTTAAAAAAATGTTTTTTTAAATTTATTTACATTTCTTCGGCCCAGTTTGGAAATATTTAAATTTTTATGGTTTGTTGACAATTTTCTAAACAATTTTTGAAATGCGACTACGTGATATTTAAATTTATTGAAAACGTCACTTCATGACAGTTTACAAATTAAGAGGTTAGTTTATTTTACATAGAATAGGAATAATGAAAAATAGGAGACCAAAAATTAGATGTGGAAAAAATAAAAGTTTTGTTTTTTTGATAAATTAGGAAAATATAAAAAAATACATAAAAAAATCTCGAACTTTCAAATTTCGACTTTTTTGAAAATCTTGCCATTTTAACTTAACTATATAAATATGTAATATTACATTTTTCAAAATTTTGACTTCAAATTCAAAAAAAAACATTTTTCTCTGCTAAGACAATAAGCCTTGTATATATGAATATATACAAGTTTATTACGATGCAATTGAAATCTAATTTCATTAAATGACTTTACTTTCATTTAGTTTTGACAAAACTAGATGAAAGTAAAGTCACGCGAGGACGTTTCTATCTATGGATGTTGGGATGCAACCCGTGATACAAGCTTTGCCTCATCTACGTGAACTTTGCAATTGCAATCTAGGTTTCATTAGATTCTAATGAAATTAGATTTCAATTGCTTCGTAATAAACTTTGATATATTCGTATATACAAGGCTTATTATCTTAGCAGAGAAGAATGCTTCAATTAGCATGTGGCGAAAATGTTTGCATAATAAACAGTTAAAAGTCAGTTACAAGTCACCCAATGGAGGTTTCTCTTGGATACTTATGCGACTGACTAACGGCTTTAAATTGGAAGTGTATACAACCACCGTACCATGCTGATGAGGCCAAGGAAGGCCAAAACTAGTCTATGGTTGCGGTTGTACATATTTTCAATTTTAAGCACGTGTAACTGTTTAATTACAGAACATTTAGTTGGTCATTTGTCAAAAAAAAAACAGTTAAAATTTTGAAAAAAGGTCACAATTTTTAACAAAATTTTGACTTCAAAGTTTTGTTAAAAATTGTGACTTTTTTTTCAAAACTCTGATTGTTTTTCCTATTTATAAATTTCTTCAAATTCAAAAATCAATTCAAAATTTTGAAATTTTTGACTATTTTTTAAAATTTGGATTTCTTTAAAAATTTTGAATTTTGCTTTTGAAATTTCAAATTTTTTCGAAAATTTTGACTTTAAAATTTAGAACAATTGATATTTTCTTTTTTGATTCTTTTTATTGCAATTTTTTTATTTCTCGCTTTTTTTCAAAATTTTGCCTTCTTTTTTATTTTTTTTTGAAAATTTTAACTTTTTATGAAAATTTAAAGATTACACCAAAAGCTTGTTCTATAAAATTTGGATATTGTTTCAAATTTCATTTTTAATCTCAAAAATTTATTGTCTTTTTATTAATCTTAACCCTTCTTTCAGGGTTTTGGTCTTTTTCCGAATTTAAGTCAGTTTCAAAATCACGACTTTGCTTTCAATTGCTACTTTTTTAAAAATTTGATCTAAAACTTCAAATTTTGGTTTTTATATTATTTTGTTGTCGAATTTTCTTTTTGTTTTTCAAAATATATTTCAGGATTTACTTTTTTTTAACTACTTCTTGACACTTCAAATTTGAGTTCGGGGATTTTAATTTTATTTTAAAATTTCTGTCCTAATCTGGAAATTTTATTTTTCCAGATTTCGGTACAAGTTTTTAAACTTTTTTCCAAATTTGAACGTTTTCACTTTTGCAACAAATTTTGGTCATAAACGCAAAAACCTAGGAAAATTTGTGTTGTAATAGTTAAATAATAAATTTGAAATTTCGACTCATCTTAGTGACGTGATTTTCATTTGAATATTGACCTTTTTTCTAGTTGTTTACCTAAAAAGTTAAAATTTTACCCCTTTGCAGAAATGCTGGCCCTTTTTCCCAAATTTTTAATGTGTTTATAAATATGGATTTTATTCTTCATGGTAGACCCTTATTGACCGGAAATATTATGATGTTTTTTTCAATTTATTTAACATTTCTTCGGCCCAGTTTGGAAATATTTAAAATTTTATGGTTTGTTGACAATTTTCTAAACAATTCTTTTTTGAAATGCGACTACGTAATATTTAAATTTATTATTTATTGAAAACCTCACCTATTTTTTATTATTTCTATTCTATGTAAAATAAACTAACCTCTTAATTTTTAAACTGTCATGAGGTGACGTTTTCAATAAATTTAAATATCTCGTAGTCGCATTTCAAAAAAAAATTGTTTAGAAAATTGTCAACAAACCATAAAATTTAAATATTTCCAAACTGGTCCGAAAAAATGTTAAATAAATTGAAAAAAACATGGATTTTATTCCTATAATTCAAAGTTTGTACTCCAACATTTCCTATTTCTAAAATTTCTCTTATAAACGCGACTAACATTTTCAAATTTTATTACTGAAATACAATTTTTCCCCTGAAACCTAGAAAGATGAAATCTCTATGAAGATGATAGATTGGCTATCGAAACGCGTTAAAGCAACCCCTGTTGTGTTTTCTAATTTTTCTTGGTTTCAGGGGACAATATTTGTATTTTAATTTTTGAAGACAACCAAGGACCAGTCTGTTACACCAAAAAAAATTGTTATAACAATTTCGATATTTTTCTGGAAAGTCCAAGTTTAAACTGATATTTCAAGTTATTTAGGTGTTAATTTTAAACTCGAAACTTTCTGAAAATTTACATTAAAAAAGAATTAAATTTAATTTCGAAATGATGCTTTTTATTCCCCAAAATTTATACGACTACGACCCTGATTCCATAATTCATCAGAAAAACTTACCTAAGGCGACCAAGTTCTAATTAGACCTGCGGGTGGTTGAAGAGTCGGGAAGGCTTCTGATTGTTAAAGTCGAAATTTTAAGAATACAGTTGAAATATTTGAAAAAAAAACTATTATTTCCTTAGGAAATTTTACCGAGCAAGAATAAAAATCTGAAAAGGTGTTAAAATTTTGGGAAAAAATTCTTTATTTCCTTAAATATTGCTTGAAAAATTTTGGAAAAAATTTCAACTCCATACATTTATTTTTTTTTAAAGTCGATTTTACTAGAAAAGCTAACATTTTTATAATTTCGAGCAAAACTCAAAACTCCTTTAGACAACATTTTAGAGCAAAATTAGAACATATTTAAAGTAGAAATACAGTCGAAATTTTTGGAAAAAATTAAGAGTTGCCTAAGAGGTTCTATTTTTTAAAAAGTAGAAGTTTCAAAAGATGTCAAAATCTTGAACAAGAAATTTGCAAGTGCAATAAACATTTCACGAAAAAGGTCAACATTTCGAAAAGAACTTAAATCTATATATTTTCAAATAAAACTCATTTTCCTAGAAGTTGCAAGTAGAATGCAACCTAGACTGCAAATTCATGCAGCCCTGCAGGCGTGTATAGTGAATCATAGTTAGCTGAACTACTAACAGTTAAAAAACCTAGCGAAGCGGTTGCTCTCTAGGAAAGTTCCCAGAGGACAGGGATTCTAATGCACAGGCCAATAGGTTTGAACATTTATTAGATTCAAAGTTTGGAAACTAAAGATCTTGTTAGATCTCGTCAGTTTGGTATATCCAACTTGAATACTAACAAATGTTCCGACAAGTAAGTACTCAAGAAATCAAGCGTGTAACTCTTAGTACTACCACCTATTGGTCCATAGACGACATTGTTGGCCATCGCCAACAATGTCGTATGCAAATAGAATGCAACCTAGACTACAAATTCATGCAGCCCTCCAGGCGTGTATATATAGTGAATCATATGTAGCTGAACTACCAACAGTTGAAACACTGCCACCTAGCGAAGCGGTTGCTCTCTAGGAACAATTTCCCAGAAGACAAGGATATCCTTGTCTAGGTTGCATTCTACTTGCATACGAGATTGTTGGCGATGGCCATAGTTTCTCTATGGATCAATAGGTGGTAATACTAAGAGTTACACGCTTGACGTCTGTGATTTCTTTAGTGCTTACGGAACATTTGTTAGCATTTGAGTTGGATATACCAAACTGACGAGATCTAACAAAATCGAAACCGGTCTTTGGTTTCCAAACTTCGAATCTAATAAATGTTCAAACCTATTGGCCTGTGCATTAGAATCCTTGTCAACGTCAAGGGTGTGACTCTTCAGACTACCGCCATCTATAGTCACACACTTAACGTTCGTTGAATCTTTAGTACTTATTTGTCGGAACATTTGTTAGCATTCGAGTTGGATATACCAAACTGACGAGGATCGAAACCGGTCTTTGGTTTCCAAACTCCGAATCTAATCAAACCTATTCCTAAAAGAATCAAAATCATAAGAAATCAAACATTCAGTAAAAGGATTAATTTCTTGAAAGAAAAAATTTTAGAATAATATTACATCTTTTATATTTCAATTTGAAAAGTGTCCTAATAAACGTTTTTTTTTTGGTGGAACGGTCTGGTCCTTGGTTATCTTCAAAAATTAAAATACAACACTTGTCCTCTGAAACCAAGAAAGATTAAAAAACTAAGAAACTAGTATCTCTCTGAAGATGATAGCTTGGCTCTCGAAACGCGTTAGAGCAACCTTTGTGGTTTTAGGAGACAAGTTTTGTATTTCAATTTTTTAATAAATGTTATTAAAAAAAGAAAATTCAAAAAATATCAAAATTTTGAAAAAAAAAGAGTAATTTTTTTTAACATTACGCGAAAACAATCTAAATTTTGGAAAAACTCGTCAAGTCATTTCTGTAAAAGTACCAACATTTTAAGAAAGAAAAGTAACAATTTCTTTAAACAAAGCTTTTGGAGTAAAATCAAAATGTTTGTGTGCCAAGTAAATATGTATTTGAAATTTCTGAAAAAATTACTATTTTAGTAAAAAAGGAATTTCAAGAAACTTTACAATTTTGAAAAAACATTAACAATTTCTGTAAACTTTGGGCAAAAATAATCGAAATTTGGGGAAAAATTGGAATTTATAATTTTTTTATTTACAGTAAAATCAATATTTACAGAAAAGTGGAAATTTCTATAAAAAGTCAAAATTTATAGAAAAATTACTAAAAGTTCTTTCAACATAATTTTATAGCAAAATCCAAACTTTTTTGATTGATATTGAAATGTAGTCAAAATTTATAATAAAAAACCAATGAATTGTATTAAAAAAAGTTAAGAGATGTTATTTTAAAAAAACATTTGCAATTTTAATTAACATTGTTAAATTTCGGGAATATCTCAAATTTATAGATTTTTTTCTAGAAATGGCAAAGTTTCTGTAAAAAGACAATACTCATAAAATATCAAATTTTAAGAATACAATGCTAACATTTTGGAAAAAGAAAATAAAGTTTCATTGGCACAAAAAACAAAGTTGGAAAGTCCGAATTTTTAGGTTAGGTTAGGTTAGGTTAGGTTATATGTGGGTCGTTTCGTGTTTCTTTTCGTCCACTCCGCACCGCTACCTTAGGAATCTTTTGTGCATAACCAGATCTACAATATGTAGTTCCCAGATTCAAACTATTGTAAACGTTTATTATTGAACTCGGATTAAGTTTTTTCACATCTGAGGGGTCGAAGGAGGCCCATCCGAGTTAGACGTGCCTTTTGTGTACAAACGTATCGCACTTGGATAGCACATGTTCTGCAGTCTCAGTAGCTTCTGCCCAAAGGCGACTAGGTCAGCTTGACCCATTTTCTTGAGGTAGTACCTCATAGGGCTAAGGGTTAACAGGGCAGTTAGTATCCTAAATTCGGATTTGCTAAATTCTAAGTAGACCTTTGTCTTTTCAAGCGTTTCAGATATGAGTCTTTTCGTCTGTCAGTCCTGGATACGATCTCCAAAGGGAAATTATGGACTTTACTTTCCATTTTTTGATCTTATTGTTGATCTGACTTTTAGAAAAACCAAAAGCCGTTTCAGATCCAAAAAATTACGATGCAGATCCCTATTTGGCAAGTTGGTCTGCAGCTTCATTTCCTTGCATTCCTTTGTCCCCTTTCACCCATTTGAGGTGGATCCTCTTATGTTTAGTCAGTTGCTTTAGAGTTTGTTTATAGTTCCAAACTAGTTTGGATTTGATAATTCAGCTACCAATTTTCAATTTAGAAGAGTTTCGCCTCTGGTATGGTGGACATACTGAGTTACCGTGCTCTGATGTTTTGAAATTGGCCTTTTCATTCTTTCATTTTTGCATATTCCCTTATATTTCTTCTTTTATTTATTGTTTCTTTTCTTTGTTCCCGAAGAAGTCCTCTACGATGGTGGGCGAAACGTCAAACAGTCGAACACTTTTAGTAGTTCTTTGACATGGTCCAATCCCGGAAAAAGTATATCCTGTACTGACTCCGTAGGGCCGTGGAAGCCCTAATTGTCACGCCTTTATTGTCGTTTGACTGTCAGAGTTAATGAAGATCTTTGTTCCTTTCAGGTTTCTTCGAAGACACTCTTAGGCGCAGAGTTCTGTTGCATGTATTTCAGTTTGAAAAAGACTTGGGTCTTTAGAGATTCTATAGTTAGGGCCATAAATTCCCACTGCAATCCCATGCGCTGTCTTTGATCCATCTGTAAACTAGTTGGTTAATTTGTATTTTTCTTCAGGTACTGATTGAGCGTCAGTGTGGCTATTTGATTCCACTTCAAAAGAATGATCATATTCGTACCTGGGTTGCATAGAATCAACCGATCTTGCTAAAATCACAGGGCTAAATTCCTTGAGGCTTTCCCGTAAGACCGGCAAAGTCCCCTTCTTTAAATTATTTTAATTGCAGCTTCTAAGTTTGAGGCTCCTTTGATTGCCTTTTTCTTCACTAAAAGGTGAAAAGGTGTTAGACCTAGCTTTACCTCCATTACTGCTGTTGGGCAGGTGTTCATTGCGCCTGTTATGCGCATACATGCGTACCTTTCAACTATGTTCAGTTGGTCTTGTTCTGTCTTTTTCGGTATTTTTGGTCACCATACTAAAGAAGCGTATGCAATTAGTGGTGTAGTTATCATCCTATATAACCAGCAGATCATTTTCGGTTTCAGAGCCTAAGTATTGCTGAATTATCTGCGACACGTCCAGAACGCTGTCGGGGATCTTTCGATTATTCGAGTCGAATGAGAATTCTAGGTGAGACTTTGGTCAAGAACTATTCCTAAATATTTAGTCTCACTTGAGAAGGTAAGTTAAACTCCATTCATAGTCGGAGCTGTTAGATTTAGCTTCCTTCTCTCCGTGAAAGAAATTATTATTGTTTTATTTGGGTTTACTCTTAATCCTTGGTCTGAACACCAGGTGTCAATGATGTTTAGGGCTTTTTGCATTAAATCCGACAAGATTTTATCGTTTTTGCCCCTAATATTGACATTAATATCATCTGCATAACCTATTGCTTTAACGCCCAAGTAATGAAGTATATTTAGGAGGTGATCAACCACGATGGAACACAGCAGTGGAGATAAAACATCTCCTTGGGGCAACCCCTTGCTGCGCTTGCTGTAACTGAATCAATGCCTAAGGTTGCTTTGATTTTCTTACCACCTAACGTGGAGACGATCCAATTGACAAAAGGTTTGTCAAAACCTTTTTTGATAGCTGCTGCCTTGATGGATTCATATGAGGCGTTATTAAAGGCATTCTCTAAGTCCATAAATCCACAATTTTAACAAACTTCAAGTATTCTCGCAGTAGTTTTTGAGCATGACCTTTAGCATATGATTGCTGAAACTTTTTAATAAAAGCACTTCGACCATAATCGTACATTTTTAAATTTGCATATTATAATTACCACGTGTAGGTCTTATCGTCTGCAAGAAGAGCTTATCCAAAATCAGGATAAATATTTTATCATCAAGCCCAATAAAGCTCAAACTAATACGAATATATGCCTGTGCCAGTAAGGAATGCCAGCCGGCTTGGTCCCTAATTAACGAAAATCGAAAGTTCTTCGTAATTTAAAAACAAAACATTTAAAACGTCGAACGTATAAAACCTGTAAAGATCAAGTAATTACAAGAAGGATCATTATAACAGTTAAAGTTCCAAATGAAATGGAAGCAGCTAAAAACTATATTTTATTAACCACAATCTCATTAGCGGATTGCCACAAAAACCACCAGTTCCATGGAGGTTGCAATTATATGGATGGCTGATTCGACTCGATGCGATTTTAAAACTTGTTCCAAGCTTTGTTATAAACTACTGCAAAATAAGAAGGCTTTCTGTAACTTTTAATGAATCATAGTAATCACGTATATTGTTGTTAGCAATTTCTAAATTACTAGCCGTGTACCCGATGAGATATCTCATTCGTAAAAGACTACATCTCTGGAACTATCCAACTTTTCTTATACCACGTTTCTAACAGACATAAATTATACAAACATTTGTCCATTATTTAACCCCTTAAAGAATAAATTTCCATAAAGGCTGATGAAACTGGCTTTATTTATAAACAAGAGCTGAAAGGCCAATCACATTTTTAATTACAATAATAAACAACTTGTATGCAAATTTTCATTTCACATTTAATCTTAGGAAATGAATTTTAAAAAATCCTTTCAGCTACGTTATTTAAGTTTCTACTAGACATTTCGGATTTTTTTTAATTAGTAGTTGCTTTGCCAAATGTTCGATTTTTTTCTCAAAATTAGTAGTTTCAAAATTTTATTCATAAAATTACAAAGTTGGCCGTTTTTCGTTTTTGACTAATTATTTATATGCACAGTGGGCCAAAAAAATGTCTACAGTTTATTTGGTTGATTTATTTTGTTATTGAAAGCTTGTTTTGTACCAAATTTTCACCAACAATACAACAAGGTATAAGCTTTTAGGCAATCAAGTCAAAAGTCTTACAACTACAATCGATTTTTATACAGAGGGCCTCGAAGATATTTGTCACTTTGGGTGTTCCCAAAAATTTGCATAAAATTAAACTAAGAATTTGCATGAACACAATTTCGTTATATATTAAAAATACTAAAATTTTGTGGGTGTAATTTCTTTTTTTTTTTTTGATACACTCTGATTCTAGTCAATTGTATGACTATTTTTGTAATGTATTGGGTACATTACAACTTTAGTGAAGTCGTGTACAATAAGAACATTTTATTGAAAATTTCCCGAATCCTTTTAAATGCTTCCAATTGCAGACCACATTTAACAAACGATCTCTTAATAACAAATTTCTATCCACTAGTTCCCAAATTTTTGGCAGAGCCTAGCACATTAACGGGACTTTACACATTTTCTTCTACAATTTCGATATTTCCTTCTACTCTTACAAATTTTGGTCATTCACTTCCCTTTTTTATTCATTAGTCTCCATCTTTATGTTTAATTTGTCTGCTAAAGAAGATACAGATCTGATATACCAGTTTTTGTTGGAAAATTCTGTAACAGTTTTTCTTGCAGCTTCAATTAGGTTTTCTTTCAAAAGTGCTTTTGTTAAAGTGTTATCGTTCCCGCTCTCTGATAACAAGATCAGCATATTCAGATCAATTTTAACGCTGCAATAAAACAATCATTTGTTAGTTAGAGATTGACATTTCCAACCCTTACTTCGTGGAATTCTTTAATTTTTATAACTATTAAACTTTATTAACGATTAAAAAGCAACAGATAAAACCCCACAATGTTTCCATGAATATTGGTTAACACCGGACCAGATTTTGCATTACTGCATCAATAAGGTTATATCAGCAATTTGTTTAGCTAACAAGCTCCATGGATTGCGGACTCCTACGAATATTCCATCTAATCCAAATTCTCGTCCAAAGTTTCAATTAGAGGTGTGTTCAGAAGATCAAGCTAGTCAATTTACACTTATGAACGAGCAGTTTGATCTTCTGAACACACCTCTAATTGAAGCTTTGGACGAGAATTCGGATTAGGATGAACATCCGTAGGAGTCTGTGCAAAAATTGAAATACAAATGTTGCCCCCTGAAACCAAAAAACATTAAAGAAGGTTGCTCTAGAGCGTTTCGATAGCCAAACTATCATCTTCAGTATATTTCTGCAGATGGTAGCTTGGCTATCGAAACGCGTTAGAGTAACTTTTTTTGTGTTTTTAATCTTTATTGGTTTCATAGGACAAGATTTGTATTCCAATTTTTTAAGATAACCAAGAGTCAGTCCGTTTTACCAAAATTAATACCTAATTCTGAGAAAAAGTAAAAGATGAAAATTTTGGAAAAAAACAAATTTAGGGAGTAGAAATTTTTCAAAATATTTTTCTCGCAATTTTTACTTCATTTGTAAATTCCAACAAAGCCTTAAAATTTCTTTAAAAAAATGTTGAACTTTCTCAAGAAATATTTTTATTATAATATCGACCTAATTCTGAGAAAATGAACAAATTGTGAGAAACAAAAAAGAAAAATGTTGAGAAAGACTTTGAAATTTCTAAGATTATTTTTCTCACCATTTTTACTTCTTTATTGTAAATTTTGACACGTACTTGAAATTTGCCAAGAAATACTTTTTATTAGAATTTCGATCCAATTTTGAAAAAAAGGTAACATTTTTAACAAAAGACAAATTTAGAAGAAAGTTCAAATTTTTAAAATGACTGAGCTCACTTTTTTACTTTTCTATTTAAAGCTGAAGAAACAAGTTGGATTTTTCTAAGAAATATTTCAATTTCGAACTAATTTTGAGTAAACAAGCACATTTCCAAATAGAGAAGTTTTCGGGAAAAGTCAAAGTTTGCAAAAATGAAAACATCTCCAAAAAATGAATTATAGGTTCGAAAGTTCTCAAAGAAAGTCAAATTTTTTAAAAATAAGTTTTTTTGGAGACTATTCTAAAATTTAAAGTATAAGAGAAATTTCCAGTTTTTAGAAAAATCATAAAAGGTTAGAAAAATCAATTCGTAAAATCTTCAAGATACCATTAAAACTTTAAAAAAGTCGTAATTTTCAAATGAAGAAAAAGCCAGATTTAGAGAATAAAGTAAAACGAATTAGACAAAATTAAAAATTAATTGTGCAAAAATTGATTTTTAAGATCACTAGTAAAATAAATTTAAAAGTAAAGACAATGCTTGAAAAAAAAAACTCAAAACTTTGAGAAATATGTCAAACTTCAAAAAAAGGTAGAATTTCCTTGATGACGCCAAATGTTAAAAAAAAGTCAAACTTTCCAAACAAGATGAATTTCGACGAAAAAATTTAAAATTTGTAGAAGCATAATAAAATGTTTAATCCTAAAATAAAAGTAAAAATTTCGAGAAAGCGAACTTTGAGGAACAAATCAAAATTTCTAAAAAATGCAAAAATGTGCAGTAAAAGCTAATATTTGGGAAAATTGGAAAAATTCTCAAAAGGAGATTAATCCTGAACATAAAGTCGACTAAATTGCTAGAAAAAATGCAGCAATTTAGACCAAATTCGAAAAAAAATTATTTTAAAAAGACTCAAATTTTGTAACTTCGTTTTAATTTCGAAAAAAAGGGGGCAAGTTCTGAGATGAAAGTACCATCATAAAAAAATTAATAAAAAGTCGATTTCTAAGTAGAATGAGAAAACATAAAATTTATAAAAAATAAAGAGTTCTTAAAGAAACTGAAACTTTGAGTAGAAAGTCTAATTTTAAGAATGAAATCGATATTTTGAAAGAAAGACAAATATAGAGAAGAGCAAAAATACTGGAAATTTTGAGAAAACGGCGATTTTTGAAATAAAATTAGAAAATGTTATATAAAAAAATCTTCCCGGCCGAATACATGTTTTTTGCCTGACTGCATAAGACAAACGGAGACAATTACCCCTTTACGCCCTATGCGCCAATGACAATGGGGTATATGGGGTATAATTTATATTTTGTTTAGATATCTAATTTACTTTCAGATATTATGTCTGTTATATGAATTGTGTGAATAAGGAAAATAGATATAAAAACTAGTAATATGATTGATCAATGAACAAATTAAGAGCTAACATAAATAATTTTAAATACAATGATTTGTTTTTTTTTTGTTGAGAGTATGCAACGCGAAGAATGATTCATCCCATGTAAAATTGGTACCCTGTTTTCACCCTTTAAAGCTGAATGAGAAAAAATTCTGTGACTTCATCTATGCTGTAGTGCGAGCTAGTGTGCAAAATTTCGTGCATCTGGACTCATTTAAGTTAAATGTTATAAAGAATCTGCCATTACAAGTTGCTTCGGGAATTTCAAGACACCCTGTATAACGTAGGTAAGTACAAAAAAGGATTTTTGAAAATTCATCCTTCATGGCCAATGATAAGGGATGATAACTTTTATAGAAGTGAATTCCGCAACAAATTTAATCTTAAATTCGGAACAAAGCAGAATATTTTAAAAAGACATGTGTGCAATTTTTATACTGTGGCCAATACTCGAGATATTTTTTGATGATCATTAAATGTTCTTGTCAATCAACGAGGAAAACAGATAATGCCATTGGGAATTTTTCAAATCGAGCTCTGTTTACCGACTAATCAACTTATTTAATTAAACTTATAACTAACTGGGTGGTTAGTGAAGATTTTTCGGGGTTTTCAGAAATAACAGAGAAAACTGTGCTATGCGGGAGTTTATTATGCTAAGTTAGGTTAGGTTACAACAACGAACGCGGGTATCTAGATTATATGCCGAACTCTCTTCGGAAACATCCGATCTCTGCCGGGCCAAGTGACAGGGTCGGCTTCTTGGTATTTTACGCGTTACAAACTAAAAAAAAATAGGTTTACTTAAGTATTTCTGTATGCCGAATACACACGTATATTTTGAAAAATGTTTACAATTTTCGAAGAAATATAAGTTTCCAAAGAAAGTCAAATTTTTATAAAAAAAAATGTAAATAAAAGGAAACTCTGGAAATTTTAAAAAGTCAAAATTTTCAGATGAGTTGGAATTTTCAGAAAAACGAAAATTAAAATAAGTAAACATTCAAAATAAAAATTTTCAAAATAAATTCGAAATCTTAAAATTGGTCCAAATTTTAAAACATAGATTAACAAAACAAAATGCTCCAATTTTAAAAATGCTAATTTTTTTTTTAAAAAGCCAGATTGGACAAAATTTTGAAAAATAGATTTAAGAACATAAGAAATTAAAATTTTTAAAAATACTAAAATTTCTTTAAAGAGTGAAATTTTCAAGAAAATATTTCAAAATTGGATTTTTTTAAAAAATGCCAAATTAGACGAAATATTAGAAAATCGAAATTTTCAAAGCCCAAAATTTTAAAGAAACTTGGAAGTTTGGAAAAGTCAAACAATTTGAAAAAGTTACAATTTTTATACAAAGTTTAAATTCACAACAAAAAAATAGAAATTTCAAAAATATCTAAATTTGAAAAATATTAAACTATTGAAAATCTCGAATTTTTTAAGAACAAAATTTAAAGATTAAAGTTTTTAAAAAAATCCCATATTAGACAAAATATTTAAATAGTCGAAATGGTTAAAGAAGCTTAAAATGTTGTAAAAAAGATACTTGAAGATTTTGAAATGTCGAACAATTTAGAAAAGTCGAAATTTTCATAAAAGTCAAAATTTTCAGAAAAACCTTAACAATTAAAATAAATTAACATTCAAAGTCAAAATTTTCAAAATAAAGTCAAAATCTTAGAATTGGTCGAAATTTTAAAATAGATTAAGAAAACAAAATGGTAAATTTTTAAAAACTATTTTTTTTTTAAAAGAAAACTTTTAAGAGAAAATTTGAAAAGACGAACTTTTTTAAGAATGTCTAATTGGACGCAATAATAAAAAAATCAAAATTTTCAAAGCCCAAATTTTTTTTAAAAGAAACTTGGAAATTTTGAAAAGTCCAACAATTTGAAAAGTTAAATTTGTCATAGAAATTCGAAATTTCTAAAGAAAACACGATTTTCAAATATGTCAAAATCTGAAAAATGGCAAATCTTTGAAAAAATCTAAATTTTCAAGAAAAAATTTAAAAAGCACAACTTTCATAAAATCCCAAATGGACAAAATATTTAAAAAGTCGAAATTTTTAAATTAGCCCAAAATTCTGAACCAAGAACCTTGAAATTTTTGAAACAAGAAACTTGAAAATTTTGAAAAGTCGAACAATCTGAAAAATGTCCAAATTTCCATAGAAAGTTAAAGTTTCTAGAAAAAAATTAGGAGTTTTTAAAATGTCGAAATTTAAAAATATGTTAAACTGTTAAAGAAGTTCAAATTATTAAAAAAATCGAAAATCTCAAAAAATGCCAAAACTAACAAAAACAGGAAAGCCGAAAATTTGAAAAATAGTCCAAAAAATTCGAAATATGAAAAATAGGATTTTGAAAAAAGTGTAACATTTTTTAGAAGTCAAAATTTTGAATTGAACTTTAAAAACAAATTAAAATGGCAAAAAAATATTAAAATTATTTAAAAAATTTTCAAAAGAATTTGAAATTTTGAAAACACATTTTATGTGATAATGGAATCACATGACAAACTTTTTAACAAAGAGTCGACATATAACAACAATGTCGGGATTTAAAAAAAACAAAATTTTGAAGAAATTTAAAAGTTTTTAAAGGGCTTGAAAGTTTCAAACCAACTAAAATTTTCAAAAGACCAGAAAATCTGGAAAATAATCCAAAAAATTTGAAATATTAAAGCTAGGATTTTGAAAATTTGAAAAAAGTGGAACATTTTTTAAAAGCCGAAATTTTAAACTGGTAACTAAAAAACAAACTAAATCGTCGAAAAAATATTGAATCCCTCAAAAAATTTAAAATTTTGGAATCAGGTTTCGGTCGAGAGTCGACATTTAACAAAAATTTTGTAACGCAATGTAAATAGGTGGAATAGAATTTAGAATATAATTGTATAATTTAGTAAATAAAAAGTTTCTAGAAGGATCTCATAACGGAAAAGCGACCGCGATAACGAAACAACCGGCAGATAGGCGTTCCAGAAATTTCGGCCAACGATAAGCCTTATCTGCCGAAAAGTTCTAGAAGCGGGGGCCAAAACTATAATAGACGGTCAGCTTTCCCTCGAGTCAGTCAGTTAGAGTCAGGGTAATTAGTGAGTTAGTAGAAGTTAATAATAAGTGAGTTAATTGTTCAATTGTGGTGATCCAAGTTAAGTTTGGTAATAAAGTGGTGTAATTCACACCTGGTAATCAATTCGAACCGATAAGTTCGTAACAATATCGAGATTTAAGAAAACAAAATTTTGGAAAAAGTCAAAAATTCATAGTCATAAGTTTCAAAAAAAAAGCTTGAAAGTTTCAAAAAAAAGCTTGAAAGTTTCAAAAAAAGACACCTAAAATGAAAAAAAAAAAAATTTTAACTTTGAAGAATAGCCAAAATGTTTAGCTACATTGGTTACATTTAAAATGTAAAAAAAAAATCAAAATCTCCAAAAGGGATTAAATTTCGAAAGTAAACAAGGTCGAAAATTAACAAAAAAGACGAAATTTTTAAGGAAGTCCAGCCTTAATAATTACAGCTTTAAAAATGTAAAACTTTTAAAGAGTCGAAATTTTGATCAAATGTTGCAATCTTAAAAAAGTATGAATTTGGAAAACGAATTTGTTTTTAAAGTAGAAATTTAAAAAAAAGGTGAAACAAAAACAAACGAAATTTTGAGAAAAGTATAGCTTTAAGCTTTAAGAGAGAGTTAAAAATAAATGTCAAAATTTTCAAAATAACTAGAGTATTTAGAAAAATAAACTTTGAAAAGGTGAAATTTTTAATTAAAATAGATAAAATCACCTCGTTGCATAAGCATTCAAATCTTTTAAAGTTCGACAAGGGAAGCAAGACTGAATGTGTAGCATTATCCTTTGACAGCTAGCGAAATGTGTAGGCAAACTAGAAAACACTTTGAAACAAGAAACTTGAAAATTTTGAAAAGTCGAACAATCTAAAAAATGTTGAAATTTCCATAGAAAGTTAAAACTTCTAGAAAAAAATTAGGATTTTCTAAAATGTCGAAATTTAAAAATATGTTAAACTGTTGAAGAAGTCCAAATTATCAAAAAATTCTAAAATCTGAGAGAATGCCAAGACTAACAAAAACAGGAAAGCCAAGAATAGTCAAAAAGAGTTAGGATTTTGAAAAAAGTGGAACATTTTTTAAAAGTCAAAATTTTAAATTGAACCTAAAAAACAATTTAAAATGGCGAAAAAATATTGAAATTCTTTAAAAAACTTTCAGAAGAATTTGAAATTTTGAAAACAAATTTTATTCCAAAATGGAAAAATATGGCGAACGTTTTAAAAAAAGTCGACATTTAAGAAAAATGTCGGGATTTAAGAAAACGAAATTTTGGGAAATTCAAAAGTTTCAAAAGGACTTGAAAGTTTTAAACCAAAAAATAATTTCAAAAGAGCAGAAAATCTGAAAAATTATATTGAAATTCTTAAAAAAAATTGAAATTTGGAAACACATTGTATTTGAAAACGGAAAAACATGGCGAACGTTTTAAAAAAAGTCGACATTTAACAAAAATGTCGGGATTTAAAAAAAACGAAATTTTCGAGAAATTCAAAAGTTTCAAAAGGACTTGAAAGTTTTAAACCACCAAATATTTTCAAAAGAGCAGAAAATCTGAAAAATTATCCATAAAATTTGAAATATCAAAGCTAGGATTTTGAAAATTTGAAGGAAGTGTAACATTTTTAAAAGTCGAAATTTTGAATTGGTAATTAAAAAACAAATTAAATCGTCGAAAAAATATTGAACTTCCCTTAAAGACAAACGTTTCAAAAAATTTTAGATTTCGGTCAAAAATTAAAAAAGATGGCTGCGTTTTAAAAAACTCGACATTTAACAAAAATGTCGAGATTTGTAAAAACAAAATTTTGGAAAAATTCAAAAATTTATAGTCATAACTTTCAAAAAAAAAGCTTTAAAGTTTTAAAAAACAGACAAAATTCTGAAAAACACTTAAATTTAAAAAAACTTCAAAATTTTGAAAAATAACAAAATGTTTGAAAACATTTATAATGTGAAAAAATTTCAAAATCTCCAAAAAGGTTTACATTTCGAAAGTAAACAAGGTCGAAAATTAAAAAAAAAGACGAAATTTTTAAGAAAGTCCAGCCTTAATAATTACAGCTTTAAAAATGTAGAACTTTTAAAGAGTCGAACTTTTGATAAAATGTTGCAATCTTAAAAAAGTATGAATTTAGAAAACGAATTTATATTTAAAGTAGAAATTTAAAAAAAAAGTGAAACAAAAACAAACGAAATTTTGAGAAAAGTATAGCTTTAACAAAACTCGACATTTTTAAAAAGAGAGTTAAAAATAAATGTCCAAATATTTAAAATAACTAGATTATTTAAAAAAATAAACTTTGAAAAGGTGAAATTTTTTATTAAAATAGATAAAATCACCTCGTTGCATAAACATTCAAATCTTTTAAAGTTCGACAAGGGAAGCAAGACTGAATGTGTAGCATTATCCATTGACAGCTAGCGAAAGGTGCAGGCAAACTAGAAAACACTTTGAAACAAGAAACTTGAAAATTTTGAAACAAGAAACTTGAAAATTTTGAAATAAGAAACTTGAAAATTTATAACAAGAAACTTGAAAATTTTGAAAAGTTGAACAATCTAAAAAATGTTGAAATTTCAATAGAAAGTTAAAACTTCTAGAAAAAAATTAGGATTTTCTAAAATGTCGAAATTTAAAAATATGTTAAACTGTTGAAGAAGTCCAAATCATCAAAAAATTCTAAAATCTGAGAGAATGCCAAGACTAACAAAAACAGGAAAGCCGAGAATAGGCAAAAAAGTTAGGATTTTGAAAAAAGTGGAACATTTTTTAAAAGTTGAAATTTTGAATTGAACTTAAAAAACAAATTAAAATGGCGAAAAAATATTGAAATTCTTTAAAAAAATTTCAGAAGAATTTGAAATTTTGAAAACAAATTTTATTTGAAAATGGAAAAATATGGCAAACCTTTTCAAAAAAGTCGACATTTAACAAAAATGTCGGGATTTAAAAAACCGAAATTTTGGAAAAATTGAAAAGTTTAAAAACGAATTAAAATGGCGAAAACTAATTGAAATTCTTTAAAAAAATTTTAAAAGAATTTGCAATTTGGAAACACATTTTATTTGAAAACGGAAAAACATGGCGAACTTTTTAAAAAAAGTCGACATTTAACAAAAATGTCGGGATTTAAAAAAAACGAAATTTTGGAGAAATTCAAAAGTTTTAAAAAGACTTGAAGGTTTCAAACCAACAAATATTTTCAAAAGAGCAGAAAATCTGGAAAATTATCCAAAAAATTTGCAATAATAAAGCTAGGATTTTGAAAATTTGAAGAAAGTGAAACATTTTTAAAAGTGAAAATTTTGAATTGGCAATTAAAAAACAAATTAAATTGTTGAAAAAATATTGAACTCCCCTTAAAGTCCAACGTTTCAAAAAATTTTAGATTTCGATCAAAAAATTCTAAAATCTGAGAGAATGCCAAGACTAACAAAAACAGAAAAGCCGAGAATAGTTAAAAAAGTTAGGATTTTGAAAAAAGTGGAACATTTTTAAAAAGTCAAAATTTTGAATTGAACTTAAAAAACAAATTAAAATGGCGAATAAATATTGCAATTCTTTTAAAACTTTTCAAAAGAATTTGAAATTTTAAAAACCAATTTCATTGAAGATGGAAAAACATGGCAAACTTTTTAAAAAAGTCGACATTTAACAAAATCTCGGGATTTAAAAAAAACGAAACTTTGGAGAAATTCAAAAGTTTCAAAACAAATTAAAATGGCAAAAAAGTATTGAAATTCCTTTTTCAAAAGGATTTGAAACTTTGAAAACACATTTTATTTGAAAATGGAAGCACATGACAAACTTTTTAACAAAGAGTCGACATTTAACAAAAATATCGGGATTTAATAAAAAAGAAATTTTGAAGAAATTCAAAAGTTTTTAAACAAATTAAAATGGCGAAAAAATATTGAAATTGTTTAAAAAATTTCAAAAGAATTTGAAATTTTGAAAGCACATTTTATTTGAAAATGGAAGTACATACGAACTTTTTAACAAAGAGTCGACATTTAACAAAAATGTTGGGATTTAAAAAAAAAGAAATTTTGGAGAAATTCAAAAGCTTCAAAAGGGCTTGAAAGTTTCAAACCAGCTAATATTTTCAAAAGAGCAGAAAATCTGAAAAATAATCCAAAAATTTTGAAATTTTAAAGCTAGAATTTTGAACATTTGAAGAAAGTGAAACATTTTTAAAAGTCGAAATTTTGAATTGGTAATTAAAAAACAAACTAAATCGTCCAAAAAATATTGAACCCCTTAAAGTCAAACGTTTCTAAAAATTATAGATTTCGGTCAAAAATTAAAAAACATGGCTGGCTTTTTAAAAAAATCGACATTTAACAAAAATGTCGAGATTTGGAAAAAGAAAATTTTGGAAAAATTCAAAAATTTATAGTCATAACTTTCAAAAAAAAGCTAGAAAGTTTTAAAAAACAGACCAAATTCTGAAAAATACTTAAATTTACAAAAAACTTCAAAATTTTGAAACATAAACGAAATGTTTCGAAACATTTTTAATGTAAAAAAAAATGTCAAAATCTCTAAAAAAGGTTTAAATTTCGAAAGTAAACAAGGTCGAAAATTTAAAAAAAGACGAAATTTTTAAGGAAATACGGCCTTAAAAATTACAGCTTTAAAAATGTAGAACTTTTAAAGACTCGAAATTTCGATAAAATGTTGTACTTTCGAAAAACGTAGAAATTTTCAAAGAGAGAGTTAAAAAGGTCCAAAACTTTTAAAAGTCAAAATTTTCAAAATAACCTGAGAATTTAAAAAAATAAACTTTGAAAAAAATTTATTAAAAAAGATAGAATCATCTCGTTGTATAAACATTCAAATCTTTCGACAAAGGAAGTAAGATTGAATGTGTAACATTATCCTTTGACGGCTAGCGAAATGTGTAGGCAAACTAGAAAACACTTTCGCTTTAATTTGAAGTTATGCAGACGGTTGTTAACGACGCGACGCGCAGGCATTTTGTGTTAATGACGGCTTTTTTTTTTTCAGGTGTTTACCTGATTTCTAGAGGACCGATTTTAATTAGATAAAATGTGAAAAATCACCCAATTAGCAATACCAAATTTATAAGTATCTAAAGATGTCTCGGCGGGAGCTCAGGTGAAGTATTCACGGAATTTCGAACGAGTACGTTCATCAGGAGTTTGACAATCCAAGGTCTACCCTGATTACATCGGTTTAATACCACTGACGTCTAAATTATGCACATATGATTAACAAGTTAATATTTATATCCCCAACTGTTGCAGGTTAAAAATTAACGATTTAATTAAAAGCTTGAGCGTTAAAATATTTTTTTTTGTCAATTGACTCGTATTACCTATAGATTTAACAGTATTGACCTTCTACTTATTTTAATATTCTAGACCTTTTAAAATGTAGGGAATGAGGTGTACTCAGTAAATATTTGCTCTATATTTCTTTGTTGCAGCTTGATTTACAATAGAAGCAATTGTAACTCTAGAAGAATTCGCGGCATTTAACGGAGAATGTGGTTAAATAACGCAAGTTAGCAGGGAAGAAGGTAATTTATTAGAACAAATAATTGACAAATTATACCTGGTTCTACAGTCACGGAGCTACCTTGGCGTATGCACTCTATTTGCTATAAAATTAATAACCCATATTAGATGAGATAAAACCGCCTTAGTTGGATTATAGTTAATTGGAACTTGGAACACATGACCTTAAAGCACTTTCAGTGATTAATTTTTGTGTTGTGGTAAGCAATTTTTCAGCTGGCTTTGCAAGGGCCATGCAGAAATTTGCTGTCAAATAACAAGAATATGTTGAAGCTTTATAATAATACGAGGGAAAATCAAATCGAACTGGTATTTATTTTTAAAAATTTATTGGTACAAGATACATATGTAAAAGTTATTAACCAATTTTCTACACAATATCCTGATTTTGTTATGCATTTTTCTTAATTGATTGGGAGCCATCATCATAAAAAGAAGGGAGGCGTGTTTGCAGCCAATTGCGCACAAATGTCTTAACAGCAGCATCATGGAATCACTCACCTTCTAGAGCTTCTTTCAGTGGCCCAAAGATATGATAATCGTATGGTGATAAGTCGGGACTATAAGGCGAGAGGTCTAATGTTTCCCAATGCATTTCCTCTAATTTTTATTGTGTCAAATTGGCTAAGAGGGAACGGGCCTCTTCCGCCAATATGCACGTTTTTCTTCATCCAATAGCTGGCAATAGTAGGCAGCATTAACCGTACAACGTTCATGCAGAAAATCAACGTTCATAACTCATTCAAAACCCGAAAATACTGTCACAAGCCTCTTTCTAGCTAAGAGGCGAGTTTTTGCCTTAACGTGTGCACCTTCTTCTTTTCTTCTTCACTCGATGCTTGCTTGTTTAGATTCAGGAGTGTAATGATGGACCCAGGTCTCATCACCCGTAGCGATACGTTGCAAAAAACCATCACCTTCACGATGAAAACGTCCAAGATGGCGCTGACAAATCTCCAGACGTTACTGTTTCTGTTCTTCAGTCAAAAGATGAGGCACCTACCTAGCAGACAATTTTCGAAAGCCCAGCTCATCTGTAATGATGGATTGAGCACTCTCAAGCTTATCCATATCTGAGCTGCAATTTCACCAACCGTTAAACGGCGATCACTTTCCAAAAGGCGTTGAACAGCGTTAATCTTGCTCGCAGTCACACTGACTCGAAGACGACGGGCATGGGGTTCATTTCCATCTTGAGGTCCTCCTTTCAAAAATTTGTTGTGCCATTTATACACTTGAGTTTTCTTCAAACAAGTATCCCTAAACTGTGGTTAGAGTCTACGAAGAATTTTGTCGGGCTTTGTACCTTCAACGACAAGAAATGTAATAATAATGCGCTGCGCAACGTGCGGATGAACCTCTTGCTCACTCATTGTATTTACAACTGAAGAACGGCGAGAACGGAATTTGCTTGAGCGCAGAAAGCCACGTGATATCTCCACCTAACCTGTCTAAGAGTATATGCATATTCCTGACGTCCTCATGGCGACGTGATAAAAATTCTGGTTCATATTTGATTTACACTCGTATGACCTAATTTTGTCTCACCCTTTTCCAATCTCAACTCAACCTTATTTATTTCTAAATGCGAAAAATTTGGACATACGTTTGTTAGTATCCCCAAAATTTATATAGGCAAAATCGGTCACGATCGAATTGGGCTGGCATAATAATTGGGAAATTAGGGTACGGAACTATAATTGTGCGAGGTCCAGAGTTTTCAAAATATGCAACAATGAAGTCTATTTTATTTATAGTAACGGAATTTTTGTAAAGACAAAAGACAAAAGTGTCGTTTCTACAATCACACGTTCCTGAAGATTGTTTTGACTAGTTTTTGTGAAAGATTCATTTTTGATTTTGTCGAGTATAAATAGAATTTCGGAAGTTCGTAACTTCTAAACAAATTGACCGAATTTCAAAAACGAAATGATAATGTATAGATAATCAAAAACCCTTTTCAATGGCATATTACTTGACCCCCATTCCCATTTGAAACAGTTTGACAACAACAGATAAATCAGTTCTAATAAAAAAATATTTAACTTTTGTTCAAACCCATTCAATCCTAAGGGACATTAGTAAGGCCACTTTTAATATAAATAATATTGTTACAACAAAGTAATTTATGTATTATCACTGATAACTATTTACTATCAAATTTTAGACGAACGTAGAAACGTAGACAATATTTAGCAGATGAGAACTGATGATGAGATGAGATCTGAAAATGAATGCGTGCATAGAACGAGAAACTTTAGTAGCTGCGAGCGTTTTTGCCGGATGGAAGCAAACTGTGGTAAGTGAAATATGATGCAGATGTCGTTAATGTTTTATTTATAAAGTAATAACGTCGGGGCCAAGCAGGGAATAAGGAAGGATTAGCGATAAATTTAATTGAAATGTATCGATAGCGCAGAGTAAGGCAATGACTAAGGTAATTAAATACGTTTCTCGGTATCGATAAATAAATCCACCACAACTCAGTCGCTCAGGAATGCATCAGTGTAACGCGTAATGGTTTTGTCCCTTTTCTAGAAAATCTCCTAATGACCCAATAAAATCATGTGAGAGTATCTCACCTCATCAGACTAATAGACTATTATTTTTGACTTCAGTTTCACAACTGGAATTCTTTATGTCAATTGTTCTAATTAATTTTAAGTCGTTATCATATACAATAATGATTTACCATACCGATTATAGGTTATCATTATTAAAAATAATAAAAAGCAGGGACCTAGAACTAATACTTGGGGTACTCCCAAGGTTGCTGTTACATTAACAGAACTAAATTTACTGCCAAACACTGAGAAATGTGATATGTAATTATAATTATATTATAATAATATGTAATTGCGTAATTATGGAAAATTATGACAACTGTACAAAATTTCTTAATATGTAAAATCGAATTTGTAAGAAAGAATGTAAAAATGCTTTGCAAAATTTAAACAGACCAGCATGTCTTTCTTTGCAAATGAACCAAGACTATTTAGAACATTTATCTCACTAACTAAAAGTTTTTCTGTTATGTAGTAATTAAATTTGTCACTATACATGTTCCAAAATTGTTAACCTTAAGTATTGAACCCTTTTTTGGCAAAATTTCATTAAATCTTAACTCGAAAACGGCTGCATTAAAGTTTGTGCCCCATAATGTTTTAAGGAATTTGTAATTACGATTAGGAGCTCCTCCAACAATTTTGGGATATGCTGTATTTTTTTTAATTTCCACTTCTGAAAACAAAAATCAAAATTTCAAAATGCCGAATTACATCAAGGAATTCGGACAGAAGATAAATGTTTTTAATGCTAAGTCAACAATTGGATACACTGTTACCGAATTTTTTCTCAGTAGACAATGTTGGAAGCAAGATGAACTAAATAACGAAAAATAATTCGAAGTTTTACTAAAAACGTTGAACACTCTCTACGAATGCTGGCTTACTGAGCTCTTGTATGTTACAAGCTGGGCTTCGTGGCCCCAGTGACAACCTTTACTATCTTGCGCACCTTGAAACAAAAGAAAGAATACTGTATCTGTACTAATATTATAAGGAAAAAACCTCCGTTCAACTAAAAAACCTAACTATCAATGCAGAGGCGAAACTAATAAAGTCAGAAACACAAAATTTGGACAGCAGGTTCGTTTCATGTTAAAGGTGAAAAAGAAAGAATGGGAAGAAAGGTGTGAAATGTTGTGTCGAAAATATCATGAAACAAAGTAATACTTCATTCTATAACCTAAAATTTTGTGCAAACAATCTTTGAAAAAAAAATTAAACATTTATTTGTCGATTTTCATAGTTCAAGTCCTAAAGGGATAAAAAGGGACAAGGGATTTTTAGAAATTCATATTCTAGGAGGGTAATTAAGGGTTAAAATAGCGTTTCAAATTTAGCATAAAACAAAGCTCATACTGCATTTTATAACCTAAAACTTTGTGTAAACAATGAATGAAAAAAGTAATCCTACAATTAATTGGCCAATTATAATAATTCAACCCCTGAGGAGGTAAAAAGGGATGAAATGGACTTGTAAATTCACAAGTCCATTTCAACCCATACCAACCATTCAACCCATACAAACGCATTGAAAGGGTTAAAATGCGTTTTATGAATTAAAATTTATTGGAGGTAACCTATTAAAGAAATAATTAAACACGTATTTGACAGATTCTCACAATTCAACCCTTAAATAGGTAAAAAAGCGTATTAAAGTTGGTATGTGAAAAATTTAGCATTTTCTAATCCTAAATTTTGGGTAAAGAATATTTGAAATGAATATTTGAGGCTATATTTGATTTTATTAATTTAATTCCTAAGGGGGGAACGGGCTATCACAGCTAGAATGCAACAAAATTAAAAATGGGGTTTATAATCTAAAACTATTAAAAGAATACGTAAAAACAGTGCCTCAACACGTACTTGGTATATTTTAAAAATCTAAATCCTAAGGGGGTAAAAAAGAGTATTAATTGAATATTGAAAAAATTCAAAATTTTCCTTCACAAGTTAAATATAAGCTTTTCAACAACAATATTGGCTCAACAAGATTAAACTTTGAAAAGTCGAAATATCAAAAAAAGAGGAAAATTTCGAGAAGCAAAATTTTAAAAAACCTTAAGATTTTCAAAATAAATTTGACATATAAAATAAAATCGAAATTTGTAAACTAAAATGAGATAAACATAAAGAGTTACATTTTCAAAAAAAAAGTCGAATTTTTCAAATAAAAGCCTGTATTTTAAACATAAGTCGTAACTTTCAAAGCAAAAACTTAAAACTTTGAAAAAGGTCGAAATTTTAAAAAATGATTGGAATTTTTAATACAAGTCAAAGTATTAAAATATCGAATTTTCAGAGTTGATTTTCTGAAAAAAAAAATAAAAAACTTTAGAATGGCCGAAATTTACAAGAAAAAATATAAATATTTTGAAAAAGACCCAAATTTTGAAATTAAAATCAAAATTTCCAAAAAAAATACGAATTTTGAGAAAAAGACAAAATAGGTCCAAATTTTTAAAGATTTAGAATTCTACAACTTTCTTAAAACTCAAAAGGTCCAAATAAGTAAACAAATCAGATTTTTGAAAAAGTCGAAGTATCAAAAAATGGAAATTGCAAGAAATGGTCGAAATTGTCAAGGTCGAGATTTTGGTGGAACGAACTGGTCCTTGGTTATCTTCAGAAATGGAAATACAAATCTTGTTCTCTGAAAACAAGGATTAAAAAACACAACAAAGGTCCCTCTCTGAAGACGCTAGCTTGGCTATCGAAACGCGTTAGAACAACCTTTGTTGGGTTTTTTAATCTTTCTTATTTTTAGAGGACAAGATTTGTATTTCAAGGTCAAGATGTTGCAAGAAATCAAAAATTTCAAAACATTTTTCCAAAAAAAAATATTTCTAGGGAAGTTCGAAATTATAAAAGGTTGAAATTTTTAAGGAAAGTCAAAATCCCGAAAATGGTCAAAATTTCAACTTTGGAAAACGTTACGTTACGTTTACCAGAAAGTAAAATCTTTACTAAAGGTCAAATTTTGCTAAAGAAGTTTTAGGAAAAGTTATAGTTTTTAGGAAAAATAAAACATCAGAGAAAAAGTCAACATTTAAAAAAAATTCGAATTTTTTAAAATCTATATTTGGAAAAAAATTAAAACTTCCAAAATACATATTCGAAATTTACACAAAAAAAACACAATTTCGAGAAAAAGACGAAGTTTCGAAAGGTTGACATTATTTAAGTCGGAATTTAAAAAAATTAGTAGAAATAAATTTGAGTTGAAATTTCCAAATAAATGTTTAGCTAAAAATTTTTACTAAAGTCGAAATTTTCAAAAAAAAATTCAAAAAAATAAAACTTACAAAACAGTTATAATTTTGATGGAAAAAAAATTTTTTACAAAATTTTAAATATTGTAAAAATTGGGAATTTTGAAGTCAGGGTTTAATAAATGAAATTTTCAAAAATTCAGAAGTTGTGAATACAGGTTGAATTAAAAAAAAAAATAAAAACATTCAAAAAAGCCGCAGTTCTTTAGAACTTCTAGAATACATATTCGAAATTTACACACAAAAAAACACAATTGTGAGAGAAAGACGAAGTCGGAGTTTTAAAAAATTAGGAGAAATAAATTTGAGTAGAAATTTCCAAATAAATGTTTAGGTAAACATTTTTAATAAAGTCGAAATTTTCAAAAAAAAAATTCAAAAAATAAAATTTACAAAACAGTTAAAATTTTGATGGAAAGAAAATTTTTAACCAAATTTTAAATTTTGTAAAGATTGGCAATTTTGAAGTTTTCAAAAAAATTAAAATTGTTACAAACATCAAAATTTCCAAGTCAGGGTTTAATAAATAAAATTTTAAAAAAATATATATTCTAAGAAACTCAAGATTCACAAAAAGTCAACATTTCTAGAAAAAACTGAAATCTTTAAAAAAGATGAAAATTTTCAAAAATCCAGAAGTTGTGAATACAGGTTGAATTAAAAAAAAATTAAAACATTTTAAAAAGCCGCCTTTCTTTAGAACTTCCAGAATACATATTCGAAATTTACACAAAAAAAAACACAATTGCGAGAGAAAGACGAAGTTTCGAAAGATCGACATTTTTTGAGACGGAATTGTAAAAAATTAGTAGAAATAGATTTGAGTTGAAATTTCCAAATAAATGTTTAGGTAAAAATTTTTAATAAAGTCGAAATTTTCAAAAAAAAAATTCAAAAAAATAAAATTTACAAAACAGTTAAAATTTTGATGGAAAGAAAATTTTTAACAAAATTTTAAATTTTGTAAAAATTGGGAATTTTGAAGTTTTCAAAAAAATTAAAACTGTTACAAACATCAAAATTTCCAAGTCAGGCTTTAATAAATAAAATTCTCAAAAAATATACATTCAAAGAAACTCAAGATTTTCAAAAAGTCAACATTTCGAGAAAAAACTGAAATCTTTAAAAAAGATGAAAATTTTCAAAAATCCAGAAGTTGTGAATACAGGTTGAATTAAAAAAAAATAAAAACATTTTAAAAAGCCGCAGTTCTTTAGAACTTCCAGAATACATATTCGAAATTTACACAAAAAAAAACGCAATTGCGAGAGAAAGACGAAGTTTCGAAAGATCGACATTATTTAAGTCGGAATTTTCAAAAATTAGTAGAAATAAATTTGAGTAGAAATTTCCAAATAAATGTTCAGGTAAACATTTTTATTAAAGTCGAAATTTTTAAACAAAAAATTTTCAAAAATTAAAATTCATAAAACAATTAAAATTTTGATGAAAAGAAAATGTTTGAAAAAGTTTAAATTTTGTAAAAACTGAGAATTTTGAAATTTTCAAAAGAGTGAAAATTGTTACAAACATAAAATCTTCCAAGTCAGAGTTTAATAAATGAACTTTTCAAAAAATAAGCAATTTAAGGAAGTCAAGGTTCTCAAAAAGTCAACATTTCGAGAAAAAACTGAAATCTTTAAAAATGATGAAAATTTTCTAAAATCCACAAGTTGTGAATATAGGTTGAATTAAAAAAAAATTAAAAACATTTAAAATAGCCGCAGTTTTTTTTTTTATAAAAGTCAATACTTCAGAAAGTTGAAATTTTCAAAAAAACTTGAACTTTGCGAACAAATTCAAAACATTGAAGTAAGGTGAAAAATTAAAAAAGCGAAAGTTTTGAAAAATAAATTTTTAAAATTGGGAAAACCTAATAATTTTGAAAGTTTAATCTTTTAAAAAAGTGGAATTTCGCAAAAAAGTATCAAAATTATCAACTAACGCAGAAATTAAAGAAAATGATCAAATATTTTTGAAATACGGTAAAAATTTTGAAAAATCGCAGTTTTTAAGAAAGTTAAAATTTTGTAAAATGTAAAAAAACAGGAGAATTTTTCAACAAAAGTCTACATTTTCTAATAGTCTAAAATTTGAAAAAAACAAAATTTTTAAAAAGTTTATATTTTTGACAACGTTAAAAGTTTAAAAAAAACAAAACATTTCAAAAAAGTTGTTTACAGCAAACTAAAAATTTCGAGAAAAAATCGAAATTTTAACTAATAGCTTTTCAAAATATCAAAATTTTTAAAAATAGTGACAATTTTGTAAGAGGTTAAATTGTTGACATTAGGGTTAAAATTTCGAGGAAAAAATATATGTTTTAAAAATAAGTGGCAGTTTCAAAGTGTCAAAATTTTAAAAATAAGTCGATATTTTTAAAAGAAACTCGAATTCTTCAAAAAAAGTGGGAATTTTAAGAAGAGTAATGTTTTAAAAGCCGAATCTCAAAAAAAGTTGAAACATTTAGATGTTTATAATTTTCGGAAACGAGTAAAATGTTTGAAATTTCCGAAAAGAAGTAAACTATTCAAAAAAAATGGAAATTTTGAAAAAGTCAAAATTAAAAAAAAAAACAGTTTACATTATAAAGACAAAAAACATATTCAAAAAAATATGTATTTAAATTTTAAGAAAAAATGCCCAAATTATCAAAGAATCTCTTTTTAAGTTAAAATTTTCAAAAAAGTGTCATTTATAATTTAATAATAAAAATGTATAATGTTTAAGAAAAGTCAAGTCTCGAGAACAAATCAAAATCCTGAGAAAAAATTCGGATATATTTTAAGAGGGGCTAAATTTTTAAAAAGCCCGAATTGTCGATAGAAGTTGAAATTTTCAAAAAGAGTCAACATTTTTACACTCCCACTCCTTTTCTTTAATCGTCAAAGTAGGAATTAAGAATGTGTGTGAAGGTATGTGGGAAATGACATTTTTCATGTAAAGGGATTGTAGGCAATTAAAAAAATCTTGCTGTCTTTTATTGAAATTCATCTCCAAATATCTGCTCTGTTAAAATTTTCTTGTGTGGACTCAGAAATCATATCTCACATCTCTGTTAGAAAATAAATTACATCTTAATTTTTGGATTTTCTTTATTGAGATTTTCAAAATTTAGGTAATAATATTATCAGCAAAGTAATATTTGATATAAATTAATTTCAAAGCTGTCTTATGATTATTTTTTTTTCAAGCCTGCTTCGAAAATTTTCTATCTTAGTAATTTAAAACCAAGGCACGTCAAGCTTTAAAGGCAGATATCTTGGAAACGGTTGCTCGTATCAACTTTCAGAAAGTACACCTTTTTTTACGTAAAGAATATGGGGAAACAAAATAACCCATTTAAAATAAATATACGTGGGTGCACAAAAAAGTTATGATGATTTAGAATTATGCAGGATAGCGCAGGTAGCGCCCCTATTAGCTATTGGTAATATGTTGGCAAATTAGAGTTTGTCGACTTAAGAACCCTTCTTGTGCCAAATTTCGTGCTTATATTGCAATCCATTCCATAATTATACAAAAAAGTCGATTTTTTTTTTCAATTTTGACACCCCATATCTCTGTTAATATCAACTTTTGGTAAAACGTAAATGTAGCTAAATCACATTATTTTTATTCGAAAAATCCACCATTGCTCTGTGCACCATTACTTATGGTCCACCCTGTATAATTTGTATTAGTAAGGAATTCTCCAAAAAAATTTGATAATGAAAAGCTACCGCGATAATGAATCATACGGCAGATAAGCGCTCTAGATGTTTTCGCACACGATAAGCTTTATCTATATGGATTCCGTTCTAGAAAACTGGAAGCCTATAAATACGCGGTCGTCTTTCCCTCAGTTAATCAAAGAGTGAGTCAGTTGGTTAAATAGTTAGCCAGATAGTTTGACAGTTAAGTGAATTATAATTATAATTTTCCGAAATCAGTTTGGACATAAAGTGTTAGAATTCACGAAGTTTCAATTTTCGAGTCGATAACGCACGACAATATAAAACGGGGGCAACAGACTGATTCCAATGAAAAGGCACTAGGTACTGTTACTGCTGCTTGCCTTTCCTAGACTAAGAAACTACCAAATCTTTTGAATGGGGCCACGATAGGTGAGAAGTTACTTCAGACCTGAACTCGGTGTACCATTGCGTTCTACGATTTTTTTTATAAGTCTTGCCAAATAACCTTAAACAGCAGGGACTACTTAAAACTTTAGAAAGGGACACTCATGCAGTAAAGGAGAAACGAAAATAACACTATAAAAGTCCGAAAATATTGTAACAAAATGTAATTATAAAGTTTAGTTGGGAATTTTCTAGAAAATTTGATAAGGGGAAGCGGCCGCGATAATTAATCAAAATAAGTGTTCCAGAAATTTCGTCAAACGATAAGCCTTATCTGCGGGATTCTTCTAGAACCCGAGACGGGGTCTATATATAAATGGTCCGGTTGGCTTTCCTTTAGTTAGTTAGTTAGTCAAGTTAGTTGGAAGTCAATGAATAAATTAATTAATTAAACAGTGTAGTATTCCGAGTTGAGTTTTAAAATAAAGTGGTTACAATTCACGGGGTATTAATCATTCGAACCAATAACACGCAACAATATGTTAATTAAAAAAAATTAAAAATGGTAAACATGACTAGATAAACACGCGGTATTACCTGATGTACGAAAGAGTATTTAATAACATATATCAGAAAACGTTACAATAGAGCGAAATGTCTAAATATAATGCAAAACCAAATAATTTAACAATGTAAGATAATTAAATGAATGTTAATTATTGTGTAAATGAATACTAAATAAAAAGTCTGTCTAATTAACTAAATTGACAGCATCAACGGTTTCGAAGAGAGCAAACAAAACGTAAACGCATAGATAAGTCAAAAATATAAACTATTACAGTTTCCATGTTTACCTCTTTAAGGTCACTAACATGATTTCAAAAAGAAAAAAAAAAGGTGAAAAGTGGGTACCTAAAACTAAACTGATATAAGAAGGGTGGGACGTTTTCTGCAGTTTTGAAAACAACCTCGAGAGGATCATACCTGTCAACAGTCGCCAAGTGAGAGAGCTCGCGAAGGGGTGTTAATATCGCGCCGCTGCCGCATCATGCATGGCAAAACTTCAGTAATGTCCGATACAACTTTTCTAATGAGAACCTCCTTGTTAAATCGATAAACTCCAAGGGCCTTTGCCCTTAATTGACCATAAAATAGCGTAACTTATTAAAAATGAGGACTAGAGGCTTGACCACAATTGATGCTCATTTTCAATTCCGTTTTTATGAATAAAGCGTCCTTGCAATTAAAGAAATTCTTGCTAGAAATACTAAGCTCTTCGGCAATAATGAACATTCTACAAAATAAATAAATCTGCTGCGCTGACCGATGATCGTATCTGATGGGTTATTGTCATAGTCCAGCCGGCGCTACAGTCTCCTATGACTCTCAGCACAAATGACAGTATTTTATTCGGTCACCAAGGTTCTTCCCTTTCACTCGGTACCATTGTAAGAGGCGGCATCGATCGCGATGAGCGATCGTTTCACGGGAACTTTAACTGACGTTGTGGGGAATCTACTTTTTGCGACACTTGCGTTACGTTTACTACCATGACTTACATACTGATTTTTAAATTGTTGCTTCTTGTACATTTCTCTGTTGGCCATATATTCCGTTGAAATGATCCCTTGATAATTGTGATGAGTAGGTATTTTAACAAGTCGGCAAAAGAATGTACGTCGTTCTAGACGTAATGGTGGTCTTTTTGTTTGCAGATTTATTTTAGGACGTCATGCATCACTGCGGAAAAATCCGATCGAATCGGAAACAATTTTGATTAAATTGTTTGTTATAAAATATTTAAAGATGTTGATTATTGCTTCGGGTGCGTTTAGATTAGATCCTTTATTTCGTACATTTCTCTCTGACATAAGTGTCAACTATCCTGAGAGAAGCTCTCAGAGACTTATCTACACAGCTGGAGGAGATAGCTTGTCTCAGGATACAGGACATAAATTCAACAATCCTGAGAGAAGCTATCAGAGACTTATCTGCACAGCTGGGAAGGGATAGCTTCTCTCAGGATACAAGACATAAGTCCAACTATCCTGAGAGAAGCTCTCAGAGACTTATCTACACAGCTGTAGGAGATAGCTTCTCTCAGGATACAGGACATAAACTCAACAATCCTGAGAGAAGCTATCAGAGACTTATCTGCACAGCTGGGAAGAGATAGCTTCTCTCAGGATACAAGACATAAGTCCAACTATCCTGAGAGAAGCTCTCAGAGACTTATCTACACAGCTGGAGGAGATAGCTTCTCTCAGGATACAGGACATAAATTCAACAATCCTGAGAGAAGCTATCAGAGACTTATCTGCACAGCTGGGAAGAGATAGCTTCTCTCAGGATACAAGACATAAGTCCAACTATCCTGAGAGGAGCTATCAGAGACTTATCTACACAGCTGGGAGGAGATAGCTTTTCTCAGGATAGTTGAACTTATGTGAGAGAAAATATATTTTATGTCAGAGAACAATGTCCGAGTAAATTAATCTTAACGCACTCTTCGTCCTTTATATTTTCAGGATAGGTTGAACTTATGTGAGAGAAAATATATTTTATGTCAGAGAACAATGTCCGAGTAAATTAATCTTAACGCACTCTTCGTCCTTTATATTTAAAGTCGTGTTTGTTTTCGGCTGGTCTGGAAAATCCTAACAGCACAAAATTAAATTTGGGTAATTTTTATGGGCATTTGATTAATGATTGTCAAGACTTGCATTTATTTATATATCATTAGCTATTACATGCATCTTCGTCTTCGAATTTACATCACTTCCTTTAAAACTTAACGAAAAAAGTATCCAAAATTAAGAAGAGTTTTTGAATTTGTCAAATTGACCGAACAATTTGTTTTAGTTTAATATTTAGGTGGTGCTATCGATGATTAAACACGCTTCTTCGTTTATAAAATTGGATAAACGTAATAAAGCTATCTTAAAAAACCATGCACAGCTTTGAAGAGTTCGTGCAAATTTCAGAATTATGTTTTATTTAGATTTGTTGATAGGATCATGTGTATAGTGAACTTCCTATCGAGTGACTAATTATCCATTGGGTAGCAAAGTTTGACTCTATCGCGTTAGATGACGCTCTGTGCTTCCGGAAGCCAAAAAATTTGCCTCTTTAAGCATAGTTGTTTTATATTATATTACATATAATAGATGTTCTGATTGATACACGGTTCAATTGAGACTATCTGAGTATATCATGTGGAAACATGAGGGAACTTTTATGCATACAGTCGCCCACCAAAAATATTTTTATAAAATTCCAAGAGGTAAAAGGTTGTTAAAATTTCTGTACCAAGGGCACTTACTTATGTAATTCCACGGCGACAGTCACCAGCTGATAAAATAATGTTCTTAGAAATTAATTCATTTTTCCAGATTTCAATTTTCATTAAAGAAACTTTCAGAATGAAATAAAGATTTCTTTACCAAACTTTGTTTTGCGTTTTTCTACAATAAATCATATTGATCTAGGCAGTCTGTTGATTAAGTGAAGGATTACTTATTAGGGTTTACTTGTCCGACCTCTTGCGGTAAAGCATATTAGTTTTTGTTGTATTAACTGTTGCGGTCGAGGCATTATATAAGAAATTTATTGACAAATAAATTATATGATAGATCTATATCTCTACACAAGTATGTTATATATTACACATCCGCAATAAAACACAACATGGGAATGGTCGTTTTATTAATTAAGTTCTTTAAATATCAACAGCAGAAACGAGAGAGCATAATAGGTTTTCCATTATTAATTACCGAGATGCACTTAGTCGTCGTTGTAAACCACGGCTGAGCTATGTCTAATTTTACAGCTTAATAAAAGACACTAACAATTAAACGCATATCTAATAATTCAAAAGTTCTTCTTTTTAAGAGGTAAAATCTAATAATGAACATAATGGGAAACATAAATCAATAAATCTTTGTAAATAAAATTTAAACAAGAGAGAAGGTTCATTCTATGCACTGTAGCTGAGCATGTCAATTCTCATAACTGCTTTGATTATGAATGTGGTCACAGTCACAGTCATAAATTACACAGTTCTTCCCAGACTGAACCTGATAATGAAATACCGAAAATCTTTGACTTTCGCCCACCAACTGACGAGGGCAAACAAATTCAAGACAGAAAATTATTTTAACTCAGTACCTCAGCCACATCATTGGCGAAATTGTTCCGAAATGAAAATGATACAAAAAAGGGTAAGGGATGTAGTCAATGGAAATGTATTAATAGCCAATTTAGATGCATTGATAGTCAATACAGATGTATTAACAGTCCATACAAATGCATTGACAGTGACAGTGAATACAGATACATTCGAAGTCAGTTAGTACAGATGTATTGACAGTCAATTTAAATGTATTGTGGTGTACAGTGAAAATGTATTGATGGTTCATTCAGATGCATTCACAGCAATAACACGAGAGGACACCGATCTTGCTTAGATTTCATATTTAGAGCAGGACGATCACACCAGCGTAGGTACTTGATATCAGAGTTCTAGCATCAGCGAATCTAGAAACAGACTACAATCTTATCCACTGCAAAATGCTGATGAAACGCCCCAGCCCAATCAAGAAACTCCAAAACTACATAGAAAAGTACAACATAGAGTCTCTAGCAAAAGAAAGTACACGGAAGCTCTATGAAAATAGACTAACCAACAAACTGAAGAAATTTGGTTCAATAACAGAAGCGAAAGTCGAGAGCTGCTGGCAGAAAATCAAGCACTGTATATAACAGGCCGCAGAGCAAACTATAGGAAAATGGAAAGTCAACACTAACGTAAGGTACAACATGGTTCTGTCAGGAAGTTAAGGAACTAGCAGAATAAAAAAGAAAAAGTTTTTTATCTTACAGAAGCAAACCAACAGAAGAACAACATAAAGCATTCATATTGTAACGCAATGTAAATAGATGAAATAGGATTTAGAATAGAATTGTAGAATTTAGTAAATAAAAAAAGTTTCTAGAAGGATCTGATAAGAGGAAAGCGGCCGCGATAACGAAACAAATGGCAGATAAGCGTTCCAGAAATTTCGGCAAACGATAAGCCTTATCTGCCGAAAAGTTCTAGAAGCCGGGGGGGTCAGTTAGAAGTCAGTGTGGTTAGTGGGTTAGCAATTAGTAAATAAGTAATGAGTTACTGTTCAGTTGAAGTGTGCCGAGTTAATTTGGTAATAAAGTGGTATAATCCATCACGTGTAATCAATCGAACCGATAAAGCGCGTAACAATATATATATAATCGATCTCCCTTCTACCTTTCGGTGTCGGGATTAATAATAATAGCTATTTTCTTTTCCTTTATAAGTTTTCTAGGAATTTTTTCACTCTTTTCTATCTTGTGCTAATTGTTTTGCCTCTATGGTTGTTTGTTTCTTTCTCATGAGTATTTTTCCCATCCCAGGTTTCTTTCGGTCTGCCTCTATCCCTTTTGATGGCTGGCTTTGTCTCCCATACTCTTTTTACTAATCTGCTATCCTCCATTCGTTGTAAATGTCCCCACCATGCCAATTGCCTTTGTTCAACATATTCTAATATTGATCTTGTTTCTAGTTCTGCTCTTATGCCCGTGTTCCTTATTTTATCTCTTCTTGTGATTCCTTGGACTGTATTTCATTTCTATGGCTTGTATTCTATTTTTCGTTTTTCTCTCCAGTATCCATGTTTTGCTTCCATACGTGAGTATAGGGTTGAAGATTGTATGGAATATTGTTATTTTTGTTTTCTTTGAAATTTCCTTCTTGCTGATAAATCCGTCTTTTAGTAGATGGTATGTGTTTATGGCTTTTTGTGTTCTCTTCATTATGTCCCTTTCTTGGCTTCCACTGTTGTCTATTATTGCACCAAGATACTTGAATTGTGTCACCTGTTCGATATCGTTATCTTGTATCTTCATGTTAATCTTTTCTTGTTTCATTGCTATCAACATTACTTTGCTTTTTTTGGAGTTTATTTTCATTCCGTTTTTTTCTAATATTCTGTTCCATGTATTTCTGTTATTCTGCAATCCTCTTTCTGTATTAGTCATTATTAGTAAGTCGTCTGCAAATGCGCATTGTTTAATTTTTACTGGTTGTAGCTTCCTCATTCCCACGTGCAGTTCTTGCGTGTCTTGTTTACTTTCTTTAATTAGGTGGTCCATGAAAATATTCAACAGCGCGGGGCTTAGAGCACCTCCTTGTCTTAACTCATTTTTTGTTTCAAATGTTTCCGATGTTTTATTGTCTTCAATTACTTAATTTAGTTTCTTCTTGTATATACTTTATATCGCTTGTACTAGTTTTCTATTTATGCCCATTTTTTGTAGGATGTTCCATATTTTCTCACGATTGACCATATCGAAAGCTTTTTCTAGGTCGATAAATGCAAAGTATGCTTATATATGATTCTATACGGTTCAACCTGTTCAAAATCTACTTTGTGCTTCGTCTAGGTTTGGTTCTGTATATAATTTTAATTTTTTTCTAACATTTTTTTATATACTTTCAGAACTGTGCTTAGTATTGTTATTCCCCTGTAATTAGTGCATTCTCTTCTATCTCCTGTTTTATGAATGGGTAATATTATGCCTCTTTGCCAATCTTGTGGTATATTTTCTTCTCCCCATGCGCTATTACATACTTTCAATAATAATTCTATTGCACTTTTTCCCATTTATTTTAACATTTCTGATGTTATTTTGTCGTATCCTGGGGCTTTCCCATTTTTAAGTGACTGAATTGCTTCTGCAATATCTTCCAGTTTAAAGACTTCTTCTATTTCTTGTTCTTCGATTATGTAATCTGTATCTTCTACTTCTTCTTCTTCATATAGCGTTATTTGCAATAAATCATAAAAATATTTTTTCCATCCATTTATTACTTCAACATCGTCTGTTAATATACCTCCTCTCTGTCTTTTACGGTTGTGGAGTTCCCTGTTTTCCCCCTCTCATGTTCTTAATTGTTTTATAGAATAGTTTTTGGTTATCCTTGCTATTTTTTTTCAATTTTTTGCCGAATTTTTTTCAGTTTATTTGTTTTTCTTGTTTTGCCTTATTTTACATTTTCAAGCTTTGTTCTTTATATTCTGCATAATTTTCTTCTGTTCGGTGTTTTAAATATTTTCTCCATTTTTCTTATTTATCTTTTATTTCCTTTTATCTCTTGATTCCATCATGAGGTTTGTTTCTTATTCTTATTTACCTTTAATACAACACATGACTGTTTTGCTGCGTCTAAAATATTTGTTTTAAAGTGTCCCCAGAATTCTTCCACTTTTTTGTTATTTACACCTTTCTTTGTTAACATATTTTCTATTAATTGTTTATAATTTGTTTTAACCTTTTCTTCTTTTAATTTGTGTACCCTTATTGTTTCATAATTTGTTTGTCTTGTTCCATTTGTGTCATTGCTCTCATTTTTCTTGTTTGTTGATTTTATTTTAGCAATTACCATGTGGTGATCCGTATTTATTTCTGGTCCTCCTCTTGCTCTGACATCTTGGACTACTTTTCTGTTGTTCTTTTCCACAAGAATATAATTAATTATGGACTTTTCTGTATTGTTTTTACCTTGCCTGGTATATTTGTATATCTTTATGTTTGTAGAAGCTGTTTGAAACTATTAGGTTATTTATTTTACAGTATTCTATTAACCTCAGTCCGTTATTGTTCTTTTTATCTTCACCGTGTATTCCTACAACTCCAAAATGTATTTCCTCTTTTCCTACTTTGCTGTTAAGATCTCTTGCTGCTACGCATTCATACAAATAAGAAATGCGGCAAACTCAAGAATAAAAGCAACCAAAACGAAAAACTGGGCTAAATTTACCAGGAACACGAGATGTATGGGGCGCAGAGAAAAGTATAGAAAATGCCAAGAACTAGCCAGTAAATGAGTATGTTCAAACCAAGGGCATGCCCATAGAGATGCTGGAAAGAATACTTTAGAAGACTATATAACGCCGAAGAAGCATCAGATGTCGATTATGAAACAGCAGCAGGCGCAGTAAGCACAGAAGACGAGGTAAAACCAAACTGATCAGCTTAAAAAACAGAAAAAGCACCTGAAACAGACGATATACCAAATGAATTTCTGAAATACGTTGGACAAAAGTTTGTTACAAATACAACAATACTGTTTAATAACATTTTATGCTCATCAGAAATATCTACAGACTGGCATGAGAGCATCACATTTTTAGGAAGGGGCCAAGGACTCGCCCAGAGAATTGCAGAGAAATACACTATTAAATACCATGATCAAAGTATTCACTGAAATACTGAAAGACAAACTGAAAAAACAAATACAGAACAGAGCACAGCAACGGGGCTTTAGAAGAGGAAGGTCGAGAAGAGATGCCATATTTATTATTAAACAGATAAAAGAGACGTTAATAGAATTTAAAACCCCAGCATACCTCGCCTTAGTAGACCTAACCAAGGCAATTGACAAAGTACTCTTGGAAGGCATCATGGAAATATTGAAAGAAAAGGAGACACAAGCCAATATCGTCAAAGTGATTCGCAACCTAAATATTCCCCACACAATGAAGATAAGAGCGGGGGAAAAAACATCAGAAACCATTTCAGTTCTAGGAGGAATTAGACAAAGAGATAGCCTTGGTCCATTTTTGGATAATATCCTAATGGATAAAATAGTTGAAGAAGTAACCTTGCTAAAACTGGGATACAGGATGAATGAAAATAGAATCAGCAGGATAAGTTACGCAGATGACGCAGCAATTGTCGCAGAAACAGAAGACAACCTACAGCGACAGCTTATATATATATATATATATATATATATATATATATATATATATATATATATAATATGGAAATATCTACTGATAAAACTAATAGTATGACCATCGCAAAAGACCCCTTCAGATGTAAACTCGTCATTGAAAATGAGCCCATAGAGCAAGTTACCCAATTTAAGTACCTCGATCTTAATCTCTTGAGTGTACATGACCCTGTAAACGACTTAAGAAGCCAAATCAACAAAGCAGCCACAATATCAGGCTGCCTACGAGAGACTATTTGGAACAATCAATATATGCGCCCAAACAACAAGGTTAAAATATACATAATATATATAAGACATTGGTCTTATACATACGGAATAGAGGCACGAGAAGAAACCAACAAGATTAAGGGTATGCTAAGAGTAGCGGAGATGAAAATTTTAAGAACTATAGCGGGAAAGACTAGAAGAGACAGAGTCAGAACACACAGATTAGAGAGCAGTAGGGTATACAGTATATCGTGCGATGGAGTAGACAAAGAGGAAGACAATGGTACGCTCACGAAAATAGAATGAGAGAAGATCGATTACCACCCATCGCATCGGAAGGAAAACCAACAGGCACCCCCCAGAAGACCACCTAAAAGATGGAAGGATAGTTTGCAGCCAATATCCCAGGAACAACAACAGAGGCATAACCAGAATTAAGAGATCGCAAGATCTCTAAAAAGAAGAAGAAGCATTCACAACCAATAAGATGTATTGACCTAAATATGTCAATACGTCTATATTGAATGTACATGTTGCTAAACAATTCATAAGTCTCATAACACATAGAAGTTACCTCATTATTAGTGATCTTTGTAACTTTAGTTACATCATACATCAGCCGGCTGTATCTAGTTAGAGTACATATACATTTTTTTCGGTAATACTTAGCGCGATGTCGCAAAATTTTTATGAAACATATTCGATTTACGTATCTTCTAAGCTGGATCAAATTATGATGTGCATTAATTTCAGCATGATTTAGTAATCACTTTATCCAATTAAGACAAAGCATGTACAAAATTTGATTATAATTCGATGACAACCTCGAACTAATTAAACGTAAGGTTTAGCAGCCGTTTCCTTTTAAGTAAACGCCTTTTAAACCCGGTGCATTATCGTTTTTTATTCAAACAGTATCTGATTCTCACAGCTTCAATTGAAGCTGAATGTATCTCGTTTATTTTGTTTATAAGAATCATCCTATTAAAAGCCACTGACGTGATGCAAAAAGATTCGCACAAACTAAATTTAGTAGAAACGGTTGATGCAGCAACAGTGGCGTTCTTACGTAAAGTGTTATGTCTATCTTTCGAAATGAATTGATATTTAAGAAATTTGCTTCTATAACCATTGTTACTCTTTGTAAATCGATAAAATGCTAATGGTTTTGGTTAAATAAACAACGTGAAAGTAAACATTAAAAAAGGATTTTTTGAAATTCAGCCTCTAAGGGGGTAAAAATGCGGTATCAAATTTTACGTGCGATGAATCACCAGGGAACATACTACCAACAAATAAAACAAATAATTGTATTTGAATTGTCTACAGTATGTACGTTAGCTCGTGCAAAATATTTTGTTCTCTTTATCATTAACTAATGCATTTATTTATTTCTATTGTCTCCATTTATAAGTCTCCGACAAATATAGACAAAATATCCGAAAATAAATAAAATTATACTTGAATAACATAAAATTGGATAAAGCAACAAATTAAATGTGTCGTTGTTGTACTAACTTCGTATTTATTTAATAAATGACCTATGTAGTTTCTTTCCAAATGGATCGTACTAAAATTATTTAACTAAACTTTGTACTATTAAAATTAAGACCCGCAATATAATAAAAAAAACAATAATTGGAATAATAACCTATAAAAGTACAAGTAAACCTGACTATAAACTGTAAACTAATTTTCAAAAATCAAAATATATGTAATAATCCTTAAAGGTTCTCCTAAGGTTGTTAAAGAGCTTGAAGAATAATAGTAATAATTTTCAGCTACGTTCAAAAATTCTTTTAAGAAAATGGCATCTGCACACTAGTTTATCAAACCAAAACTGCGCTTTTCTTACAACATCTTACACAGCTAGAAAATTCTTAATAACTATATCACTTTTTTCTAAATAATTAATGAAGTCAAAATATAGTTAGACTGTAGAAAAATTCAGAAAATCATAGCTGTTTGGCGGAAACTATCGGAAATATAAAAACCTAAAACGAATTAAGATGAAAAAGTCTGGACATTTTTCAATTTTCTAAAGCGACTCCACCAACCTTTGACGTTTTCTCGAAGAAATCACCTGATAAAGATGCTCGCGAATGGATGTTAATATTGCGTCGCTACAATCCCCCCGTACATCCAAAACTTCAAGGCAACCAAGAAAAATCGACTAACGTAACTCTCCCGATTGCAGCACTAAATCAACTATCCCCAACTACATTTCCTTAATTAAATCAAAATAAAATCCAAAAACCAAAGCTGTACATAAAAAGTTGACTAAAGTTCCACTGATGTATCATTTGAAGGCAAAATGAACCAAGCTATCAAAACTTCCCAAAATAGCGCCATCTCAATCTTTTGCTTAGGGCACAATATTGCCGTCATAACGAAGGCTTCCACGACCAGAGTCAGGGATTGGACGGTGTCAAAGAACTACTAAAAGTGTTCGACGTTTCGCCCACTATCGCAGGGGGCTTCAACAGAAACAAAGAAAGAAAACAATAAATAAAAAGAGAAATATAGAGGAATATGCAAAAGTGAAAGAATGAAAAGGCTAATTTTAAAACGTCAGAGCACGGTAGCTTAGTTGTCCACCATACCAGAGGCGAAACTCTTCTGAATTGAAAATTGGTACAAAGGATAAGAAAGTTTTGACAAAAGAGCACAGTAACTCAGTATGTCCACCATACTAGAGGCGAAACACTTTTGAGAGGAAAGAGGGAAAGGGAAACTTTATATAACATTCGTCTGCGCGATCACTCCCGAAAATTTCCGATGGTTGGTTTTCAGATGGAGGAAGCACAAGAAGAAATTCGAATCCCTTAGTTCCAAGGTCAAAACTTATAGTTTAGTCTCGAAAACGGTGGTTAATTTGTCTTCCCGTCCACTGTCGGATAACGAACATACCATCTTATCTAAAGGACTGAATTTTGCTGTTGCCCCAAGAAAAATTCCAACTGAGGAAATAATCAGTGCAGTAGAGTTTTCCATCAGAACTCTTCCCAAGGAGGCAGCAGATCTCGTTTTTAAATTACAAAAATACTAAAACATGCCAAACCACCAAAGTCCAACATTTCTAGAGAAGAAAGATGTGCCCTTAAAACCCTAACCACAGATTCTTCAATCACTATTCTCTTGGCTGATAAAGGTAATGCAACGATCATCTTGGATAATTCCAAGAATGTATCCAAAATTAACGCTCTTGTAAATGACGAATCCTATATTCCTCTTCCTCGGGACCCAACAAGCAAAATTGAACGCGAACTTAAGTCCAAGCAAAAATCCCCAAATTTGTCCGCAGACACTCTCAGACATCTTGTTCCGAGAGAATGCAAACCACCTCGTCTTTATGGCCTTCCCAAAAGTTACAAACCCAATATTCCTTTTAGGCCCATTGTTGACACGATAAATTCACCTACCTACAATGTCTCGAAATATCTATCTAACATTCTCAAGTCATATACCGGAAACACTTCATCACACGTCCTAAAGTCTAAACACTTTGTCGAATTATTGTCCGAATTAACCCTAGACCCCAACGACATACTGGTAAGTTCACTATTCGCTAATGTTTTAGCTTCCGACTTCATCACGATAATTCGTCAATTACTTTCAGGCAAAGAGAATGCAGATTCTCTAGCTAATATAACTGAAATGTGCCTTACAATGGCTTATTTTTCTTTCAATGGCAGCTTCCATAAACAAGTCTCCGGCATCCTAATAGGTTGCCTCTTATCCCCAGTTGTAGCAAATATTTTCATGGAATCTTTTGAAAACACTGCGCTGGAAACTGCTGATCTAAAACCCAAGGTTTGGCTTCATTATGTAGTTAACACATTTATTGTATGGCCACATTCATGGCAAGGATTCACTAAATTTATTTTTGGAACACCTAAACAGTTTAAATTTTTCCATTAGCTTCACTATGGAAATTAAAAACCATGGTTCTCTTCCATTTCTTGACGTGCTGGTCACCCGTTTACCAAACGGTCGCGTTTCTCATTACGTTTATCGAAAACCCGCCCATACTAATTGTTATTTGCATGCAGGGTCTCATCATTACCCTTACCAAAAACGTTTTGTCATAAATTCACTGATTTCACGAGCTGTAGCAATTTCACAACCGATAAATCTTTCAGGCAAGTTAAAGAAAATTCGTTTTAACCTTCGCAACAATGGTAACATATCGCACGACATTGAAACTGTCATTAAACGACATCTTCACCCTACCCCTCGTTCTTTACAAAATTCGAGAATTTTTTCTAAAGCCTTTCTTCCTTATGTTCACAGAGTAACAGATCAAATCGAAACATTATTGAGAAAACACAACATTAAGCCCATTATTTCATTATTCTCAAAAATCCAACAGCTCCTCCCATCTCCCACGATATTGGTGTCTTAATTTTAATTAAATGAAAAACTAAGTGAAGCGCCATTGACTCCAGGAGACTTCGATATCATAGCGGAATTATCCTGCTTTGTCTACCAGTGGCGATGTCGAACACTGCATCGAAGCACTAAGTACTCACAATACTCCTGATGAGTCAAGCAAACTCAGCTCAAGAATTTTAATAAAAGCAGCATACGTAACTCACTATCCATTGTGGTAGTTGTTGACCAACCGTCAGAAGAGCAAGTTCTCTCCAAAGTTGACCAGCTTGATCAAGATTTCACAAACTACTGCTGCGTTCACCGTCCAATTGATACTTGAAAACGCCTAGCACTAGCACGTTAATTTTACACTAATCAAAACCAACGATAATACTGTAAACATATGTAGTTAATAAATTTGTATTAATGATTATGTAAGGAATTCTCTAGAAACATTTGACAATGGAAAGCGGCCGCGAGAATTCATCATAGGGCAGATAAGCGCTCCAGACGTTTCCGCAAGCTATAATCTTATCTGTACGGAGATACGTCTAGAAAACCGAAACGGTATAAATACGCGATAGTCTTTCCCTCAGAAGTCAGTTGGTTAGTCACGACAGTTAGTCATTTAGTTAGTCAGATAGTCTGATAGTTAACTGAATTATAATTGTAGTGTTCCGAAATAAGTTTGAAATAAAATGTTTATAATTCACGAAGTTTTAATTTTCGAACCAATAACATGCAACAATATCATTCTGCGGCTTCAGCTAAGAACGCAAATGCCTACATATTTTCTCTTCCATGTTTTCCCTTATTTTAATGTCGTGTGTACAAGATATATTTCTTTTAGAATTGGACAGCTTCAAAGAACTGCTAAAAATGCTCTACGTTTTGCCTACCATCGTAGAGGGTTTCTTCAAAAAATTACTAAATGTAAATGCTATACATAGTGAATTACACTGTACTTCTGTTTAAACAATTTTGTCGCTTGTAACCAATTTTTATTTCGGAAGAATTTCTTCTCTGATATGGTGAACATACTGAGTTACCATGCTCTTAATGTTTTGAATTTAGTTTTTTTATTTTTTGTATATTTTTTTGATAATTTTGCCATGATTTAATTTATTTTTATTTTTTTTTCTTCCCAAAAACGCCTGCTACTATGGTGAGCGAAACGCCGAACACTTTTCCTACTACTTTGACGCAGTCCAATCCTGGAAAAAGAATATCTTGCATTGACTCCGGACATGCAAGCCTTCGTTATCATATACGTGTTGTGTTTTGTATTCCTGTTGTTTAGCCGTGGAATTTCCAATATTCCACGGTCAATGTTTTCATATTTCACGGTTAATTTTTACATTTTGCCCCATGCTGCCAATACCACCAGCAGAATTTTGCAAATCTTATCTTTTAAATGATAAACAGAGTGTAACGAAATGTAAATTGTAGAATTTAGTACCTAAGAAAAGTTTCTAGAAAAATCTGATAAGAGGAAAGCGGCCGCGATAATAAAGTAAATGACAGATAAACGTTTCAGAAATTTCGGCAAACGATAAGCCTTATCTGCGGTATTTTTCTGGAACCTGGGAGCCAAAACTATATAAGGCGGTTGCCTTTTTCTCCAGTCAGTTAATTAGAGTCAGTCAGTGTTATTAGTGAGTTAGTAGTTAAAAGTCAATAAGTGAGTTAATTGTTCAGTTGTAGTGATCCGAGTTTAGTTTAAAAATATAGTGGGTATTATTCAATTCACGTGTTAATCAATCCGATAGCCCGCAATTATGCCTGCGTTATGCTTGTAACTCAAGCAATTACTAGGAGAAATAACGATTTAACTGAAATTTCGACCGAGACATTAATTTTTTTCTGCGACAAATACCCTGTATTTACCTATCGCGTTATTTTATTGTCAAATATTTTCTAAATCTGCTAATGTCAACGGTGAAAGCACAATTCGGCAAACACGTGGTTTAAAATTTAACCAAAAATGGAGTTCCCACAGTAAAATGACCCACAGTTTTCAGTCGTAACTTTCATCTTGTTTAATTTCTAAGCAATGTGTTTGCAGAGTTGTGCTTTCACCGTTAATATTCGTTAATACATAAATATTTTACGGTAAAAGAATCAAGAATGATAATAAAAAAGTTTGCTAAAAAGGAAAATTAATTTCGGGGTCGACATGCCAATAAAATTTAAAATACTTCATGTTTCACGGTTAGAACTCATTTTGACTTAAATTTTAAGCCATGTGTTTTCCAAGGGTGCTTTCCTATTTCAAGACCCACGGCTAAATCTGCAGAATATTTGAGTAACTCCTCATTCCAACAGTAAAAATGTCTATTTTTCTGCGGCGGTTGTTTCTAGTCAGCCAGCGCCATATTTTCGCCACTGCATTTTCTGGGTTTGCTGTTAAAGTTCCCTATTTCGTCATTTTGTAAGAACTTTAACCGTTAGATATCATCTTTCCTGATTTAAAAGACACATAGCCTTAGTGTTGTCCTCTGTGAGCCTAGTCTGCTTTCTTCTCCTTTTGCAAACGAAGCCTATTCAAACTGCTGCCATCTATAAGCGTTGACCGCAATCTTTGTTTAGAAGTGTGGCACCCATTAGACATTATCTTTTTGTACGTAAATATGTGGCGGTAAGATTTGTGATCTTTTTATCCTTTTCGTCCAAACTGGTAGTTTCTCCCGGTTAGGTTTTTGTTTAATGTTAGGGCGGCTCTCGCGGTATCATCTAAAAATAAAAAATAAAAATTTTGAATAACTCGGTAAAATTATTTCAGAAAGTAACATACCTTGTGTGTGGTTGCTTCCTTCTTAACCTTTGAGTAGGATCTCGGCCTCACTCAATGTGGGTGAGGGAGGAAGATATAATTCCTGAAAATTCTTCTAGGTGTTGAACCTATTAGTTCTTTAAAAAAAAACCAAATATTCAGCGCTAGGACGAGTCTGGGCGACTTCACGGACGAAGGTAATAGGCCAAAATCCCAAAAAGAACAAATCGAGGGTTGTTAATCCAAAAAAATTAAACATAAACACGAATATAAAGCCTTAATGAAAAAATCTAGTACAGTCTTCAACACTTGGTGTGCAGTTAGCCAAATGGGCCTACTTGAGTTGACATACGGCTCCACGGAGTACCGAATGTTCACGCAATTTTATTTCCTAAGCACTGAGGCAATCCTAGCATTATTTTAACGTAATATTTATATCAACTTCAATGCAAAAAAAATGCACAGGATTTATCTAACAGTCAAAATTTTAATCTATAGAGTTCCACGTCAATCCCTTCAGCGTACATTTTTTTGCAGTGACTGTATTCTGCGAATGTTCGGAACGCAATCCCACTGGAGTTGAATTCTTCGTTCAACTAGTAAAGTATAGAATATAATTTCTTCCTCCCTCCAAAAATAAATAAATAAATTAACGCGTACATTTTTGGTTTTATGGACTATGGATTCGCGGTTTGGTAAACTAGAGAAAAATTCAAAAAATTGTGCATATTTAGTGAAGACTACCGACAACAATAAAAACTTAAAACTAAGTTAAATCGAAAGAAGGAGACTTTGCTGGTCACATGGGAATCCTCAAGGAATGTAGCTTAATGATTTTAGCAAAATCGGTTTATTACATGCAACCCAGGTACGAATTTGATCATTACTTTGAGGTGCATTTACATAGCTACACTGACACTCAATTAGAACCTGAAGAAAAAAAAAATTATCCATTTGGTTTATAGATGGATCAAAGACAGCACAGGGGACTGAAGTGGGAATTTATGGCCCTAATTATAGGTTTTCTAAAGCCTTGGGAAAAAACCCAACTGGCTTTCAAACTGAGATACATGCAATAGAACTCTGCGCCTACGAGTGTCTTCAAAGAAGCCTGAAAGGAACAAAGATCAATATTAACTCTTACAGCCAAGCGACAATAAAGGCTCTTGGCAGCTGCCTTGTCAAATCCAAACGTTAAAGCAACTGGCTAAACACAACAGGATCAGTCTTAAGTGGGTGCCAGGGCACAAAGGAATACAAGAAAATGAAGCTAAGCACCAACTCGCTAGAGAAGGTTCTGCATCATCATTTCTTGGACCTGAACCATCTTTCGGTTTTTCTAAAAGTCAAATCAACAATGAGGTCCAAAAATGGCAAACAAAGTCAAGAATCTCCCACTGGAGATTATATCCAGGACTACGGCAGGCGAAAAGATTTATATCTAGAACGCTTGAAAAGACAAAGCTCTACCTAGAACTCAGCAAATCCGAATTGAGGATAATAACCGGCCTCTTAACAGGACATTGCCCTATGAAGTACCACTTCAAAAAAATGGGTCAGGCTGAAGCAGACCTAGGTCGCTTTTGCGCAGAAGCTGCGGATACTGCAGAACATGTGCTATGCAAGTGCAATGCGCTTGCATGCAAAAGGCACGTCCAACTTGGATGGGCGTTCTTAGACCCCTCAGATGTGGAAAAACTCAATCTTAGGTTCATAATAAACTTCTACAAGAGTTTGAACCTGGGAACTACATAGATCAGGGTATGCACAAAAGATCTCCTTAGGTCGATGTGCGGGGTAGACGAAGAGAAACACGAAACGACCCATATATAATCTAATCTAATCTAAAGTTAAATCGGTAAGTTAAGAGATTATTCCAGTTGCAGAAACGATTCCAGAAAGTAATACCTATTAATCGAGATTGTACCGAAGAATGGCGAATGGCTGAGAATATCGCGGCGTTGCAATCCTTATGTACAGCCAAAACTTAAGAGTAATCAACAGTTGATTAAGGGAAACTAGCCCAAATGCTAAGGGACAAAATCGAATGGTGTGACAACTCTGTGGAGAGTAAGCACCAGTCGATATAAAAGAGCTGTACCAAGAACTATGGGGACCGAAGCCGAAGATACAGCTGCCCCACTTTGGAGATCCAGACCAACCAGTGCACCTTGGGGAAGTTCCTTCTATCATAACCCCCAAGGAGTAGCAGACAGGGGAAGTTCTCTCAATCATAAGCTCCAAGGAGGTCAAAGCAAAGGTCTCCGCACTAAAGCAAGTAGTGCAGCCGGACCCGATGGTGTTACGCGTAAACACGTAAACCACTGGTAGGTAATAGAAGTCCTCCACTTGCTATTCAACTACGTGTTGTGCTACGGGCGAGAGCCGACACAATAGAGGACGAACCACACATCCTTCCTTCTAAAGGAGGGAAAAGACCCAAAACATGTCGATAGTTATACACTTATCACAAGTCGACTTTTCTAGGTTTTGATCGACCAAAAACTAAGACAGTATGTGAGGTTAACATCCAGCCAGAAGGGGTTCGTGAGCGAAGCGGGATGTTTTAACAACATTCACATCCTTAACGAGTTGCTGCGGCACTTAAAGAACAACCAAAATAATCTGGTAATAGTAGACAAACAGCCAGGCAGCCCTTAAGGCCCTGAGGAACGTGAAAACAAACTCAGTGCTGGTATCGAACTGCCACCTAGCTTTAGAACATCTATCACAAGAGAATTCAATTGATCTAATATGGATCAAAGGACATTCTGGGAAAGAAGGAAACGAACGCGCTGACAAACTGGCGAAGAAGGGTTCGGAGGGACAATTCGCTGGACCAGAACCAACCTTTCCTCTGGCAAGATCAACCGTAAGATTCCTACCTAACGAAGAAATGTATCGTAAACACAAAGCCATATGGGCATCAATAACAACATGCCGACAAACTCGCGCATTCATTAGGATGCCGTGCAAGAAAAGGGCAAAACTATGCCTACGACTCTCAAGGAATAATCTCAGGAAGCTTGTAGGGATTTGAACAGGTTACTGTCGATTAAATAAACACCTCCACAGAATAGGAATTATAAACGACACAAGTTGTAGAGGGTGTTTAGAAGAAGATGAGAGTGTAGAGCACGTGATGTGTCACTTCTTGGCACAAGCATCAATCAGAGGATCCGCTGAGAGACTTCTGGCCTAGTGTGGTCAGTTTGAGAGAGGCGCATCCAAGGGACGTTCTTCAATTTCTCAACAAGGTTGGGTGGCTGAATAAATGACCAAGAACACTTAAATCACGGGGATAGCACAATGGGCTCGGAAAGGGTGGCCTAAGTGCTCGCCTAAACTTTAGGCAACCCACAACGAATCCAGAATCCAGAACCTGGTCGTAGTGCAGCTGGCCATGTCTAAAGCCTTAAACCCAATTCCACATTAAATTATTGGGCCTGCACTACGAAAGAAGGGTCTACCAGCGCTAGTGGCGCGGCGCTTGGTAGATTCATATAAGGATCATCAAGCAAGGTACAGGGAAAGTACCTATGCAACTCCAGGTGATGCAGGGAAACCCGCTATCACCCTTCATATTCAATGTAGTTTTGGAATCCCTTTTTCTGCAACTGGAGAAGCGGCCGGGGTATAGGATAGGAGAACTTGCGAGCGTCTCATCGTTAGCCTTCACCGATGACCTTAGGTTATTTGGAAAAAACGTACCACAGGTAACGACCTTGCTAAGAGATACTGAAGTCTTCCTCCTCAGCGGGCTAGGAATGAAATTATAAGCAAAAAAGTGCTGCAGCTTTAGTATCACTTCAACAAAAGACTTCTGGTATTTAGAAGATCCCGGCCTGGCACTGACAAGTGGGGAAAGAATTCCGGTTGCGACCGCAAATTCTAAGATTGACTAGGTAGGTGTGAAAATATCTTCTTGGGCAGGAAAATCGTCAGAGGACCTAAGAGAACATTTCATAGACACGCCACACAGGGTCTCTAAAACCCCAGCTGAAAGTCGATCTTATCTCCACATACCTAGTCCCACACTTCCTTTATCAGCTGGTGGTGGCAGTTCCACCAGTAACTGATCAGGAAGCTATACCAGGAGCTCAAGAAAGTAATAAAGAAAATTTTCCATATGGTGGAGTCTGCCACAGACTGACTCATCTAGCGTCAAGCGAGACGGGGACTAGGTATACCCAAACTGGAAATCATCGTCATTAGTTCCAGTTTGAAGACGGGGATCCGATATTTACAGAGCGGACTCCGTTTAGCGTTAGACACAGGATTGGAAAACCGTTTCAAACGCCTGGTCAACGCAACACGTATGCCAACTTGGCCCATTTATAGCCCGCGAGAAAAGGATCAGGGCCAAGAAACAAGAGCTTGCAAGGTGGGGCGGGGAAAGTTCATGTTGCTGCAGGTTTTCTGCAGCAACTTAGTAGAAGTAACCTTCCCAATTACAACTTCCTCATGGTTCGACTAATGACAAGATCTTTTCCCTGATATGAAAATCTAATCAAGTTAACACAAAATTCAAACGCAAAACTATAAATGAAAACTGAACAAAATTTCCATTGGAGTATCCTTTCAAACGAAAATTGGCCGAGCTTGCAAGCACAAGATATCACTGACTATCACCTTGGTTAAGTGCATCGTATTGGTGCTTTAGTTATGATAAAATAATTAGAAAACTGACGAATCGCTAACTGCATACATTTTAAATAAAAATTAATAGCATAAGTAGACATTTCAAATGCAGGTTAAGACTCTAGGTTAAAATTATTACAAAAAAATATAAAAATAAATATTTGCAATCAATACATCACCCCTGTGATCTATTCTGTCTCTTACTCTGTTTCTGTTAATGTCCATTGTGCTACGTAGATGATAGTAGCTTAGTCCATTAACTGTGGCTTTTTCGGCTAGGCTGAGGGAAAAGAGGATTTGGATGGTTAATTGCGATCTCAAGATTATTTTGATATGGGGATCAAAACACCTAATTAAATTCATTACCTGAAAAAATATAAAAACCTTTAAACTCAGAGCAACCAGGATCATAATGGTCAACAAAATCCTCCTCGTGACTTCTAATCTCTTTGAGAATCAAGACAACCAATTTTTTTCTTGGATTAGTCTTGTTTAAAGGCGTTTATCAAAGGATTGCATATTTTCGAGCTACGAAGTGTTTACATCTCACCTATATTGCCAAAGTTGGAACAATACTAGGGTACTAGAGTAGTGTATAGATCTCATCTTCAAAACGCACACTGGTTCTGGATTCCATTCAAAGAAAAGCGACTTATCTAGATGAAGATAAATTTTTACATATTCTTACAGATACTACAGTCGACTCCCGCTAAAATTGCGCCCGGTAAAGTTGCAAGCTCGTTAAAGTTGTCAGGATATGATCATTAAAGTTGCGCGGATATTCCCCTACCTAATTTTCGAACAACGAATTGGACTTCAGAGTTTTAGCGCCACTTTTGAATAATCCACTCAACCGCGCAAGGAGCAATATTTTTCGACAATGGTAGGGATAACTGGGAGTAGCAACTTAAACGGTCGATCCAGTACGGTGAGCGCAACTTTAGCGGGAGTCTACTGTAAAACAAATGGATGGACACGTGACGACTTTTCCTTGCTCTACCATGGAAGAAATTTGCAAAAACTGGTAGGTCTCCTATGTTCAAGAGCCAAAGATCAAAATGCAAGCAGAAACACATTTACTAAGTGTTAAGAAGAAATAACCAAAATGTGATCTTCATTAAGGATCTTAAACTTAGAGGTTAAATTCAGTCAAATGACATAACCTAGAAATCCGTTGGTTTTTATAACAAATGATCAAAAAATTTTCAACAATTCGATGTCTTTACATTTACTCAATAATGCATTAAAAACGAAGGTTCATATCATCAGTTTTGTGTGAATTTGACAGATTTGCTTGCACCAGCAACGCATTATTTGACATAAATTTGAACTGCTTTCTTCGGTTTGGCTAATTTACAAAAGCAATGAAAGTATAGAAAAATACAGCTGCTACGCCAATGCTCATCGAAAAGGCTTCTTCCACACTTGAGTGAACCGCATATATGCGGCACCAAACGGACGAACCCCTGAGTCGCTGCCATAACTCTCGATGTTCACTTGTTTCGCACAGCCACCGATGATGCTTCCACCTTTTATTAACCTGTTGACTGGTTCATTTTGTAATCTCCTAAGAAAATGTAATGTCAAGTCACGCAGATGCCAAGAATGTGCATTTAATAAGACTCGCCATTTCGCTAAATAAATAACGTCAGGATAAGGACACGCATGGCGGATTTCTGTCTATTTCGCCGATTTTACGAGACTTTGCTTAAATGCTGGAGTTTTATTACGTTGAAAAACTCATTTCCACGGTTAAAATTGCGACGGCGGCATTCAAGCGTAAAAAATAAAACGAGAAGGTTTCTTCGGAAAGGTCCCAGCGCCTCAATCAGCTAAAGGCAGCAATTCGGAACCGTAATTGGAAAATTGTTTTTGCTAAGGAATCATTTAATTTAATTCTGGTAATTTTTTAAATGTAGAACGCTGTATGCGAAAAAACTGATCCAAATCAAAAGTATATTTGGCCGTAAAACTTATTTGAACTATTAAAGTGATTACAAATATTTTACAGTTATTTTCATTTCTTATGGGTTTTTGTGTTATTAATTTTAAAAGAAAACAGAGGAAAATATGTGTGATACTAATACACCATTTATTTTTTTAATGTAGGTATATTTACACTGAAAAAAATACTTTCAGATCATAATTTCAACTTCCTTTCAGGCTGTTATTGACTCCAAGTGGCTTCAAAATCTCTAGATAATGCGACAGCTGCCTCACAACCTGGAGTCGACAATCGGGAAAAACACAACATCCCAAGCAACATTGATTAGTATAATAAACGTTTATTAAATTAAAATTGCGTTTATTTTAAATTTAAAAAACATTTATATACCATTCAGTGTTGCTTGGGATTGCTTAGATTATGCCTAAAAGATATAAATATGCCAATCACTGAATGACATCTTAAGAAAACCTTGAGGAAGGAAATTTGTTGGAAGATTAGCTTGTTCACTTGAAAGTCGGCCAAGAACTACAACAAATGTCAAAAGAAAATGAATGTGAAATCAGGAATAGTGCGAAATATTTTGAAAGATAATAAATTCAAGTATTATAAAGCAGTGAATATTCAAGGTATATATTCGGACGATTGTTGGAAACATTTATTAGTTGATCCTGCTGCAATTTTATTATTTAATTTGCTTTTTTATGCTTTAGATTTTCACAAGAGAATTTTAAATTTTGAATTAATTTCTCACGATTAAGGTTTAATTCGACACTCCTCCTTTTGTAATTAACACGACATGTCGATAATTATCTCTTTTATGTGTTTCCCATCGGCAATATAAAGTTATAAACTTGAAAATTAATAGTTTTGGTGTAAGTTTGAGTAATAAAAATTGACGGCGTATTTTTTGAAAATATTTTAATGGTTCCGCAGTAACTGGTATATTATGGGCGTAATTAATAGTTAAAAAGGTAATGCCCGCTCACAGGCTTTTAAATACATTCCGTTTGGCTTCGCGAATTCATCCACTATAACGAAATATCGCTTCTCCTCATAATATTTCCTCAATTCCAACCCAATTAAAATGCCTGAACTATAAATCGACAGGATATCTCGCCTGCATCTCGAGATCGGTTTATCGTTTGCCAGGAGCGTAACGGACGACGTTTTTGAAGGCAACTTTGCGTTTCCTGACAAAAAACAACTTCCATTTTAAGTTTATTCAAACTCAGCTAAATCAACCTTGCATCAAAACAAAATTTTAACTAAAACACTACTTACCTTAAATAAGAAAGTGTGTTTGCACTTTTTTGTCATTTTGCAGCTTAACCACTGAATTGATTCGGATAAAAATCGTTAAAAAGTTTGTCCGTAAGGTAATATGATACTTTTTATCCAGACTAGCTGTTTAAAAATCATAATATTACATTTTATAACTATGTTAAATTATTTATCAAACACGTTACATTGCAATAATATTAGATCTAAAAATCGTCATCATCAAATTGTGACTTTCGTCCTAAAGTGGAAGCTTCTGCTTTCTTTTTTAACAGAACTGTTTACAAATAAACTTCCATTAATGTAACAAACTATGGATAATTGTGCGCAAATTGTTTGTAACTTTGGATAGTTGATTTATTTTCTAAGTCTCTTTTCTAATGCCAATCAATTATTATGTTTTATTTTAACGAATTTTTGGACAATTATTATTTAAACAGATAAAACCACAAGAATAGATGAACTTCGATGCAAACATTAAATAAATAACGTTAGTATGAATATCGTGATCAAAGTATTGGGTTTCTAAATTTGGTAAAAGCAATTTTTGTTTTGTTTCCTTTACTATTGTCATTTATTTTTACCCTTTCTCTTCCCAATACCGAACGAACTGATTTCATTACGAAATCGATTTCTCACCAGCTCGATCTGGGTAGCCTGTTTCTCAAGAGCGATCTAGTTTCTTCGAATGAAGAAAGCAAAGTTATTAAAACGTCTACTATAATGAATAGGTCGGTTTTTAGCTTTTGGAAGTTGTGCAGCGAACGGGTGATCTGTAATCTATTATTATTCTATTGGTTGTGAGAGCGGGTCTTTTGGTATCACGGAGCGCTGCCCAGTCACGAAGGCTCTAATACACATACATACAAATGATTTCTTATTAACTGGGACCCGCCGAGATCCCAGTTTGATGCCGGTGTGTATACTACGGTTCTGTCACCTCGTAACAGGCGCTACAATGTTACTATTTAAGTCGCCATGTGAAGCTCCCACTTCTGATCTACCATACAATTGTTCCGGCTACTCCTTTGTTGGAAATAGTGATACACGCACTTAAACAGCAAGGCTGTCATATTTGTTGTAAGACGACTATTTCATTATTTTATTTGAGTTATACAATGTTTCATTTTTATCTCGGAATCACATTTTCTATGCATTTTTATGATATGCCACCCTGATCCTGCAGATCTTTACTCTATCCCAACTAATTCATAAATTAATGTAAAAATGTGTTTGCAAGTTTGTCCGCTTTTCAGGCTTCAATTACTGAAGCAATTTTGACCAAAACTGGTAGAGATGTAACCTGGAAGTGAAATCGCCAGTCTTGGTAAACAGATACCAATCATTCTCAAACTAATATTATATCCAGGAACAATAAATTTGTTTTTTTTTATTCCCATTTCTATAGATGTATGTGGAAATCAAAGCAAAATCTGACAGAGTCGACAGCGTTATACAACGAATAAAATGTTGGCAAAACTTTGCACCTAGAATTCTTTATATGTAATGGTCTGACAGCATAATCACAAGTCCAAAGTTCAAGAAAAAATCGAAAATTTAAAACAAGGGCAGAAATTTAAATAAGTTGGTGACCTTGAAAAACTTAAATTTAAAAAGCTTGATTTTGAAAAAAGTCGAAATTTTCAAAAATTAAAACTGCGGGAAAGTCAATATTACTAAAGAACTCGAAAGTTTACACCAAAGACAGAATTTTTGGAAAAGTCGAAGCTTTCAAAAGGTATAATTTTTCAGTAAAGTCAAGTTTTAAATAAAAGACAAGATTCGGAGAAAAGAATCAACATTTTTTAGACAACATTTTAAAAGAAGTCCAAATTTTGAGAGTCAAAATATAGAGAAAAATGGAAAATAAAAAAAAATTCTATTTTCAGAAAATCGACGTTTTGGAAAAGGTCGAAATTTTGAAATAATGAAAAAATTAAAAAAAGTCCAAATTTTGAAAAGAGTTATTTTAAAAAAATTTAAATATAACAAATTAAACGTTTTTAAAAATTCAAAATTTTGAAATCAATATTTTCAGAAAAAATTGACATTTTCAAAAAAGATATATTCTTCAAAAAAATATTAACATATTTATGAAAGGTCAATATTTCAAGAAAATACCTTTTCAAAAAGGTCGAAATTTTAAATTAATGAAAAATTTAAAAAGTCGAAATTTTAAAAAAAGATTTAAAAAAATTTGAAATATAAAAAATCAAAATATTTCTAAAATTCAAAATTTTTAAATCAATTTTTTCAAAACAATTTGACATTTTAAAAAAAGTTATATTCTTCAAAAAAATTTTAACATTTTTGTAAAAGGTCTTTATTTCGAGAAATTAGAAATCTTGAAAATAATCGAAAGTTTAAAAAAGTAAATTTTTAGAAGCTAAATAACAGAAAATATCAACTTTCAAAAAGGCAAATTAAAAAATGGCATTTTCAAAAAAAAGTCCAAGAAAATTTGTAACTCTTGCAAAAATTCGAAGCCTTGAAAAAAGTCTTAATTTTTAAATGAGTCAAAATTCTCAATCAGAATTTCAAAAATTTTTAAATTTTAAAAATAGGTATTTAAAAAAATGACATTTTAGAAAGTCTCATTTTTCAAAGAAAAGTAAAATTGTTAAAAATCGATATAAGCAATTGTTGAAAGAGGTCGAGATTTTCAAATAGCCAAAACTTCGGAGAAGTCAATATTTTCAAACAAACCAAAATTTTGCACCAAACACCGAAATGTTCAAAAAGTCGAAATTTTCAAAAAAGTATATTTCATTCAAGTCAAAATTTATAAAACTTGGAGAGAAAGATAAAAATTTTTAAGACAATATTTTGAGAAAAATCAAATTTCTGACAGAGAAAAACGAAAATTTTTGAAAAATTCATGTTTTAAGAAAGTAAACATTCAGGTCGAAATTTTGACAAAGACAAAAATTTCAAAATTCGAAGTTTTAAAAAGGGCGGTATTTTAAAAAAATTTAAAATATAAACAATCGATATTTTTAGAAAATTCAAAATTTTAAGAAAGTGTTTTCAAAAAATTAGACATTTTCAAGAAAGTTAAATTTCTCAAGCAAAATTTCAAAAAATATTTAAATTTTCAAAAATGACATTTGGCAATTTCAAAAAAAGTCAAAATTTTTAAAAAAGAACAATATTCGAAAAAAATTGTATCTTGAAAAAGCTGAAATTTCGAAGTCACGATTTTAATAAAAGTCAGAATTTTCACCTAAAATCTTAAAATTGATAAATTTTTATAAATTGGAAATTGAAACAGTGACATTTTTGAAAAAGGTCCAGTTTTTTCAAAAAAAATCAAATTGTTGAAAGTTAAAGTAAGCAAATTTTAAAAAAAGAAAATCAACATTTTGAAAAATTCTAAATTTTAACAAAGTCGAAAATTTAAAAAACACAAGATTTGGAGAAAAGAATCAACATTTTTTGACAACATTTTAAAAGAAGTTGATATTTTGAGAGTCAAAAAATAGGGAAAACTGGAAATTAAAAAAAAATTTATTTTCAAGAAGGAACATCGATGTTTTGGAAAAGGTCGAAATTTTGAAATAATGAAATTCTCAATCAAAATTTCAAAAATTTTCAAATTTCCAAAAAAAAGGTAATTAAAGAATGACATTTAAATAACTTTTATTTTTCAAAGAAAAGTCGAAATTTTCAAATAATCAAAACTTCGTAAAAGTCAATATTTTCAAACAAACCAAAATTTTGCACCTGTAAGTCAAAATTTATAAAAAAGATAGAATTTGGAGAAAAAAAATGAAAATTTTTAAGAAAAGTTTTAAGAACGTAATTATTCATAGTCGACATAGTCGAAAATTTCAAAATTCGAAAGTTTCAAAATTCGCTATTTTGAAAAAGGCGGTATATTAAAAAAATTTAAAATATAAACAATCGAAATTTTTAGAAAATTCAATATTTGAAGTCAGTTTTTTCAAAAAATTAGACATTTTCAAAAAAATTCTAAAGCAAAATTTCAAAAATTATAAATTTTTAAAAATGACATTTGGCGGTTTCAAAAAAAGTCTAAATTTTCAGAAAAGATCAAAATTCAAAAAAAATTGTATTTTAAAAAAGCTGATATTTCGAAGTCACGACATTTTAAAAAAGTCAAAGTTTTAACAAAGTCGAAAATTTAAACAGATTTTCAATATTTGAAAAATCACTATATTTCAAAAAAAACCAAAGATATAGAAAACCAAAATTTTTAAAAAATTCAGGTTTTTAAGTCAATAATTTTCAAAATATGGAATATTTCCAAAAAACTTGTTTTCAAAATTTCGAAAAATTCGGTATACTAAAAAAGGTCCAAATTTTAAAAAGGTCAAATAATTTTTTAAGCAAAACTTAAAAAATGATAAATTTTTACAAATGCCAAATTAAAAGAATGATCTTTTAAAAAAAAAAGATTAAATTTTCAGAAGAGATCAAAGTTTTTAAAAAAACGTCGAACTTTTGAAAAAAGTCATAGTTTTTGAAAAAGTTAAAATTCTCAACCAAAATTTCAAAAATTATAAATTTTTGAAAATGTCAAAATAAAAAATGACATTTTTAAATAATGTCTAATTTTTCAATAAAAGTCGAAACTACGAAAAGTCGTAAATGTTGAAAAAAGTCAAAATTTTGAAATAGCTCATAATTTTTATGAAAGTCAAAATTCTCAACTATAATTTCGAATATTCAGGAAAGGTCAAAGGTTTGAAAAAATAGTGAGATTAAAAAAAAGACTAACTTTTAATTAAAGTCGCAAGAAAGTCAAGAAAGAAATAAATAAAAATTCGAGAATAAAAACAAAATCCCCAAGAAGACAATTTAAAAAAAAATCGAATTTTAACAAAAAAATTATTACAAAATAAAATTTGTCCCACTCTACTTTTCGGTAACCTGCACCCGCGTTAAAAAATATCGAGTTTTAATATAAAAGCTAAAATTTTCAAAGACGAATTTTGGGAATTAAAAAAAGGCACAATTTTTAACCAACATTTCAAAAATTTTAAATTTCCAAAAAATTGCATTTAAAAAAATTACATTTTTAAAAATTGTCTCATTTTTCAAAGAAAGGTTAAACAGTTGGAAGTCGTTTCAAGAAAAATTGTGAATTGATAATAGATCAAAATTTTAAAAAAATCAGAAACTACGAGAAAAAATCTAAACTTTAAAAAGAGCTTGTTATTTTTTAAAATGCAGATTGAGATTAAAAAAATAACTGCATTTTCAGAAAAAACGGTATTTAGAAAAAAAAATTGCCAAATTAAAAAAAAAGAATTCTGAGAAACCAACAACTCAAATTACTCGGAAAAAGTTAAAAATTTGAGAAAATTTTGGGAATTTTGATATTTCGAAAAAATTGAAATTTTGGTAAAAAAGAAGGAATTTTTAGAAAAAATTCAGTACTTTGGGGAAAAGAGGAATATTTAAGTTGTGGGGAAACGTATAAATAAAATAATCGCGATTTGTCAATGTTTACTATCTTTTTCCTCCGTTCTTACATTGTTATATTGTTGAAAGATGATCGACAACATAGACGTCTTCCTAGTTCTATCTGCTGTCATTACGACGCGACCTCGATCCAGGGCTTCCGTTAGTGACAGGTAATTGAAATTGAAATTTATTTACTACAAAGCTGAAGTAAAATTTTGTGGAAAGAGTCCATCCGACTGAAAATATGTATAACGAACTGATGTGATAGAAATGACGAAGTAAATGGATTTCTATATCGAACCTACGAAAGTTTTTTTGTCGCCGCCAGTTGCCTCATGTACAGCTGTAGACTTTGAAATATGCTATACCTTTTCTTGGAATGGAAACCTCTAGCAACAGAAGTCGTATATAAATATACGCGCACCCCCATTGTGATTCATTCAGTACGTGATTCAGTACTCTGATATTCGGTATTTAGCAATTGGTTGAGTCTATTCGTTGTTGTATTATTCTGATTCTTTGTCAAGTATCGACCGCATGAAAACGTGTCTATTTCAAAAGACCATTCATTCTTTTTTCAGTTTTCACACAAGAAAATTTGGAAAAGACTTCTACATAAATAAACAATAGAATAATTTGGTTTGCTGGCTGTAGTACTCTGTGGTACGTAACCGCGATTTTTTTTTGGCAAGCTTTGAAAAAGAATGCTCTGCTTCCCAATTAACGATCGGCATTGATATGCAACTTTCTAGGTTATCGTATTCCGAAGTTTCCTGTTGTTTTTAACTAACAATCTACTAAAAACGAGGGTATTTTTTAATTTTCGAAAAAAAGTCTCGTGGTATCCCCGGGGCTTCTAGATAACGAGGGCAGGGAACTACCGCCTCCTCCTGCTGCTGCTATGCCTAAAGGTTGTCAATGAAATGGACCATAGTATATTAGGCGTTCCAACTGCTCCACCGGCGAGAGGGTGAAACAAAAGAAACATGGGACGTGAACGTCACACATACATTAAATTCGATCGGAGGCCTTAACATGCCGTTCACATCGCTGTTAAACACTAAAAAGTTGACGATCATTCATCCGTGAATCGGCGGCGAGCTGCGGGATCTGCAACTCGCTGAGCGATTTACGATTGCACTTAGATTGCACAAGATGCCGTGATAGCAACCGACCCGACCTGATCCCTCTATGCGGCTTCGTCACTCCCATTTCTGCGAGTAGGGATACATTGGCGGCCAGTACCGTACAGCAGCACTCTTTTCAGAATTGAGAAGAGTTTCTTGTTAATGAGAAAGTTGTTATGGTTGGCATACCTCTTGTGTCTTAAATTTAGTTTTTCTAAACCTCCTACGATAATGGAATAACGTCAAACACTTTTAAGTACTTTATTAGCATCCTAGAAGAAACGCTACATCTTTCACCTAAATAGCAGTGGCGGCTGATCTTAAAGAGCGCAAGAGCGCGCGCTCCTCGTGAAATGAGCGATCTATTCTTTTCTGTTTAATGTAAAAGACTTGGATTTATCACATTTTTAAAGACAAAATAATGACATACTAATTAATAATACTTGTGAATGACTTGAAATAAAATACACCAACGTTTGATTCCGTTATACTTAGTAAATATTATTATTATATAAGGAAATTTAAATAAGTTGGTGCGCGCAGAATTATGCACCTATAGCGAGGGTGCCGTGCGATGCCTACCAACGGTCTTCACGGGATACGGAGAAATTAAACTATAGAACACCACGTTAAAGCTAGCCCGGGGTACGCCGCTCCGCGCATGTGCGATATTGCCAAATGGTGAGTACGAGTCAGAGTTTGGAGTGTCTATTTATGTTTATGATGCTAAATGCGTAGGTCCCGGATGATCTGATTGCGATTGCTAATTGTGCCGTTTACAGGCCTAACTGCCAATAGTACCGCTATTCACAAAGAGATAACAGTACCCATTCTAGGGTCTAATTATTTATCTATAGATTTGGATTTAAACAATTTTGATGAGAAAGTAATGAAGACTTTATTTCTTTAAAAAATCGTAGAGCGGATTTTGTTTTAAAAAATATTTTTTTATGTGTTTTTGTAGTTTAATTAGAACCTTGTAATAAAATATATTTTATTTTCAAATGCAGTTTTCATGAAATGGAGATTATAAGATTGTAATTAAATTTAATACGTAAAAATACTATTAAATATCACACCTTTTGTGTCACTTTTGTTTCTCTTAAATTTAATATCTTGCTATGACACTGGAGTCACCTAAACTCTTAACTAGTAATATTTTTGCATCTGCGCACCCCCTGTCAAAAAGTCACCAGCCGCCACTGCTAAATAGTAAATCATAATTTAGGTTGGTTTTTGTTGTTTTTTAATATTTAATAATAATGGATATTTGTTTTTACACTTTTCTGATTAAATTTCACGTAAAACAATAACTAATTACTTTTCTTCATGAACGTTTACAAAGTGCTGTTTTGAAAGCACATTTAAATTATTTACATAAATGAAAAATAGAGCAAATCGCGACCAACCATCGTGATGTGCAATATTGGGAAACTTCTAAAAAAATGAAATGTTTGTCATACGACTGTGATCAAAATTCCTAAATCATCACCTCATGACACCTGATGACGAAACTGGTTAAGTATTAGTTGCAGCAAAATGCATCTGAAGCAATAACCTCATTCGATTAATGATATTTTAAAGAATGTAGGCACATTTCAATTTATTAAATATGGCAGAATAAAATCGTATTATAAATTAACTCTAATTAGCCAACATGCAACAAGCTTCACTTATACTTTCGTGATATAATTTACTACTCTTTTTGCAGTTAAAATGGAATCAAAATGGCTAATAACCAATTAGACAAGAAAAGAGAAAGCAATAAATAATCATCAATATTACCTTATTTTCTTTGTTTATAATTTAATTAGATCTTTATCGGTTTACCTAAAAAAGTCAGGTATCCCGCGGTATCCCTACGCATAACTAATTTGTCGTGTTTTTTTATGAGATCTGGTAAGGAAACGGGCATGCAATTTGCATTGGACTGCTTAATGTTAGAGCTGAATCTTTCGCCTGTTAAAAAAATCGGTTTAATTGGTACTACATTCCATGAAATTTCACGACATATTACGTCAACGAAGCAAAAGCAAAATTTAGTACTTGAAGTCAACGAACATTGGATTAGCTATCGAACTTGGAGCTGAAAACTAAGGAGATCTTTCAACCTAAATGGATCTTGAAAGATTGACGTTTTCTTCTTCTCTTTCTGCTTATCCATTAATGGATGTTTGCGACCACATTCTCCATTACTAGTTTCTTCTCTGGCTGTGTCAATCGATTGTATATCGCGTATGCCTGTACACTGTCCAACGTTCCGCAGCCATGACATTGAGAGATTGACGTATTCAACCTGAATTCCTACATAGGTTGACCCAGAAGATGACAGAAAGCAACAATATTTTTTTAGGATTCCTACTTTAAAATGACCATCAAATTGCTTTTTTATTGCACAATATCTTACTGAAAACATTCATGATACTGTTTACTATCAGTTTAGATTTTTGGCAATGAATCGAAGTGACCTTTTAGGAAATGTTTCCTACGAAACATTTTAGCTTCGATTTGTTTTCGGCCATTTCTTGGAAACATTTTAACATTTTGAGTTATTTCTGAAAAAACAACCAATCACATGGTTAATGAATGACTAAGTCTTTAAAGTGACAAATGTTAGACTTCTTCGAAATTTTTTTGTACCTCTTTTTTTTGTTTTGGATTAAGTGAAAATACATCAGATATTCATGTTACTTGAAATTGTACACCATCACCGATGGACCAGACAAGAATTTTAACGATAAAATATCTCTACAAAGAGAATAGACCTAGACTGCAATAATGCAGTCCTCTAAACATGTGTAGAGTTATCATAGGAACGGTTAAAGTTAGGATCTCCTACCAACATTACCAGTTCGTGAAATTTCGAATACAGTAAAACCCCGCTTAACGCGGGGGTTATGTTCCAACCAAGTAGAGCGTTATACGAAACAGCGTTAAACGAGATCATCTCTTCATGTAAATAATGGCGTTAGGGGAAAACGAGTATAAAAAGAAAGTAAGTCAGTATTTATGTTTATATCATTTAGGTTCTTCTGCATTTTCATTTTGTCTCTTTTTTATGAAGAAGGTGCCTAATGTCATTTGTATTTTTTTGCGCTCTGTAAGAAGTTGTCAATATGAGAGCAAGGCCTCGTATCGCCTTTGAACACCTATCAAAACCTGCCTCATTTTCAATAAATTGGTCCATAATTTCCCAGCAAACATTTCTGCAATGGTCCAGATTGGCCCTGCACTAGTGGCACAGTAGTACTGGCTTAGCGCTGGCAACCTGCGCAGGCTCAGCGCACAAAAGAGAATCATGCCAGTACCGGTTTTTTTTCTCTTCTTTATAATCACTATTTTCAGTATTTTTGCGTTCTTTCCGCTATTTTCTTGAGCTCATCATCAAAATTTCCTTGAGATCTTCCACCTTTGTAAACCTGTTTGTTTCTCTAATTTGATTATTTCTTTTATGTCAACGACAGATTTTCTAGTGTCATCAATGTTTTTCCACGCTCCCTTCAAACATTTCTGCGTTATTACCTCATTCCAAGAAAACTTTGGTTTTAGAGGAAGCCCAATGGTGCGTACAATTTTCAGGAGATCCCACTCTTTCTATAAAAAAGCGTTAAGCCGAAACACCATTAAACGAAGCAGCGTTAAGCGGAGTCTTACTGTATATGATATCAGCGCGGAAAGTATACGTTTCATTTATTTTTATAAAGATTATCTTTTATTTTAATGTGTATATTAAATACGTTCCATGTTCTTCGTACATAAATAGGGTGTTTTTTTTTGTTGTTGAGAGGTTACCTTTATACACAGAACCACTTACTATAAAGACAAACTGATTTTGTAGAAAGGGATAATCGAAACTAAACTTTCTATTAAATGGAAACTATATATATATATATATATATATATATATATATATATTTTAATCATTTTTTGTTGGTTCACATAAAAAGGTGAAAAAAACTGCATTACATATTTTTCAAAATTTGGCACCGTTACAGAGATATTTTATAAAAAACTCAAAATAAAAAGAATCAAATATCTCTTTTTCACGCAGGAAATCAGCTGCAGACAATAAAAGCTTAAAAATAATCATAATAAGTAGTAGGAAAATAAATTATTTTACCAAAAAATTAACAGAATTGTTCGAAATTACGGCCTTCTATTTCAGTTCATTTTAAGTAAAAGCATACTTTTAAAATTTGAATTTAGTAACCTTTTCAAGTACAGCCGATCGTTCCTAACAATATTCTTTTTATGCAGAAGTCGTTGCATAAACGGGCTCCTTAATAGTTTTCGATAGAAGAAGACATCTACAGGTGTTATACTTTGCGAGCGCGGTGGCCACACGTGCGAACCATCGTTTCTACTAAACTGGGTCTCGAATAAGTAGACGAGAAAGTCATTGTCTATTTTAACATCATGAGTCGATGCTCCATAGCGTTAATAAAATGTACGATTTACTTGATCCAATAGTATATTTTCCAAATTTGTTTCAATATCTTAATACAAAATTTATACAAGAAAAACGAAGTAAAGATCTACAAATATCATTAATTTTCGGCCCGAGATTTTCAGAACAGTTAAAATTTGCGAAAAGCTAATTTTGTTTTTAAAAGTCCGAACTTCGAAAAAAGTTAAGTTGTACAAAAAGAACTCCAACTTAGAAAAAAGAAATTTTGATAAAAAGTCCAAAGTTTCGAAGTTACATTTTTAAACAAAGTCGAAACTTAGAAAGAGCAGAAAATTTCAAAAAGGTCATAATTTAAATTCAATTTTTCAACGTTTTTAAAAATGTCAAATTTACAAAAAAGACAAAATTCAGAGTCAACATTTTCAAAAAAATTTAAGATTTTAGGAAAAACTCCACAGGTTAAAAATTCAAACTAAAACAAAGACAGAAATTCTTTAAAAAGTTTAAAGTTAGATAAAAATAGATAAATAGATAAAGATAGATTGGATAAATCTTTCACAAATAAATAAAAATGAAGAGATTAAAAATCTTAGTCAAAATTTTAAAAAAATTCAAATTTACAAAAAAAGGTAAAAAAACTTCTATCAAAATTTTGAAAAAATCAAAAATGTTTATAATATGACCAAATTTTCAAAATAGTTGAAATCTGCAAAAAAGCTGAGTTTTCCGAAAAAGCAATCCGAAAAATCCGAAAAAAAAACCAAAAAAGTCGATATATTGAGAAAAGGTAAAACGAAAAAAAAACCATCAATTAAACAAAAATTTTTTGCATAAAAAAGTAGAAGTTACATTTTTTAAAGAAAGAAACAGAAGTTGTCGAAAAGAGCAAACGTTTCAATATGATTGACATATTTAAAAAGTTTTAAAATAAATAAATTTACAATTTTTTTTGGTGGAACGAACTGGTCGTTGGTTATTTTTAAAAATTCAAATACAAATATTGTCCTTTGAAACCAGGAAAGATTAAAAAACACGACAGAGGTTGCTCTAACGCGTTTCAATAGCCATCTTCAGAGAGATACTCCAGATATTTCAGTATCTCTCTGAAGATGATAGGGGACAAGATTTGAAATACAAATCTTGTCCCCTGAAATCAAGAAAGTTTAAAAAACACAACAGAGGTTGCTCTAACGCGTTTCGATAGCCAAGCTATCATCTTCAGAGAGATACTGAAGTATCTGGAGTATCTCTCTGAAGATGGCTATCCAAGAAATATTAAAAAACACAACAGAGGTTACTCTAACGCGTTTCGATAGCCAACCTATCATCTTCAGTAGTATCTGGAGTATCTCTCTGAAAATGGCTATCCAAGAAAGATTGAAAAACACAACAGAAGTTGCTCCAACGCGTTTCGATAGCCATCTTCAGAGAGATACTCCAGATACTTCAGTATCTCTCTGAAGATGATAGGGGACAAAATTTGAAATACAAATCTTGTCCCCTGAAATCAAGAAAGTTTAAAAAACACAACAGAGGTTACTCTAACGAGTTTCTATAGCCAAACTATCATCTTCAGAGAGATACTGAAGTATCTGGAGTATCTCTCTGAAAATGGCTATCCAAGAAAGATTAAAAAACACAACAGAGGTTGCTCTAACGCGTTTCGATAGCCATCTTCATAGAAATACTCCAGATACTTCAGTATCTCTCAAGGGACAAGACTTGTATTTCAAATTTACAAAAGAGAATGAAATTTCTTTTACTACTTCCAAAACAAATTAGAAATTGTGAAAAAAGGTTAAAATTTTCAAAGAGTCGAAACCTTTATATTAAAATTTTCAAAGAAAGTCAGAACTTCCGAACAGTAGAAATTTCCAAAAAAAAATTCTTTTAAAACTTTGAGAAAGTCGAGATTTTGAAATTTGATAAAAGGGCGAAATTTTCAAAACAGAGTAGATAAGTCAAATTAAAATAAAACAAATTTGCAAAATCAAAACTTCGAGAAAAACAAAATTAGACAAGAAAACAAAGTTAAAAATTTTTAAAAAACCTAAAATTTCTATAAAAGATCCAAAATTTCAGAAGTCAAAATATGCGAAAAGCTGATTTTTTTTGAAAACAGCCTAAACTTCGAGGTAAAGTAAACTTATACAAAAAGAACTCCAAATAAAAAAACCAATAGTCAACTTTTTAAATAGAAATCGAAAATTTGGAAGAGCAGAAATGTTCAAATTAGTCAAAACTTAAAATATTCAAATATTTGCAAAAAAGTGAAATGTACCAAAGAGCCAAAATTTCGAGTCAAAATTTCCAGGAAAAAAATAATTGAAAATATTGAAGAAGGGTGGCAAATTTTAAAAAGTTGATATTCCGAAGTCAAAATTAAAAAAAAATGGAAATGTTAAAGGAAGGTCGCAAATTATAAAGAATCAAAATCGTTAAGTCAAAATGTTCAAAAAATCACAACTAAGAAAGGAAAAAAAGTTTCTTTTCAAAAAGGAATGTTTTTCAGTTAAAAATTTTTTGGAAAAGTTGAAATATTTTGAAAATTCACAATGTACACAAGAAAGATAGGAATATTTTGGGCAAAATAGTGAACATTTTTAAATTAAGTGAAAATTTTTGAAAAGAATAAAAACTTTTATTCGACATTTTCAGGATCGTTGAAATTTACAAAAATGTTTGCATTTTCAATCAAGTCATCTTTTTTTTGTGAAGAGTATTAAAAATTCTCAATAAAAGGCGATAATTGTCCAGATAAGTCAAAATTTTGAGAAAATGCCACAATTTTAAATAAAGCAGTAATTCTGGAAAAAATAAAATCATATTGGAAAACAGAGTAAATTTTGAAATTTGGAATTTTCAAAACAAACCGAAAATTTTAAAAAAAGGTTAAAATAGTTAAAATTGGACGAAATTTTCAAAAAAAAAAAAAAATTTCAAGATAGTTTTCTGTCGGAGAAATTTTAAGAACTTGAAATTTTAAAGAAGGGTAATTATCAAAACACTGAAATAAAAAAAACAAATTTTTTAAATAAATGTCAAATTATAAAAATACTAGAATTATTCAAAAAAAATCCGAAATTTTTAAGTTTCAAGAAAAGTCGAGAATGTCGAATAAGTCAGATTTAGAAATTATATGTTAAATCTTTTTTCAAAATTTTTGATTCTTTTGAAAGGTTCGACATTTTAAAAATTACCGCTTTACTCGAAATAAGTTTTAAAAAATGATAATTTGGAAAAGTAGAAATTTTCAAAAAACATTGAAATATTTAAAAAGCATTAGAATTCTTAAATTGAAAATTTTGAAAAAGGCGAATTTAAAAAAGGATAATTTTAAAAAATATCTCAAACATAAAAAGTCAAAATTTTAAATAAGGGTCAAAATTTTTAAAAAGTCAAAACTTGGAAAGAAAACTGGGAAAGAGTTAAAATTTTCAGGAATTAAAATAAAATAAAATGAAGAGTTTGAAAAAGGTGAAAATGTTAAAAAGTCGAAATTTTGAAAAAAATCGTTAGTAATTAAAATAAAAAGAGAAAGATTCAAGCAAAGTTTGAAATTATTCTTCATGGTAGACCCTTATTGACCGGAAATATTATGTTTTTTTCAATTTATTTAACATTTCTTCGGCCCAGTTTGGAAATATTTAAATTTTTATGGTTTGTTGACAATTTTATAAACAGTTTTTGAAATGCGACTACGTGATATTTAAATTTATTGAAAACGTCACTTCATGACAGTTTACAAATTAAAAGGTTAGTTTATTTTACATAGAATAGGAATAATGAAAAATAGTAGACAGACCAAAAATTAGATATGGAAAAAATAAAAATTTTGTTTTTTTGATAAATTAGGAAAAAAAAATACATAAAAGAGGTTGTAGCACTGGACATCGATGTTTCGCTCTCATTTGAGCTCGTCAGCAGTGCATAACATGGAAAGGGAACAATGGGGAAGAAATACTTAAAAATAAAAATTTTTTTTTAAATATAAAAAAGAAAAATAAAGAAATTTTAACATGAATAGACGTTTCATCATTAATTTACTGTGTTAAAAATTTACTGTGTTAAAAATTGGATTGGGCTTCAAATATTTAAATTTTTAACACAGTAAATTTTTAACACAGTAAATTAATGATGAAACGTCTATTCATGTTAAAATTTCTTTATTTTTCTTTTTTATATTTAAAAAAAATTTTTATTTTTAAGTATTTCTTCCCCATTGTTCCCTTTCCATGTTATGCACTGCTGACGAGCTCAAATGAGAGCGAAACATCGATGTCCAGGGCTACAACCTCTTTTATGTATTTTTTTTTCCTAATTTATCAAAAAAACAAAATTTTTATTTTTTCCATATCTAATTTTTGGTCTGTCTACTATTTTTCATTATTCCTATTCTATGTAAAATAAACTAACCTTTTAATTTGTAAACTGTCATGAAGTGACGTTTTCAATAAATTTAAATATCACGTAGTCGCATTTCAAAAACTGTTTATAAAATTGTCAACAAACCATAAAAATTTAAATATTTCCAAACTGGGCCGAAGAAATGTTAAATAAATCGAAAAAAACAAAGTTTGAAATATCCAAACAGATCAAAATTTCCAAAGAAATTAAAATTTTAATATTTAGGATAAAGTCCACATTTACAAAAAACTAAAATTACGTAAAATATAGTAAACATTTTGTTGAAGAATGGTGATTTTCCAAAAAAGTGGAATAGAAAAAGAGTTGGAATTTTTAGTTTAAAAGTGGCAGTTTTGAAAGAAATATGGAATCAAACATGAGATTTAACAAAGGTCGAAATTTTCAAGAAAAGAAGAAAAATATTCACGAAACAGTCGGCAATTTCAAGAAAAGGTCGAAATATTCAAAATGTGCTGAAAATTTCAAAAAAAGTGCAAATAAGTGGGAAAAAGTTGCAAGTAAAAAAAACAACACTTTGAAAGAGTGAGAATGTTTAAAAAAGTTTAAACTGAAAATTATAAATTAAAAAAAAATTGAAATTTAAAAAACTGGCATAATATTGAAAAAAAAAACGAAATATTCAAAAAACTCTAAATTTGATATTTGCTTTAGGATGTGATTTAAATGCAAAAATATGTTATGTGGGCTAATGAAAACTGATGCATTTGTGTGTTAAGTTTAGAATTATGATTAAAAAAAATAAAGCAAAATGGACGGTGCAACTACGGAATAACTAAATTAAAGTCAAAATTTGAAAAATAAACAAAATTTCTCGTCAAATAGGAAATGTTAAATATAAAGTCAAAATATCTCGTCAAATAGAAAATGTTAAATATAAAGTCAAAATTTCTGGGTAAAAGGTAAAAATTGCAAGTTTGAATTTCTAAACCTAAGAAAAATATTTAATTTTCAAAAAATTCAAATTAAAAAAAGAGCCATAATAAAAGAAAAAATATAATTTCAAGGCAGCATCTTCAAAATATATGATAATTTCTAGGGAAAAGCTAAATTTCGTAAAAAAGTCCAATTTTATTAAAAAATTTGTAATTTAACCCAAAATTTCTTTAAAATATCAAAATTTTCCGACTTAAAATTTTCAGCTTTATTGAAAAATAAAGAAATGAAATAGAAAACATTGAAATATAAACTGGAAAATATGGGAAAATATTCTGTAAATTTCGAGATTAAAGACAATAGTCGAATATGATAATGAAGGCTTCCACGGCCAGAATCAGTACAGGATGTACTTCTTCTGGGATTGGACCGTGTCAAAGAACTACTAAAAGTGTTAGACGTTTTGTCCCCCACCGAAGGGGGCTTCCTCAGGGACAAAGAAATAAAATATAAGGAAATATACAAAAATGAAAAATGAAATAAGGGGCCAATTTCAAAACATCAGAGCACGGTAACTCAGTATGTCCACCATACCAGAAACGAAACTCTTCTGTCGAAATAAGAAAGTGGTAGACTGAAGCCTTCAGGGTGACATGCTAGCCTTAATATTTCTTGAAAATTCCAACCTTGATTTTCAAAACGCAGAATGTTCTATTCTTCCTAGGATTGGCACTTCGATGCTTGAAGTTGTTTTTAGACAACGCACAATCAGGAAAACTCTCCTAGAGCTCGAGATCTCGAAAGCTTCTCCCCTTAGGTATCCCCGCTATTGTTCTTAAGAAGTGCGCTCCTGTCCTAGGCAAATTTTTCACACTCTCTCACAACAAAGATGTATTCCCCAACTTCTGGAAATCTGCTAGGGTGCAGCCTGTCCCTAAAAAGGGAAAAAGGAATCTATCGAGCTTTACTCGATGAAAATAACAATATTGCGACTACTTCCAAGAAAAAGGCTGACATGCTAGTCTTAATGTTCGCTAAAACTTCCAATCTTGATTCTCGAAGCGCGAAACCTTCTATTCTTTCTAAGGTTGACACTTCGATGCCCGAAGTTCTTGACAACGCATAATCAGGAAGATTTGCTTGGGCTCGACACCTCGAAAGCTTCTGGTCTTGGTGGTATCCTCGCTATTGTTCTTTTGAAGTGCGCTCCAGAGTTGACTGTCCTAACCAAATTATTCACACTCTCTTACAACAAAGGTGTATTCCCTAACATCTGGAAAGTTGCTAGGGTGCAGCCTGCCACTAAAAAGGAAAAAAGGAATCTAGCTAACAACTATCGCCCTATATATTTGTTGCCCATTTTATCTAATATGATGGAAAAGGTTATCAACATCGAGATTCTCAAATATCTGGAGAAGAATAGAATCATCTCGGACAGGCAATAGGGTTTCAAACAACAACGCTCAACTGGCGATCCACTGGTATATGTTACTCATATCTGTAACTTAGCTATAGAAAAACATGGTGACGCTAGGATTGTGGCATTGAATATCTTAAAAGGCTTTCGACAGAGTCTGGCACCCATCTCTTCTGCCTAAATTAACTTCTTATGGTCTTCCTCTTGGACTATGTCATTTGATATCCAATTTTCTCGCTAACAGATCTCTTCAGGTTGTCATCGATGGCATCTCATCCAAGACATTTGCAATTAATGCAGGGGTGCCTCAGGGATCTGTCCTGTCTCCTACTCTGTTTCTGTTACACATAAACGATCTCCTAGCTTCAACTTCCAATCCGGCCTACAGCTACGCAGATGATAGCAGCCTGGTGTTATTTTTTTTTTCTACAAACCATTATCCGTCGCTGCTTCAGATCGACTCAGCGAACAACAAATACATAGAATTATTAGGGATCTTGAAATCATTTTGGAATTGGGTGAGAAAAACCTGGTCGACTGACTTCAGCACTTTAAAAAACTTAGGCCGGGGTTTTTTCTAAGAAAACATCAAGAGATAATGCAACAAACATACTAATGGACGGTAAAATTCTCCCGATGGGATCTAATCTGTCTATTCTAAAAGTAAATGCGAGCACTAACTTCTCTTGGAATGATCATGTGCACGCCATTTCCAAGTCCGCCCCTCAGAAGCTAGGTTTTCTTTTTAGAGTTAAAAAGAACTTCACATCTCATCAGCTACTAACACTTTACAAAGCTCAAGTTGGGCCAACACTAGAATACTGTTCTTGTGTTTGGAGTTCAGCCCCAAAGCAAACTTTAGCTTCTTTGAATTCAAATCAAAGAAGAGCGATTCGCCTAATTGATGACGAGATTTTGACCGATTGTCTCGAAATACTAGAGCACAGGCGGATGGTTGGTGCTTTGTCTCTTTTCTACAAGTACTATCATGGGAGATGCTCGCAGGAACTAATAGGATTGATCCCCCAAGGGCAAGATTGTTGAGGCATACAAGACAGTCGGAGACAGTAAATCCCTGTGTGGTCCAGCTTGACACAGTGATGACTTCTGTTTACAGAACTTTCAAGCTATGGAACTCGTTACCAGAAAGAATTTTTTCCAAAAACTACAGAAGGCGGTTTATCGCCATCTTTGTTTCCGCACCCTATTCGCAGTACTTTGAACGCATAATGGGGTTGCCTTTTGCGAGTGGATTAAACTTAATTAATTTGATTTTAGGTCTAAGATAAAACAAAAATTGTAGGATTAAACTAAAACTTTTAAAATCACTGCTGCCTTTTTCAACCAATAGCAATATAATTAAAGTCGAAAATAAAACAAGTTCTTAATAATCAAAATTTAAAATAAAATTAATATATCTTAGAATTTTAAGACAAAACCTCGAAGTTTCGATTTAGAAAAAAAGGAAAAGACGAACTGGACTAGTGAAAAGTGTATTTATTGACTAGATTAGAAGTATATAAATAATTTGTCACTACTCTTGTATCTGCCTTATCTGCAACGAAATCGATGAATAAATCTATAAGATTATTAAAAGGTAAACCTGTCGTTAATTAAATCTGTCAGCTTTATGGCATCCTTCATATTTATGCAAAGGTGCGGAAGCCAACGACATTTGTTTAATATTTTATAAAAAAAATTAGAAAGTAAACAAACCATAAGCAAAATTAAATGGTAATGCGCGATGGTTTAATTACTGGGTTCAATCTAATTTGCAATGCATCTAGATCAGAGAATCACTTCTCTCCACTAATAGAATTCTGAAATCACTTGATTTTCCTTGGTTAAATACAATTATTACAATTTACACAGCAAGTCAGAAATTAACCGCTCATGTAATCTCCATTATCTACGCATATTAAGACCAGCGCAATGGCTGAAGATTACCTGAGCATTTATTCTCATGTTACCTGTCAAATGTGTTTGCATTTTATTCGCTTCACAACATGTAATCAGAGCAACGTTTACCCAATAATTGCAATACGTATTAGTGTTGATATTACCGCATAAATGCAAAACACATCGAATGCGAACTTTTTGCGCCGCGGAGTTTATTAAATAATTAATGCGTCTGCAAGTTTTTCAAGTTCTCGCGTATTTATTCCGCAGATGATAGCACTTAACCGTCATTTCTGCTAATAAAAAGTTAGATTAATGTCGTATTGAGTTGATACCAGTAAAAACTGATAGCGCCACACTATCGAAAAAAGTAAGCCGTGGGAAATTGTGCCACAGGATTGCGAGGATATTCTGGTAGTCATAGTTTCTTGCTTTTCACATAACTCCTACTAATCCTTTTTAACTCAAATATTTATATTGTTGCGCGTTATCGGCTTGAATGATTAATACGCCGTGAATTGTAACCACTTTATTTTAAAACTGAACTGGGAACTCTACACTGTTTAATTAACTCTCTTATTTATTAACTTTTAACTCACTAACTCACTCACTGGGGGAAAAGAGACCGCCTTATATAGGTCCCGGTTCGGGTTCTAGAAGAATGAAGCCGATAAGACTTATCGTTTGCCGAAATTTCTGGAACGCTTATCTGCCGTTTAATTTATTATCGCGGCCGCTTTTCCTTATCAATTATTTTAAAACTTCCCAGTAAAATTTTTTTGTTACATTATTGTGTAAGGAAAAGCTCAACCTTTTTGTCAATTTATGTTTTCTTTATTCATATTTTATTGGCTTTTTCTTCGGCACTTACTCCTTCCACAATTCTGGATTTTGAGTAACCTTCTGTTGAGGATCAGCAATCTCTTATAGATTGCCCTCAAGGATACTGAAAATCCAGAATTGTGGAAGGAGTAACTGGAGAAGAAGGAGTCAATAAAACATGTATGAAAATAACACTATTTCGCCAAGAAGATGCAGAAAATATGGTCAATCTTATTTTGGTTTCTGATACTAGAATAGTGGCCTAGTCAAATTCTGCTAAAAAAAGCATCTATTTTAATTACAAGATTCCAGTTCTAATAATAAAATTTTGTGTTTGAAATGAAAATGTTAACTTTAATCGCGAAATTTCAATTTTAACGGTGACATTTCGAGGTGTAATTTACATAAAAAATAACGGTTTTTTTTGGCTAGTTTTTGAGTTTAAAAATGTCAGGTTTAAACGCGGAATTTTGATGATATTTGGCACCTTTTTTAGATATGAGGGTAAATCAAATATGAACCGGAATTTCTATCACGTCAGCATGAGGGCATCAAGAGTGTGCGCATATTGTTAGACATGTTAGGTGGGGACTTTCTGCGTTCAAGTGAATTCCGTTCTCGCTGTTCGTCACTTGCATAGGTAAAACACAATAGATATTTAACAATAACACAGGCCCACAAAAAAAAAGTGGTGTGTGCTGGGTGTCGGACCCACATAGTCCGGCGTATTTTTTCCCGCTGAACACTGTAGTCTAAATTGGGGGTCAAACTGCTAAAAGTAGAGAAAAACCAAAAAAACCGATAAAAATCACGATCTCGTATTTTTTTCTGTTTGATATTATCATTCTTATAATTTTCGTCTTTTCCTGACCCTTTTTTCTTCAAATGACCTGTGAAGTGGATTTCTGCTACGTTTTGTTCCTTTTTCTTGAGTTTCTCTGTGTAGCATCCAACAGTAATCTGCAAACATATTTATTCCCCACTGTCCCTGAAACCGCCGTTCAAACTCTTTGAGATCTTGGTGAAATCTTTCTCCTTGCTCTTCACTGAAGTCTCCGTTATTCTCCGGGAATTGGTCAAGATGCGAATCAAGGAAGTGCATTTTCAAATTCATTAGGCAACCTGAATGCTGAAAATTTCTTATCATATTTGCCACAATGCTTTTGTAATCAGCATCCTTGGTATTGCCTAAAAATTTGGTACACACTTCCTTGAAACTTAACCACGATGCCTTTTCTTGGTCATCCATGACTGCAACAAACCCTTCATCTTTGAATAACTTTCGGATTTCCGGTCCATCGAAGATGCCTTTCCTTAGTTTAGCATCAGATTTTTTTTTAAACACAGTACGCAGGTACGTAAAACATTCACCATCTTTATCAAGAGCTTTGACATACTGTTTAATTAAGCCAAGTTTTATATGAAGAGGAGGAATGAGAATTTTGGCTGGATCAACAAGCGGTTTCTTTATTATATTATGTGATCCAACCTTAAATGAAGATCGTAAAGGCCATTCTTTTTTTACGTAGTGATTTTTTCGATCCCTACTGTCAAACATACACAAATAGCATGGATATTTTGTGAATCCAGATTGCTGTCCAAGGATCATGGACAAAATTTTTAAATCACCACATACTTGCCACTTATGTTCTTGGTACTTTATTTTCTTTAGGACAACTTCGAGGTTTGAATACTCTTCTTTAAGTACAGTGGAGTGGGCTAAAGGTAGAGGAGCGAATTTGTTGGTGTTGTGGAGAAGGACTGCCTTAAGACTCTGTTGAGACGAATCAATGAATAACCGCCAATTTTCTGGCTCATATAAATTTGGCTTAAATTCATCGATAAGTCCTTTTACATCAGTGCAATAGAGTAAATCTTCATTTTTTTCAAAATATTTACGGAAGGCTTCTTCTCGATTCCGATAAAACGAAACTTTAGTACCTTTTGTCAATAGATTTCTCTTTTTCATATTCGAAGCCAATATTTCAGCCGCTTCTTTTGAGAGTTTAGCCTCTCTGAATAAATCATTCAGATGTTTTTGATCGTATTTTTCCGGCTTCCGATCTTCACCAATAGGTCTGTATTTTTCATTGCTCGAAAACTCTTCTTCCTCAGATTCGCTAGAAATGTTTTCACTACTAGTATCGAACTCTTTGTCAATAAAAGCTGAATTTTCAGGATCGACGTCGACTTCCATTGTGTCTAATCCACTAGTCAGACTGTCTTGTGACGTGTCATCTTCTAAACCTTCTATGAAGTTTGCAACTGGTTGTTGAACACTTGACACAGAAGGATAAGAAATGTTATCCTTATGCATTCGGCCCACAGTGTTGACATTTGTTGTGCAAAAGTAACAATTACTTGCATCAAGTGGCTTTTTCCATATCGCTGGAGTTTTAAATTTAAGATTCGCCTTGACCTGGTGCTTTTCAAATCTATTGATCATATTATAACATGACAAACAAAATTGGGTATCCAATTTTTGAGATCGAGTGAAACTTTCATATTGAAGCACTTTTCATACAAAGTCGCGAAACGATCTGTTAGTTTCTTTGTATTTTTTATCCCTATGTACTTTGCACAAACGTAGCAAAAGCATTGGGATTTCCAGTACATTTGTGATTGCCACGAGTACTAGAAGTTCCAGCAAAATTTTCAGTAGAAGAATCCATGAAAATAAATAAACCCCGCACGCTAGAATACCTAGGCCTAAGTATGAGGGCTTTCCGACTTTGACAAGGACAATGTCAACTCGTCGTCGGACACACTACGGCATCATTCTCATATTCTAGCGCTTCCCTGCAAAACAGCGCGCCTTCGCTGGCTTCGATACGCCGAAATGTTGACTAGCGAATCATTCTACACATCCCGATAAAGGGCAGTTGTCATCGTAGTCCAATCATTCCGGAGTAGCAGGTTTCTGCCGGTAAATGTACCGATTTAGTTAACCATTTCCTTATTTTTTGTCAAAAACAAAATATCATCTATGTGACACTTAAATAAGACACAATAAGTAGTGAATTAACGTATTTGCACATTACGGTTGGATATTACAGAGAGAAACAAGTAGAAACTGCAAGATGATAATATCATACAGAAAAAAATATGAGATCGTGATTTTTATCGGTTTTTTTGGTTTTTCTCCACTTTTAGCAGTTTGACCCCCAATTTAAACTACAGATTCGTGTTCAGCGGAAAAAAATACGCCGGACTATGTGGGTCCGACACCCAGCACACACCACTTTTTTTTTTTGTGGGCCTGTGTAATTGGACAGCGGGATACTGAATTTTTGAATTTAGTTCTTTTTTCAGCCAGAAAAGCGCTAATATCAAGGGAGGGGTTATTTTATTCATCCGCAATTTGCAGACCACTGATGCTTCCGTTTCCGTCTTATCTTAACGGTCACTTTGAGAAATTGTTATTCATTTCGTTCCTTGTCCGCCATTTTTGTGTTCCAGTCTTTGTTCGTCTTTTCTTGTGTATTTCATTTTGTGTTAGCGTTTCGATATTTTTGTTATTTGTTATTAAACTATTGTTGTGTTATTAGTTGTTAGTGTTATTTGACTCTTATCTTGTTATTGTTAGTTATTAAAGTGTAAACAAATCTGTTTTTTGGTAAGTCATTTTCTTTTTAAAAAAATCTTAATTCAAATTAGATATTTCCAGACAGTTTTAATATAATGGCCGCTCTTCCGCGAAAAAATCCATGCTGCGTGCCCAATTGTTTTGACACTTCGCCCAAAATACATCGATTTCCCAAAGATGATCCTGAATTGATGCAGGAGTGAATAAATGGAGTAAAGTCATGCTTGCTGTAACAGAATCATTTCTGAAGACCAGGACGTACATTGATGGACTGCAAACATACCGCAATTAAAAAATAAATATCAGGCAAAAAATTGTACTGTTTCAACGAGTGGTGGAAAATTTTCAGCTGAGATTAGAAAAATGTTTACATAGAAATTGCTTTCAGTTAAGGGATGCAATTTAAAAAAATCAAATGTCATATTTTACTTAAGTTATATCTGCATAAAAACATACCGATTATAAACGTTCCATTAAAAAACGTTGGATATTTTAAAATTTCTCGTTTTAATGGCAAAACTGGTACTTTTGAAATGACAATGACATATTTACATTTAAAATAAATTTCCTGCTTTGCGGATTTTACTTCTGTTTTTTCTACATGTTGTATTATATAAATATATACAGTTAAACCTGGATAAGAAAGAATTTAAGAGACCCGAATGTTGTATTGTTTAAGGAGGTTTTTCTCTTAGCTAGTTTTTCATTTATAGCGTTGCAAAGAAACAGAGCATAATTTGTTTACTTATATTTGTATGTGTATTAAGAACTATTTTTTTAAAAGTTATCCCTTGGTTAGTGTATTTATATAGATCTATTATAGGTTTAATTAAATGCAACTGAAGTAGTTACAAACGCTACAAATGAACCAAATGGACATGGTTGCTTACAGAACATTTAATTTGAAATTTTTAGTTTCTATTTTAGAGAGAATAAAGTTTTTAAAGGTAAACTTTATTGTATTTAACAATAATAATTAATCTCCATCATTAATTTTCTTGCTTATCCACGTCCTACTTAATGGAAATTTATCCACATTTCTCTACTGTTTTATGTTATCATCTTAAAATTGCAGTAAATTTCTTATTGCTTATCTTGCAAATTTGAAATGAATGTTACTTGCTGTATTATAGTCGACTAAAAGTCGTATGACCTTTGTGCTTACTATTGTGCTATTCCTTAGGCTTCACAATTTTATTTTATTGTCACAGAGGGGACTTTGTTCTTTAAAATTCTATATAAATTGCAATTTCACTATTCAGCCATTGTATTATCTGAGTAAATGTTCTTTAGATTTTTAACAAGTAATGTACATGTGGTGTTTTTAATATAGTATGTAATAATGATTTTGATAAATGTATATTATGTGTATATTCTGTTATTTGTTTTAATATTGTTTTCATGTGTAGAAACAATTGAAAGACCTTCTAACAAAAATAACTAAAATAAAAAAAATCAAATATGTCACACATATCACAAAGTCTTATTTAAATGCTGCAAAACAGTTTAGTCAAATTAAAACATTTATCTATTACTTATTATATATAATTCAATAAATAATTTTCTAATATCTATTTTCAAGCTTATATAAGAAAAGATTAAACCTTTATGTAAAATGTAATTTGACAGATTTCTACGGTTATCTCTAATTGAAGGAAATTGAGACTTTGGTTGTTTTTGATAGAAGCTCCTCAATTATTGTGGATAAATCTCATTATTTTTAGATATGACTTCATTACTGAATGTTGTTTACTTTTCTAAAAATCAATAAACTTTATTCTAAAATTTGTGTATTATTATTCCACTTCACAAATTTTGCATTGCTTCAATAATAATCACACCCACATTTCATCAATGTTTTGTTTTTTGGCAATCATATATTTTTCACATATTTAATAAATATGAAAATAAATTTTTTAAATCCCCCGTCATGATCGTTTAGTTCTGTTTTTAGGCGCTTGGTGGCGCTGAAGCTAGGGAATTTGATTCATGCGCTGAACACAGGAGACATCACTCTATAGTACTTTCCCTATGGTCAGTTGTAAATACTATAAGTGAACAAGAGGTGCATCCGTACGTTGCGCAGCGCATTATTAATAAATTTCTGGGCGCTAAAGGTTTAAAGCCCGCCGAAATTCTTTGTAGACTAGAAGTACAGTTGAGGGATACTTGTTTGAAAAAAATTAACGTGTATGAATGGCACAACAAATTTTTGGAAGGACGAACTCAAGTTGAAAATGAACTCAGTGGCCGTTGTCCTCGGACCAGTATTTTGTTTTACAACTTTTGCATATGTAATATTAAAGAAGTTATCGTAGCTCACTATTGACAAACCAATGCAAAATCTAAATCTTTGGATATAAAAACCCAAGCTTGGGTAGTAGGTTAAATTTATAACTGCACGGGGAAATGGGCAATGCCTAACATGGTATGTGTGTTTTTTTTACAAAATCAATCCTGGAGGAAGTAAAATTTTATATTTTCTAGAAAAACAGTTATCTAATCCCATGCGAACGAAGTCGCCTGAACAGCTAGTCATTTATAAATTTTGGCATATAATTTTTTTTCTATACCTAATTCCCCCCAAGTTACAGAACTCTGAAAAAAGACATTTTCTTAAAATTTTACAAAACAAGGAAAACAATTCATATCATTTTTTCCGAAACAAATTTAGCATTCTACGCCCGTTTCATATCGGTGAATTTTATTTCACTTCAGGGCACCAAATTTGGAAATTTGTGGGGCTCGACGAATGACTTCTTCTGCACAAAATCATCTCAGTCATAAAAATAATTCCATGGCTGAGATTTTAACAACAGTAAACCACCAAAAATGCAGCTCCTTATTTCGTTGCGAATATAAAAAAGAATTATTTTTGTCAAATAACGTATTATGTATCTGATTTTTATTCTTTTTCTGTCAATTTCTGCCCAATAACCAATGAAATATATATTACTACAAGCATTTTAAAATATGAAAAATGTTTCACTGTGTTCAACCTAAGGTACACATCGAAGCACTGGTGGGTAGGTTTACAGTAAACCGCGTATGAGCTGCTAAATGAGAAAAATCTACCATGTACATGTTATTACACAGTAAAATGTTGGAATATGAGTGGTAACAGTGTGTATACGGTAACACTAGAAAACTTAACTCGATATTAGTAATCTAGTGACAGATGCCCTAAGGGACATAATCTCATCCGCGCAACTTTAGAAGAATATGTATGAAAAGTCCATTTGACACGTTGTGAGAAGATAAGTACGCAGAAAAGTATGGTGTAAGACACAGAAAACCTGTTCAATGTGTGCCCTACCTTTCTGGTTCATTGTGTACCATCTACACCTTTCGATGTTTTACATAATATTAAAAACAAACAAAAATAACTAAACTGGTAACGCCATGTCCAAAAGATACAAAACTAGTCACTAAGGAAGTTCAACTTTCGATATTTTTTTTGTTAGGCAGAGAAAATCCGATACGGACATCTGGGAAGATAACCATGATAGTGTACAATTCCCATTTTATGAGTAACGGTAAATCCCTGCTTCTTCGGGCCGGCACTTTGGCTCGCAATTCCTTTTTCTAAATAGTATCCACATTAGCACTGGAGCACTAATGCAAGTTGTTTTGCCTGAAACAAACAAAACACAAAATTTTCCTAATGGAAGACAATCGTCCCTGCTGCCCAAAGAACCATTTTCTGTCTTCTGATTCTCATTAGGATATCTAGATCGAAATTGTTATAAATATGAGTAAAATTTGGACGCCTGCGCGTTGGACATAATACAGCAACACTAGGGACGTCGCTAGTTCCCACCTATGTATTCGTTTTAAAAGTCTACTCTTTATCAAGTTACCAGAAGAGGTAGCTTTGATAAAGTAATAAAATTTCTAATGGTAACATTATTTTATATAAATGATAGCAAAACATTTCAATCGTTATCGAACTCATATTTCATTCACGTTTCTCAACTTTCCATATAAAGAAGATAATACATCAGCAACAGCAATAGTTCACTAAAGCTAAATACCAGTTATGGCAATCATATTTCCTGTAAAGGACCACCTATGGTCATTACTAAAAGGAAACTAACCAGATCATGCAGTTAATTGGTTGTATAATTTAATCTACGCTGTTGTCATACTTTCTATCGTAAAATCTGCTAGATGAGATTTCAATTGGACTTAATGATGATTTAAAACGCAATCATAGCCCTCTAATCTAATTAACCCTCCTCCCCATTAAATCAAATATATTCTTTAGACTTAAGAGCGTATTTTGAGAGGATAAAGTATGGAAATATAATCGTAAATTGATGCTTTGTTGGCAACGAAATATCCAACCACAGATTACTCTTAATACTTGGAAGTTAATTTGCATCTTATAAGTGCAACTTATAATAATTCTTTATTGATCTGGTTTATTAAGTTAAGTAATGTTAATGTAATAAGTAACGTATTTAAATATCATTCGTTTATTTTTCGTATTTGTAAAATCTTGCTTAAATGAGCTAGAAAGATCTTTCGTGGTCAGATGAATGTCCTCGAGAAATAGCATAAATTATACCAATAATAATGGGGAACAGCGATTTCGTTGCCTTAGATCTGTAATTTGTTTTTTTTTTTGGGCTTTCAAAACAAAAATAACCCCAGTTCTTGTCTATCGCGTCAACTACAGGATATTCTCTCTGTGTTTTAAAAGTTGCAAAAATGTGCATATAAAGGAAAATGTAAGTAAAAGTTGCCAAATATGCTGTTCGCAAATAATAGCTTTGTTCGTGCAAAGGCAATTTATGCATATATATTGTATTCTAAGTTGTGTTCATACAAATAGTAATTTTTTTACAATGTGTTCTTCTTCGTCTTTAGTAAGGCCCTTTGTTCATTCTGGATTCCTCTTATTGTTGTTCCTGTGAAAGCGACTGCCAGCTGTCCCGCCAGCGTTTCGATGGCCTCCCTGGTGATCTGGTCTCTTGTGGCTTTCCGTTGCGTGATATTTTCGCCAGCTTGTTGCCTGCCATTCGATTAACCTGTTCATTCCACTCTCGCCTTCTTCTTCTTCTTCTTCTTCTTTATCTTCTTCTTCTTCTTCTTCTTCTTCTTCTTCTCCTCCTCCTCCTCCTCCTTCTTCTTCTTCTTCTTCTTCTTCTTTTTCTTGACCATCGAACTACATCTTCCTCTTTACATTTTTTCCTGATATGACCATTCCTCTGTCGATCCCACATTGTGTATCCTGCTATTGTTCTTAGGATTTTTATTTTCGTAGTTCTTAGATATCTCTTAGTGGTAGCATTATCTCGTTTCGGCTGCGTATGTTACCACAGATCGGACACAAGTCTTTTATATTCTGCTTTTGCATTCGATAGATGGATGTTTGTTTTTCCAGATAGTTTGTATCAAGTGTCCTGAAATACCCGATGCTTTATTTACCTCTTGCATTACTACCTCTTTAACATTTCCGTTGCTCATGATTTTTGAGCCAAGATATTCGAAACTCATTACCTGTTTAATTGTAGTGTTAGCTAGTTTGCATCGTAAAGACTCTTTTGAAATTGTCATTGATTTTGTTTTACTGGTGAATATTGACATATTATACTGCTCTGCAATGATTTTAAGCCTATATAGGAGGCGATGCAAGTGGTCTTCTGATTCGGCTACCATAACTGCATCATCGTCACAGCAAAGTATGTTTATGTAGTCGTTACCTAGTCGATATCCAATTCTGTGTGGTTTTACAGCTTCTCTAATCTTGTTCATAATTGTGTAAAACAGCAGAAAACTGAGACTGTCCCCTTGATGAATTCCTATGTTTGTTTCTATATTTGTGGTTGATTTTTGTCGACTACTATTTTAGAAGTGTTATTAAAATTTAGGTCTTTTATAAGGTTAATATATTTAATTGTACGTTTTTCTATTTGAATCCCCGTTCACGCTAAAAAACGGAGTGCCTCAAGGCTCGGTATTAAGCACTACTTTATTTGTTTTAGACATAAATGATATATGTTCCTCCGTAAAGCAGCCAGTCAAATACTCTCTATATGCAGACGATCTCATTCTATACTGTTCAGGAAAAGTTATCTCAAATACATGTAATTTGTTGCAAAATGCTGTAAATAATCTATCTGGTCTAAAATGTTAGGTTTTAACTTATATGCTTCCAAGTCTAAAGTTATTAAATTTAGCCGAAGGAGAGGAACCCATGAGCCAAGTATAATATTAAATAATTAACCTTTACAAGTGGTAGATCGACACAAATTTCTTGGACTAACTTTTTGTAGTCGTCTTACCTAGAAACAACACATTTAAGAAGTTAAAGGACACTGTTCAATACGTCTAAACATCTTAAAAACGTTATCACAACCACCACTGGGGTGCAGAAGAGGATGCCCTCCTCAGGATATATGGAGCCTTAATACGTTCCAAATTAGATTGTGGCTGTTTAGTCTATATGAGCGCTAGCAAATCTAACCTAAAAAGCCTGAACACCGTACATAACACCACACTTCGTATATGTCTGGGTGCTTTTAGATCTAGTCCCTCTATTGTGAAGCTCGCGAGCTCCCTCTTTCGTTGCGACGCGAAAAACTTTTGCTGTCATATGCCGCCAAAATATCTGCTAACCCTAACAATCCAATCTATAGTATATTCAACTCCTTCCAAACGCCGGCACTGGGTCGTCCAAGAAGTTTACTGCCTCTCTGTCAGATATTGAAATCTTTGCTAGGAGACATTAATCTTTTCAACACAATTGTAAATTCTCCTTCGTCTGTAACCCCTTGGTTTTTAGCATTACCTTTCATCAACACGTCCTTGTGTGAATATAGAAAACGAGAAACGCCCTTCTGAGGCAAGCTTTCCTGAAATTAATTAATTTACAACAACTTTCTGTAACAAACAGCTTCCTGTATACCAATGCCTCAAAAAACGAAAATGGTGTTAGTTTTTCAGTTACTACATCCAACACTACCATAGTAAAGTATCAGCTTCCCACCCACTACAGTGTTCATACTGGGGAATTATATGGTATTCTTATGGCACTTAAAATCGATCACAATAGCAAATCAGAAAACAGTGGCTATATGCACAGACTCATCGGCCTTAATCCATTACATTAAAGACATTTATACTTAAAATTTTCTGGCCCAAAAAATTCAAAAAAATGCCCACTATTTATATTCCCTGTGCATTAATACAAGTATTGTCTGGGTACCATCTCACGTTGGTATCAGTGGAAATGAAAATGCTGATCAAGCAGCCAAAGAAGCTATAGACTCTGCCCATAGTACAGGTACATCTTCAACATGATGTAAAGAATTTGCTAACACAAACAATAGTACACAAGTGGCAAACGCACTGGAATCAATCAAATACTAAATTGGCCTCAATTCAACCAAGATGATACCAATCAAAAGAAAAGACAAAATTATTTTCAGAAGATTAACAATTGGCCACACCAAAATTACAAACAATTACTTAATGGAATCTGGTAATCCTTCTTATTGTAATTATTGTAACTTTGGCCTTACAGTTAGGCACATCCTGGCCGAATGTCCACCACTTGCTGAGGCTGCTCGACAACCTAACCAGTGATCTCAAAGAACATCTTACCTTCAGTAATTATTATAATATAATAGAATTCCTACACTGCATTAAAATGTACAATCGTATTTAAACCACTGTCTATTTTTGTATACTAACTGAATTTGTGCCAATGGCCATTAGCAGTCAAGGCACATTAGTTTTAAATAAATAAAATAAATATCTTTTAATCATATTTGATCAAATGCTTAAGTGAGATCTACGAAGCAGATAAATGCAGATTTATTATATTCGATCAATTTTTCTACAATTTTCCATATGATAAAAATGGCATCTATTGTTGATCTGTTTTTTCGAAACCCCTGTTGTTCATCATTTATAGGAATGATGTTTGATATTTCTCCTGCCAGTTTACATGTAAAAAGTTTTATTACGGAGCTCGATAATGTTATACCTCTGTAGTTAGATGATTCCTTTTTGTCCTCTTTCTTAAAGACTGGTGACGCTTTCTTTCCATTCGGTCGGAATTTTGTTATTAAGTAGTATTCTATTGAACAGTTTCGTTATTTCTCTTAGTAATGGCTCTTTCCCATGCTTGATGAATTCATTGGTTATTTCATCTTTGTTTGGTGCTTTTCGGTTTTTCGGTTTTATAATTGCATTTCTGTTATTCTTACTGGTTCTTATTCTTGATTTGTGCTTGTTGCCTCGTCCTAATTGTTCTGAAGAGCAGTGTAGAGAGTTTTAAAATGTTGTACCCAAGTTTCTGCGCTAATAGTTTTTACCTCTATTTCCTCATTCGTTGTTTTCCTAAGACATCTTTTCTTCTTCCAGAATGCATTAAAGGTAAACATTTTCTAGTGCAACTGTTTCTTGAATGCTTAATCTGTGAAAGCTCTTCTGATGATTGATGTAAATAGTCCACAGGGTGGACCCTAAGTAATGGTTCACAGAGCAATGGTGGATTTTTCAAATAAAAATAGTGTGATCTACCTACATTTACCTTATACCAAAAAATGATATTAACAGGGATACAGGGTATCGAAATTGAAAAAAAAATTCGATTTTTTCGTATAATTATGGCATGAATTGTAATATAGGCACAAAATTTGGCACAAAGGGGGTTTCTTAAGCCGAAAAACTCTAATTTGCTAACATATTATCAATAGCTGATAGGGGGCGCTACCTACGCTATCCTGCATAATTCTAAATCATCATGACTTTTTTGTGCAGCCACGTATATTAATTTGAACAGAAGTATTTTATTTTCCCATATTTTATACGTAAAAAAGGTGTGCTTTCTAAAAGTTGATACGAACAACCTTTTCCAAGATATTTGTCTTTAAAATTTGTTGTGCTTTGGTTTTCAATTACTAAGATATTAAATTCTCAAAGTAGGCTTGAAAAAAAGTTATCATAAGACAGTTTTAAAACTAACTTATGTCAAATATTACTTTGCTGATAATATTATTACCTAAATTTTAAAAATCTCAATAAAGAAAATCCAAAAAATTAAGACGTAAATTATTTTCTAACATAAAGATGTGAGATATGATCTCTGAGTCCGCCCAAGAAAATTTTAATAGTCTGGGTGGTCAAAGCAGATATTTGGAGATCAATTTTAATAAAAGACAGCCAGATTTTTAATTGTTCACAATCCCTTTACATGAAAGAGTTCATTTCCCACATACTTATTTTTGAAAATAAATTTTGTTTTGGTATTTTATTTAAATTTGCTTTAGAAATTTAAAAAATATGTGTAATAATATTATCGGTAGAGTAATATTTGATATAAACTATTTTAGAGTCAGTTTTATTACTTTTATTTTGAAACCTACCGTGAAAAATTCGCATTTACGTAACTTAAAATAAACGTACGGCAAACTTTGGAGGCAAATATTTTGAAAACGGTTGCTTGTATCAACATTTAGAAAGTATACCTTTTTTACGTAAAAAATTTAGGTAAATAAAAATATCTATTTAAAATAAGTGTACATGAAGGCACAAACAAGTTATGATGTTTTAGAATAATACAAGGTAGCGCAGGTGACGCCCCCTATGAGTTACTGACAATCTGTAAGCAAATTAGAATTTTTTGACCAAAGAAACCTCCCTATACCAAATTTCTTGTCTATAGTGCAATGTGTTCATCAGTTATCTGAAAAAATCACAATTTTTTTTCCACTTTGACACCCTATATCTCTGTTAATATCAACTTTTGGTATAAGGTAAATGTGGCTAAGTCACGTTATCTTTATACGGAAAATTTACTCTTAGTCTATGTACCATTACTTATGATACACCCTGTATATATTTACATTTACATCTCATCTACTTTCTACCATGCTTCCATGACTTTCAAATCTGTGTGCAATCGCTCACCCTGCTCATCACTGACAGCACCAAGATTTTTTGGTGCAGTCATCACTGACTGCACCAAGAAGTCAACAAAATGGTTATCTTAATATTGTAATTTGATGCGCCTGTTACAACTAGCAATTTTGAAGGTATCCAAGAGTTGTTGGACAATTCTGAGCTAATTCATTTTCAAAAAAATGTCTGACAACATTTTTAAACTTTTCAGGTTCTGGTTACGATGAAAGATGAAAGGTTCATTTTTATCGAGCTTTCGAATCTGTGGAGTATCAAACACATTGGCCTTTATTTTTTTAGGTGGCAATCTAGAAAATGCCTTAATGGATCCTTCAAACAATCTGCTCAATTGAGATAGCTTTAACGAATTGCTTCACGAGACCCAGTTTTATATACAAAGGTAAAAACATCAAATTCTTTCTGTTGCCAAATGGCTGGTGTGGAATCATCAAGTTTCAGTTTATATCTTGGAAGCCAATTCGACTACACCCGATAGTTCTCACGAGCTATGTTGTTCCACGTTCACAAAAAACAAGAATTCTTGGTATATCTCGTCGTTGACCAAGAAAAATGTGAGGAGGTCAATAAAGATAATCCATTGGTCCATGTGATATGGCAACAAATCACTGACTCTCTTTATAGCTTCATATTGTTTTCGCAAACAAACTGAGTGACCTATTAAAACTTCACCAAATGTTCCAATGTGAAGAAGGGCACACTTCATTTTTCACTTACTTAGAGTTACTGATGAAAAAAGCTCATTTAGTTGCGTTTTAGGTAGAAATTTCCAACATTTCTACTAAGGCTTGCACGTTTTAGGAATATACAATTTCATCATCTTTAAATAAAATTGGAAAAAACTGCAGAAACGCATTTTCTCTTGATTAAAAGTAGAATCCCCTTATAAGGTGTAGAAAAAAAACTGGACGAGGTAAAAAAAGTCTACCGACAGTTTTAACATTAACATGCCTCTTTGATTCTAATGCACAGAACAATAGATTTGAACATTTATTACATTCCAAGTTTGGAAATCAAAGACCGGTTTTGATCTTGTTAAATCTCTTCGGTTTGGCATATCCTACTCGAATGCTAACAAATGTTTCGACAATTAAGTACTAAAGAATCAACGTACTTAATTGTCGAAACATTTGTTAGCATTCGAGTTGGATATACCAAACTGACGAGATCTAATAAGATCGAAAACAGTCTTTGGTTTCCAAACTTCGAATCTAATAAATGTTTAAACCTATTGGTCTGTGCATTGGAATCCTTGTCTTCTGGGGACTAGAGAGCAACTGCTTTGCTAGGTGGCAGTGTTTCAACTGTTGGTAGTTCAGCTGCCTATGATTTACTGTACATGCCTAGAGAGCTGCATGAATTCGCAGTCTAGGTTGTATTCTACTTGCGTGCCTATTTGAGTCTAATACAGTTCAAAAACTGAACTCAACAGAAATTATATTACAAATTGTTTCCCAGTCTAATCTAACAAACCAAGTAGGTTTACTACACTCTGCCATATCCAGTTATTGAACATCAGCAATGTAATGCGGTAACAATTCATACACAATCAATGGAGAGACACCTTTTACATGCATGTGATTAATAGATTTACTGACAGTCATTGGCAAGCAGAACACTTGCACAAAGAACTTCGTCGATTGTAACAGGTTTATGGGGTACAATTATAATTTTTGAAACAAAACTGGAATACTTTATATCCCACAAAATCTAAAATGTCCTGCTTTGCTAGGAAATGTTAATAATAATAATAATAAGATAAATATATGAAAGTTATTAACTATTTTTCCACATAACCTCCTGATTTTGCGATGCATTTTTTCCAACGGATTGGGAGTTTTTTAAAGCCATCATCATAAAAAGAAGGCAGGCGTGTTTGCAGCCAACTGCGCACAAATGTCTCAACAGCAGCATCATCATGAAATCGCTCACCTCCTAGAGCTTCTGTCAGTGGCCCAAAGATATGATAATCGCATGGTGATAACTCGGGGCTATAAACAGGGTTTTCTAATGTTGCCCAATGCATTTCCTCTAATTTTTTATGTGTCAGATTTGTTGAGTGAGAGCGGGCATTGTCATGAATTAAAATCATATTTCTGACCAAAAATTTGCGCCTCTTCCGCCGATATGGACGTCTGGCAGTAATAGGTAGCATTAACCGTACGACATTCATGCAGAAAATCGAGATGTACAACTCCTTTAAAATCCCAAAATACTGTCGCAAGTACCTTTCCAGTTAATAGGCGAGTTTTTGCCTTCACGGGTGCACCTTACTTCCCCCTTTCTTCTCCACTTCATGCTTGCTTGTTTAGATTCAGGAGTGTAATGGTAGACCCAAGTCTCATCACTCGTAACGATACGTTGCAAAAGACCACTACCTTCACGTTGGAAATATCCAAGATGGAGCTGACAAATCTCCAGACGTTGTTCTGTTCTTTAGTGAAAAGACGAGGTACCCACCTGGCAGAAATTTTTCGAAACCCAAGCTCATCTGTAATGATGGATTGAGCACTCCCAAAGCTTATCTATCTGAGCCTATCTGAGCTGCAATTTCACCAACAGTTAAACCGTGATCACAGCAGTCACACCGGTTTGAGGACGTCGGTCATGGGGTTCATTTTGAACTTAAGTTCATCGTTCCAAAAATTTTTTTGTGCAATTTAAATACTTGAGTTTTCTTCAAACAAGTTTCCCCAAACTGTGCTTCTACTCTACCAAGAATTTCTGCTGGCTTTACACCATCAACGGAAAGAAATTTAATGATAAAGCGCTGCGCAACGTGCGGATAAACCTCTCGCTTACTTATTGTATTTACAACTGACCAACGGCGAGAACGGATTGCGCTTGAGCGCAGGAAGTCACGTGATATCCCAACCTAACATGTCTAAGAGTATGTGCACACTCTCGACGCCCTCATTGTGACATAATAGAAATTCTGATTTATATTTTATTTATCCTCGTAAATTGAAATGTTCGTTGGATGCCTTTTTCGAGTCAAAACTGGAGAATTTTTGCAGAAGAGGCATCAAAGAACTACTTAGACGTTGGAATTTTATAAATAACGATGAAAAATATATCACAATTTCAAGTTTAATTTCGTATTAAAAAAAATCCGGTTCATATTAGATTTACCCTCGTAGTACACTACAGCCAGCTGATACGTCGGGACCAAATGTTTTAGCGCAATCTTATAAACCGTGAAAAAGGCCTTTTTATTTGATACATTTTTTGCTGTTAAAATTATGACAAATTTCGCTATTAACTGTATAAAAAAAATTTAATTTGAAAATAGACAATTACCCCATATTTCAAATATGATACAGTAACGAAGTGGATACATTTTTAATAAATAAAAAAATAGTTTACATTATTGACTGCTGTCAATGAAGTAAATCAGCATCAACATCACAGTGAGCAGTGATATTGATGCTGATTTTTTAATATCGAAAATGTAAAGATGCTCAAATTAAAAAAAAACATACCTGTGGCGAACGCATTCCGACTAAACGGACAATGACAGTGGAGGAATTTTATCTTTCTAAATAAATAAGCAGAAAAACGTTGATGCTGAACGTCGGGTTGTTTTAATTACATAAGTAGACAGCGACGGGAAATTACAGGTGAACAGTGCCGCCCGTTGTCACTCAAAAACGGCAAATCACCGTCCATAACGATCGGATTAACTCACAGCTAGACCGGCGGATGCTGCACCAAGACGGACACGACGAAGTGTTAAGACTTTCGTTTTTACCACGTCCACTTCATATGAGAGTGACGATTAGCACATTATTTTTAATATGGTAAAGTTGACACTCTTGAAAAACTAAAATTTTTGCACTGTACAGGGTGATTCAGTCATTATGGCATTAATTTTAAGGGAAGATAGAGAAAAATGAGTATAATACGAATTCGTGATTAAAAAAATATTTTTCAGGTATAATTAAGCTAAAAATAATATTTTTAAATCATAATTTTAACCCCTTTTTAAGTTGCCACAGACTTCAAAGCTTTAAGGCCTAGATAAATAGAAAGAAGAAGAATTTGCGGCTGCGCAGTTGGCTCGGCTGAATCAAATAAACAAAACATTGCTAGGTTATGTCTAAATGTTAATACGAAAAACATTAAATGGTTGCGGAAAAGTAGTTCGGTGGTTTGCTTTTTTATATGAAAATCGGGTAACAACAAATTGCAGAAGAAATTTACGTGAAAATAAAAAAAGGTGAAATGGCGAGATGGATGTTGTCAGCGCTGCAATTATTGAATTAATATAGCTGTTGTGTGGGTGTTAAGAGTGGTTAATACTCAAGAGTTATTTACCGACGTTTTATTTTTTGTGACTCTCTGTGATACGAAGGAAATTTTTTAAACCATGTGTAGTTACCGACGAATCATCACTTTTTTCATGTCCCGACAGGTCTAAAATAGTTCGGAAAAGAGACACTCGAGTATTAATGAAAGTTCACTGCATGTATTCTGACTGTGGGCTATCGTTGACATATTTTTTATAAATAACAACCTAACTGCTAACCAACGTTAAGGTGCTTCCAAATTAAATAAACCACTGCGTCGTATCGTTATTGATTTTGTAGAATTAATATTTTAGTTTGAGTCGTTTGTTTTCGTTTATTTTTTGAATTTGCATTTTACTTTTCATCAGACCGATTAATTAACGCAACAAAAAAATGTAAAAAGTTTTAAGTGCATGAAAATACAAATACTTATTCGTCAAAATAACTAATAGAGATTTGTTGCCCATTTATTAGCAATGTTTCGCCTTCGCCTGTCCCAACTGGTGAGTGGATGATAACATGATAAGCCTCTGTTGCCATAAAGCATTTAATGTGGTCAGTAGCGCCGGCCTTTTGGTGGTCAATGGGCTATTTGGGTCTATTTTAAAAAGGCGAATAATTTTTTTTCATTTTCTGTCTTTACTAAGTCTTCCGAACATTTAGTTAAAATTAATGCCATTATGACTGAATTACTCTGCAAGGTACTGGATGGTCAACCTTTGGTCAAATTTCAGTTACGTGATTGACTCTTATTATAATTATGGGTAAGTTGGTCTTGCATTAAAATACAATTTAATGCCAATAAGGCTGTTAAAAGTCAATGATATTGAAAGGTGAGACTATCATAGTTTTTACAAGAGTTGAAATATTTGTCAAATTTTTCAGTTCAAAAATTCAGTTGAAATTGGGAATTTTCATAACATCTTAAATATTCGATTTGAGAACTTTAAAATTTCTAGAAAAAAAAATTAAAACTTCGTAGGGAATGTGAAAATCTCGTTAAATTTTAATTAACAATATTTTTTTTCGTAGTCTACATTATGATTAGAAAAGACCTTTTTTTTAATTGTAACTTTTCTACCTTGAGTAAAAATTTAAAGTTAAAAAAATAAAAATTTCAGGTTTTAATTGGAAACTTTTAGAAAACAGTCAACATCCTAAAAAAAACTTGACTAGTTTAAACTCAAAAAGTGAAAATCTAGCTTCAGAGTTAAAATTCTTTCTGTTTCCTGGTTCTTGCTTTTAAAATAAAAAATGTAGTATTTTGTATTCTTCAAAGAAAACTGGGACTGGGCTTGCCTAGCTTCTATGGAGAACTGGTCTATACTGAAGATATTCCTTGGCAACTTTTTTCTTTTCCTTTTGATATTTTCAAGGGAAGTTCCCCGTAAATACAACGTTGTGTATACATTTCTTATGTCCGGTTAAGGGAGGTCTTTGGCGCGTTTTGCATAGAAACATATGTCCGTGTCCGTCCAACAGAGAGTTTGGTTAACAGAGGTTCACTTGAATGGATGTTTTCATTATACTGTTGCGCGTTATTGGTTCGAAAATTAAATCTTCACAAATTGTAAACGCTTTCTCTCAAATTTATTTCGGAACACTACAATTATAATTCACCTAACCATCATCCAACTGACTAATTGACTAGCTGACTAAGGAAAATACGATCGCGTATTTATACCCCTTCGGTTTTCTAGACGGATCTTCGTATCGATAATTATCGCTTGCGGAAACGTCTGGAGCGCTTATCTGCCATATGATTCATTCCCGAGGCATTATCAAATTTTTCTAGAGAATTCCTTACACAACTACGGGACTTTTTCGAAATTTCGACCCTTTTATAAAAATCAGTCTTTTTCCACAACATTTCTCCTTTTCTTTCGAAATTTCGAAGTTATCCTAGCCAAATCTAACTTTTTTAAAATTTCAAATTATTATCTCAAAATTCGTCGTTTTTTTTTTCAAATGTCGTGATTTATCAAAATTTGACTTTTTCCAAATATTTCATTTCTTTTTAAATTTATATTTCTGTACATTTTGACTTTATATCAAAATTTGCCAAATTTTTTGATAACAAAAGTAAAAATATTTACAATAATATTTCCTTGGAAAATTTGAAAAATATATTTTGAAAATGTTGAATGAATTTCGACTATTATCTCAATAGCGGATATTTTCTGACGTCACAGTGGGGCAGGGAACAGCTGGTCCTTCACTGGGGCAGCCGTAAAAAAATAAACATTTATTGTAAAAGTTTATTATGGACCTCGGATTAAATTGTCTCACATCTGAGGGGTCGAAGGAGGCCCATCCGAGTTAGACGTGCCTTTTGTGTACGTATCGCACTTGCATAGCACATGTTCTGCAGTCTCAGTAGCTTCTGCCCAAAGGCGACAAGGTCAGCTTGACCCATTTTCTTGAGGTAGTACCTCATAGAGCTAAGGGTTAACAGGTCGGTTAGTATCCTCAATTCGGATTTGCTAAGTTGTAAGTAGACCTTTGTCTTTTCAAGCGCTCCAGATATGAGTCTTTTAGTCTGTCTTAGTCCTAGATACGATCTCCAATGGGAAATTATTGACTTTGCTTTCCATTTTTTAATCTTATTGTTGATTTGACTTTTAGAGAAACCAAAAGCCGTTTCAGATCCAAAAAATTACGATGCAGATCCCTCTTTAGCAAGTTGGTCTGCAGCTTCTATTCCTTGAATTCCTTTGTGCCCTTGCACCCATTTGAGGTTGATCCTCTTGAGTCAAGAAATGTCGACTCTTTTTTTTTTAAATATCGACTTTTTGCGTAAAATTTTCCTCAAAATTTGCTCCTTTTATTGAAATTTCTTCAAAATTTGACCTTTTTTCTCAAAATTTTGATCTTTTTCTCTGAATGTCGATATTTTTCTTGATATTTTTTTCAAAATTCGTTTGGATATTTGGAACTTTCGATTTTTATCTCAAAAATCATCTTTTTCCCTAATTTTGCTATTTTTCAAATTTGTTCAAAAGGTCAGATTTTTATATTAAATTGATTTCCTGAAAACTCCCACTTTATTCCAGAGCTGTTTTTGATTTAATTATAATTCGTCTTTTTCTCAACTGCGACTATAAAGTCGAGTTTTGAGAAAGTAGAATTTTGAGTTTAAACTCAAGAATTTTACTTTTTTCTCTCAAAATTGGACTGTATTGAAGTTTGTAAATATTTCATAGAAATTCGGCCTTTTTCTCGAAATTTTGACTATCCGGGAATTTTAACCTATTTCTCAAAATTTGTCCTATTCTTGAAGTTTTGATTAAATATTATATGTTTCGAGAATTTTATACCTAAAATTAAGCTTTTTATTCAAAATTCGACTTTTTATCAACATTTGTTTATTTTTTTAGAATTGGATTAATATTTTGCTAAAAACATAATAATTTTGATAATAGTATTAATACGAAATTTAGAGAAAAATATTTCTTGTAAATTTGGAGATTATGTCAAAATTCAAATAAAAATAAAAATTGTAAGAGAAGCATTCTTAAAAACTGTTTTTTTCTCCAAATTCGATTTATTTTAACATTTTTTATTTTTCTTACAATATTTTTCAAGTGCCGGCATTCGCATTCGCGAATATTGGAAATGAAAATTCGCATTCGCGAATATGGGAAAAAACATTCGTTACATCCCCATTACTCACAATAATATATTTTTTTTTAACTGCAACTTAAAAAAACTTGGATGTGGTACAGGGCACCAGTATAAATCCAATTTGTTAATTTCTTTAAACGATATCTGCTTTGTGTAGAGAAACTACTATATAACTAGGGCAATTGGGTGTAAATGTTAATAGCAGAATTGTATTGTATCAGAAATCATGCCTGATACAATTGAACGCAGAGAAAGCGGCGATTACTGATTCCAAATAAAGCTTACCGAATGCCTCAATGTAGAAAAAAACAACCTGAAATGACATCTAATAAAACTGTTGAACGAGTAAACCATACTAATAATGTTAGTTTACATTCTAGTAAGATTTTTGAAATGAGTATAGGAGGAAACAACACGGAATAAATTATCGATTTAAATCAATTACAGTTGATTAAATATTATTAATTCCATCATGATTGTTGTGCAAGAAAAGTAAATGACATCCGAGAAATAAATTGGCAATTTACAGTACAGTCACGCACCTAATAAAGACTGAAGACATAAACTTGTTGGATGCAGATATTTTTATTAGCGACCACCACATTACATTTTTCAATCGGCTAATCGATTCGATAAAACCAATTCTTGAGACTTCTTAAGAAGATATCCATGTTGTAATTGGTAATTAACATGCATCATGTATGATTTCGCGATTTGAACGTAAGACTTTAAATCCTTTTTAACAACGAATAACAGCGCTGTGTTTTTGCAATTGTCACTGGTGTTGTTAAAATTACATTTAATAACTTTACTGTTTCAGAAAATGTTTCAGTTAAATTACTTTTTGACATAAACGATGGTTTTACGGCAGCAATAAAATTCACAAAATCCGGTGGTGAATAAATAACTTTCAATTTTGCTGTTAATCGAGGCGCACATACATAAATGTAAATAAGCAAATTACAGCTTCGAAAACATTAACCAAAAAAGCAATAGATGCAAGTTAGTTGTTAAGGTTCTTCGATTAATAAAGCTTTATACTAAATAGGATTAATTTTCAATATGGTATAAATCGATTGTAAATACATTAAAATTTGCGGCACCAAACTTAGGAGCTTGATTATTTCGCCTTAAACTTTAAACTTTGTTGTTTAAATTTCGAATATAAAGTCAAAATGCTTTGTTGTAATTTGGCGCAGAAAGTAAAAATTTGAAGAAAATTTCTTGAACTTCGAAAAAAGTCGAACGTGCAAGATGGCAAACAAAACGCTTGTGACTAATGAGTAAAAAATTAGTTCGAAAAGTGACCAATTCCTAAAGCACACCTTAGCTTTTTCGGATTCAATTCAAAATGGAGCTTGCTACCGAAAGGAATTTTTCCCAAAAATTACAAGCTATCCTTGTTTAAGAAGGCGGTCACCGCCATCTTTTCTTGTTACCACATTCCACTCGCAGTGCTTTGAAAGCATAATGGGGTTACTCTTTGCGAGTGGATTCGCCTGACTGATGAAGAGAGTTTCATGGTTTTTCTCGAAACGCTAGAGCACAGGTGGATTGTTGATGATTTATCTCTTTTCTGCAAGTATTTTCATGGGAGATGTTCACAGGAACTAACATTGATTTTTGAGGCATACAAGACAGTCGGAGATTGGCCGATTCCTGTGAGGTCCAGCTTGACGCAGTGAGGACTTCTGTTTGCGGAGGGTCTTTTTTTATAGAACTTTTAAGCTAAGAAATTCGTTATCGAATGGAATTTTCCCCAAAACTTACAACCTACCCTTGTTCAAGAAGGCGGTTCATCGCCACCTATCCTTGTTTCCACATCCTACTCGCGGTGCTTTCTTTGAAGGCATAATAGGGTTATCCTTTGCAAGTAGATTGAATATAAAAAAATGTGCTGCAATTAAACAGTTAAACGTGCCGAAAGTTGAAAATATTTACAATCACAACCATAGTCTGGTTTCGACCTTCCCTGGCCTCATCAGTATGGTACGGTCGTTGTAAATACTTCCAACTCAAAACCTTAGTCCGTCGTATAAATACCCAAGAGATTAAACTACCACTGATTTACTTTTAACTGAATTTCAACTGTCTATTACGTAAATATGTTTGCTGCATGCTAACTAAAGCATTTACAAGTTGCTTGTATCAATGGATGTTGCAATGGAACCCCTGATTAGGCTGTTGCCTCATTTAAGTGGCCTTTGCAGTTAAAGTTTAATTTCATTCGATTCTAATTAAAATTACCTTTTATTGTATCATAATTAACTTGTATTAGACTTTATTAACGATAAAAATGCAACAAAATTTAAAAATTCCGCAAGGTTTTTGATAAATATTTGCCAACACCGCAGAAACCTTGTTAAATTTTTAAATTTTGTTGCGTTTTTATCATTAATAAAGTTTAATAGTTATGAATATTAAAGAATTCCACGAAATAAGGGTTGGCAATGTCAATAACTTGTATTTATTCGTATATGGAAGGCTTATTACCTCAGCAAAAAATTATTATGAAATATTTTGACTCTACTATTGTCAAATTTTAAATTTTCACTTTGCTTCTTAAGATTTCGATGTCAATACTATTTTTTATTTTACATTAAAACTTTAAACTTTATTGCTGGAAATCAGTCAAATTATTATAAGTAGGGTCGAAGTTTTGATATAAAAATTAAAATTAAAGATGAAAGTGTTAGTAAAAGAGTTAAATTTCAGAGGAAAATGAAACACGAGATAGTACTTAAACTTTAGTAACTAAAATTATTTTGAGAAAGAGCTCGTGTGGGAAAATTCACAAGATTTTTGTACTTTTAATTTTATCGTGAAATTTTTGTTATTTTGACTTTTTCGTCGAGGTTTTAACAGTGATTTCAAAAATTCGATTTTATCTTTCGAAATTTCAGATTGAAGCTTAAACTTCTTTGGTCAAATTTTCTAATGCACAGACCAATAGGTTAGTTAATAAAAAGACTTAATATTTTGCTATAAGACTATAAATGAAAATCAACGAGCTTTTCAATTTTGAAACTTTTAACTTGTTTTTCAAAATAACAAGATTAAAAATGCAATATTGACATTTCATCTTAAAATTGCGACCTTAACCTCGAAATCTAGATCTTTATTGGAAATGTTATCTCTTTTTTTTTTGAATTTAGAGTACGAATTCGATTTGTTTTTAAAGTAGGATCCACTCGCAAATGGTATTAAGATTTTGGAGCAAAATTAATTCCCAGGATAGCTTCAATTATAATTGAACTTTTCCTGAAAGTTTATTAAGGTTAGAATTAATTTTTTATCATTTCTAGTGTTTTACAAATTTGCCGTTTTACCTAAATTAAAAGCAGTTTTTTGAAAAAAATAATAAAAAATAAACTGAAAATGTATTTATGAAATTCGAGTGCTAACGTGATATTCTGAAAATAATGCCAAATTTTTGTGAAAGAGGCCAATTCCTAGAAAAATTTGAATTTTAAATTTTAGAAAAAAAAGCAAAAATTACCACGATTGCAAAAAATGTCAAAATATTGACTGAAAATAAAACTGGATAAAAAATTTATCAAAAATTTGGGGTTATATTAATCTTGGAATTTTGACTCTTTTTTTTTGAACAAGACAAGTTAAAATTTAAAATTTCAAGAAATAGAACTTTAACTACAAGAGTTTAAAGTCAAAATGTTTAACTTTAAGAATAAACTTTTTGAGATCTTTTTTGGAAAGTTTCGAGTTTTTTCCTAATTTTGCCTTTTTTCCGACATTGACATGCAATTGAAGGTGCAATATTTACTTTTTTCGACAAGCGTTCATTCAACTTTAACTTAAATTTTGACTTTTTTTTTGGAAATTTCAACTTATTTCTCTCAAAATGTTGACTAGAAAATTATTTTTTTTTATGTTTTAAGTAGATCTTTTTTTTTTGTTGAAATGGACTATCTTCAAAAACTGAAATTGCAAATCTTGTCGCCTGAAGCCAAGAAGGATTAAAAAACCCAACAAAGGTTGCTCTAACGCATTTCGATAGCCAAGCTATCAACTTCAGAGAGATCTTTTTTTGAAAACTATTTTCCCAAATTTTTGACCTCAAACGTGATACTTTTAGCTTAAACATTGGAGACAATTATATTTAATTATTGTCAATATTTTTCTTCACTTTCAAATTTTTCATTAAACTTTTCAAATTAAAATACAAAATTTTAATTTTTTTCCCTACTTTCGATGTTTATCTTGAATTCTGACTTTTTTGTTGTTTTCGATTATATTTATCAACATTTGAGTCTTAATTTTAGAATATCAACCCTTTTTTCTGGATTCCGCGTTTAAATGAAGGTTTTCCAAATATTTAGTAACAAAATTTGTCTTACTTTACTTTTTGTCAAAAGAAAAATTAAGGCAAGAAAATGGTGTGACAAACAATGTAAAAATGAGATAAACAAAACAGGACTCCTGAGAAAGAAAATGTTCAAAACAGAAAGACACCAAAAACAACAAGGATACAAAGATCAAAGACGAAAATGTAAAAGGCTTCTGAAAAAATAATAGAGGGAATGCATGAACAAATGTCAAGAAAATATAGAAAGCAACAACAGAAACAATTAAATAAGGCACTTGTATCAAGGTATAAAAAGGGGCACATACGGTATTATACAGGGTGATTCAAAATACGGTGTAAAAAATTTTAAGAGCGTACTTTTGGAGTCAAAATAATACACATTTTTATAAATATGTGTCCTAAAATGCACCCCTTCAAGCGACAGCCTCGTAAATTTGGCAAGAAAAATCGATTAGGTCAAATTGTGTCTACAGTTATTCATCAAATGTTCCGAAAATTTGCACGTCCCCATTTTTTTAGCCCCTCTATTTATATTTTCATTCAAAAACACTGTAAACTTGACTTAAGGTGTGATGAAGGGGGGTTTACATAGTTCTTAACCAAAATTTTGCGTTTCCACTGGGAAACTCAAAATTTGAATAAAATCAGTTAGTTGGGAGAACAAAAATGTATAATTTGGATTTCTTGTATTTTTTTGATACAACTAACCGTTTACAAGAAAATTGAATTCAATTAAAGAAGTATTATCAAAATAATGATTATCTAAATCTGAGCTTAGAATTTCTAGTAAACTGATTTAATTATTTTATAACAAATACTGAAAATGGCTTCCTCCGCTATACAACCCTCCATTCCTCTGCATCTAGGCTGCCGGCACGATCATTGTAACTAAAGTGATGCATTTTAGGACAACTGTGTATAAAGGAAAAAAGTCTTATTTTGACCCCAAAAATACGCTCTTAAAATTTGTGCATTGAATTTTGAATCACCCCGTAAAACATGTAAAAAGAAACAAACAACGTCTACTAACTAGGGGAGGACAGCAAATATTAGAGCTATGGAAATAATATTCTGTTGAACGAGATATATGAAGTAGATGCGAACAATAAAATCATGAAAGTCGAAGAACCTGAGCAACTGCATATAGAAGAACCATCAATGATAGAAGACATTAGAAATAATAATGATACTAAAAAGCAATAACAGTCCCAAAAATAACGATATAAATGCTGAATTGCATAAATATGTTGGAGGAACATCGACCAAATCTGTTCATCAGTTATTAACGCAAATCTGGAATCAGGAACAGCTACCGGAGGAATGGAAAGAAGCAACCATACTACCGGTATCTAAGAAGGGGGAAAAGTCAAACTGTGCAAATTCTAGAGGTATTGTACTGGGATATCAACAATTATCTTGATCAAGGGTGCTTGTGGAATGTAAAACGTGTGTCTTAGTTTAAATTTTTGAATATGTTTTGTTGTGTCAGAATCTGTCAAGTCATTGTGCTGAAGTTTTCTAATCCAGTTTTTGAATCATGCCTCTTACCACACAGCACAAATTTTTCATGATTGAAGCCTATTTTCGAACGGGTGCGCTAGTTAATAGAAATTGGCAATCCCACAACGTTTGTGTTTGGACAATTTTCGAGAGCACTTCCCAAACGAGGCAATATTACCAGATAATTTTTATGTGTGCTTTACAAATTGTGTTGAAGTGTTTCGCGAAACTGGTTGTGTGACTCATAAAAAAGGTACTGGTAGACCAAGAGTTCGTACAGAAGAAGTTGTCAATGACGTTCGTCAACGTATGGAAGAGGAGCCTGCAAAACTTTTGAAACGTCTTTCTCAGGAAATTGGACTTTATTATGGAACATGTCAGAAGATTTTAAAGAAAGACTTAAACATGCATCCATATAAGATGCAAGCATATCAAGACGATCTTCTGGACTTAACTTTATTTTCTGACGAAGCGTGGGCCCATTTTTTTCGATTTCACCGTCAACGCAGAAAGGTACAGACACAACGTCTGAATTTCTGCAACAGTTAAACGATGATCAACTTCGATACGGTTATTTCCACCACGATGGTGCAACAGCACATACTACACGAGAAAATATTGCTTTCCTCCGCGAGTTTTTTGATAACCGGCTGATAAGTTTGCATACAGAAGTTGAGTTTCCTCCGAGATCACCTTGTTTGACAATTATGGACAATTTTATATTTCCTAACTTAAAAAACAAGATCTTCGCAACTTTGGTAAATAATTTGCAAGAACTGCAACAAAGAATTGTTAAGCAATATGCAACCATAACGCCAGAACTGCTGCAAAACGCTTTTCACAGCATGAGGAGGCGCGTCAACTTGTGCACCGAACAAACTGGGGGACATTTCCAACAATTACTGTAATTTAGTTTTTCTTGTTACTAAAAGCGTTATTTTATAATTTGTAGTTCATTATTGTTTTACAATTGAAATAAATAGGTATGAAATTTGTAGGTTATTGATGATGTCAGTGTGACAGTGACATAAATATTTCAAACATAAAGTAAGACCCACGTTTTACATTCCACAACCACTCTTTACCAAGATAGTTTTGGTATCCCTACTTCTAAATGTAGTATATAAAATATTCAAGGAAAAGCTAAACACAAAAATAAAGACAGAAATTGGCGAATACCGGCGTGGATTCAGAAAAGGGAGATCAGTTAAATATCATCTACGTACGCTGAAGGAATTGCAAGTGGAAAGTAATTGAATATAAAAAAGAGTCATATTATTTTTATAGACTTCAAACAAGCGTATGGTCGATAAAGAAAAAAAAAAACTATTTAAGCCACTAAGACATCTAGAAGTAACTGGAAAATTATTCAACTTAATCAAGGTGATACTGCAAGGAACGAAAAATGGAGTAAGAGTCGAATGTAAAGCATGAGAAAAATGTATAGTGAAAGAAGGACTCTGATAACGTAATCCGCTATCTGTACTTGTGCACTAAAATAGGTAATTAGGAAAGCAAGGATTAATAGAAGCGGATTTTTATATAACAGTAAACATCAGTGTCTTGCTTTCCCCCGATGACTTGGTGTTTATAACCAGAAACAAAAAAGAATTAGATGAAATCTCAATAGGAATGGAAAAAGCAGCAAAGGAAATGAGACTGAAGATCAATAGGAAGAAAACAAAGTATATAATTGGACTGAAGAACCTTTTAAAGAAAATGGTGAGTCACGAACTGACATAGATGAGGAAAGAATATATAAATTTATGAAAGTAGAATAAATCACGTATCTAGGAACCCAAATAACAAGAAAACTAGATTCTCAAACAGAAATTCAGAAGCGATTAGTTTTAGACAACCAATGTTTATATGCTTTGAAAACTTTAATATACAACAAGAACATATCCAGAAATCTCAAAATTAAGCTCTACAAAACAATTATAAGACCCATAGTAACATATAGGTATGTAGTATGGACTCTGCTAGAAGAAGGCAAGCTAAAAGGGTGGGAAAGAAAGATCATGCGGAAAATATATGGATTAGAAAAGGTATAGACTATGTGGGAACGAAGAAATAATAAACAATTACAGGACATATACAAGAAAGTAGCAGTAGAAGTAATTAATGGAAAAAGAATACAATGGTTGGGTCACTTAGCCAGAATGAAACAATACATCGAAAGCTGATGAATAGTAGTATAGGCAGAAGCAAAAGAAGAGAGAGACCAAAATCCAGATGGAAAGATGACGTAACAAAGGACTTCGGAAAAATTGGAATTTTAAATTGGAGAAGAAAAGCTCAATAGAGAAAATCGTAGAAGAAAGTTGAAACTGAAGCCATGGACCAAATATTTCTGGAGTGTATTTGTGGCGTGTTATCGGTTCGAAAATTAAAACTTCCTGAATTGTAAACACTTTATTTCAAACTTAGTTCCAAACACTACAATTATGATTCACCTAACTATCAGACACTTTCTGACTAACTACCTCACTGATTGAGGGAAAGACGACCGCGTATTTATACCGTTCCGGTTTCTAGAACGGATCTCCGTACACATAAGATTATTACTTGCGAAAACGTCTGGAGCACTTATCTGCAGCATGATTCATTCTCTTGGCCGCTTTTCATTATAAAATGTTTCTGGAAAGTTCCTCCCACTACACAATCACTAATATAAATTTTATAGTTAGGGTTTGTTGCAATATACTTTTGTCAAAATTCCGAAGTCAAATCTCAAATTTTTAAGTTTGGCTTTCAACCTAAAGTCGAACTTTCTAATTTACCTACATATACAGGGTGTTACAACCGGGCCGCTACTTTAGGAGCATATTCTACACATTAAAATATGAAAAATGTTGAAATACATTTTTTTCTTTAAATTGCCTCCTAACGGAGATATGACCATTTAAAGAGGGCGCCCCTAAAGTAGTTTTTTTACTACAAAAAGTTAACGGTTAGTAGCAAAGTCATGACATTGCGCAAGCAGTTAAAGAATTGGATTAGGCATATTCTCATGTAACATATTTTTTAAATAAGCAGTAGCGTGGTGTGTAGGGGGTTGCCCGCGATTATTTTTTGCCGTAACTTTTTTGTATTGCAATATTTCGACGCAAAAGTGCCATAATCGTAAAAAGCAACATTTTTTATACAAAAAAGGTACTCTTTCTCAAAGTCGCTAAAAGTAACCGTTTCCGAGAAAAAAGCTTTTAAACAAAATTGTTGCATTTATTAGAATTCGTTTTGCAAATTTCTAATTTATCCACTACTAACTGCATTGATATAAAAATAGTACAAAATTAAGAAGAAAAAAAATCAAAGCAAGTGTTCGAAATTACTGCCCCCTGCAGCAATACATTGCTCGGCTCGTCTTCTAAGGGAATTCCTTACTCTTTCGCAAATGCCTGGTGTATTGTGAATCTGGTTGAACCCATTTTCAATTCGTTCACGAAGATCATTGATATTGTCAACTGGTGTGGAGTAGACGATCTGCTTTAGATGTCCCCATAAGTAGAAATCGAGTGGGTTGAGGTCAGGAGACCTAGCTGGCCATGGTATCGGACCTCCTCGACCTATCCATCATTGATGATAGTTGTTATTCAAAAATTCCCTAGCAACTGCACTAAAATGGGCAGGTGCCCCATCGTGCATTATCCACATTCGCTGTCTTGTTATGAGTGGAACATTTTCAAGTAACACGGGTAACTCTGTTTGCAAAAAATGTCTATATGATGCTCCTGTTAACCTATGAGGTAAAAAAAAACGGTCCAATTATAGAGTCCCCTATTATTCCTCCCCAAATGTTAAGTGAAAAATGTTGCTGATGTCTCGACTGAATAACTGCATTGGAATTTTCAACTTGCCACTGATGCATGTTGTGAAAGTTAAGTATCCCGTTTCTGGTAAAACCCGCTTCGTCCGTAAATAATATGAGCGATGGAAAGTTCTCATTTTCAGCGATCTTATGCAATAGCCAGTTGCAAAATTTTATTCTTGGAGGATAATCAGCAGCAAGTAACCCTTGCACTCTTTGAAAATGATAGGGGTAAAATTGGTAAAATTTCAAAATTCGCCAGATAGTTACGTGATTTACTCCTTCGGCTAAAGCAAGTTGTCTAGTGGCTGACACATGGATCTTCTTCAACTCGCTGAAGCACACGCTCCTCTAAATTAGCAACTTCTGCGTTTGGCCTTCCAACACGTTCGCCTTTGAAAACAAAATTTCCTGTTTCACATAAACGAGCATGAATTTTCTGGAACAATTTTTCTCCTGGTAGGTGTCTATTAGGAAAACGTTCAGCATAAAGCCGTCTTGCTTCAGCACGATTACAACTTGCAAGCCCGTACATTAAATGCATATCGGCCATTTCTTGATTTGAATAGTCCATTTTATCAAAATAATGAAAAGTTAAAAAACTACTACACTTACTATTGACAACAAAAACTGCTAAAATTTACAGCTTACGACCAAATTTTATCAGTGACACAACGTCAATCTCTGGCAGATATTGTCAAGTACAATTGTTTTCTTTACGATCAGTTTGCATGACCAACTTATTTTTTCTTATACAAATTAGTTAGAATTTCGAAGACGGGATAGGATTATTTAAACGCCTTTTTCTCGGAAACGGTTACTTTTAGCGACTTTGAGAAAGAGTACCTTTTTTATATAAAAAATGTTGCTTTTTACGATTATGGCACTTTTGTGTCGAAATATTGCAATACAAAAAAGTTACGGCAAAAAATAATCGCGAGCAACCCCCTACACACCACGCTACTGCTTATTTAAAAAATATGTTACATGAGAATATGCCTAATCCAATTCTTTAACTGCTTGCCCAAATTCATGACTTTGCTACTAACCGTTAACTTTTTGTAGTAAAAAAACCACTTTAGGGGCGCCATCTTTAAATGGTCATATCTCCGTTAGGAGACAATTTAAAGAAAAAAATGTATTTTAACATTTTTCATATTTTAATGTGTAGAATGTGCTCCTAAAGTAGCGGCCCGGACTTTTGTAACACCCTGTATAAATAATATATAAATCAGAATTTATAAACTATTTTTCCTAAAAAAATTCAGTATTATGAATAATGCTGCTGAATTATTTTTCAAACAAAACGCTTGCAATGCTTTCGAAAGCGTTATCCATTTTTTGTTTCACTGATTGAAAAATTTGATGTTCTAATTTTAGCCTGGATGTAATAAAGCTCTTTTTAATTATGAAATCTCCAAGAAGCCACTTTTGCGTCAAAAATAAACCAATGAATAACTCGTTGAAGGTGGTAACACTGATACTAAAAATCAATAAATTAGAAGAAAACTGGATTGTGAAAAAAAATTAAAAAAAAAATAGTTTAATAGTGACAGAAAATGACAAATTTTAAACTGCTTTTATATGTCTCGATCCTCAATAGTCTGAAACGTATAGTGACAGTCTTCGTATGCGCGAAATATTATATTTTCTGTGTCTTTCGTGACATTGCAATTATCAATGCCGTTATAGTGATGGGCAAAACTGCTACTTACAAGTAGCAGTTACAAGTTGCTCCTGCTACAATCAAGTAACAGTTTTAAATAGCTGCTACTTTTGTCACTGTTACTTATCATGAATACGTGTTAAACGATCGCAGTCGCAGTTGGAATCAAATGGAGCAACGAGTAACGGACAAGGAATACCTGCTACTGTACTCTGCACACTGCTACTGCTACTTTTGTCACTGCTATATTGTATTGGGAATAAGCCTAAGTGATCACAGGCACAGATCGCAGTTACGCTTTCGATAAAAGTATGACACACTCGAAATCGACAAGATAAAGGGTCGATCAGGTATCAGGTTACGTTCGGAGATAAAAGGTACCTCAATACACACCCTGATTTCCCTATTTAAACAGTAATGCCAAAAAATACCTTAAAAATGATATTGGCTATTGAGAAATCAGTTAACTATGTTTTTAACCCGGCAGTTCAGATAAATTAGGATAAAATTTATGTCATGCTGTTTGCCGTGGCTTTCTAGTTCTCAGGCGATTCCCATAATCCTAAAGTAACATCATATGATTTTAATGCTATCAATAGACTTGATTTTTAAACCGGGGTACCCACTTAATTTCTTAACAATCCCAATACTCTTTCAAGAAGTAACAAGTAAATCAGTTTATGTTCAACACATAAAAAGAAATTAATTTTCTAATTAGATATAATACGTAATTGGTAGATTACTTGCATATTATTTTCGATTAGGCAAAATTTCTTCTATTTAAGTTTAAAAAAAGTGCATGTTATTTGAAAGCATCCGAATGTCCTGCACACATTAATGACAGAATAAGGTGAAAAGATGCACTTGCTACAAATGTTTTAAGTGGTGATAAAGCGATGCTATTTTAATGATGGAAAAATAGTAAGAAAAATATTTGTTTTTAATTGTAATATAGATATCATCCACCACACTTATGGGAAAAAATTAAGTGGTTTATTTTTAAGCTTTTAATATAGTTCATTCTTTTAAATGAATCTAGTTTACTTGTTCAGCTGTTTAAGTTTGGTTCGTTTTCGTGATCAGTATGTATACCTAACATTCACACATTTGGTTTTAGTTTGCGTTACGGACATTTTTCTTCGTATTTCAATTCATATATATCAAACTAAAATGAGTTACAAAAGAAAGAAGTCCGAAATTTGGAATTTCTTTAAAGAAGACAGTGCGGGCAAACCCAAGTGCAATATGTGTAATTATGTCTTTTCCTGCAAATCTACCACTACAAATCTAAAAAACACCTAGAAAGAAGGCATCCCACAGTACAGTTTGAAAAAAATGAGAGACTCCGGTTTACACCTACTTTTTCGCAGACTTCAGATGAAACGTTAACAGGTTTCAAGGATCCGCAACCTTCAACTTCAAAGTCAACTGAGGATGAGGAAACAGGCGTAGAATCACTAGTAAAAAAATCAACGCAGTCATCTATTTTAACCTTTGTGCCTCGCAATATTTGTGTTTCTACCCAAAAAAAGACTTGATAAACTTTTAATTCAATTGATTGTAAAAGATTTTTAACCACTATCAATTTCAGAGGATAAAGGATTTCGGGCCTTTTTGCAAGGACTAAATCCTTCCTACAACATGCCAAGCCGAAAAACACTTTCAAATGTGCTGCTTCCAGCTGCTTATGAAGAAGTGTGCACAAAAACAAAATCGTTAATTCAGCAGTCAAAATCATTTACATTAACTACTGATTGTTGGACCTCCAGAAATACCGAAAGTGTAATTGCGGTAACAGCACACTTCATCAATGATTTTGAGCCCACATCGGTAATGTTAGAATGTAGAGGGTTCGAAGATTCTCATACCAGTGAAAATTTGGCAAGAGAAATAGAAAAAATATTGGTGGAATGGAAAATTGAAAAAAATAATATAATTTTATTCATTTCGGACAATGCTTCAAACGTTGTTAAAGCAATAAAAGGTGTTTTAAAAATAAATCATTTAGGTTGTTATGCTCACACAATCAATTTAGTGGTGCGTGATATCTTGAAAATCGCAAATATACAAGGTACTGTTACCAAAGTTAGGGAAACAATTGTTCATTTTAAGCGAAGTTTAAAGGCAACCTTAAAATTAAAAGAAATCCTTAGGCAACAAGATAAAGAGGAGAAAAAAGTTATTTTGGATGTTGCTACAAGATGGAACTCAACATACTACAGCTACAAAGATTTGTGGAATTAGAAGAGGCCATCCGAAGCAGCCTAGCATTATTAAATCTAAGTTTTCCAGTAATTAGCGTAGACGAGTGGAGCTTCATTTCCAAATTAAGCAAAATTTTGAAACCGTTGGAATACGTTACTAAAATGAAGTCAGGGGAAAAATACATAACACTTTCTTTGATTATTATTTTAACAAAAGGTTTGAGGGAGGTCTACGAAAAAATGTCAGCCAGTAACAATTTCAGTAATACATCAAAAGAAGCTATCGTCAGTCTTCAAACTTCCCTAAATGAAAGATTCCCTGATTTGGAGCAAAATAGCACATTAATTGTTGCTACATTTTTGGACCCAAGATTTAAAGATATTGGCTTTCACTCAGAAAATACTGCTCAAAGGGCAAAAGAACTAGTTCTTTATTATCTACTTGAAATTTTACAAGAAACAGATGAGACAATTGATCCAGAAACAATTGGGTCATCTACCTCTCAAGAATCTCAAGACGAATTTTTTATTTAGAATGTTTTCGATAAACGAATTTGTAGTAAAACAGCCTCTTCTATCAATAAAAAGTCACGAGCCGTAGTAGAGATTCAAAAATATTTAGAAGAACCATTGTTGCACCGAGAAGATGATCCATTAAAATGGTGGAAAAATAAAGCCTTCGCTTTTCCAAATTGAGCAAAAGTAGTAAAAGTAAAATTTGGAACTGTTGCCACTTCGGTGCCTTGTGAACGTGTGTTTTCTAAGACAGGACAATTGTTAATTGAAAGAAGAAATAGGTTAATTTAAAAAAAGTGAAAAAAATTATGTTTTTACATGTAAATGATAGTGTGGTTTGTAATAAGAAATAGACAAATATTTAAATTTATTTTATATTTGCAGACCCCCCTTTTAGTTAGGTTAGTTATAATATATTAATTTGGCATAATATAGGAATAGAAGTGCATCATTTGAGTTATGGTTTAATTTATATATGTATTATGTACTAATATTTTCTTGGCATTTTTTTAATACAATTAATCTTAAAATAAAATATAAAGTATAATTGAGCTGTTTTAATTTGACATAATCTTCTAATAGTAACTAATTAAAGGCAAAGAAGGATAAAAACATAAAAATAAGCTTCATGATTATCAACACCACTTATTATTTTTTACAAGAAATACGCTGAATACGAACAAAATGTTCATTTTGAAATATCACTAGAATTCTAAGATGCTTCCGACTATAGGAAAGAAACAATGATAAAGCCTACAATTCCCTAAGCAAACGAACCGAAAGTACACGGAATTAATCGAGTCAAGTAAGTAAAGTAGCAGGTAGCTTGGGTAACGTAAAGTGTAACAACTGCGACTGAACGATCTATATGTTCCAAAAGTAGCAGTTACTTTTAGGAACTGATAACTGTTCCAACTGTTACTCAATAAGTAGCAGTGTCAAAGTAGCAGATTGCTATGTATCAACCCAACACTAGACGTTAATAATATAATTGAATGAGGAGAAAGACACTGATTGATAAAATTAAGGTAAATTAAAAAATCTAGGTTCTTCTGTATCAGATTTGCCAATTAAACAATTAGAAAACAATTCGAAAACTAATAAAACCCTGTCAAAAAAGTCCAATATATGCTCTTTTACTTTCATAGACTGTGTGTGTTAGAGATTTAAATCATCTTAGTGCCAAAGTAAAAAGACAAAGATAATTAACAAGATTTTAACATCTTATTGATATGACTTTTTTCTGTAGTTAATTTTTAACTTGTGGAAGCCTATTTTGCAAAAAATGTCCAACAGATGACACCCGAACCCCTCCAGATCCCTCCCGTACAAAAAGTTACGAAATTTACATATACATAAATAGACCAACACAAAAATACATGTTTTAATAGAGATTTACGAAGACCATAATAATTTAAAAAAAAAAGCTAATGGTATAGAAATGTCACTTTTTTCCAAAATGCTATATTACAACTGATTTAGTGCAGAATTACTCGAGATATAACAGTGTTATGAAAGAAAGTCGAGTTTTCGCGATTGCTAATAATATAGCAAACCACACATCCGACGGCGGTTGCGTGCAATGGGCGTTCGTATGTAAAACCTGAAAATCGGTTTAAGTAGGCATAATATTCAGGTCATTACCGAACAGTTTGTGTGACCGCCAGAAGAAACGATACTCGTCCTAAGCAGGCAGTTAAAAGTCGGTTGCACGGTTTTATAAATGGATCACAAAATGCATCATAAGTTTTTATTACCTTCGGTCGACAATAGCGCACATAGCAGGACCGAATTATAATATAATAGCGGAAAGTGGAACGAAAGATGACGATTTGGGACCCCGAGCACGCAAGATACGAACTCTGTATTCCGCGAGTGGAGCCGTAGAAGCATCTAGTGGGTCCTGGTGGATGACCGACCCCTCGCTGATATATAGATATGCGCTCAGCATTGAAATGTCTTAATGTTTATAATCATATTGTAAATGAGATTTCAATGATATGATATGAGAACATTTCAAACCGTCACATATTTTATGGAATAAAAGCAGAGTTAGTCCGTGGAAATAGTTCTTAGTCGAGACTTGAACTGATGGATCTAGCCATACAGTCGACATTTAATTCGCAGTGAGTGGTTCTAGAAACTTTCAATTTTGAACTAATAGTCGAATGTTCAAAATGTTATCGAAATTTTAAATTTAAAGAAAGCGCCCATAAACTTGAAAACATTCTTATCAACTTTTTTGATAATTCCGTTTTGATTAACTTTCAAAATTTCAGTTTTTCTTTAATTTTGATGTTTTGTGAAAATGTAGTTTTTGAATCGTTGAATTTCTCTCATTTCGATTCTATTTCAAAATTTGCTTTTTTTTTAAAAAATTTTGGTTTTTAAGGGTTTGGCTTTTCAAAATATTAACTTTATCTAAAATTTTTTCTTTTTAAAATTTAACTCTTTTTGAAAATGCCGACTGTATTGATAGTTTCGACTTTTTTAAAATGTTTACTTTTCGAAAATCTTACATATCTTTGAAAACCTGACAATGAAAAATGTTGATAATTTAAAGTTATTTGAAAGGTGGAATTCATTCCAAATTTTGATTTTATTTCAAAATTTGGACCTGTGCGGTCCGGCTTGACACAGTAAGGGCTTCTGTCTGCGGAGACTTTTTTTTCTACAGAATTTTCAAGCTTTGGAACTCGTTACCAAAAGGATTTTATTTCAAAATTTGGAACTAAGTTATTTACGTTTGCCAAACTTCGACTTTGTGTCAAAATTTGGGTTTTTAAAACTGGAAATTTCCTCAAAATTTCTACTTTTTTGAAAAATTTGGTTTTTAAATGTTAGACCTTTTAAAATATTTTTATCTAAAATTTAACCTTTTCAAATTTGACTGTTTAAAAATCTGGTTATGATAGTTTCCACTTTTTCAAAATGTTTAGTTTTCGAAAATTTCAAATTTCTTTAAAAACTTGACAATAAGAATTTTTCATAATGTCAAGTTTTTTGAAAGGTCGGATTTTTCCTAATTTCGATTTTATTTCAAGATTTAGAACTAAGGTATGTAATTTTTCATAACTTCGACTTCTTGTCAAAATGTCGTTTTTTTTAGGACCTTAAAGTTTTTTTTTTAATTTAGAACTTTTCAAAATGTTTCGACTCTTTTAAAAATTTCGATTTTTTCGTGAACATTTCAAATTTTTAAAGTTATGCTCTTCTTGGAAATATTGACTTTTTTGTAAATTCAATTTTTTTCCAAAATTTTGACTTTTTTGTATTTTGAGACTTTTTTCCTTTCATATTTTTATCAAATTTAATTTTTTTGAAAAGTATATCTTTCACTGACAATTTCAACTCTTAGAAATTTTGCCTATTTATTTTTATTTCAACTGTTTAAAAATTTTAACATTCTTTTATACTCTTTTTTCTTTCTGAATCGATCCTTTTTTGAAATATTGGTTTTTTTGAAATCTTCGATTTATGTTGAAATAGATTTTGAATTTTTCTTCAGAATTTCATAATTTTTTATTTTTTTAAGGTCGAAAAATTTTAAGATAAAGTTCAAATTAAAAAAATATTAAATTTCAAGATTAAATTTGTCATTCACGGGAAAAGTGGGATGCGAAGTGTAGACAACTTTCAAGATGGTGCATCTCGGGCAACGCTCTGCCTATTCGGAGGGGTAAAAAGTCTGTACATATGGCAGCAGAATCAAGTGCGATCTCGACCAAGAGAAACAGAATTCCAAAAGCTCTAAAGTCAACACAGATAATAATAGTTTATACAAAAACTCACTGACAAAGGACATAGGACCACAAGTCCGAATTATGCAACTTAACATTGAAGGCCTAAGTCGACATTTTCAAAAAGAGTCAAATTTTAAAAAGAAAAAATTTTGGATAAAGTTAATATTTTGAAAAGTCAACCACTTGAAAACCAAAATGTTCAAAAGAAAGCAAATTTTGAAATAGAATCGAAGTGAGAAAAATTCAACCATTCAAAAATTCTACATTTTCATAAAACATCAAAATTAAAGAAAAACTGAAATTTTGAAAAAGAAAGTTTTAGTCGAAATGAAATTATCGAAAAAAGTTGATAAATATATTTTTAAGTTTATGGGCACTTTCGTTAAATTTGAAATTTCGATAAAATTTTGAATATTCGACTATTTGTTCAAAATTGAAAGTTTCTTGATTCACTAAGCCGAGACAAAGGAGAACAACTGAGCAGGATAGCTATAGAAAACAAGATTAATGTCATTACACTTCAAGAAATACATATATCGGACGAAGAATAGCGCGAAAGTTTCAGGATATAAAATTGTTGAAAGCATAGCCTCAAAAACCCATGCCTTATTTATAATGTATCTCCACAACAACATCAACCACTACAATGTTATTGACATAGGCAATGAACACGACATAGAAACAATTTCCCTCGAGCTATCTGAGTTAAGAGTAATGTCTATATACACTCCCTAACACCACTGAATCCACCACTGCCAACACTACCAAGCGGTATGGAGCAGAAACTTTAACTGACACCATATCAATTGGGCATACGCCTTAAACGACCAAAACGGTAAGATACTAGTGAACTCGATGGAAGAGAACAACTTCTATCTTTCACATGATCCCACAGACCTAAAAATGTTCTACTCAGCAAGATGGAAAACGGAAACAAACTCAGATCTTTGCATAATAACAAATGACACCATGAAGATCCCTACTGCCAACTCAAGAAGGGTCCCACCCGGATTTCCACGCTCCCAACATCGACCAGTCCTACTGAACATTGGCATACAAATTCCGTTAATGAGAACAGTGCAGAAGCGGCGGTGGAACCTAAGGAAGGCGAAATGGGAAACATATGGAAAAGACAGAATCTAACACCGATCTCTTCTCGCCAAATTAACATCTTATGGTTTTCCTCCTGGACCATTTGATATCCAATTTTCTCGCTGATAGATCTCTTTAGGTCTCCGTCGATGTCACCTCAACCGAGACATTTGCAATTAACGCGGGGGTGCCTCAGGGATCTGTTCTGTCTCCTAATCTGTTTCTGTTACACATAAACGATCTCTTTGCTTCAACTTTTAAACCGAAATACAGCTACGCAAACGATAGTAGCCTGAGTCTTTTTTTTTTCTCCGACAAACCATCATCCGTGGCTGCTTCAGATCGACTAAGGTAACAGCAGATACAGATGATTAATCGGGATCTCGAAATAATTCTGGAATCTTCTTGCAGTGCCTATTCGCTCCGAATGTTAGCGACATTCTGGAATGGGGTAAAAAAAATCTGGTCGACTTCAACGCTTCAAAAACTCAGGCCGCGGCTTTCTTCAAGAAAACATCAAGGGATAATGCAACAAACATACTAATGGACAATAAAATACTTCCGATGGGATCTAATTTGTCTATCCTAGGAGTGAATGTGAGCACTAACTTCTCTTGGGACGATCATGAGCACGAAGTTGCCAAATCTGCCTCTCAGAAGCTAAAGCTTTCTTTTTAGAGCTAAAAAGTACTTCACATCTCATCAGCTTTTAACACTATACAAAGCTCAAGTTAGGCCAACACTAGAATAGTCTTATGTTTAGATTCAGCCACAAAGCACCCTTTAACTCTTTTGAATTCAATTCAAAGAAGAGCGATTCACCTAATTGATGACGAGAGTTTGACCGATTCTTTTGAAACACTAGAGCACACGCGGATGGTTGGTAACCTATCTCTTTTCTACAAGTACTATCATGAAAGATACTTGCAAGAACTAATAGGATTAATCCCCTCAAGGGCAAGATCCTTGAGGTATACAAGACAGTCGGAGACAGCAAATTCCTGTGCGGTCCGGCTTGACACAGTAAGGGCTTCTGTCTGCGGAGACTTTTTTTCTACAGAATTTTCAAGCTTTGGAACTCGTTACTAAAAGGATTTTTTTCCAAAACTTTCAACCTGTCCTTGTTTAAGAAGGCAGTTCATCGCAATCTATCCTTGTTTCCGCATTCTACTCGGAGTGCTTTGAAAGCATAATGGGGTTACCCTCTGCGAGTGGACTAAATTAAAAAAAAATAGATGGGCTCATATATATTCGAGATACCACCTGAAGTAGGCAACTACAACCGATTTGTAGGGATGATAATTGCAGCGGCGAAGCGCCACAATTCACGAGGCTTCCGGAAAGAATACACCCCTTGCTAGAACAAGGAGGCAGAACAGCTGCACAGGGAATACCAAAGAATGGGCATTCCAGCCCTAGGAGACAGAATTCTACAATCCATTAACGAGACATGCAGAGAAAGATGGGGCGAAACAAAGGAAAATTTTGAATTTCACCAAAAGCGTTAGGAAAGCATGGTTCCTCTTCAGGGAGCTGGGAGGTGCTACAGCCACTCTAAACAAGAAAATCGAAATAACACCCACTCGATTAGCACAACATACAAACTGATCCTAACTTTGAAAAATAAAGAAAGAAACAACTCAGGGATAACAAAAAAAACAGAAGACCCTAGCCTACTCATATCTTTAACAGAGGGAGAACTAAATATAGTAATCAAATCTCCTAAAAGCGGGAAAGCCACCGGAATAGATGGCATATTCCCAGAGCTCATTAAACACCTATGACAGAGAACACGACACTGTCTTATACAACTTTACAACGAAATATTACAACCCAGCGAGGTACTGCTCAATCGCACTGCTAAACATCTGCTACAAGATGCTCGAGGGACTCCTTTACAACAGAATAAATCAAACAATTGACTCTATAACTCCACAAGACCAAGAGATTTTCAAGAAAAACAAACCTGTCGTGAGAAAGCCCTCGCCCTAACTTCGGTTATAGGAGAAGGGTTTCAAAAGAATATGAAAACCTCAGTGGCATTTATCGACTTGACCGTGGCATACGATACTGTCTGGGTGGATAGGTTCTTACACGTCTGAAGCTCTAAGATCACAGCACTAACAGACATAATATGCTTAAAAATCGCTATTTTAAAGTCACTGTCGGTGAAACCACAAGTAATCCTATACCATAAAAAAACGGCCTCCCACAGGGATTGATCTTGACCCCACTCTTATTTTACTTATACACTAGTGGTATAGTTACCACTGAATCCATAAAATTCAGCTACGCCGACGACCTAGCGATAGCAACTCAAGGCAAAACATTCGAAGAAGGTGAGCAGGCACTTATCAAGGATCTGGAAAAGCTAGAGCTATAATTATGGGATGTGGAGCCTTTGCCTGAACTCTGGAAAAAACGAAAATCAGCACATTTTATCTCAATACCAGAATGACAAACAAAGAACTAAACGTGTTATTCCGGAACGAAAAGGACTTCCCCATAACCAATGCCTTAAATATATAGACATGACACTTGATAGATCCCTCATATTAAAAAAAATACCTTAAAATATTAGGGCAGAAGCTTAAAACAAGAAGTACCATAATCAGGAGACTGGCCGGGGTAAGCAGAGGATTCAATGCAAACACCTTGCGAACTACGCCACAATGCCTCGTTTATTCAGCCACCGAATACTGCTCTCCCGTATGGTCCAGGAGCAACCACCTCAACAAAGTAGATGTTATTCCAAATGAGTCAATGACGATAGTGACTGGAACCCTTAAATCTAGATCAACCTCGTGGCTGCTAGTACTCGCTAAGAAAGCACCACTACACGCCAACAAGCGACAGAGCGTGAATGGGCCAACACCAACACCCCATCATTTCTCAAACATTTACCAATCCACGAAACACTGCAGAACCTGCCACAAATCAGGCTAAAATCTAGAAATCCAGTCGCCCCAGAAAGCTATTATTTAAAAGAAGAATGAAGAGCTCAATGGATGTCCTACTGCGGTCGAGCGACAGAGGAAAAGCTAGATCCAACCATCACCCCTCCAGGAATGAACCTCTCAAGTAAGATCTGGGGCTCCCGCAACCGGATAAGAACTGGCCATGCCACACTTAAATGGGAAATAATAAATAGTGTCCAATGGGACTGCGAGGCCCTGGAACATTGGCTGAGACACATCTTACAAGACTGTCCCAAAAAAAATATGAAGGAACCTTTATGGACTTTGTCAACGCAACTTCAGCAGCAATCAACTGGCTGGAGTCACTGGACATACAACTATGAAAAGAAATACTTATTCTTATATCTATATTTCTTAACTCTGCAAGGCCATATGCTAAATAAATAAATAAACAGGAAAAGTAAAGATGATGAATTTAAAAATATGGACACTTTCAAGCTTTATTTTTCGAAAATTTAAAAAGAATAATTAAACAGTTTTTGATTGCAAAGACAGAAAGGCTAACCTTTCTATTTTAAAATTTTTATAAATTAAATTCCAAATTTAACCTAACATTCATCGAAAAGTCAATACTTTGAATTAAAAAAATTCGAAATTTTGAAGCTTTTTTTCGAAGTTTCAAAAAAATAATTAGAAAGTTTTGTTTCGAACTTTTTCAAAGGTTCCATTTTTTCTTCTAAGGGGAATTTTATTTAGACGTTTTACGACGTTTTCTCGAAATTGTAATAAATAAGAAAAGAAGAGCATGTTAAACTTTTCACTCAAAATCTTCAATTTTGCCTCAAAATTCTGACACAAATATCGACGTTTCCTTAAAGTTGAAATTTGAAACATTTCCACTTTAAATTTGAAACTGAAAAAAAAGTCGAATTTTGTGAAAGAAATCCGAAAGTTTTCTAAATAAATTTGTTTTTAATTTTGACTTTTTCCTTTAGAACTTCGACTTATTCTAAAATAAAACTTTAGCTTGGAAAATTCATAGTTTTTTTAAAAATATTGAATTTCGAAATAATTTCAAAATTCCAAAATTTTTTCTTGTAATTGTAAAATTAACCACGAAATTTCCCTGTTTTTGCTTCAAAAAAAAGTAATTTTAGGTTCAATTCCAATTCTGAATGAGCCGAATAATTCAAATTTCCAAAAAATATAAAAATAATTTTCTGATTTTTTTTGAAATTTTGAATCTCTTTTTCCAATTTTTACATTTTTTTACAGTTTCGACTTGAATTTCAAAATTTGGATATCGAATTCGACTTCAATCATCGTATTATCATTAGTCACTTCTTCGCCTCTTCTCTTTTTGATTAAAAATATCTCTACACTCCTTTTTCCTTTATTTTGTTGTATTTGATGGATCGTTATTAGTTATTTCTGAAGATTACTTATAAAACAAAATAATCACATGACGCATGTCATCAATATAACATTAATATAAAAAATAATAGACTCGAACGTGAATTTACTTTGAGGGCAGTTGATAACAAAAATATAAAATTTTTGCAGTATTGGCGTCCATAGGCAACTTTAAATACAACCAATTGCTTTTGTTTGGTAAAATAATGCAAGCCATAGGATACTTCATTATGTGCTAAATTTGATACACATTTTCACCCCTTTAGGGGCAAGCGCCCACCCTACCTACAATGGGCTGAATGGTGAAGCCACAACAAGCTTGTATCTGGCAGAGTTTACCATTAAGTATGCAACTTTCATTGACATAACTACAACGTCACACTGCATTTTAACAAAAATAACCACTTGAACAATTGTTTAGTTAAGTTAAGCCCAATAATGTACAAGGTGTAAAAATCTAACGCATTTTTTTATTCGAGACCATGAAAAAAATGCTTAAATAAAAAGGTCATACAATCTAATAGCGAGTCTACGATCATCATTATTTTCTTCAAGTAAGACAAATGCAAAGAAATCCACCAGAACAAAAAAGTTAATATCGTATTATAAATTACACGCGTAATGTAGCGAATGCTTAAGCTTGCAACAAGACCAGCATGAAATTAATTTGCGAGATTTTATCTGACCGAAGTCATTTGTATTCCAGGGAATACATATTTCTAAAAATGGGCATTAAAATTTGTCAACCAAGTAGCAGGAGGTCCATATGAATAACTTGGTGCGGCCATAACTCCTTCCAGAAACACGTTATTACATGTTCAATATTTACAGTATTCTATCAGTTATGGCTATCAAGATTTCGGAATACTTTTCGATCGAGGCGGCTGTGGAAGTCAACCAGCAGCGCTAACTGTGGCAAGATTGCAAATTTAGGCTTTTGTTTTGATGTCGTGGCCTTCTCGATCACATAAGCGAGTTATCAATCATCCTGAGATATGACACGATGTAAATTGCCTTTTATCTGATACGTTTTGATGGAATTTTTGCTGCATTTGAAATTCAAGCGATCGGATTCTCGGAAATTTCACCTGGATCACTGAATATCTTATATTTGTTTTTAGTATCTAATACGTGCGTGGATTACCATAATGTGGGCCTCGTGGGATTAATTGTGGAGCTTTGTAGCCTATATTTTATGTTGAACATTTACTTAGTTTTATTGAAGCCACAAGGAGATATCCTAATATTACATGAAGCTTCTACAACAGCTTGGACATTTTTTCATTATTTTTGTATGATCGAAGTTTAATGTATCCTTTTCATGTTGCTGGGTGTACTATTCCTTTATTCATACAAGTTGCGTTAAATGCTGCCTGTGAAGCACTTTTTAATAAAAACATAAACGTAAAACGTAAACGTAAAATTGTTTTATTACATTTGAATTTTTAAAGTTAAGTAATTCTACATATTTTGCATATCGACTCATCCAACGAACACTGCAGTAACTCACTATTGGTAATATTAAGATAATTCAAAAATCGGTACATTGGAAACTATTTTTTTTAATATTTTTAAATTTACTATGCAAATATAAAATTTAGAAAGTGTGACAGGTTTTTTAATATGCAGTGACTTAAAATAGACAAGAACAAAGACTAGATCGTATGCAAATATAAAAGATATAAAAAGTAGAAATATTAATTTAAATTTACAAAATGTGAAATTTTTATTTTTGATATTACAATTTTAAATTTTCATTTCTGTCGGCAGTCCCCATAACTGCCCAATTTTTTTTACGTCACATTGGCCTTCAAAATATGTCCAGTGTTTTTTTTTTCAATATTTTGATGCCTCCAAAAAACCTATGGTACTACAATCTTATGATACCAAAGTGATTAACAGAAATCAAACCACATATTCGTTTTTTTTCCTTTTCAAAATTTATCGTTTTTTGTTTTTTATTTAAGTTTTATTTTCAAAATTCGTCTTAATGCTAAAAGTGAGGCTTCCTTTAAAAAATCTCGTCTTTTATCTAAACTTTGCTTTTTTCTTTAATTAAAAATCGTCTTCTTTTTTCAAAATTTCTTTTTACCTGTGAATATTTGTTCTTTTCTTAATCCATAACTTTTTTAATTCGACTGTCTGGTAGGTTAGATTTGTTCGTTAAAAACCCTTTTGTTGTTATTTAATTGATATTTTAATAACAGAGTAAAATATTCGAGGAAAATTATAATCTTGAAATTAAAAAAAAAATATATAATAATGGAATTTCCACTTTTTCTCAATATATCAATTTTCTTTTATCAAAATTTCAATTTTTTTAATCAATAACTTTTTTGACGTATTGTAAATTTTCATTATTCTCTCTAAATGTTGTCCCTTTTCTCGAAACTCTTCTTCTAAAAATTTGCTTATTTTTCAAATCTAGCTAGGTGTCTTTGATATCGACTTGTTTTAAACATGTTTACTGTTTTTTAAATAACACTATAAAATTGACCAAAATTCGAGGTTTTCTGTTTCCTGAAATTTCGAGTTTTCCCTCGAAATTTATCCTTTTCGTCTTTATTGGTGAAATTTATTTCTAGAACTTTTTTTTTTAATTTGACTTTATTTGTGATATTTCGACTTGATAATTTTCTCGAATTTTTTTCAATTTTTTTAAAAATCATTTTGCAATTTTTCTGAAAATTTGAATTTTTCTGAAAACTCTGATTCTTGTTAATTTGTCTTGTTCACGAAATTTCAAAATTTTGTCAAGTTACACTTTTTTCAAAATTGTAGATAATTTTCTTTAAAATTTCATCTCTTTCTCCTCTTTCTTTCTTTCTTTTTTCTTTCTTTATTTCTTTCTTTCTTTCTTTCTTTCTTTCTTTCTTTCTTTCTTTCTTTCTTTCTTTCTTTCTTTCTCTCTCTCTCTCTCTCTCTCTCTCTCTCTCTCTCTCTCTCTCTCGCTTTCACTCTCCTCTCTTCTCTTGCTTTCTCTCTCGTCTCTTCTCTGTCCTCTCTTCTCCTTCCGATTTCTTCTATCCCATCTCCTCTCTCCACTCTCCAATCTGCTCTCTCCTCTTTCATCTCTCCTCTCTTGTCTCTCATCTGTCCCCTTTCCACTTTCCTTTTTCCTTTCTCCTCTCTTCACTCTCCACTCTCCTCTCTCTCCTCTCTCCTCTCTCCTCTCTCCTCTCTCCTCTCTCCTCTCTCCTCTCTCCTCTCTCCTCTCTCCTCTCTCCTTTCTCCTCTCTCCTCTCTGCTCTTTCCTCTCTCCTCTCTCCTCTCTCCTCTCCCCTCTCTCCTGTCTCCTCTCTCCTCTCTTTTCTCTCCTCTCTTCTCTTTCCTCTCTCCTCTCTCCTCTCTTCTCTCTCCTCTCATCTCTCTCTTCTCTCCTTTTTACTCGCTCCTCTCTATTCTCTCTTCTCTCGTCTCTCCTCTCTATTATTTTCTCTCTCTCTTCTCTTTTCTGTCCTCTCTCCTCCCTCCGATTTCCTCTATCCTATCTCCTCTTTCCACTCTCCACTCTGCTCTCTCCTCTTTCCTCTCTTTTTTCTTATCTCTCCTCTCTCCTTAATCTTTTCTCCTTTCTCCTCTGTCCTTTCTCCTCTCTCCAATCTCTTCTCTTCTCTTCTCTTTCCTCTCTTTTCTTTTCTCTCTCTTCTCTCCTCTTTACTCGCTCCTCTCTCTTCTCTCTTTTCTCCTCTCTCCTCTTTCCTCTCTCCTCTCTCCTCTCTCCTCTCTCCTCTCTCCTGTCTCCTCTCTCCTCTCTCCTCTCTCTTATCTCTCGCCTCTCTCCTCTCTCCTCTCTCCTCTCTCCTCTCTCCTCTCTCCTCTCTCCTCTCTCCTCTCTCCTCTCTTCTCTCTCCTCTCTCCTCTCTCCTCTCTCCTCTCTCCTCTCTCCTCTCTCTCCTCTCTCCTCTCTCCTCTCTTCTCTCTCCTCTCTCCTCTCTCCTCATCCTCTCTCCTATCTTCTCTCTTCTCTCTCCTCTCTCCTCTCTTCTCTCTCTTCTTTCCTCTCTCCTCTCTCCTCTCTCCTCTCTTCTCTATCATCTCTCCTTTCTCTCCTTTCTCTTCTCTCCTCGCTCCTTTCTTGATACTTCTCTCTCCTCCTTTCCCTCTCCTTTCTCCTTTCTTCTGACTCTTCTTTCCTCTCTTCTCGTTTTTCTTTTCTCGCTCCTCTCTCTCTTCTCTTTTCCCTCTTCTCTTTTCTCTTTTTTCTCTTCTCTCTTATCTCTTCTCTCTTTTCTCTTCTCTCTTCTCTCTTCTCTCTTCTCTCTTCTCTCTTTTCTCTTATCTCTTCTCTCTTTTCTCTTTTCTCTTATCTCTTCTCTCTTCTCTCTTATCTCTTCCCTCTTCTCTCTTATCTCTTCTTTCCTCTTTTCTCTCTCCTTTCTCCTTCCTCCTCTCTGCTCTCTCCTCTCTCCTCTCTTCCCTCTTCTCTCTTTTCTCTTCACTCTCCTCTCTCCTCTCTCCTCTCTCCTCTCTCCTCTCTTCTCTCTCCTCTCTTCTCTCTTCTCTCTTCTCTCTTCACTCTCCTCTCTCCTCTCTCCTCTCTCCTCTCTCCTCTCTCCTCTCTCCTCTCTCCTCTCTCCTCTCTCCTCTCTCCTCTCTCCTCTCTCCTTTCTCCTTTCTCCTTTCCCCTTTCTCCTCTCTCCTCTCTCCTCTCCCCTCTCTCCTCTCTCCTCTCTCCCCTCTCCTCTTTCCTCTCTCCTGTCTCCTCTCTTCTCTCTCCTCTCTCCTCTCTCCTCTCTTCTTTCTCATGTCTATCCTCTCTTGCCTCTCTCCTTTCTCCTCGGTCATCTTTCCTCTTTCCTCTTTCTTCTCTCCTCTTTCTTTTCGGATTTGTTTTTTCAAATTGCCTTTTTTCGAAATTAGTCCCTATCTGATATTTTAAATCTTATTAAATTGTTTGGCTTTCGTTTAATTTAATGTAAAGATTCGTTTTCTATATCAAAATGGGACTTTTTTCTCGAAATTTTGTACTTTCTCTGGAAATGTCTACATTTTTCTCAAAATTCGAATTTTTACAGATTTCTTATTTCTTAAAATGTTGTCGAAATTTAGGTTTTTTAAGTTTCATTTCATTCTGAACTCTTTTTCTCTTGAAATTTGATCATCTGGGAAATTTCGACTTATTTGAAATTCGAACATTCCCTATGTTTCGAGTTTATGTTTAAAATTCACCGCTTCTTTTAAAGTTGTAAAATTTTTCTCAAAATTGGACTTTTCTTAGATTTCAAGATTTTTAAATTTTTTAATCTTAAAATTTCATGCGACGTTTTTTATACAATTTAAATTATTCTGTTAAATTTCGATCATTTTTTCGACCTTTATTTTTGGAAATTTGGATTTTTTTTATTCAGTTTTTTCAGGTTTTTTTATTTTTTGTAAAATTTTGACGTTTTATCCAAATTTAGATTTTTATTTGAAAGCTTCGTTTGTTCTAAATTGACCTTTGTTACTTCCTCTGGGAAATTTTAAAAAATTTGTTTCATTTTAAAAATTTCATGCAAAGTTTTTTTTTAATTTAACTTTGTGAAAGTTCGACCTTTTTTTCAAACTTCTTTTGAAAATCCAGACTTTTCTTAATATTCAGTTTTTTCGGTTTCTTCATATTTCTTAAAATTGATTTTTTATCCAAATTCAATTTTCCATTTAGAAGCTCCATTTTGTCTCAGAAAATGAACTTTTTTTTTAAATTTTCCTTTCTCGGGGAAATTTCTGTCTATTTAAAGTTCAGCAATTTTCTCAAGGTTTTGGGTTTATTTTTATTTTCTCTTCCTTAGAAGTTGGTATAATTTTTCATGAAATTCGGTTTGTTTTAATTTCATTTTTTTTTAATTCAAAATTTCAATTTATTCCCAAAATTTGACGCTTTTCATCAAACTTTAATTTTTTCTAGACAATTCAAAATTTCTTTCAAAATTTGGTCAATTTTCACAAAATTCCACTTTTTTACAGATTTCTTCATTTTTTTTTTGAAATTTCAAAATCTCAGTCGGCATTCAATTTTTCTTTAATTTCATGTTATTATGAAAAAAAGACTTTTTTCTTAAAATTTGACTTTCTTTAAAAAATCTCGACTTACTTAATAATGTTCTAGAAGTTTTGCAAACCGGGCTCAGAGAAACATCTCCAAAAATGGAATTTTACAGACAGTTCGCTGAAGCAATCGCTCACTAGCAGTAAACCAAACATACTCCATGAAAGACCACGCTTCGTGAAAAAAAATTATATTGAACCAATCGCGGTCGAGATTCTTAGCAGTCCAGACCTTGCATTTGTCCCCATGGAACTCCGAAAGCAGTGGTTTTTGTCTCAATAATGTTCTCAAAGTTTCGAGTTTATTTTCTAAATTCGTCCTTCCTTTAAATACTTTACAAATTTTTGCAAAATTCCAATTGTACTGAAATTGCAAGTTTCGACATTTTTTCTCAAAATTGACCTTCCCAGGACAATTATACTTTTTTCTCAAAATTTTGATATTTTTCTAAAAATGTTGACCGTTTTATTTTCTAAATTCCTTTACTTTTCATTTTCATTTTTCTGGGAGTCCGGATTTCTCTAGAAACGTCAAGTTTTATCTCAGTCTTTGAAAAATACTCCAGTCTTTCAAAGCAAGTAAAAGTTTTGATTAAAATATTAATTTCAGAAATTTCGATAAACATATTTTCTAAAAGCTTTGAATTTTTTTGTTCAAATTTCAATAATGTGTTAAAATTTAAATATAAACCTAGAAGTCATAAGAAAGTTTGTTATTTTCTAAAAATTTCGACTTTTGGTCAAAATTCGTTTATTTGCTTTACAGTAGATGGAAATATTAATAAAAGAAGTAAAGACGTTGAAAAGATTTTGATTTTATTTTTGAAATGTTTGAAATTCAAAATTTTCAAAAAAGATTTCATTTTTCACGTTTAAACTTTACTTAAGAATTAGTCGAAAGTTGTAATAGAAAAAGTGAAAATTAAAAATAATTTTAGTAAGAAAATTTTTGGATTCCTTTCACAAGATTCGATTTAGGTGGAACGGATTTGTTCTAAGTTACCTTCAAAAATTGATATTCAAATCTTGTCCTCTGAAATCTTTCTTGGTAGCAGGGGACAAGATTTGTACATTAATTTTTACAAGATTCGATTTTTTTAGTTTCAAATTTAAAGTGGAAATGTTTTAAATCTTGACTGTAACGAAAGGATAATAAGGTCGAAATTTTGAGGCAAAATTGGAAGCTCGGATTAAAAGTTTAGGATTTCACTTCTTAAAATTTCGAGAAAAATTTTTCAAACGTTTTAAAAAATTTTATTTCACAGAAAAGTTCCATTTTGAGCAACAAGTCAAACCATGTTTGAAGAGCTTTTCTATTATTTCAATAAAACTTCAAGACAGAAAGCTTGACTTTTTTCATTTTAAAATTTTTTCTGTGAATATGAGATTTAATGTTGGATTTTTTTTTGTTGGAGTGGAACGGACTGGACCTTGGTTATCTTCAAAAATTGAAATACAATTCTTGTCGCCTGTCTCTCTGAAGATCGAAAAGCGTTAGAGCAACCTTTGTTGTGTTTTTTAATCTTTCTTAGTTTCAGGGGACAAGATTTGTATTTCAATGTAAATATATTTTTTTTAATTTTAACTTTCAAAGTTGAACATTTTTATTTTTCAAAATCAAGAAATTTCTAAACATTTTCTAAATAATTCGAGAGAAAACACTTGTTCATTTTCTTTTTTAAATTCAATATCTTCATTTCTTCTATAAATTTCAAATTTAACCTTGAATTTTTTTTAAATTTTAACATTTATGTTGAAAATTTTCGCTTTCGAAACCATAATTTTTAAAGACAAGGCTCGATTGTAGAATTTCTGAAAATATTTTTTACGAATATTGACGTTATTTTCATAAAAACAGGCGTGAACTTGAATTTTTTGTCCTATCATATTTTTAAGTTTTTACTTCCATCGGTTGTCCTCTTCATTGCCCAGTTTTTATGACAACATTTCAAAAAAATTGATATAATACTGACTTCTTTTTTATATGATTCGTGTCCCAAGAGGTCAATGATGGGTTTAAAATATGGGCGTTTTCCACGTAACAATCCAACCATCGCTAATTGCAATGAGTAGAAAATGCATCGTCATAAATTCTCCATTAAATCGCGAATTCTGCCATGTAAGATTTTAGAACCTCTGTAAAACGTTCGATCTTTTCAGGATTTTGCAGGTGCGTGTTTGCGCTAAGGGCAAGGCTACCGTAGATTTCCATTTAGCCCTCAAGATATGCAACTGTAAATACCGGCAACCAGTTTACAAGAAGAAATGCCTCGTTCGAGTTGTTGAATGTACGCTATCCGAACCCTGCAGCTATTTACTTATTAATTAGTTAAACCCAGAAACGCCTGCCAAAGGAACCCGAGGCATTTCTTTTGTTGATATGCTTTTGAACATTGAATGCTGGCTTTTCGTAATATTGTAAAATGATGGGAGAGTTTCGGTAAAAATAAAATACGTACTCTACGGTACCGCTCACGAAAGTTATCATTAAACAATCTTACTGAATGTTCTTCAGACACAAACTCTTCGGAAAATTTTTAGAAAATAACTTGACTGGATGTGCCAATTTAAAATTACTCAATTTATAAATTATCGTGATCAATAAGACATAACAATAAAAGTCGTCGGAGTTTTATTCCAATAATTCTAATTTATTGGAGCTGAATTCTAAGCTAAACATAAAAACACTGAAGAGAAAGATTGACTTGACAAACTTTAACGTTTTTTCGATATATCCAATATTGGTCATTTGCTCGGTTAGGTCTGACTTGTAAATAAAAGAAACAAAACAAACTCTAATGTAAAACAGTGGTCTACCTAGAGGGGGATATAAGGGGCCACATATTTTAGGGTAGCATTTTTTTGGTCTTTAAACTGAGTAAAGTTCATCTTTAAAATTATTACTTTGTAAAAGAAAAAGTTAATTTCGAATTCGCAAAACTGTACACACATTTCCCCTTTTCAAAATATTGTAACGCAATGTAAATAGACGAAATAGGATTTAGAATAGAATTGTAGAATTTAGTAAATAAAAAAAGTTTCTAGAAGGTTCTGATAAGGGGAAAGCGGCCGCGATAACGAAACAAACGGCAGATAAGCGTTCCAGAAATTTCGGCATTCGATAAGCCTTATCTGCCGAAAGTTCTGGAAGACGCGGGCCGAAACTATAAAAAGGCGGTCAGTTTTCCCTCGAGTCAGTCAGTTAGAATCAGTGCAATTAGTAAGTTAGTAGAAGTGAGTTAATTGTAAATTGTGGTGATTCAAGTTGAGTTCAGTAATAAAGTGGGAATAAATCCATCACGTGTATCAATTCGAACCGATAAGCCCGTAACATCTGGTGTCAGAAGCGGAATTATTCGTGGATTGTGCTTTATTACTCGAAAAAAATTCGTGCCAGGTGCCGTAATTGGCTTTATCTCGGACGTTTTAAACTGTTAAATAGTTATACGAGGCGCGTCAAGTAAAATCTTGAACATTCAGATACGCTTTATGAATACGAGATTAAAATCGGCCAAAATGGAACAACAAATGCAAGCGTTATTAGCAATGTTTAAAGACCAAGCAGAACAAAGACGGCAAGAGAAAGAACAGGAGGAAGAAAGAAGACGGCAAGACGAAGAACGAAGACGACAAGAACAAGAACAGGAGGAAGAACGAAGACGACAAGAAAAAGAACAGGAGGAAGAACGAAGACGACAAGAAAAAGAACAGGAGGAAGAACGAAGACGACAAGAAAAAGAACAGGAGGAAGAACGAAGAAGACAAGAAGAACAGAGAAGGAATGCAGAAAAACAAGAATTGCATAGTCTACTAGCAAATATAACTGAAAAAATGGAAGTAGACGTTACAAAAATGAAAGAAGAAATGAAAGAACAAATTACCGGAATGAGAGAAGAAATGAAAGAAGAAGTGAAAGGGCAAATTACAGGAATGAAAGGAGAAATGAAAGAACAAATTACAGGAATGCGAGAAGAAATGCAAGAAGAGATTGGCGAAGTCAGGGAAGAAATTGGGGAAGTAAAAGAAAAATTCAACAGCAAACTTCTTGATTTGGAAAAGCAACAAGGAGGGAGATCAGCAACATGAAAAAGTTGCTAAGTGGACAAAGCACACAAAATGAATCCGAAAGTGTACCTACTAGTTCTTCCCAAAAGGTAAAACCTCCGACCTATGACGGAAAAACGTCCTTCCACACCTACAGAAAACAGTTCAAAGCTGCTGCTAAGGCAAATCGGTGGACGGAAGAAGCAAAGGCAACCTCATTAGTGGTATCTCTGCGCGGAGATGCTCTGGAATTACTCCGAACTCTATCGGATCAAGAACAAGCCAATTATGAAGATCTAGTTAGGGCTTTAGAGCTAAGATTTGGGGACCACCATTTGCAGCAAGTTGTCCAGTCGCAGCTGCTAGTAAGAAGGCAGAAAAGTGGCGAAACCCTGCAAGAATTCGAGGCTGACGTGAGAAGGCTGGCGTATATTGCCTATCCAACAGCACCAACCGATTTTCTGGAACTTCACGCAGTTAGAATTTTCATAGAAGGAATAAGAGACCCGGAAGTCCAGAGAGTGATACGCTTGTCGAACGTCCGAACATCAAGGGAGGCACTGATTAGAGCCTTGGAGGTTGAAGCCGCTTACAAGGTTTCAGAGCCAGGGGCGTCACGGAGAATTAGGAAAGCTGACATCGAAGAGGCCGCGAATGACACTGATCTCGCGAACATGAGCGCTAACATAAAAGAAATGAATGCGAGTATGAGTGCTAACACGAAGGAAGTAAAGGGAATGAACGCGAACATAAGCGCTAGCCTAAAGAAAATGGACGCGAGCATCCAAGAACTGGTAGGAACCCTAAAAGGCAGATCCAACAGAAGCACATGTTACAACTGTGGCAAACCGAGGCACTTCAAGAAGGACTGCAGGTCAGCCCCAAGAAGTCGACAAGTCCCACAGCAGGAAAACTAAAATCAGCCAGTGGGAAGGGGCACTCACTGGCTGGTGTCGAGCAACGAGCCCCCAAAACTCTTTCCATCAAACAGATAAAAAGGACCATGGAATGTTTAGTAGTTGCAGCCAGCGTAGATGGAAGGAATGTACAGGCCACAGTCGACACAGGCGCCATGGTTACTTTGGCACGAAGGAACATCCTACCGTCGCGGCCGAGGGTGCTGTCACAAAGAATGGTCCTCAGAACAGTTACGGGAGATACTGCGCCAATTATAGGAGAGGCAGACGTCATGATTGGTCTGGGAAAACTAATGATTTCGCATCGAGTGTTGGTGGCAGATATCGAAGACGAACTGATTCTGGGGATGGACGTAATCAGGCAACATGGCTTTACTTTCGACCCAGCGCAGAACATTTTAAAGATTGGAAATGAAGAGCTTGTCCTGACTACACCAAAGGACACTCCAAAGGAGGTAAGACTGTTTGTCTGCGAAACAGCTGTAGTGCAGGGAAGCAGCGAGAAGACGGTTATGGCTGTGATGGAAGGAGATTTGGGCTGCTGCGTTGGATTAGTGGAACCGACTTATGACATTTCCAAGAATTTACTAGTGGCGAGATCCGTGGTTAAAGCATCTCAGAAGGTACCTGTGAGAGTTGCCAACGTGTTCCCAACAGCACGCTCAGTCAAAAAGGGTAGCACTCTGGCAGTCTGTACCCCGGTAGCCTCAATAAGCTCCTTGGGAGACAATTGTGCGCCAGTACAGGAAACGAAGATTGGGCAAGTCAAGTTGGAAGTGGACTTGAAACACTTGTCCAAGGAAGAAGTAGTTCTGGCTAGGTCATTTCTAAAGAAAAACCACGGCGTTTTTACCGATGGAGACCGAAATCTAGGAAGGACCGACGTAGTTCGACACAAAATCAACACCGGCGATGCAACACCTATTCGTCAACCCCCTAGAAGATTACCGGTGACCAAGCAAGAGGAAGTCGCGGGACTGGTTAAGAAGATGATGAAGGATGGAGTCATCGAGGAGTCCAATAGTCCATGGTCTTCCCCTGTAGTCTTGGTTACAAAGAAGGACGGGTCAACAAGATTCTGTGTCGACTACCGGAAATTAAACGACGTCACTAAAAAGGACAGCTACCCCTTGCCAAGAATTGATGATACCCTAACGACCTTGTCTGGGTCCACCTGGTTTTCAACTTTGGACTTGAAAAGTGGATATTGGCAAGTGAGCATAGACCCCGACGACAAAGAAAAGACGGCCTTTTCATCTGGGAGTGGATTATATCAGTTCACGGTTATGCCTTTTGGACTATGCAACGCACCGGCTACTTTCGAACATCTAATGGAACTGGTACTTCGAGGACTTACTTGGAAAACCTTCTTGGTTTACCTAGATGACGTCATGGTGATGGGCAAGAGCTTTAAAGAACATTTGGAAAATCTTCAAGAAGTTTTCGACAGATTAAAGCAAGCCAACTTAAAGCTGAATCCAAAGAAGTGCTCTTTGTTCCAAAGGAAAGTAGAATTTTTGGGTCACACTGTATCAGCCGCAGGAGTTGAAACAAATGTCAGCAAGACTCAAGCAATTCGTGACTGGCCAAGACTTAAAGACAAACATGAACTGAGGAGTTTCTTGGGGCTGTGTACCTGTTACAGAAGATTTGTGAAAGGTTTTGCCAACATCGCTGCGCCGTTGCATCAACTAACGGAAGGAAGAAGGCCGTACGTCTGGACTCCAGACTGTGATACCGCTTTCCGAAAATTGAAGTCCGCCTTGTGTACAAGCCCTATCTTGGCGTATCCTCAGCAGAATGGGAAGTTCGTGTTAGACACTGATGCCAGTAACGTCGGCATTGGGGCTGTGCTGTCCCAAGTTCAAGGCGGTGAAGAAAGAGTCATCGAATATTACAGCAAGATCCTGACGAAGCCAGAGAGGAACTATTGCACCACCAGGAAGGAACTACTTGCGATAGTGAAGGCCGTGGAACACTTCCACAAGTACTTGTATGGGCAAGAATTCCTTATCAGGACAGATCATTCGGCACTTTCTTGGTTACTTCGAATGAAGAACGCGGAGGGACAGACGGCTAGATGGTTAGAAAGGCTTCAGCAGTATCACTTTAAGGTGCATCATCGACCGGGACGACAGCATAACAACGCTGACGCTAGGTCCAGAAGACCTTGTGGGGATTGCAAACACTGCAGACGAGTTAAGGACCATGAGGACATGGTGGATATAAGAGTCACTTCTGTCCAGCCAGAAGACGAATGGACTGTTGAAGGCCTTCGGAAGCTACAGAGGAGCGACGCTGATATCGGACCCATATTGGAATGGAAAGAAGCTGGAGACAGACCGGAATGGCAAGAGGTTGCCGACAGAAGTCCAGCTCTTAAGAATTTGTGGGCTCAATGGAAATCCCTCCAGGTCGAGGACGGGGTACTGAAGAGAGCATGGAAAAGCGCTGATGGAAAGCGTGTCAACTTGCAGTTGGTGGTGCCTCAGGAGAAGATTCCACAGGTCTTGTGGGAGGTGCACAATGGGACCTCTGGTGGACATCTAGGGATGAACAAGACCCTGGAGAAGGTTCGAAAACGGTTTTATTGGGTTAACTGCAGGGAGGACGTCGAGCGGTGGTGTCGGAAATGTGTCACCTGTGCTGCATCCAAGGGTCCTCGTACGAGAACCAAAGGGACCCTGAAGCAATATAATGTGGGAGCTCCATTTGAAAGAATTGCAATCGATGTGGCAGGACCATTCCCAGCTTCAGACGATGGAAACAAGTACATCCTGGTGGCCATGGATTATTTCAGTAAATGGCCTGGGGCTTATGCCATCCCGAATCAGGAAGCCACCACAGTCGCAAGGGTTCTTGTGGACAACTTCATCTGTCGATTTGGTGTTCCCTTAGAACTGCACTCGGACCAGGAAAGGAACTTTGAATCGGGGGTTTTCCAAGAGGTGTGTCGTCTTCTTGGAATAAGGAAAACTCGAACAACACCTCTTCATCCACAGTCTGACGGAATGGTGGAGAGATTTAACAGGACCTTAGAGGAACATCTTTCGAAGGTCGTTTCCAAACATCAGACCGACTGGGACCGACATCTACCACTGTTTCTGATGGCCTATCGCGCGGCAACTCATGAAACTACAAGTCAGACTCCGGCAAAAGTGATCTTCGGGAGGGAACTGCGGCTTCCGTGTGACTTGGTGTTTGGATCACCAAAGGAGGTCCCCAAGGAAACGATGGGTTTCGTAGATGACTTGAGGGAAGCGATACTGGAGACGCATGCTCTGGTGCGGACGAAGATCAACTTGGCGACGGACCGGATGAAGGCCAGGTATGACGTGAGTGCCAATCATGGTGGTTTCAGTGAGGGCGAGTTGGTATGGCCATACAACCCTCAGCGAAAGAAAGGAGTTTCGCCAAAGTTTACGCCATCTTGGGAAGGGCCGTACAAGGTGCTGAAGAGGATCAACGACTTGGTATACAGGATCCAGCGTAGCTCCAGGAGTAAAATGAAAGTGGTACACCTGAACAGACTATGCAAATTTAGTGGCGAAGTGACTGATTGGAACTGATCGGGACGATCATTTCTAAGGGGCAGGCAGTGTAACGCAATGTAAATAGACGAAATAGGATTTAGAATAGAATTGTAGAATTTAGTAAATAAAAAAAGTTTCTAGAAGGTTCTGATAAGGGGAAAGCGGCCGCGATAACGAAACAAACGGCAGATAAGCGTTCCAGAAATTTCGGCATTCCATAAGCCTTATCTGCCGAAAATTCTGGAAGACGCGGGCCGAAACTATAAAAAGGCGGTCAGTTTTCCCTCGAGTCAGTCAGTTAGAATCAGTGCAATTAGTAAGTTAGTAGAAGTGAGTTAATTGTAAATTGTGGTGATTCAAGTTGAGTTCAGTAATAAAGTGGGAATAAATCCATCACGTGTATCAATTCGAACCGATAAGCCCGTAACATTACGATGCAATTGAAATCCAATTTCATTAGAATCTAATGAAAACTAGACTCCAATTGCAAAGTTCACGTAGATGAGGCAAAGCTTGTATCACGGGTTGCATCGCAACATCCATAGCTACAAAAGTCCTCGGCGTGACTTTACTTTCATCTAGTTTTGACAAATGACCAATTAAATGTTCTGTAATTAAACAGTTAAACATACTTAAAATTGAAAATATGTACAACCGCAACCATGGACTAGTTTCGGCCTTCCTTGGCCTCATCAGCATGGTACGATGGTTGTATATATGTGGTTGCATCGTAATAAACTTGTATATATTCGTATATACAAGGCTTATTATCTCAGTATATGCTTTAGAAAATATGAATCCTAGTAAAGCTGTTGGCGCTGATCAAATACCGATTGAGTTTATCAAACTCTTTGATGATTATGATATTCTTCTGTTCAACAACATCTATGTAACAGGCAAAATTCCTAAACAATGGTTATTGTCCACCTTTGTACTCCTACCAAAAAAAACCAAACCCAAGAGTATGCTCATCGCACCTTATGACTTGCAGCCTAAAATAATTTCTGAAAATCACGCATAAAAGAATATATGGAAAAATTAAAGAGGACATAAGCAAAACGCAGTTTGGATTTAGTGAAGAATTGGGGACCAGAAAGGCACTGTTTGCACTTAACGTTCTATTCCAGAGCTGTCTAAATATAAACCAGGATATATTTGCATATTAAATTGACTTTGAAAAGGTTTTTGATAGGGTGAAACATGATAAGTTAAATCAATTGCTTTCAGCAAAAACACTGACTCGGATGACGTTAGAAAAATCAGCAATCCATTTTGGGGCCAAAGAGCTAATGCAAAAGAAGAAACACAACTAACGGATGAAATAGAGATTAGACGTGGAGTACGACAAGGATGCATTTCATCTCCACTCTTATTTAACCTCTACATATTTACCGAAACCCTGAAAAGTAGGAATAACTATAAATGGAGAAAACATTAACAACATAAGGAGTGCTGATGACACCGTTTTACTAACAAACAACTTGAGAGACATACATCACCTTCTAGACAAGCTAAATGATCGATGTAATGACTGTGGGCTAAAAATAAATTTTAATAAAACCATACTAATGGTGATCACAAAATCACTACAAAATCAAAACCTAACAAATCTAACAATAGACAACACCATCATAGAAGATATTTACACATATAGAAATCTAGCAACTTGGATATATCAGTCGGGGAATCAAACAAAAAACTAAGGTCAAGAATAGACACAGCTAGGTCGGTATTTTTAAAAATGAAAAATCTGTTTACCACTCCAGACATCAATATAAGACTCAAAATGAGAATGATGGTCTCTCAAAAAGAACCATACAAGCCCTTGAAATGTGGTGCTACCAAAGAATGTGGCGTATGCCTTGGACAAAAAAGATCACTAATGTCACAGTTCTAAATAAAATGCCAAAAGATTACAAAATCATTAACACCATAAAGAAAAGAAAGCTCCAATATCTGTGCCAGATACGAAGAGGCTACAAATACATATTTCTACAATTGAAAGTTCAAGGGAAAATTAATGACAAGAGGAATGTTGGCAGAAGAAGTGCGTCATGGCTCAAAAACTTAAGAGACTGGTATAACTTCAGCAACCATTCTGAGCTGCAGTTAATAAGATTAAAATAGATAGATAAAATAGATTAGATAGCAAACCTTCCATAGGAAATGCCAAATAAAAAGAAGAAGAAGACAAAGAAGAAGAAGAAGACAAAGAAGAAGAAGACAAAGAAGAAGACGAAGAAGAAAAGAAAGAAGAAGAAGAAGCAACTGGCGAAGAAAATGCCACTCAACAGGAATGCAATTAACGAAGCTTCGCAAAGAAGATACAGAGAATATGTAAACCAAAGGTATGGCTTCAGTAGCCTAACTTCTTTCAGATCTCTAAAGAAAAATTAAATGAGACTATTACACACTGAATATAGCTTATATTTTCTCTACACATGTAAGCAAGAACAAGTTATTCCGAATGGATTTAGACTCAAAGCTCCTTTTTAAAGCCGAATATGTGAAAAAATCCTTGAGAGATGCAGCATGGTTTTAATCAGGGCAAGAGTTCAAAATTTTAGATACCTAATAATCAATTGATTGCATTCCAGTTGATATTCCTGAAGCTGCAAGTGAAATATCGGAGGCATAAAAATCAAATAGCAAATATGAATTTTCTTACAATAAATTTATTAGTTTTTCTAGAAATGGTGGCTTTTTACCGAATGACGTCAAAATTACAAACAAGCAAATTAATTTATTACCACATCAACTTTTTATATGTATATGAGGTAAATAATCATCAATAATTTAAATATTACGGAAATATTTTCCGAGACTTTCTTGTATTCGTAGATTTATATAACTTCACACTACATGCACCATTTCCCTGGATGTTAGAAATTGCGATGATCTAATAAATCATCTTTTTACACCGAATATAATACCAATCGTTCTGTGGGTAATCCTTCGAGGAAGTTCGGGTGAATAAATTTCAAATATATGTTCTATTTGCCGATTGTCCATTCACTGTATCAGCGTCTTTTACATATTTTTACACAATTACAGGCGTATAAAGAAAGCTCCGAGGAAACGATACGTTATTTAAAGCTACGCGAGGTTATTTTTGCATCACGGGCATATACGTTGAACTACAAGAAAATCCTAATTGCGTGTAATTATTATATGAGATATCTATCTCTTTTCCATTATAACGTCAAATGTCTTCAATGCAAAAATGCCCAATTAAGCTAGACATAACCAGCGCTAGGCGCTCCACATGATGCAACTTTATACGTTTTCCTAGGGAAATTATAAGATTCTTACTACTACTTTGTACCGTAGTTTACAACTTAGCGATCTGCTTTTATTCACCATATCGTAATTCTCCAAGTCGAACGATGTAAATTTCAATTAAAGTGCGCCTATCATCTCCGCTTTTCACATATCTTTCGCTAATTATCCAACATACGGGTAATATTTAATAAATATATTTAAGCTAATTAAAAGAAATAACTACACGAGACGGTTAATTATTACATTTGCATCATTTGATCGCATGCCGTAATTTAATTTTTTTTCATAAATTTAGTCATCAAATCTTCGGTTTTTTTTATATATCCCAGTTAAAAACTTTGTTGCTATTGAGATTACTTTAAAAAGTTGCAAAAAAGATTGTCTATAATTAAATTTCCTAAAAAAATATCTTATAAATAATTTTTATGAGGTTAATATTTACTTATCTTTTGTTGGAAAGTTTATCATCTTCAGAGAGATACATACATACATATCTCTCTAAAGATGATAGCTTGGCTATCGAAAAGCGTTAGAGCAACCTTTGTTGTGTTTTTTAATCTTTCTTGGTTTTAAGGGACAAGATAAGTATTTCAATTTTTTTAATTTGACCTCTTTTTAAGGTTGACTTTCTTTGAACAATGTGAAATATAATTTTTTCTGAATATTCGACTGTCAAAATTTCGTCGGTCCCGTTCGAAATTTAGCCTTTTTTTTCGAAATTATATTATTTTCGGTTTTTTGCAAAAATTTAGATCTTTTAAAATCTGAATTTCCAGAAATTTTGAGTGAATTTCCAAAGTTTCTAGAAATTTCAACTTTTTCCTCGAAATACATCTTTTTTTCGAAATTTCATTTATTTCTTTTAAAATACTGTTTTCCCAAAATTCGGCTTTATTCTGAAACTTTATGCCATTTGCATTCAAATATCATTTTTTCTTAAAATAATTATTTGAAAGAAAAAAGCTCGAAATGTTCAAAAAAAAATTTGTAGCAATTCTGAAGAGTTCGAAGTATTACAAATGTTATATTTTGATAAAAATACATGATTTTAAAAAAAAATTAAATAACTAAAAACTTTCTAAATTAAAATTGGTATCTTTAAACAATCGAAATACCTAAAAAAGAGAAATTTTAAAAATGGAAACTTAAAAAAAAGTAGAAAATTCCATAAAGTTTCAATCGAATAAAGATAGACATTTTCAAAAAAAATCTATGTTTGAAAATGTGGAATTTTGAAAATCATAACTTTGAAAGTCACCGTTTTAAAAAAGTAGACATCTTAAAGTCCCTATTTTGGAAAAAAGATGAGATTTTTGAAAATCTTTGAAATACTCGAAAAAAGCAAAATTAAAAAAAATAAAATGTTCAAAATGAAATTTAATAAAAGAATTAAAATATTGGTAAAAGTCCAAAATTTTTAAAAAGGTCAATCCATCCTGAAATTTGTTTAAAAACTTTCAAATCTCAACTTTAATTTTTGGAAAAATTTCGAAATTTTAAGTTCAACAAACTCGAAACAAAATAAAACATAGAATTGATTAAATTTAATTTGGAAAATTTAATTTATAAAGATGTAAAGTAGCTATTCTGAAAGTGGTCAAATATCGAAGTTCTAACAAAAAAAAATCGGAATTTTGGAATAAAATGGGAATTTAAAAAATGCAAATTTAAAAAGAAATCGAAATTTTGAACTTTCTACTTTGAAAAACAAAGAATAAGGAAAGTTCCAAGTATTCAAAACTAAGAAGAAATAAAAGAACAACATTTCTTGCAGTCGAAATTTTGGAAAAGTTAAAAATTTCGATCTTTGTTGAAAATTTTAAATGTCAAAAAAAGATTGTAATTTCTAAAAGAAATGTCAAAACTTCGAAAGGAAATTTTAAAATTTTCAACAGAAATTCCAATTTTAAGAGAAACAAGTAGAATTTTTAAGAATATAGTCGTACTAAAGCACTGAACTAAACACTGTGGCTTGTGATTACCACATCGGCAATTAAATAAATAATTACGCGATACGTATTTCGCCAGCAGAACTGGCATTCTAAAAAGATTAGCATAAGATGCATCGACGTCATCTGCATTGAAATTCAAATCGATACTGGCGGTCTGTTTTATATATATATATATATATATATATATATATATATATATATATATATATATATCATTGCATTTTGAAATAAATGTCCAAATTTTGAAAATAAGGCGAAATGTGAAATTAAAATTTCCAGAATCAAATTATACCAAATCGAAATTTAAAAAAAGAAAGACAAATATTTGCAAAGGTGGCAAAATTTTGACAGAAAAAATAATTTTTGAAAGAAAATCCTAAAAAATAGAATTTTGAGAATAAAGTCGAAATTTTGATAAAAGCGAATTTAAACTAATTTTAAGAGAAGAATTTGAAATTTCTAGAAAGTTAAATATCGAATTCTGGGACAAAAATAAAAATATCGAGAAAAGGAAAAGGGCAAACTTTAAGAAACCAGTCAAAATTTCTGACAAATCAAATTCTAAAAGATCAAAACCTTCAGAAAAAAAGGATGTCAGTAAAAATAACGCAATTTTGAAAAAAAAAAAACAGAATCTCGAGCAAATGGTCAACATTTCCAGAAAAACTACCATCTGAAGCAAAAGATCGAAATTTTCCGCAAAAAATCAAATTTTATGAAAAAAAGTACAATTTTGAGAATAATCATTTTTACGAAAAAAACCAATCTTAAAAAGTCAAAATTAAAAAAAAAAGACAAATTTAGAGAAAAAATATTTAGATTTTCGGGAATACACATACAGGATTGGATTTTACGATATATTTTAAATTTTCGAAAAAACTCGAATTTTGAGAGAAAATATCGAAATATCGATTTTATAAATTCGTTTTTTTTCTGGAAATTTCGATTTTCTTTACATCTTGAAAAACATAAATGATGAGTTTACAAAACAAAAATACGAAATTTTAAGAAAAAGATCAAACTTTCGAGAAAAAGTTCTAAATTTACTTAACGCTCGAAATTCTTTAGAGAGTCAATTTTACCAAAACTGAACAAAGAAGGAATTTTGACAAAAATAAAATTTCTCGAATTTTTTCTCGAGTGTTTGAATTAGAGCAAATGTGCGCCCCGATATGTCCCATCCTCAGTCAGAAAATGTCCAATATTGAGATGAAGGTCGAAATTTTGAGAAACAAGTTGTAATTTCCAGAAAGTCGTATTTGAATTTTAAACAATTCCAGGAAAATTTTTCCATGAATTTTGGTCTTCTTACAAAATTTCCAAGAGAAATCATTATCAAAATTTCCGGATAAATATTTTTAGTTTTTTTATTAAGAGATCGATCAAATTTTGAGGAACGAAATTTGAATGGAATTTTCCCCAAAAGTTACAACTTATCCTTGTTCAAGAAGGCGGTTCATCGCCATCTATCCTTCGGCATCCTACTCGCAGTGTTCTGAAAGCATTCCGAGTTGATTAAACTTTTAAAAAATCTTGATAAACAAGCCGAAATTGACAGAAAATCAAAATTTAAACAAAAGTCAAAATTTTCGTAAAATAAAACGATAAATTTTCAGATAAAAATTCGAAATGTTGAGCAAGTCGGATTTCGATTAAATAAATCGAATTTTAGAAATAAATTTCAAGTTTTAAAAAAAAATGTGAAAAATAACGAATATTAAAAGAAGTCGAAATTTCTAGAAAATGTCGATTGTCAAAGAAGGACGGATTTTGACGAATTTCAGGAAAGGTCTCCTCAATTCAATATAAATTTCCGCTTAGCTAATGCGCAAGGGGGCAAGCGCCCTACCCTGCCCTATTCTAACTACGTCTATGCCTAGTTGTGTTCTTGTAAACCCTCGACACACGTCTGGAACCTTCGAGTATTTTTGAGGCTATCCAGCTTTCCAATAGTTTCTAACAATGAACATCTAATCAACATATTTTATCTTCACACTACGTTCCCATGTCACTTTTTTTTTCTCAAAAACTGATTTAGCACGAAATAAAACAGAAATTCCAAAAAAATTAATAAACCTAGATAGTCTAAGAAAATAGTTAATTGGTCTGACGAATACTACAACGGAAATTCTAAATAATAAGAAATTGAGCATTTACAAAATAAATGTTCGATGTTCGAACAGTCTGAACTATTTGCCTTCGGACCATATTAACTATTTGTCACCAATTAACTTTTCCTTTATGAAAAACGCCCAAACTCATATTTTCTAACATATTGGCCCAAACATTTAATTTCTCAGTACTCTTAGAGAAAGACTCCCCAAATGCCCAAATTATTATCAAACTATTCGACAATGGTTATCAATGGAGAAAAAAAGATTAATAAACAACACGTTGTTTAGAAAATGCCTTCTTGCAGCATTTGTTTTATACTCATAGATTCACGAAACTCACGTCTATAATCGTATTCGGATAATAAAAATTTATACCAGGATTGTAGTCCCTAGGTGAACTACAAATGAGCGACCATTATAGTTATATGTTACATGGGAGTCATAGATTACACGCGTTTGTAAAAAAAAATCCCGTTGAAGCCTCCTCAGAACAGGAAGCAATGAAAACGGAGATTTTTAAATGTCGACTCCTCGACACCTAATATGTCAGGTGTGGTACCAAAACGGAAACAATGAGGCATTCTCCGCGGTCGAAGTGGTAACCAATAGTTGTCTCAGTCGATTAATTAAAAGTCGATAACCGGCGAGAAAAAGGGAGAAAACTTCCACGCAATGGAGTTGTGGTGTATGAACTTGGCGACTCGTTTTACCTAATAGGGCAAAAGCAGTCTTTAATTACATCATAATTCAACGTGGAATGTGAAAAGTTTGCTGAAAATTCATTTATATGGGGGATGTATTGGAAATATTTGGAATGCTGAAATCAACTGCATCGAATACCTATCGATTAAGGAATCCAATAAAAATATCCTAAATTTTATTTCAAGTGCCAGCTGTTTATCATGATTTCTAATTCCCATGCATATTATAGAAAAATACAAGTGGTTGGTGAAACCAAAAACGTACACCCACCGATGATTTGATATCTTAAACTAGATATTTTGTCTTTTTTTTGGAAATCCTAATTTTTAATTAGTTTTGGCATAAAATTCCAAATTCCAGGAAAAAAAGCGAACATTGGACACAATATATCTACTTTTCTCTCAAAATCTCCAGTTTACAGTCAAAATTGTAAAAACGAAAACGTTACTCAAAATTTCGACTTTATTATCAAAATGTCGACTAATATTTTCAATTCTCAACACATTAAAGCGAAAATTTTTGCTTTTTGTTTTTTCAAAGTGTTGCATTTTCAGTTAAAATGTTGGGTTCTATCTCAAAGAATGTTTTTTCAATATTTTGAGGTTCCAGTGAAAAAGTCGAAGATTTGGCGCGAAACTGGATTTTTCTAATGTTTTCTCAAAATCCTAAACTGAACGTTGAAATTGCAAGGGAAGTTTTAAGAGAAAATTATTCGATTTTTTTTTCGAAAATTTTGGCTTTTTACATTACAAAAGTTGAAATACAAATCTTGTCCCCTGAAACCAACAAAGATTAAAAAACGCAACAAAGGTTGCTCTAACGCGTTTCGATAGCCAAACTATCATCTTCGGTATCTCTCTGAAGATGATAGCTTAAAACACAACAAAGGCTCTAGCACGTTTCGATAGCCAAGCTATCATCTTCGGTATCTCTCTGAAGATGATAGCTTGGCTATCGAAGCGTGCTAGAGCAACCTTTGTTAAGTTTTTTAATGTTTCCTTGTTTCAGGGGACCAGATTTGTATTTCAGTTTTTAAAGATAACCAAGGACCAGTCGGTTCCACCAAAAAATAAATTTTACATTACATTTTCAAAATAAATATTTTCAGGTTTTGTCGAACGTTTTCGAAAACCGATTTTTTTTTCAAAAGCCATTTTTATCAAGATTTCGACATTTCGACTTTTAGAAGTTACGATTTTTTTAAAGCTTTGGCATATTTTCAAATTTTCGATTTTCTTGGAGAATTTAGAAGTTTTTAAAATTCTACTTCTCTTAAAGTGCTAAAAACATCTTTTTCTTTCAAAAGGTTCACTGTATCTGTTATAATTTTGAATGTTTGTTTTCAATTTCAGCTCTATTTTTCAAAATTTCCAGCTTTTTTTACTAACTTTTAATTTTTTGTAAATTTTAATTTTCTTTTTCCACTTTTTTGAAAATTTTTATTTATTAAATTTTGGAATTTTTCCAAAATGTCTAATTTTACAAAATTTTTTAAACTTTTCGACATTTTTTAAAATTTCATTACATTAAAATTTCGACCTGTTTATTCAATCTTACAATATTTCCGTTTTTTCTTTCCATTAACCTGCAAATCTCGGCTTTCTTTAAACTTTTAATTTATTTTGAAAAATAAAAGAAAGCTTTAAACATTTCAACCTTTTTCGAAAATTGCCTCAAATATATACAAAATTTCAGCTTTTTTGAAATTTCCAATTATTTTTCAAAATTTCGCAAACGTTTCAAAAATTTTAATTATTTTTGGGAACCTTGACTTTTTTTGTAAATCTTAACATTTTTGAAGATGTCAGCTTCATGAAAATTTTGGCATTATTTAAAAATTGGATACTTTTTCGAAATTTTCAACTTTTTCAAAATTTTAACTTCACCTGCCTTTAACAGTTCAACATTTTTAGAAAATTTGGACATTTTTTAAAATTTTTTCGTTATTTGAAAATAAGAATTTTGGTTTTGTCCAATCTCGACATTTTATTTAATTACTGCTTTTTGTAAACTTACAATTTTTTTACAAATTTTAAATTCCTTTATTTATTTTTCTTTTTGAATGTTACCGTTTTGTAAATGTCGTAATTCTTTCAATTTTAATTTGATTTTTGATAAATTTGATTTCTGTTTAACATTATAGGCCATTTCTTCGAATTTCTGTTTATTTTTTTAAAATTTGCAACTCTCGTCAAAATTTGATTTTTTTTAAAACTTGTTAGTGCGAACCTATTAACACGGTTGAATCTTTAAAAAATTTCAATTTTTATTTAAAGCCTCGAAATGTGTTTACAATTTTGGCTTATGTAAATTTTCGAATATTTTTTTTCATTATGACCAGTTTTAAAATGTTCCATTTTTTTAAAATGTCGACACCTTTTTGAAAATTTTGACTTTTTTTGCAAATTTTAATTTATGATATTGTATGGTATTGTAGTCAAATTATAAAAAATCGAAATTTAAAAAAAGAAAGATAAATATTAGAAAAGGTGGCAGAATTTCGACAAAAAAAATTTTTTCGAAATAAGAGTCTAAAAAGTAGAATTTTGATAAAGACGAATTGAAACTAATTTTAAGAGAAAAATTCGAAATTTCTAGAAAAGTTGAATATCGAAATTTGGGACAAAAATAAAAAAATCGAGAAAAGGGTAAACTTTAGGAAACCAGTCAAAATGTAAGAAATATCAAACTCTAAACGATTAAAATCTTCGGAAAAACCTGATGTTAATGAAATTAACGGAATTAAAAAAAAGGAATCTCCAGAAAGCAGTCGAGATTTCTAGAAGAAAAACGTCGAAATTTTTCGGAAAAAATCAAATTTTATGAAAAAAGTACAATTTTTAGAATAATCGTTATTATGAAACAAACGAATCCTGAAAAAAAAAATTTAAAAAAAGGCGAGAGACGAGATGTTTTACAATTTTCAGTTAATGTCGACTTCTTTTTGAAAATTTTGACTCTTTTGAAAATTTTAATTTATTATATTATAACAAATTTTAGTTGTGGAGTTCGTATTAGTGATTTTGTAAGGGACTCTCTAGAAAGATCTGATAATAGGAAGCGGCCACGATAATGAATCATACGTCAGGTAAGCCCTCCAGAAATTTCCGCAAGCGATAATCGTATCTGCATGGAGATCCGTCTAGAAAACCAGAAGGGTATATATATGCGAATTTCTCAGTCAGATAATTAAAGAATAAGTTTATTAATTAGATAATGAATCATACGTCAGGTAAGCTCTCCAGAAATTTCCGCAAGCGATAATCGTATCTGCATGGAGATCCGTCTAGAAAACCAGAAGGGTATATATATATGCGGATTTCTCAGTCAGCTAATTAAAGAATAAGTTTATTAGTTAGTCAGTTAATTAGTCAGTTGGTAAGTCCGGTTAATTATTTAGCCAGAAATGAATAAGTTAGTGAGTTAATTAATTAAACAGTGTTAGTGAATTATAATTGTAGTGTTCCAAAACCAGTTTGGAAATAAAGTGTTACAATTCACGAATTTTTAATTTTCGAACCGCTAACGCGCAAAAATATTCATATCATTGACTTCGTTTTTTTTTTAATTTTTGACTTTCCTTAAAATTTTATAATTTTTGAAAATTTTGATTTTAAAATTTCGAACTTTTTTAAAACAGAATTTTTTTAGAATATTGATATTTTTGAAAGTTTTGATTATTTTGTCCAGTTGCCCATTTTTTTAAATCTCGTCCATTTTGCAATTTTTGTTTTCCAATATCTATAAATTTCGACTCTCTTCAAAATTTCGATTATTTTTGAAAAATTCAACTTTTAGTCCATTTATCAGAATTTTAACGTTCATTTTATTTCTCAAAATCTTTCAAAATTTTTATTTTTTTTTAAATTCAAATGTAACATTTTGACCACAGTTTTAAAAAATTTCTCCACTTTTCTAAATGTCGACTTAAAAAATTATAGAAATTTTTGAAAATTTTGCCGCGTCAGTATTTCAATTTTTTTAATTTTTCTAAATATTTATATTTTTCGAAATTTCGACTTTTAAAAATCCTTACTCTTTTAAAAATTCTTATTTTCCTTAAAATGTTCTAAAGTAAACCTGAAATTTTAAAAATTTAGCTTCGAATGGCTTCTTTTCGAAATGAAATTTCCTAAATTTTAATCTCTAATCCTACCAAAATTTTTACTTTTTTTTTAATTCAAATGTAAAATGCAAAATGTAAAAATTTTGACCACAGTTTTAAAAAATTTCTCCACTTTTCAAAATATCGACTTATAAAATTCTAGAAATTTCTAAACATTTTGCCACCACCAAATTCTTACCTTATTTTGAAAAATTCGTTTTTAAAAAAATCGATTTTTTTCAAAAATTATGCCTTTTGCTAATTATGGAATTATTTGAAAAATTTTTATGCTTTTGAAATCAATTTTTTTCAAAATTTCAGCTTGTCTGTCAAATTATCAAATTGTTTTCAATATTTCGCTTTTTTCCAAATTTTTTAACTAATTTGAAAAAAATTTCAAAAATTACTCTTTTTTTTTAATTTTTGAACTATTTTTTTAAATTTTAATTTTCCTTTTAAAGTTTTGACTTTTTAAAAATTATACCAATAATAATTGATTTTCTGAAAAATTTCATATTTTCGTGTATTTATCAACATTTCGATGTTACTAAAAATTTTCATTTTGTTCAAAAATGTTTTACCTATTTGAAAATTTTATTTTTTATGAATTTTTAAAAATTTTTCAACATTTCTACGTTTTGTTTTCTCAATTTATTTAACATTTCTTCGGCCCAGTTTGGAAATATTTAAATTTTTATGGTTAGTTTTTTTATATTTTCCTAATTTATCAAAAATACAAAATTTTTATTTTTTCCATATCTAATTTTTGGTCTCCTATTTTTCATTATTCCTATTTTATGTAAAATAAACTAACCTCTTAATTTGTAAACTGTCATGAAATGACGTTTTCAATAAATTTAAATATCACGTAGTCGCATTTCAAAAATTGTTTAGAAAATTGTCAACAAACCATAAAAATTTAAATATTTCCAAACTGGGCCGAAGAAATGTTAAATAAATTGAAAAAACATAATATTTCCGGTCAATAAGGGTCTACCATGAAGAATATTTCTACGTTTTTCAAAATTTTTAGGTTTTCCAAATTTTAAGATTTTATTTTTTTTTCGGCTCCCAAAATTTGACATTTTTTTAATTCCTGTCAAACTCAACGCTTTAACAAATTTGGAATGTTCTGTAGCTCGCACCATTTTTCTAAATTTTTGAACATTTTCAAAAATAATGTTAAATTTTAAAATGTTTTGATTTTTTTTTAATACTGATTCATTTATTTTAGTTATTTAAAACTAAGGAACTTTTTAAAAATCTTAGCGACATTTTGTTTAAAATTTTCAACTTTTTGTCTATTTATCAAAATCTCGACCTTTCAAAAAAGTTCTACTTTTTTAAACTTTTATTTTTTATGAAAATTTCGACACTTTCCAACCTTTTTGAATCGTTTCAAAATTTTATAGCTTCAAACTTTTAAGTTACCCATAATTTTGACTTTTTCAAAATTTCGACTATTTTTAGTTGTCCACTTTTATGAAAATTTAAATTTTGCTTTTAAATTTCGACTTTACTTTTTTAAAAACGTCGACATATATGAAAATTTCTTTAACTATCCAAAATTTCAAGTTCCTCAAAAACTTTAAATATTTTGAAAATTTCATTTTTTAAAAAGTTTTCAATTTTTAGAATATTATGCCATCTTTTAAATTTTTGATTTATTTGAAAAGTTCCAATTTTTTTTTAAAAAACCGACTTTTTTTAAAAATTTCCTTTTTTTGCAAATCTCGACTCTGCAAAAGTTTAACTTTTCGTCTATGTATCAAAAATTGACATTTTTTTAAATGTTTGAAGAATTCGCTATTTCAAAAATTACATTATTTTTTCAAAGTGCTGAATATTGTTGCGCGTTATCGGTTCGAAAATTAAGACTTCGTGATTTGTAACACTTTATTTCCAAATTTATTTCGGAACACTACGATTATAATTGACTTAACTAGAAGATTATCTATCTGACTATCGGACTAACTGACTAACTGAGAGAAAGACGATCGGGTATTTCTACCGTTCCGGTTTTCTAGAACCAACATCCGTACAGATAAGATTATCGTTTGCGGAAACGTGTGGAGCGCTTAACTGCCGTATGATTCATTTTCTCGGCCGCTTCCTATTATCAAATTGTTTCTAGAGAGTTCCTTACACTACACAATCACTAATACAAATTTTATACCTACATTTACAATATTTTTAAAAATTTCAATCTTTTTTTAAATTTTTGTTTTCTTAAAAGCTTTGCCTCTTTTGAAAATCTGGACTTTCGGCAAAATTTTAGTTTCCTTGCATTTATAATAATTTCAATTTTTTTCAAATTTCGATTCTCTAAAATTTCATTTTAACTGTCGACAATTTTTTAAATTTTCTCCACTTACTTTCCAAAATTTCGACTCTTACAATAGTTTGAATTTTTTAAAAAATAATAAACACTTTTCGAAATTTTTCGAATATTTTGAAAAATTTGCTTAAAAATGTTTCCAGTTTTTTATTTGAAAATTACGCCAGTTTTTAATTTTTTTTAGTTTTTCTAAAAGTGTATTTTTTTAGAAATTTTGATTTTCTAAAATCCTTATTTTTTTCAAAATTTCGATTTTCCTTAAAATGTTGTAAAGTAAACCTGAAATTTTAAAAATTTAGCTTCGAATGTTTCTTTTCGAAATGAAATTTTCTAATTATTTGGAGCTTATCATAAAATGCAGCCACTAAGTCGAAATTTGAAGGAAAGAAACCGAAATCTAACAAAAAGTCTAATCTCAAGGAAATCCTCATGGTTTCTAGAATCAAAGAATCAAACGTATTTGAAATTTTCAACTAGATCTTATAAATGTAAAAACTTTTGCCAATAACATTTTTCGATTTCCAAAATATATTTTTTTTTTAAGGGTTGACTTTCTAGTTTCGACTCGAAATTTCAAAGTTTTTGTTAGAACCTATTTCAAGCTAGAATTTGAAACTTTTCCGGAATTAAAAAATCTGAATATCGAGAAAAGTCGAAGGTACAAATTTCAAATTCTAGGAAAATTTTTGAAAAAATATCCTTTTTAAAGTAACTTTCTTTTTATTCATATATTTTGTTTCGACGCAAAATTATGTGATTATGATTAAATTTTCCCCAAATATTTTGAATCCTTCTAGAGACTTCTATAAATTTTTGATGTTTTGTTTATACTTTTTTTTGCTGAAACGAACTGGTTCTTAGTTATCTTTAAACATTAAAATACAAATCTTGTCCCCTGAAACCAAGAAAGATTAAAAAACGCGTTTCGATAGCCAAGCTAACATCTTCAGAGAGATACTACGCATCAGAGCAAACTTTGTTGTGTTTTTTAATATTTCTTGGTTTTAGGTGGCAAGATTTGTATTTTAATTTTTGCTTTAAACCTTGAATTTTTGTTGGAATCTTAACATTTCACCTATAGTCACTCCAAATTTGGATGTTGTTCTTGAAATGTCAACTGTAACCTTGAAATGATATCAATTATGTCATGAAAAAGATCGAATTGTCCTGAAAAGGTTTTAATGTCAGCAAAAATTAAAAATTTGGAAGCAACCTCATTTTGAAGTTTGCACAAGGAAGCGCAGATCGATGGTTCTTATACCAAAAACTTTTTTACAAAATGTTTACCTTTTTCAAAATTTCGAATATAGAATTAAATTTTCGAATATAATTTTAAAACCTTGATTTTGTTGGCGTTTCTTTACTCACATCTTTCATCTCTAGTGTTGAAATTAAACAAAACTAAAAATTCCAAGTTTAGACTTGCCGTTTTGAAAAAGTTGGGATTTTGAAAAAAAAAAGTTTCTAAAAATGGTAACAGAATTCTAAAATTTTCTACTCTAAATTCGAAATTTCGCCTTCTTTCTTTGACACTTTACCAGGTTTTTTTCTTTCGAATTATCGACTTTAACTCCTAAATATATCTCCACATTGTTCTTTAAATTTGTATGGAAATTGCAGCTTTAGAGTTGAAGCTTATTAAACAAAAAGATATAATTTCTCATTTTAAACTGGACATGTGAAAGCATGACACGTCCTAGCCTTAAAGCTAGTGCCCTAGGAATAGGATACTGTTGCGCGTTATCGGTTCGAATGATTAACACTTCGTAAATTGTAACCACTTTATTTCCAAACTGAGCTCGGTACAATTGTAACTCAGTAACACTGTTTAATTAATTAACTTACTAACTTACTCATTGACTAACTAACTAACTGAGGGAAAGCCGACTTCCTTATATAGGTCCCGCTTCGGGTTCTAGAAGGAACAAGCAGATAAGACTTATCATTTGCGGACATTTCTAGAGCACTTATCTGCTGTTTGATTTATTATCGCGGCCACTTCCCCTTATCAATTTTTTTTAGACATTTTCTTACTAAATTCTACAGTTACATTTTGTTACAATACTCAAGGAACCAAAGGTTATATTCTATAAATTGTGAACGTAGAGTAGAATTGGTTCGAATATTTTCTGGAATCTAAGTTCGCACAACCTGTTTGTGGCAGTAAATGGATACAAAGACATTTCGTTTCCTTAGTGAAACTAATTTTACTTGCTCTGAAAGAACTTTACAAATAAAAAAAAAGTCGAGTAGTCCTCTACAGTTAAATAAATGAATAGGCGCACAGCGAAAGAAGAGCACAAAGTTATCCCTTTTAACAAGTCTCTGAACTGGATCTGCACTCAGTGAAGCACAACACACAGACATGTTTGAGAATTAACAGTCGAGATTGTATTTAGGAATGCAGAGATGCGGTCGTTCGAACTGTGTCTTCTCTTCTTTGTTGCATTTAATTCCTTCTGTCATCGGACTGTGATTATCTGCTTCTCGGCTAACTTATATTGCTTACGTGTTGTAATGGGCCCAACGTGTTATGGAATAATCCAAAGTTAAAGATTTTCGATTTTGATTTGTTAATATTTGATCGGAATACGGGCTCATCAAATATTTTTACTTTAAAAGAGGTTCCTCCTTCTCTAAATTATGTTAAAAGTTTGCAAAATCTAAATAGTGGAGGCTAGTTGAGTTCGCACAATTAAAGTTCTGTACCAATAGTACAGTCAACAGTCAATAGGTCAACTATTTTTAATTTTGAAAATTGAAATGTATCTAAATTTTGTGCGAGTAAATTAAAAAACGAAGATTGTCTATTCTCAAATAGACAATCCTTTATGCAGTCAATTGCCACATGTATAGGAGGTGGAGGGAGGGGGAAGGCAACATCACCTAAAAATTTTCCAATTCTTTAAAAAAAAGTCAAAATTTTCAGAAAAAGTTTTTTCAGTAAAGACTGAAAAAGTGAAAATTTTAAAAAACTTTGCGTTTTCGAAAAAGAGCAAGTTTTCGAAAAAGTCGATTTTGGAATAGGTTCAAGTTTTCGAAGAAGAAGAAATTTGAAGAAGAGTCCAATTTTCCAAATCAAAATTTTTTGATAAATGTTAAAATTTTTAAAAAGTTCAAACCTTCTCGAAAAGTAACATTTAAAAAAAATATCAGAGAAAAGAGGATAAAATTGTCCAATTTTAGAAAAAAAAGGTTAACATTTTTATAGTCGAAGTTTAACAAAAAAAGTTAAACAATCGAAACATTGAGTCAAAGTAAGATTTAAAAATATGTTGAAATTTCCAAAAAATCAATTGATTCAACAATTTAAAAATTTTATGATCTTCACAAGTTTATTAAATTGATGGTCTATTAGAGATTCCTTACGTTGTGCGTTTTTGAGTTAAGAACTAGGAACCAAATGCTCATCTGCAGATTCCATTGCTCATTGAATCTGACTCAGAACCCAAGGAAAATGGATCGACGTCAAGTAGGATCAAGCGGGGTAATTGTAAAACCGGGATTAATGATGGAAATTATAAACTGTGATGTTTAGTTCAGTTGGATAAACTTTTATCCTAAAAAGCAAAATAATTAGAGCATTTTATGTGAAAAGGTGCAAATATTTTTGAAATTCGATTCAGAAGTGCTTAAGCATTATTTTGATAAAATTTGGAAAGTGAAATTATATACTGATAAATACTCCTAATAAACATAGTATAAATTAACAAACAGCATTGCCATTTGAGGTTATAAAGGCTTGTAGATAATTTGAGACAGTGTTTACAATTGTCCCAGTAAATCCAATCAATAGGAGAAATTGGAAACACAACATGACGGGGCAATTGTGGGTCTCTTTTCAATTTTACACAGTATTATGGTTCGCAAATACGTTAGAGTCCCTGCTTTCTCCATTGAGGACCTGGATGTAGCTGTTTCAGACATGATAAACAAAAGCAAAACATATCGAGAAGCTCAAGAGACATACAATATACCGATTTGTGTTATTTTTCATAGAATAAATGGTAGGAAGTTTCCACTTAATAAAATAGGAGCCGGGCCTTTGCAAGCGCTTTCTACGGATGTCGAAGAAGAAATTGTTAAATGTCTAATTGTTGGATCTCTTATGGGATACTTTTGTGACAAAAAAGAACTGCTTCAATTAATAGTTGAATACGTGTCGTGTCTGTAAATAACATCAAAATTCCTTTTAAATACAATAAGTCAAGCCCAAATTGGTGCTTTTTATTTCTTAAAAGACATCCTCAGCTGTCCAAAACCAAAACATTTGCAAAAATTGCGTAAGGCTGCGAGAAATTCCGAAATATTCTATGATTTCTATGAACAATTGAAGACAGTGATGAAAACCTCTAAATTAGCAGCACCAGAAAAAAAAATGTTTCATCGTTAATGCTGACGAAACTGGCTTTTTTACCGATCACACGCGAGTAAAAGCTATTGGTGAAAAGGGTAAAAGTCTATCAAGAGTATCGGGGGGTTCTGGAAGAGAATTTGACTGCGTTTGAGCTTGCCTCTTGATAGCAAATACATTTTGCCCTCTTCCCCTAATTGTCTTTAAAGATGCAGCGGTCCAAGCTCGATGGACTAATGAAAAAGCATGTCCCGGAACGCTATATACAGCTTCAATGAACGGTTGGATAAAGGAGCCACAATTTTTACATGGTTTCTTGCGTCCTTCATTCCACATGTAAAGAAGCTTCGTGAAAAAAAGAAAAGTTTTTGACACCTGTATATTGCCAGTAGGGACCTGTGGCCTAGAAACAATGGTATTGACAAAAAAGACCATGAACCAGCTGAGCGTAATGCAAAATGCGATGGAGCCGGCGATGCTCTGTATCAGTCTGCGGCACAGGCAGAGAAATGAAGATATCCGACAAAGAACTTAAATCCTAAATTTAATAAAACGATTCTCAGATATAAAACGGCATTGGGGCACAGGCAGAGAAATGAAGATATCCGACAAAGAACTTAAGTCCTAGATTTAATAAAACGATTTGCAGATCTAAAATGGCGTTGGGGTGGGACACGTGGCTCGATAAGACCAAAGTAGATGGATGTCTAGAGTAACATATTGGCGACCAAGATAAACCAACCGCAGCGCGGGAAGACCACAAAGAAGATGGGTTGATGGTATAAGGATACAAGCAGGAAATAGCTGGTTTCAGCTAGTACAGGACAGATCAGCATAGAGAAGCATGGAAGAGGTCTACGTTCAGGAGTTCAAGAAACGGCTGAGAAAGAATAAGAAAGACTACAGCCATATCAGTGTTCGCATTATAGAAAAGTCTTTGGCAGAGAAGGTACAATTAGAAAAGTTTCCAAGACACCTTACAGACCAAATGCAGCCCCTCGATAAATTTGTTTTTGGCCCAGTTAAAACCAAATAATGGGGTAAAATATTAGTTAAGTATGGAAAAACACAGACGGGAAAATCTTCTGGACGCGTACAAAGTCCAAAATTTCCGAATTATTAAGGGAAGTTTGGATGTCTGGCATTACTTCTGCCAACATCGCCTCTAGATTTGCATTAATTGGAATTTACCTGTATATGCAACAAAATTTCCAGAGGGTGAGTTTGACTCCATTCCTTTGCAAACATATAAAAAAGGGTTTTTGACACTACTACCCAAAAGTGTCATTGCATTAGATGTGCCAAGCTCTTCTTCTAAACCATAAAAGACAATTGATCCCACTAACTTGCAAATAGCAAATGTTGTAGACATTTTTTGTAGCAGTATCAAAGATTTAAATAATACCCTGGAGGGCTGCATGAATTTGTAGTCTAGGTTGCATTCTACTTGCATTGATGAAGTATGTCAAAATAGGTGCAAAAAAGTAATTTCTCTATTAAAGCATGCCAAATATGGCGAGATACTAACCACAACTGAAGCCCTACAGAGATTGAAAGATGCCGAAGAGAAAAAAAAAGCAATAACTAAAAAACACAAAATTGGTAAAAAACAAAAAGCAGCAAACCTACAAAAAAGCTAACAATTACAGAAAAAGCCAAATAGTAAATTCATTAGACAGTGACGATATTGACGAAAATGAATCAGTTCAAGATGAATCCGATGATGATGTTCCATTTCCTGGTTCACAATCGCCAATTCAAAGGGAAGCAGAGAATGCTTTAATTTATTTTTATTTATTTCGAGGGTTTGCAGCTGAGAGTTGCTACTTCTTGCATCCTCGACGCCATCGGTTTTGCTTCTCCCAATCAGATTGTTGGAGTCCTCTAACTGCCATCTCCGCTTTTACATTTTGGATACATTTTTTTCTCGGAGGGGGGGGGGGGCTTTTTTTATTTCACTCAGTCGGCACCCAATTTCATACTTTAAAGGGTATTCGTTCTTCATTCAAACACAGTAGCTGTCCGCACCATTTGAGTTGTTTTTCATCAATGGTATCAATTATAGTGTCTGGCGTGACCATTTTGCTTCGGATCTCCTCGTTCCTGACCTGGTTCTGTAGTGTCAACCCACAGTATCTCCTCCAGTATGACATTTCGGCTGATAAAAGTTTGATGGACATTTTGCTATTTATCACCCAGGCCTCTGACCCATATGTTATTGCTGTTTCAGTTAATGTTTTATATATGTTTCTTTTAGCTTTGTGTGTCAAGCTTGTTGTTCTACAGAACTAAATGCAGCGCTTTAATCATATTCCTCCCTTTACAAACCTTTTTCATTATGTCCTTGTCATCTTTCCCGTCCTTCCTTATTAGGACTCCCTTTTATTATTATCCTCTGTCCTATTTTTATATCCTCCCCTTTTCTTCTATGACCATGTAATTTGCCTTTCTATGTTGACTTCTAGTTCCCATTTTGTGCATTCCTCCATAAGATTATCCAACATTTACGTCATATCCTGTTCGTCTTCGGCTAGGATTACTTGGTCGTCCGCAAGAAGAATTGTATTGGACTATTGTCTACTGTTATTCCCATAGGGCTACATTTTTTTTGTTCACTGTCTTAATGCTATGTTCAAATAGATTTTGAATAAGCTAGGAGAGAGACAGCAGCCTTGATTTAATCCCTTTTCTTATAAGAATGGAGGTGCCACTGCATGGCCATTTGTGACAGTTACCAGGTTCTCTGCCACGCTCTGGGTACAGGGCTTTCATAGCTGAGATGTATCTTTTGCTCACGCTTAATTGTTCCATGGCCATCCACAGTTTTTAAAAGGAAACCTAGTCGTATGCTTCACGCAGGACTACAAAGGTGACATGGAGTTCTCTCCCTCGTAAGAGTTCCTTTTTCTGCTTCAATGTGAAGATGTTATCCACGTAAGACCTTTCAGGTCTAAAGCCGCTCTGTTCTTCGATGTCTGCAATTGCGGTTTTGAGAACCCTTCCGTATAATTTGCCAATTGATGATGTTATACTTACCCCTTTGTAGTTCTGGTATTTGCGCCAGTTTTCTTTCTTCTAGATTGAGTTTTGTATATTTTGCAGATTATACCTAGGACTTCTGTAGTAGCATACTGATTAACTCGATAGGTAAATCACCTGGTCCAGGAGCTTTATTGTTTTTCATGTTCTGTAGTGCTGCTTTCACTTCTAGAGAAATTTTTTCGATTTCCTTGTCCGTTCGATCACCTCTACTAAATTTGTGTCAAGATATTCTAGTCGGTTTTCTGTTAATAGCTCGTTATATAATCTTTCCATGCATTCCATGCTTCTCTTGATCTAGATCCTCCTAACATTATGTTTATTTGAGCACATTTTCTATCCCAAGCATGACTTTTTGCCTTTTTCAGGAGCTTCTTGACCATGTATCTATATCTGCTATAATGTCTTTGATCTTCCACATCTTTTTTGCTAAGCCATCTAGGATATAATCACTTTTTCTGCTTTACTATTTCTGTTTGCTCGTTCGTCCACCAATAATTCTTTATTCTAGTTGTATTTTTCTTCCCTATCGGCTCTCTTGCTGCTTCATATATTTTTGCTTTTAATTTTTCGTGCATCTCTTCCGCACCTCCTGTTATTTCATCCCGCAGTTTTTTGGCTAAACATACTTTATGCTTTATATGGTGGAAATATGGATGAAAGCAAAATTGCTTCAATGAATTTTGAGGAGGAGAATGACTTATCTCTTTCAAGACTTAAGAAACAGAAGAAAAATAATGTTGAGCACGTCACGCCAGAATTTAGTAATATAAGAGTAAAGACATTTTTTTGTTCAGTTTGTTGGAGGATGTAGAGATAAAACCAAGTATAGCAATGTCTGCGTTGTCACTACGATTGACGAAGAGGATGGAGAAATTATTATAGCAGGCTTTCATGCAGTCGACGATAAAACACGCTCCTTCCTGAGGACTGACGCATACAGTAGTTCGATTGATATTGATATGATTTCAGAGATTTTGCTGGTAAGCATAGAAGCGTAGAACATCCAAAATTTCTGTTCTCATTTACCCGTACATTTTAGGCAATCATAATAAGTGAGGGGGCAATTGTCAATTGAATTTTTTTCAACAAAAAAACAGCAAAATTCACATATTTAACAATATAAATTAAAATAAAACAACGAACGGTATCAATCACCTAGACACCTTAATTCAATTTTCATTTAGGATAACGAAGCTTAAAACTTTAAACTGCCAAAATCGTACAAAACTTCAAACTGTCAAAATCTTTACAATTACACCATGTGACCTTAAACTAGAAAAAAAATCTGCTCCAATAAAATTATGATTTATCCAGGGGAAATGTTCAAACAATCTCCCGAAAATCTCCAGTTCCAGAAAATCACCTAGACGAGATGCGGTTGCTCTATCTGTAAATTACTTTTAATGAGACAGCAAGTAATTGAAAATACCTCGATCACATGAGCCTATTGATCTTTGGGTACCCCTTGGTGTTTCCTGCACCCAATCGTGAACATGTTTATTACAAATAAGCCATGTTTACCATAAATCGACGCTTCATTAAAAATAACAAATGAGCGTTGGTGGCGTGTGTAGTGGTTGTAAGTCAAGGCCTCCTGCTATTCGGTTTACCTGCTTGCCGTCTCTCTAGTGTTGGGTCCGTACCCCGACACATTCTTAAATACTCACCTATGTATGCAAAACTACCTGTGAAAGACCAAAGAGGTGCTGTCTAGTTAATTTTATAATTCTGGTTTAATCGTTAAAATAGTTGCTGTCATTCATCAAATGTATAATTAGGAAGGAAAAGACCAATTTATCTCTGAATATTTGCGATAACAAACATAGTTTTAGAATAACAGAGTACACTACCTTTTAACATAGAAATAACTATCTTTTCGCTCGTGTTTGAATGATAATGGACATCATGCTCACAGATAAGTTATCTTTTGGCTCACGCCTTATAGTTCGGAAGTTTGCGGGGGAGTAATACATCATGTTTAAAACTGATTGAGTTTAATTTTGCTGTTATCTAACTACAAATGTTCACTACTAAAATATTGCGTGTTGTCAATTTTTCCAGTGTACATTATTGTCAATTTCTCCTGCTTCTCATGTTGCATCTTCTATCGGAGGTTTGCTGTCATCACAGCTATTTTAATCTTATTAACTGCAACTCGAAATAGTTGGTTGTTGTTGCAGTTATACCAGTCTCTTAGGTTTTTGAGCCATGACGCACGTCTTCTGCCAACATTCCTCTTGCCACTAATTTTTCCTTGAACTATCAATTGGAGAAATGTGTATTTGGAGCCTCTCAGTGTGTGGCCCAGATATTGGAGCTTTCTTCTCTTAATGATATGTTCCCATGATTTGTTAATGATTTCGTAATCTTTTCGCATTTTATCTAGGACTGTGACAGTAGCGATCTCTTCTGTGTAGGGGATACGCCACATTCTTCGGTAGCAACACATTTCAAACGCTTGTAGTTTGTCCATATGGTTCTTCTTGTGAGTCCATGCTTCAACTCCATATAAAAGCGTGGAGAATGCGTAGCAATGCAGCATTCTCATTTTCAGTCTTATATTGATGTCAAGACTGGTGAACACTTTTTTCATTTTTAGAAATGCGGATCTGGCTGCTTCTATTCTTGATCTTAGTTCTTTTGTTTGATTCTTCGACTGATCTATCCAAGTTCCTAGATATTTATATCTTTGAACGTTTTCTATGATAGTGTTGTCTATTGCTAGATTTGATTTTGTAGTGATACCATTGGTTTGGTTTTATTAAAATTTATTTTTAGCCCATAATCGTTACATCGATCATTTAGCTTTTCTAGAAGGTGTTGTATGTCTCTAAAGGTGCTTGGTAGTAGAACGATGTCATCAGCATACTTTATGTTGTTAATATTTTCTCCATTTATAATTATTCCTACTGATTCTTCTTTCAGGGTTTCGGTAAACAGCTTCACTGTAGAGGTTAAATAAGAGTGAAGATGAAATGCATCCTTGTCGTACTCCACGTCCAATCGCTATTTCATCCGTTGGTTTGTATTTTTGCATTAGCTCTTTGGTCCCAATATAGGTTACTGATTATTCTCACGTCACCCAAGTCAATGTTTTTGCTGAGAAGCAATTGATTTAATTATCATATTTCACCCTATCAAATCGATGTAACATGCAAATTCATCCTGATTTATATCTAGACAGCGCTGGAATAGAACGTTAATCCAAACAGTGCCTCTCTGGTCCTCAGTCCTTCACGAAATTTTCAATTAGGATTAATTAAATGTCGTTAGCGTTGCTGGGAACCTGATGACAAAGTGCCCCATAAAATTGTGATGCTATTCCAGAACACTCAAAAATTTAACCAAGCAATGCATACTGATCAGATTTTTTTGGGGCCAGCGTTTCAGTAACTAACATCTTCAGTACAAATTCAAATTTCTGATAACACTGATTGAAGTTGCTCCGAGTTTCATCTCATGAATAGTATCAGCTTTTTACAATTAGTTTTTAAATCACTATGTCATGTAGTTGTGGACCACTCAGAAGTGTTCCAAAATATTCATTAGCCTGCATGTCAAGTGAATTGGGCAGACCCAATTTTACTTGACCGTGGCCAGAAATCTTGCAAAAGAAATTCAAAATTTATAACAAATACGAGGTATGTTCAAAAAGCAAGTTGACTATATTTTTATGACACAATATTCATTCATTCATCAACATTTATACTGTCCCCTTTAAAGTAATTCCCCTCAGACACAATGCACTTGTGCCAACGCTTTTTCAAGTCTTCAAAGTACTTCTCATAAGCACTTTTTGGTATAGCCTTGAGCTCCTCTAGCGATGCAGTTTTTATTTCATCAATCGTTGCAAATCTCTGTCTTTTCATGGATATTTTAAGTTTTGGAAACAGGAAAAAGTCGCACAGGGTCAAATCCGGTGAATATGGTGGCTGATGCATGATTGTTGTGTTGTTTTTGGCCAAGAAACCTCTCACAAGCAACGATGAATAATCAGGTGCATTATCGTGATGCAAAAGCCATGAAATATTATTCCACAATTCCGGACGTTTTTTTCGAATTGCTTCTCGCAAACGGCTCATAACTTCAAGGTAATACTTCTTATTGACCGTACTACCTTAAGGTAAAAACTCCTGATGCACTACGCCATGGTAGTCGAAAAAAACAGTGAACAAAACTTTGACATTTTATCGGACTTGGAGTGCTTTTTTCGGTCTTGGCTCTCCTAGGTGCTTCCATTGGGATGACTTACCTTTGGTTTCGACGTCATAACCATATATCCATGATTCGTCACCAGTTATTACCTTTAGAGCAAATCAGGATCACCACTGATGTCATTCAAGAGTTCCTGAGCGATGCTCATGGGAAGGTTCTTCTGATCAAAATTTAGAAGTTTCGGTACAAACTTCGCTGACATACATCTCGTGCCCAAAACATTGGAAAAAATTGCATGACATGAGCCGACGTTATGCCAACAGCCTCGGCAACTTCTCTTATCAATGGTCTGAGGCAATCGCGGAAGTTCATTGACGGACCATCAGAAAAGAGAGTCAGAAAACTATTACAGTTAAGCAAAAATCAGCCCAGGTTGGACTATTTACGGGACACTGTGCCCTAATGAAACATCTTACAACAATTGGCGTAAAAGAAAATTCTACTTGTAGAATGTGTGGAGAGGAAGAAGAGACTCCTTTACACATATCATGCAAATGTCCGGCTCTGGCAAGGGACAGAAATTCCAGCTTTGGGAATGCTCTGATTGAACCGAAGACACCCATAAAGGAGGTTCTGGAATTTTTCAAAAGAACGGGCCTATTATGAGATAATAGTGGGGGGAGGGGCACAATAAGCGATAGCTTCGGTGCTGCTGGGATGACCGACCCCATAGTAATAAAAATAATAACTTCTCTTATGGTAATTCGACGATTTTCAAAAAAACAATTTTCCTCACAGCTTCGGCGATATCTTCTTTTGTTGATGTGCTGGAGCGTTTAGAGCGAGGTTCGTTGTCGGCTTCTTCTTAGCCATCTTGGAAGAGTTTGTATTACTTATAATTTTTTTACTGAGAGCAGACTCACCATACGCCACCGTCAATATTTCAAGTGTTTTAGAGCACTTAATTCCATTTTTCAGACAAAATTTGATGCAAATTCTTTGCTCCATTTTTTATAATAATAGAAAATTGCCAAGCACAACAAAATACGTCTAACCTTTTTAACTGTCAAAAACGAACTAAGTGTGCTATGTACTTGAAACTGTAAACAAATGCTGGGGGAAATGCGTACCAACACAACAACAACTAAAAATCGATAATCGAATGTACGTCGCCCGCGAAACTTGAAAAGTCACCTTACTTTCTGAAAAAACTTTGTATACTCTAAGAAAGGGCAATTCTAATGCAAATTTTGGCTTGTGAAAAGAATTCTATAATGCACAGACCAATAGGTTTGAACATTTATTAGATTCGAAGTTTGGAAACCAAATACAAAACAAGATCGAAACCGGTATTTGGTTTCCAAACTTCGAATCTAATAAATGTTCAAACCTATTGGTCTGTGCATTATAGAATCCTTGTCTTCTGGGAACTCTCCTAGAGAGCAACCGCTTCGCTAGGTGGCAGTGTTTCAACTTTTGGTAGTTCAGCTACCTATGATTCACTATACATGCCTGGAGGGCTGCATGAATTTGTAGTCTAGGTTGCATTATTCTTGCATTGTGAGAAGAAGTCCAAATCTCCGAACAATTCAAAGTTTATAAAAGGTTTTAAAGAATTCGGATTCTAAAAATACACATAAGACCAAAATGTCCGCCAAAGGACAAAATTTTAAATTTTTAAACGAACAATTAGAAAAAAAAGTGACAATTGAAATTGAAATCTTGACAAGAAAATCCGAAAGTTTATATTAAAATAAAAATTTTGTTGAACTTTCGAGTTTACAATCGAAATAAAAATAAAAATTATAAAAAGAAGGTCGTGATCTTGTAAAAAAATCGAAGAATTTACAATAGAACCTCAAGTATAAAGTTGAAAATTTTTAAACAAAAGTCAAAATGTTGGGATTAGAATGAAAGAGTTGAAATTGCTAATTAAAATAATATTTTTTAAGAAAAGGTACTGAAATGCATTTTAAGAAAAAATAAAATTCTATAGAAAATACAATGATAATTTTTTTTCGAAATCTCGGTAAAAAAGACATTTTGAACTTCAAAATGAAGATTTTTGGAAAAAGCTAAAATTTGGAGATTCGATTTTTAAAAATCAAAAGAAAATAAGTAAAAACTAAGGCCTCAATTCCAAAATTATTAAATTTTCGGATTTTAGTTCTACATGAAAAGAAAAACATCACTTTTTGAGTTAGAATAACATAATTCCAGAATTTCAAGATAAAAGTAAAAATTTTGATATTAAATCAAAATTCCTAAAAATCTCGAAATTTTGAGTTTTTTTATAAAATGTCGCCTTTTTTCTAGATACTAACTTTTTCTCGAAATTTTTACTTTCTAAATATTTTGATTATTTTGCTAATTTAACTCTTTTTTTGGAATGATTTATTTGAAAATTTTGGCTTTTTTTCAGAATCGTCTTTTCAATATTTTTACTTTTCTAGAAATTTTAATTTTGCTAAAAACTTTGTCCTTTTTTTTAAATAATATCTCAATTTTTATAATATCCCAACTTTTATTTGTAAATTTCGACGTTTTTTTAAAATATGGATAATTTTACTTTTAGCAATTTGAGATTTTTTTAAATTTTTTTATAAAATTGCCGTTTTCTGAAAGTTTGGAGCATTTTTCAAAGTGTTCCCTCGTTTAATTCCAAACTATTTCTACATTTCGACCATTTCTCACAATTTCGGCCTTTTGTGTGAATTCGAATTGAAAATTTGAGTTTTTTGATGAAGGTTCATCTTTCCTCTAGATTTCCATTTTTTCCCAAAATTTCAACTTTTTAAATATTTCGATTTTTTCAATTCAACTTTTTCTGGAAATTCTGATTTCTAAAAAAATTTCGAATTTTTTCCGAATCGTCTTTTCAATATTTCGATTTTTCAAAAAGATGTACCTTTTGCTGAAAATTTCGTTTTTTTTTTGAAAAAACGAATGTTTCTGAAAATCTGGATTTTTTTTAAATCTAAATTTTTTTTCTAAATTTCGAGGTTTTTATTTTTAAATATTCATTTATTTTGTAGATGTTGATCACTTGGATTTTTAAAACTTTCGTTTGTCTCTTCCAGAATTTAGTAATTTTTCTAAAAATTTCGACTCTTTAAAATGTTCATCTTTTTGAAAATTTCGACTATTTGTAAATTTTTTTCGAAAATTTCGATTATTTGTATTATTTAATTTCTTTAAAGGCGCCTCTTTTTAAAAAATTTTGACATTTTGTCAAAATTTTCATTTATTTTGGAAATATCCGCAACTATGAATTCAGCAATTTCAAATTTTTTCAAAATTTCGAAAAATATTGTCAATTTTTAAAAACTTTAACCCTTTTTCAAAATATTCAATTTTTAATTTCAAACTATTTCCACATTTCGACCATTTTTCAAAATTTCAACCTTTGTAAATTTGTTTTAAAGAAATTGACGTTTTTTAATGAAATTTCCACTTTTTTCTAGATCTAATTAAATAGAAATTACTAAAAACCTCAAAATTTTAAGTTTTTTTTAATAAAATTTTGTCTTTTTTCTAGATAACAACTTTTTCGCAAAATTTTTACCTTCTAAATATTTCGATTTTTTGTTATTCAACCTTTTTTGGAAATTTTGATTCACTTAAAAATTTCGGAGTTTTGTTTCAGAAACTTCTTTTTAATATTTTTAAAATACCTCAACATTTTTTGAAAAAAGTAACGATTTTTAAAAAGGTCGAATTTTTAAAACAAATTTGGAAAAACTCCAAATGGTCGATATCTGCACAATAAATGATTATTTTGAACGAAAATAAAAAAAAGGGAAGGTTTGAAAAGAATTGGGATTTTCATAAAAAATGATTTATTCCAAAAAAAGACGAAATTCTTAGAAAAAGATAATATTTTTATAAAACTTAATTTATTCAAAAAGAATGAAAATTTTATCTTTTCCTAAAAATGTCGTTTTTTTTGGAAGAAATCATTTTTTATGAAAATCTCGATTATTTTTAAACCTTCTCTTTTTTATTTTCAAAAAAAGGCAAAATTTTAAGCAAAACGTAAACAGCTGGGGAAAAAATGGCAATCTTGAAAAAAAAGTTACAACTCTGGAAAAAATCTAAGTTTTTAAATAAGTCATCGTTTTCAAAAAGTCGAATATAAAAAAAGGCCAAATATCGAACATTTTTGTTCGATATTTGCGAAATAAATTTTGGAGTTTTGTTTCAGAAACTTCTTTTTAATATTTTTAAAATACCTCAACATTTTTTTTTAAAAAGTAACCGATTTCTAAAAAGGTCGAATTTTTAAAACAAATTTAGAAAAAGGTCGAAATTTTCAAACAATTTACTAATTTCTGAAAAGAAAAGGGGGAAATTTTTAAAATCCAAATGGTCGATATCTGCAAAATAAATGATTATTTTGAAAGAAAATAAAAAAAAGAGAAGGTTTAAAAAGAATCGAGATTTTCATTAAAAATGATTTCTTCCAAGAAAAAGACGAAATTCTTAGAAAAAGATAAAATTTGTATAAAACTTAATTTATTAAAAAAGAATGAAAATTTTATCTTTTCCTAAAAATGTTTTTTTTTTTGGAAAAAATCATTTTTTATGAAAATCTCGATTATTTTCAAACCTTCCCTTTTGTATTTTCAAAAAAAGGCAGAATTTAAAAAAAATGTAAACAGCTGAAGAAAAAATGGCAATCTTGAAAAAAAAGTCACAACTGAAAAAAATCTAAGTTTTTAAATAAGTCATCGTTTTCGAAAAGTCGAATGTAAAAAAAGGCAAAATTCTTGAACAAAAATATAGACTTAATTTTCAGAAAGAAAAAATTTTAACAATGAGTTTAACTTTTGAAAAAAATGTCAAAACTGAAACAAAATAAAATTTTCAAATAGGTCAACATTTTTTAAAAAAAAGTCAACATTTTTAAAAAGTTCTAATTTTTAAAACAAATTTATAAAAAAAGCCGAAATTTTTAAACAATTTGCTAATTTCTGAAAAGAAAAAAGAAAATTTTTAAAATCCAAAAATGTTCGATATTTGCAAAATAAATTTTGGAGTTTTGTTTCAGAAACTTCTTTTTAATATTTTTTAAATACCTCAACATGTTTTTTTAAAAAGTAACGATTTTTAAAAAGGTCGAATTTTTAAAACAAATTTAGAAAAAGGTCGAAACTTTCAAACAATTTACTAATTTCTGAAAAGAAAAGGGGGAAAATTTTTAAAATCCAAATGGTCGATATCTGCAAAATAAATGATTATTTTGAAAGAAAATATAACAAAAGAGAAGGTTTGAAAAGAATCGAGATTTTCATAAAAAAATTATTTCTTCCAAAAGGAAGACGGAATTCTTAAAAAAAAAGATAACATTTGTATAAAAGTTAATTTATTCAATAACAATAGAAATTTTATCTTTTCTTAAAAACGTCGTTTTTTATTTGGAAAAAATCATTTTTTATGAAAATATCGATTATTTTCAAACCTTCTCTTTTTTATTTTTAAAAAAAGGGAGAATTTTAGGAAAAACGTAACCAACTGGAGAAAAAATGGCAATCTTGAAAAAAAAGTCACAACTCTGGAAAAAATCTAAGTTTTTAAATAAGTCATCGTTTTCAAAAAGTCGAATGTAAAAAAAGGCAAAATTCTTGAACAAAAATATAGACTTAATTTTCAGAAAGGCAAAATTTTAACAATAAGTTTAACTATTGAAAAAAATGTCAAAACTTAAACAAAATAAAATTTTCGAATAGGTCAACATTTTTAAAAAGTTCTAATTTTTAAAACAAATTTAGAAAGAAAACCGAAATTTTCAAACAATTTGCTAATTTCTGAAAAGAAAAAAGAAAATTTTTAAAATCCAAAAATGTTCGATATTTGCAAAATAAATTTCGGAGTTTTGTTTCAGAAACTTCTTTTTAATATTTTTAAAATACCTCAACATATTTTTTTAAAAAGTAACGATTTTTAAAAAGGTCGAATTTTTAAAACAAATTTAGAAAAAGGTCGAAACCTTCAAACAATTTACTAATTTCTGAAAAGAAAAGGGGGAAATTTTTAAAATCCAAATGGTCGATATCTGCAAAATAAATGATTATTTTGAAAGAAAATATAATAAAAGAGAAGGTTTGAAAAGAATCTAAGTTTTCATAAAAAATTATGTCTTCCAAAAGGAAGACGGAATTCTTAAAAAAAAAAGATAACATTTGTATAAAAGTTAATTTATTCAATAACAATAGAAATTTTATCTTTTCCTAAAAACGTCGTTTTTTATTTGGAAAAAATCATTTTTTATGAAAATATCGATTATTTTCAAACCTTCTCTTTTTTATTTTTAAAAAGAGGGAGAATTTTAGGAAAAACCTAACCAACTGGAGAAAAAATGGCAATCTTGAAAAAAAGTCACAACTCTGGAAAAAATCTAAGTTTTTAAATAAGTCATCGTTTTCAAAAGTTGAAAGTAAAAAAAGGCAAAATTCTTGGACAAAAATATAAACTTAATTTTCAGAAAGGCAAAATTTTAATAATAGGTTTAACTATTGAAAAAAATGTCAAAACTTAAACAAAATAAAATTTTCAAATAGGTCAACATTTTTAAAAAGTTCTGATTTTTAAAACAAATTTAGAAAGAAAGCCGAAATTTTCAAACAATTTGCTAATTTCTGAAAAGAAAAAAGAAAATTTTTAAATTCCAAAAATGTTCGATATTTGCAAAATAAATTTCGGAGTTTTGTTTCAGAAACTTCTTTCTAATATTTTTAAAATACCTCAACATTTTTTTTTAAAGTAACGCTTTTAAAAAAGGTCGAAATTTTCAAACAATTTACTAATTTCTGAAAAGAAAAGGGGGAAATTTTTAAAATCCAAATGATCGATATCTGCAAAATAAATGATTATTTTGAAAGAAAATAAAAGAGAAGTTTTGAAAAAAATCGAGATTTTGAAAACGATGACTTATTTAAAAACTTAGATTTCATAAAAAATGATTTCTTCCAAAAAAAAGACGAAATTCTTAGAAAAAGGTAAAATTTGTATAAAACTTAATTTATTCAAAAAGAATGAAAATTTTATCTTTTCCTAAAAATTACGTTTTTTTTTGGAAAACATTATTTTTTTATGAAAATCTCGATTATTTTCAAACCTTATCTTTTTTATTTTCAAAAAAAGGCAAAATTTAAAAAAACAGCTGAAGAAAAAATGGTAATCTTAAAAAAAGTCTCAACTGTGGAAAAAATCTAAGTTTTTAAATAAGTCATCGTTTTCAAAAAGTCGAATGTAAAAAAAGGCTAAATTCTTGAACAAAAATATACCTTAATTTTCAGAAAGACAAAATTTTATTAATAAGTTGAACTATTGAAAAAAATGTCCAAATTTAAACAAAATAAAATTTTCAGATAGGTCAACTTTTTTTTTAAAAAGCCAACATTTTTAAAAAGTTCGAATTTTTAAAACAAATTTAGAAAAAGAGTGGACATTTTCAAACAATTTACTAATTTCTGAAAAGAAAAAGGATAATTTTTAAATAGCAAAAATGCTCGATATTTGCAAATTAAATGATTGTTTTGAAAGAAAATAAAAAAATAGAAGGTTTGAAAAGAGATTTTCATAAAAAATTATTTCTTCCAAAAAAAAGACGAAATTTTTAGAAAAAGATAAAATTTCTACAAAAGTTGATTTCTTCAATAAAAATAGAAATTTTATTTCTTTATAAAAATTTCGTCTTTTTTTTTGGAAGAAATCATTTTTTATGAAAATCTCGATTCTTTTCAAACCTTCTCTCTTTTTATTTTCTTACAAAATAATCATTTATTTTGCAATTATTGACCATTTGGATTTTAAAAATTTCCTTTTTTTCAGAATTTAGTAAATTGTCTGAAAATTTCGACTCTTTTCCAAATTTGTTTTAAAAATTTGACCTTTTTAAAAGTGTTGTTTTTTTTTAAATGTTGACGTATTTGAATTTTTTTTTTTTTAATTTTTCTCAATATTTCAACTTATTGTTAAAACCTTTTTGAAAACTATGATTTTATTTTTGTTGCAAATTTTGACCTTTTTTTTACATTCGAGTTTTTGGAAACGATGACTTACCTAAAAACTTTGATTTTTTTCGGAATTGTGACTTTTTTTCAAGATTTCGATTTTTTCTCCAGTTGTTTACTTTTTTCTCAAAATTTTCCCTTTTCTTTTGAAGAACTCAACTTCTTTAACAAAATCTGTATTATTTAAATCTCGACCATTCCGGTTTACAAGATGCAGAAAAAAAATTGAAAATTTAATTGTAGTCTATAAAACCAAGTCTCGGCGCGCAGACTTTTATTTTTAGCAACGATCGTTACAATTTTAAGAGAAGTTGAAGTTTTCGAAAAAAATTAAAGATACATCAAATTTGAGTTAGGAATTTTGTGAAAAATCTAAATTTTACAATTGAAGCCATTTTTTTTCAGAAATTTTACACTTAACAGTTACTGCTTTATTGCAACTTGTGATTTCTTGCGGTTTTCTAAATCCAACAAATCTCTTAAACTATCTATCCTTAATAACAAATGCCAATCGTCAGAAAACCACTTGTTTCAAAAAAATACATTCCTGTTCATATTGCGTTGATTTATAATCAAGTGGAAACTTTGTGAGAAAAAATGAACAATGTGAGGTCTTATGTGCATAAAGGATTTGTCAAATTAATGTATTTCGCTTCGACGGAGCGAGCGCTCTGATAAATATTTCATACTGTCCATCGCAGCAGATTCGAGAATTCACGCGAAGAATTCTTGATTTCGGAAAAGTGCAATCGAGCAACAAGTGGAGGTTGCAGGCGATCAAGCAGAAGCAGTCATCGTCCAATAGGTGGAGAAAGAAAAGGAAGTAGGCTTTGAAGGGCCCGAGGCAGTCGCGGCACACAGCCGAGCTACCAGCTCAACAGCTCAACAAAGGAAGAGGGTCCTCGCCTCGCGGATTGGTCCAGCGATGCTGAAGGGGGCGCTAGCGACGGCCCTCAGTTGTGCGCGGGACTTCGAGCTGTGCACTTCGTCCGGCGCGCGTCCGAAACTTCGTCCAGTGTCATGTCAATTATGTTCGTGCAATTCGTCGCTGACGGCGCGCCCCCTTATTGCATCTTTTAGTGAACATGTGCCGCCCTTTTATGCTTGTGCTACCCCGAGTTCCCCGAGGAACACCGACTGGATATAACTTACTGCGATACTCCTTCATCCTTCTGCTTTATCTGCAGGTAAATTCACGAGGACGCGCTGGTGCGGCGAACACCCTGAAATCCGCTGTTGCTGACTGAAATGATGATTTCGATGATTGGATAGGCGAGATCCTTCAACCCATGAAACGCATTTCCATTTCATCAATAATTCAGAAACTGTTAACAAGAAATATAACCAACATTTCATATCTGAGCTTTCAGATTGTTTATTTATGATTACAGTTTCTGAATTTTTGTAGAAAAAAATCTTTTTTGTAAATCCAATACTGAAAGTATGCTATAACGAAAGGTGATCCTGCGAGTTTCGATTCGGTTCGAATCGAAGTATTTTGCGTTAATCAGAAATAGCTTCGGTAGACGAGCGACATCCTTTGTTGAGACAAAAGCTCTGTTTGTATCTTCAATGGATCTCCTAGTCTTCAGAATACATTAATTAATATAATAATAATAAATTAATTAATATAAGTAATGCAATAATGATCTAAACTCATAATATTAGATCAGTCAACTTAATTTCAATGGAATACTTAGTGATTGCAGTTTCCCAAAGCTTCATCAAAATTTAAATACTAAAGTAACAGTGATACAGTACTTTATTCTTGTACGCTCGTTTATTTTAAAGTTCAGAAACACAGGATTCATTCAGGACTGAAAGTCCTTGGAAAATAAATTTACCAGTTCCAAAAAAAAAGGCAGATAACGTGTACACCAATAACCTTACACTGATGGAGTGGTTTCTTTATGTGAAAATTCTTAAGAATTTCCTCCAATTAAATCTGTTGAATCAGGTAAATTTATCAGGGAAGTAAAATCTTCAGTTTACTTCTAAAGTTCCTAAAAAAAGTAAAACAAAAATGAACTTATTCACAGTTGAAGCAATTTGCTGAATTTAGTTGAGAAAGTTCTTTCTTTTTATTCTTGTTTTCTTCTCCTTCTTCATCTTCTTCTTCTTTTGTTAAGACACAGTCTCGTGTTTTCTGTTATAAAACCTCTTCTAATGCGGATGTCCAGCTTTCATGCCATCTCTTAGGTGGTCTGCCAGGAAGTCTTTTTGATATTGATTTTTCTTCTTTTGCACACTTTGCCCACCTGTCGTCCCTCATGTTATCGACATGGTCTCTGCAGAATCTTCGCCTTGATCTTATGAATCGAATAACGTCTTGAAAATCTCCAGTTTCGAGTTTTCCAGTTGCCAAAAAAAGACAGATAACATCTACACCAAAAACATGGACTGGTTTCTTTAGGTCGGAATTCTTAAGAATCTCCTTTAATTAAATCTTTATCGAACAAGGTAAAATTATCAAAGAAGTAAAGTCCTCAATTTACTTCAGAAGTTCCTGAAAAAGTAAAACAAAAATGAACTTATTTAGAGTTAAAGAAATATGCTGAATTTAGTTGGGAAGATTCTTTCTTCTTTTTCTTGTTTTCTTTTTCTTTTTCTTTCTCTTTTGTTGAGAGATAGTCTTGTGTTTTCTGTTATAAAGCCTCTTGTGATGCGAATGTTCAGCTTTCATGCCATCTCTTAGGTGGTCTGCCAGGAAGTCTTTTTGATGTAGATTTTTCTTTTTTTGCCAACTATGCCCATCTCTCGTCCCCCATGCTATCAACATGGTCTCTCCAGTATCTTCGACATGGTCTCTCCAGTATCTTCGTCTTGATCTTATAAATCTAATGTCTTGAAAATCTAGTCCAGTTGCCAAAAAAGACAGATAAAATGTACACCAAAAATATGGACTGGTTTCTTTAAATCGGAATTCTTAAGAATCTCCTTCAATTAAATCTTTATCGAATCAGGTAAAATTATCAAAGAAGTAAAGTCCTCACTTTACTTCAGAAGTTCCTGAAAAAGTAAAACAAAAATGAACTTATTTACAGTTGAAGCAATATGCTGAATTTCGTTGCGAAGTTTCTTTCTTCTTTTTCTTGTATTCTTTTTTTTTCTTCTTCCTCTTTTGCTAAGACATAGTCTTGTGTTTTCTGTTAGAAAGCCTCTTGTGATACGGATGTTCAGCTTTCATGCCATCTCTTAGGTGGTCTGCCAGGAAGTCTTTTTGATGTTAATTTTTCTTCTTTTGCCCACTTTGCCCATCTGTCGTCCCCTATTTTATCGACATGATCTCTGCAGTATCTTCGCCTTGATCTTATAAATCTAATAACGTCTTTAAAATCTAGTTCTTGTTTTCCAGTTGCCAAAAAAGACAAATAACATTTACACTAAAAATATGGACTGTTTTCTTTATATCGGATTTCTTAAGAATCTCCTTCAATTCAAATTTTATCGAATCAGGTAAAATTATCAAAGAAGTAAAGTCTTCAATTCACTTCAGAAGTTCCTGAAAAAATAAAACAAAAATCGACATATTTACAGCTGAAGCAATATGCTGAGTTTAGTTGGTAAGGTTTTTTCTTTTTTTTTCTTGTTTTCTTTTTCTTCTTATTTCTCTTTTGTTAAGACATAGTTTGTGTTTTCTGTTATAAAGCCTCTTGTGATGCGGATGTCCAGCTTTCATGCCATCTTTTAGGTAGTCTGTCAGGAAGTCTTTTTGATGTAGGTTTTTCTCCTTTTGCCCACTTTGCCCATCTGTTGTCTCCCATGTTATCGACATGGTCTTTGCAGTATCTTCGTCTTGATCTTATAAATCTAATAATGTCTTGAAAATCTAATTCTTGTTTTCCAGTTGCCAAAAAAAGACAGATAACTTCTACACCAAAAACATGGACTGGTTTCTTTATGCCGGAATTCTTAAGAATTTCCTTCAATTACATTTTTATCGAATCAGGTAAAATTATTAAAGAAGTAAAGTCCTCAATTTACTTCAGAAGTTCCTGAAAAAGTAAAACAAAAATGAACTTAAATACAGTTGAAGCAATATGCTCAATTTAGTTGGGAAGGTTCTTTCTTCTTTTTCTTGTATTCTTTTTTTCTTCTTCCTCTTTTGTTGAGACATAGTCTTGTGTTTTCTGTTATAAAACCTCTTGTGATGCGGATGTCCAGCTTTCATGCCATCTCTTAGGCGGTCTGCCAGGAAGTTATTTTGAATTAGGTTTTTCTTCTTTTGCCCACTTTGCTCATCTGTCGTCCCCCATGTTATCGACATGGTCTCTCCAATATCTTCGACATGGTCTCTCCAGTATTTTCGTCTTGATCTTATAAATCTAATAACGTCTTGAAAATCTAGTTCTTGTTTTCCAGTTGCCAAAAAAAGACAGATAACATTTACACCAAAAATATGTACTGGTTTATTTATGTCGGCATTTTTAAAAATATCCTTCAATTAAATCTTTATCGAATCAGGTAAAATTGTCAAAGACATAAAGTCCTCAATTTACTTCAGAAGTTACTTAAAAAGTAAAACAAAAATGAACTTATTTACAGTTGAAGCAATATGCTGAATTTAGTTGGGAACGTTCTTTCTTCTTTTTCTTGTTTTCTTTTTTTCTTCTTCCTCTTTTGTTAAGACATAGTCTTGTGTTTTCTGTTATAAAGCCTCTTGTGATGCGGATGTCCAGCTTTCATGCCATCTCTAGGTGGTTTTTCTTCTTTTGCCCACTTTGCTCATCTGTCGTCCCCCATGTTATCGACATGGTCTCTCCAGTATCTTCGACATGGTCTCTCCAGTATCTTCGTCTTGATCTTATAAATCTAATAATGTCTTTAAAATCTAGTTCTTGTTTTCCAGTTGCCAAAAAAAGACAGATAACATTTACACCAAAAACATGGACTGGTTTCTTTATGTCGGAATTTTTAAAAATCTCCTTCAATTAAATCTTTATTGAATCAGGTAAAATTGTCAAAGAAGTAAAGTCCTCAATTTACTTCAGAAGTTCCCTAAAAAGTAAAACAAAAATGAACTTATTTACAGTTGAAGCAATATGCTGAATTTAGTTGGGAAGGTCCTTTCTTCTTATTCTGGTTTTCTTCTTCTTCTTCCTCTTTTGCTAAGACATGATGGACTTGTGTTTTCTGTTATAAAGCCTCTTTTGATGCGGATGTTCAGCTTTCATGCTATCTCTTAGGTGGTCTGCCAGGACGTCTTTTTGATGTTAGTTTTTCTTCTTTTGCCCACTTTGCCCATCTGTCGTCCCCCATGTGATCGACATGGTATCTGCAGTATCTTCGTCTTGATCTTATAAATCTGATAACGTCTTGAATATCTTGTTCTTGATAACGGAGGCTTCCACGGCCAGAGTCAGTATAGGATATACTTCTTTCGGGATTGGACCGTGTCCAAGAAAAATAGAAGAAAAGAGGAATATGAGGGAATATTTTTTTTATTTTTTCTTTTTTCTTTTTTTTTTCTTTTTTTCTTTTTCTTTTTTCTTTTGTTCATTTTTTCATTTTTGCTTTTTTTGCAAATTTCCTCATATTCCTCTTTTCATCTATTTTTCTTTCTTTGTTCCTGAAGAAGCCCCCTACGATGGTGGGCGAAACGTCGAAAACTTTTAGTAGTTCTTTGACACGGTCCAATCCCGGAAGAAGTATATCTAGTTCTTGTTTTTCAGTTTATCGAATCAAGTTAAATTATCAAAGAAGTAAAAATTTACCTTAAAAGTTCCTGAAAAAGTAAAACAAAAATGAATTTATTTACAGTTCAAGCAATTAGCTGAAATTATTTGAGAATGTTCTTTCTTCTTATTCTTGTTTTGTTTTTATTTTTAATTCTTATCTTCCCAAAATATGTTTATTCATTGAAACCTGACCAACAAAGTTACCAATTTGCCTGAAAAGTTACTAAAACTAAAGAATAATTTATACTAATTTTCCAAAACTTTTTATTTTTTTTCAGTGCAATCTGGGGTTAATTTCAAAGTTAGTGAGACAACATAATTTCGAAAGTCCTTGCTTTTCTATCTTTCATATGCAACTTCTTTACATTGCTTTCGTTCCTTTACTACTTCCTTTCAGTTGATTGTTGCAACAACTTAATCAGTTTCTTTTTTTTTTTATATCGTTCGCGTTCATAGTTGTCATATATAGCATTTATCACCTTAGGTAGTAGGCATATTGCCACTGTGTGTCTTCTTCATACGCCCTCTGGTGTCCTGATACCTCCAAATATTTTATGGAGGATTCTCTTTTCCCTCCTCTTGGTTAGTAACTAGGTCTTTAATGATGATAATGCACTATAGGTCTCACTGTTTTTTATGCCCTAATCTTGATTATTCTTCATAGGCTTTTTTCTCTTAATATTTATACTTGGCTCAGAATTCTTTAAGTACTTTCCATTATTGATTTGTGCATCTTAAGGTTGTTCCTAGATAGGTTAATGCTGGTCGGATGAGCCTCTTAATTCAGGAACAGCTCTCATTAAATATTTAATTTGTTTTATTATTTTATTATTTTTTTCAGGATTCTTCCTAAAATCTTAAACCGAAAATTAAAATAACAATGCAGTCTGAAAAATGCTCACAAAAATGAGAACTTGAAACTAAGATAAAAGAGTGGATTTTTTTTACTCTTTACACTTTTTACACATTGTTTTACAAACTAGTATAGCACTCACTGTTGTAATGCACAATTGATTCAACAATTAAGATATTATCTTAATTGATTTTAATCAACAATGATGCACTTTGTTTACCTTGTTTAGATTGACTGACACTAGAAGTTAGATTAGTTTGACCTAATGTTTCCTTATAAACTCCTTCGGTCATGCATGTTTCTTTGTCATATACATATTTTTCCCATTTTTACCACAACTTCATGATATTCAATTTATAAATTAAAATGATTATATTTCAGAACAATTACAAAATAGAAACATTTTGAAAGCAATTCGTTATTTGCACAAAATAATTTCGAATTTAAAGTGGCAATTTTCTAGAAAAAATCAAAAATCTGGAAAAAAAATGAAAATTTAAAACCTAGATTGCAGATTTAAATAAACCTGTAGGTTTATAAGCTGTAGCGTATACTGAAAATTCTAAATTTCGAAATCAACTCAGAAATAGCTTGCTGCTCGAAATTTCGCCTCTGATTTTACGATTTATCAAAAATTTCTCCAATTTACTTTTAAGATAAAGTTTCTTATTTTGAGAAAAAAATGAGAAATTAAGAATTTATACAAGTAGAATTTGACTTTGACACTAAATCTCGAAAAAAATATTGATTTTTATAAATCATCGCATTTAAAAATGTCAAGTTTAAGCTTTACATTTTGATAAAAATTTAGAAAATTCATTCCTTTGCTTGGAAATTTAAAATTTCCAAAAAAGTGACTTAATTATTTTTTCTGTGAATTTTAGTGTTTCTTTCATTTTTTATTTGGGTCGAGATCTTGACTTTATTGTCAAAGATTCGTTTTGTTATTTGAAGTTGAAACTTTTAATTTAAAGTTACAATTGAAAGTTTTGTATTTGTTAAACTCGAAATTGCAAGAAACTTTTTTATATAAATTTTGGATATATCAATTAAATTTCGATTCCATTTTCAAACTATTTAGGTTAACCTTGAAATTCTTACCTTTTTCCGAAACATGCAAGTTTACAATCATTTTTTGTCGATTTGGCCTTAATTCCGGTAATTTGACGTTTTTCTCGAAATTTCTAGTTCTACACAAAAAACTTAACCAAAAAGTTTTAAATTCAAATTGAAAATTTTTACACTCACCATAAAATTTCGAATTTAATTATGAAATTTCAACTTGCATTACAAGATTTTAAGTTTAAACTTAAATTGCTGAGTTTAATTCCAAAAAAATGACTTAAGTAGCGACATTTAAAAAAAAAGAAAAAGAAAATTTATAAAAAATACAACTTTTTAACTAAATGTCAATCTTAGAATCAGAATTTTCATAAAATGTCGAATATTCAACTTCGTGCTCAGAATTTCGTAACTCTTGGGTTTCGAAAGTCATTATTTCGTAAATTAAAAACAAAATATTGCCATTTCCGATTATTTTCGAAATTAGATTTCCTGTCTGTTTTCATTTTAGCTCAAATTTTAAATTACCTCTTTCTTTTAAATTGGCCCCTTTTTTCCTTTTTGTAAATTTCCTTGTCTTTTATTTCTTTGGTCCTGAAGAAGCCCCCTACCATAGTGGGCGAAACGTCGAACACTTTTAGTTGTTCTTTGACACAATCCAATCCCGGAAAAAGTATATCTTGTACTGACTCTTGCCGTGGAAGCCTACTTTATCATATCTCTTTCAAAAATTAAAATTTCGAAAAAAAATCGAATTTTTAAGAAAATATCGAAAATTTGGAATTAGAATCAAAATTGGAAAATTGGGAAAAAAAATCCAAGTCAAATTTCGAGTTGGATCTCAAACTTTCGAGAAAAAGGTCGAAAATTTCAGTTTAAAATCGCTAAAAGAAATTGAGGAATTTTGAGGTAATATGGAAAATTTGGGATTAAAATCGAAATTGGAACAAAACATCTAAGTCAAATTTCGAGTGGGATCTTGAACTTTCGAGAAAAAGATCGAAAATTTCAGTTTAAACTCGATAAAAGAAATTGAGGACTTTTGAGAAAATATCAAAAATTTGGAATTAATATCGAAATTGGGAGAAAATATCTAAGCCAAATTTCGAGTTGGGTCTCGAACTTTCGAGAAAAAGGTCGAAAATTTCAGTTTAAACTCGCTAAAAGAAATTGAGGAATTTTGAAGTAATATGGAAAATTTGGGATTAAAATCGAAATTGGAACAAAACATCTAAGTCAAATTTCGAGTGGGATCTTGAACTTTCGAGAAAAAGATCGAAAATTTCAGTTTAAGCTCGATAAAAGAAATTGAGGACTTTTGAGAAAATATCAAAAATTTGGAATTAAAATCGAAATTGGGAGAAAAAATCAAGTTAAATTTCGAGTTTGGTCTTAAACTTTCGAGAAAAAGGTCGACAAATTCAGTTTAAACTCGATAAATGAAATTGAGGAATTTTGAGGAAATATGGAAAATTTGGGATTAAAATCGAAATTGGAAGAAAATATCTAAGCCAAATTTCGAGTTGGGTCTCGAACTTTCGAGAAAAAGGTCGAAAATTTCAGTTTAAAATCGCTAAAAGAAATTGAGGAATTTTGAGGTAATATGGAAAATTTGGGATTAAAATCGAAATTGGAACAAAACATCTAAGTCAAATTTCGAGTGGGATCTTGAACTTTCGAGAAAAAGATCGAAAATTTCAGTTTAAACTCGATAAAAGAAATTGAGGACTTTTGAGAAAATATCAAAAATTTGGAATTAATATCGAAATTGGGAGAAAATATCTAAGCCAAATTTCGAGTTGGGTCTCGAACTTTCGAGAAAAAGGTCGAAAATTTCAGTTTAAACTCGCTAAAAGAAATTGAGGAATTTTGAAGTAATATGGAAAATTTGGGATTAAAATCGAAATTGGAACAAAACATCCAAGTCAAATTTCGAGTGGGATCTTGAACTTTTGAGAAAAAGATCGAAAATTTCAGTTTAAACTCGATAAAAGAAATTGAGGACTTTTGAGAAAATATCAAAAATTTGGAATTAAAATCGAAATTGGGAGAAAAAATCAAGTTAAATTTCGAGTTTGGTCTCAAACTTTCGAGAAAAAGGTCGACAAATTCAGTTTAAACTCGATAAAAGAAATTGAGGAATTTTGAGGAAATATGGAAAATTGGGGATTAAAATCGAAATTGGAAGAAAATATCTAAGCCAAATTTCGAGTTGGGTCTCGAACTTTCGAGAAAAAGGTCGAAAATTTCAGTTTAAACTCGCTAAAAGAAATTGAGTAATTTTGAAGTAATATGGAAAATTTGGGATTAAAATCGAAATTGGAACAAAACATCTAAGTCAAATTTCGAGTGGGATCTTGAACTTTTGAGAAAAAGATCGAAAATTTCAGTTTAAACTCGATAAAAGAAATTGAGGACTTTTGAGAAAATATCAAAAATTTGGAATTAAAATCGAAATTGGGAGAAAAAATCAAGTTAAATTTCGAGTTTGGTCTCAAACTTTCGAGAAAAAGGTCGACAAATTCAGTTTAAACTCGATAAAAGAAATTGAGGAATTTTGAGGAAATATGGAAAATTTGGGATTAAAATCGAAATTGGAAGAAAATATCTAAGCCAAATTTCGAGTTGGGTCTCGAACTTTCGAGAAAAAGGTCGACAATTTCAGTTTAAACTCGATAAAAGGAATTGAAGACATTTGAGGAAAGATTGAAAATTTGGGATTAAAATCGAAATTGGGAGAAAAAATTTAAGTCAAATTTCGAGTTGGATCTCGAACTTTCGAGAAAAAGGTCGAAAATTTCAGTTTAAACTCGATAAAAGAAATTGAGGACTTTTGAGGAAATATCAAAAATTTGGGATTAAAATCGAAATTGGGAGAAAAAAATCTAAGTCAAATTTCGAGATGGGTCACGAACTTTCGAGGAATAGGAGGTCGAAAATTATAGTTTAAACTCGTTAAAAGAAATGAAGGAATTTTGAGGAAATATGGAAAATTTGGGATTAAAATCGAAATTGGAAAAAACATCTAAGCCAAATTTCGAGTTGGATTTTGAACTTTTGAGAAAAAGGTTGAAAATTTCAGTTTAAACTCGCTAAAAGAAATTGAGGAATTTTGAGGAAATATGGAAAATTTGGGATTAAAATCGAAATTGGAAGAAAATATCTAAGTCAAATTTCGAGTGGGATCTTGAACTTTTGAGAAAAAGGTCGAAAATTTCATTTTAAACTCTATAAAAGAAATTGAGGACTTTTGAGTTGAAAGTTAAATTTTGGAGACAAAATCTTAAACGTTCGAGTTTATAATCGCAATATGATAAAGCTCATTCTTCATGGTAGACCCTTATTGACCGGAAATATTTTATTTTTATTTTTTCCATATCTAATTTTTGGTCTTCTATTTTTCATTTTTCCTATTCTATGTAAAATAAACTAACCTTTTAATTTGTAAACTGTCATGAAGTGACGTTTTCAATAAATTTAAATATCACGTAGTCGCATTTCAAAAACTGTTTATAAAATTGTCAACAAACCATAAAAATTTAAATATTTGCAAACTGGGCCGAAGAAATGTTAAACAAATTGAAAAAAATGATAAAGCTCAATTAGAAGCATTGTATATGGACGACGTATGATTTGCACAACTTAAGGAAACACCTGTCCAAACTTAGAATGAAGGATCAGTGTGTTTATTTTAATGTTTTAATTTGTCTTTGATTTTAAATAAGTATCAAGTGTGGCAGATTGTTATAAGATGGTGGTAGATGATACTGTCAACCAAACATCTTTTCTCATTTGTATAATTAGTTTGGAAAAAGTAACACAACTTATTTAATCAGTTTTGTGCAGTTTTGTTGCAGATTGCAGATTGATGTTTTGTTCAAATTCGTTAGTACAATCATATATATATTTAACTGCCTATTGGGTAGCAAAGTTGCGCCCTATCGCGTTAAATGACACAGAGACATTATATTAAAAGAATCCTACCTGCAGGATTATGGTAAGGTTGAGTCCTATAATAGACAATACAGTCGTAGATGATAATACTCGTAGATAGATAACACATTCGTAGATGTCACATCGTTTATTTACATGGAACTTATAAAAAGATTGTTTGCTCTTTTTGAATATATTAGTGTGGGAGTATCTGGAACAGTTTTCGAGGATAAAACATACCCTTCTAACGATACCGCCTGCAAGGTATTAAAGTACGTCTTTATATCAATTTTCGTCAAAATCACTTAAGTAACTGACCCGCAAAAAGCAAACAGACCGACAAACATACTTTCGCCTTTATATTAGTTAAAATGTATGCATTAGCCCCCCTCTTAGCAATTTTCCAGGTGTTTTCCTGTTCTTTAAACCTTAGGCAACTTCCCCAGAGTTGGGGCAAAATTCTATCCTAATTTTTTTCTATACTGTTCCATGCTGGATGAATTGGACTCTTTAAATGAATGTGTCAGTAGTTTTTAATTATTTTAAGAATTATTAAGAGTACGCACCTCATAAAACGCTCCTTCTTGCATCATTTTGACACCAACATTGATGTTAAATCTAAAGAAATAACAACATTTTCACCTGAAGCTCGTATCAGTTACGTACAAGATTGATACCTGCAGGTTTAATATTACGGACCTGCTTCGCAACTCGGAAGGATATCGCATTACCAACTGCAACAAACCAGATAGTAACACCTGTAAAAATACGGTCAGGTGTAAGATACCTACCATTGAAGATATAAATTACAGCGGAAACGGCACAAATTTAAGGTTTTCCGCTAATAAAATGTGATAGCATCTAAAATTAGCCGGAGTACTTAATTTACGAAATTGTGTGCTCTTCTTCCTGTCGGCATCAGCAGAACTTGATTGACTCTGTCTATGAACTTAAATGAAAATAATAATAAGTTGAAAGCTATCGCGAAATCGTTATTATACTATCCACGAACGACAAAACTGTAGTTTGGAAATAATACAATAACATCGTCTGAGAATCAGGATTTTTTTTCCTTGTTCTGGTTTTGTGTCGTGTCTTCGGCGTTCATTTCAATTTAAATGGTATTAATATTCTGGTAATTCTACCATTTGATAAACAACATCCTCACACAATTGCATCACGAAATGACAATAAAAAATATCCAAACTTCTCCAAATTTTACCTATGAACCACGTTTTACGTGTTCTGTTGCGTACACAATGGATCGTTTAGAGTTAAATGGTGTAGTCCTTTTAACATAATTGTATGCAAATGAGTCACATTATAAATTTACACCGTAATTAAAAATACCGACTACCTACTCATTATCAAGTTCAAGATCTAATAATGATACTCTATTTTAATGACAAGATAATCATAACTGTTTGGATTTGTAGTGCGTTCTGGGTTGTTAAATGTTCAAGTTTGGGCAGCTAAATAAAGCCTATTAACGCATGATTTAATTCGTATTTTGGTTTTTTCAAGTACTCAATCAAAACTAGGCACTAGAGTCTGCAAGCATGTGACATCACTAGCTTGGGAAAGTTTTAATCGATGACAAATTCCAAAGTGTGGTAGCTAACTCTTTCCAAATAGTCGACTTCTAGTGGAAACTGAAATGAACACTTGCATTCAGCGGTCGACGAGTCGCCTCTAACGTTCTTAAACGTGTGCAACTTGGAGATTTACGCAATCTAACGAATTGATACACGTTACAATTACTAGTAATTAATGAAAGAAACTATACGGTTAGTTACAGTTTTTGGTATATATGTTTTTATTTACAAATTAAACCGTAACTGGGCTGGTATTTATATTTACAGAATAATTAACTAAAATTAATAAACACGGTGTTTTATAGTGTAAGATTAAAAAAATATTTAGCGAAAAATTACTGATTTTAATTCAGCTGAGAGACTGTCTACTGTGGTCGTGACGAAATTTTTTATATTAAATTTTCGGTGTTTTCCCACATCCATCATTGTTAATCAAAATTTATCTCGTAAACATTTTGTTTTCGCATGCAACCCAGCCACAGTCTTATATTTTCAGTCACAAACTAATAAAGATAAACAGATAATAACGGAAGTGCTTTATAAAAGTTGAAATAATAAAATATAATGTTAGAATAGAACAAAGTAGTCGTTATACACAGCATTCATTTTAATTAATGACATGTTTGTTTAATAAACTTTCCCAAACTTAAATTATCCTACCTTCCTGATGCTTTTAATGTAGAAGTACGTTGTTTTAAATTGCACTAGCCCGCGACTTTGGTTATAATCCTAATCCTGACTCCTAACTAATATTAAACTTTGATATATACGCAAGTAAGCAAGATAGGTTTTACCTGGGAAAATTATTCCAGATTCTCCCAAACCAATCTCATATTTAAAAAGAGCATCATCTAATGCACAAGCTTACCGCCATTTTGCTCGTAGATTTTTTTTAATATGCTGGTCTGACAGCGCCATCTAACGGGATAGGGGGCAACTTTGCTACCCAATATACAGATCAGGAAAGCTGAATACTGTCCATAGGGAGAATATAATTGGAGATTTAACACTGAGGGTGGAATAGACGTACTGGCCTTGTATTCTCCTACATCGGCCGAACCAATTGAACGGAGAGCAAAAAAATATTGTTACGAGAGCTCCCATTCTTGAGACCCGGTCTCGAAGCACACCTAGTATCCTGAGTATGTAGGGCCCATTCTTAGATGTATTGTTGGCGGGATTAGCGCTCAACAATTTTATTACGAATTGCCTTATATACATGTTTTTTTAGTTCGTTGATTTAGTCAACGTTTAGTGTCCTTTTTGGCGAAATAATAATTGGTACTCATTGGTAAACAAATTAAATAAAGAAACTGGTTTGCTTCAGCAAAGTAAGAGAGTACATTCAGAGGCTATGCAGACGAAGCGAAAGATATAGGAAGAAATTTTCTCTAGCGTTTTACACGGACAGTTAACCGTTTTCCCTATCTGTAGAATATTCGCAAGAGAGCTAAATGCGCACATGATCGTATTGTTGTGTGTTATCGGCTGGATAATTAAAACTTCCTGAATTGTAAACACTTTATTTCCAACTTATTTCGGAAACCTACAATTATGATTTACTTAACTATCAGATTATATAACTATCTTTACAGAATATACTTCTTCCGGGATTGGAGCGTGTCAAAGAACTACTAAAAGTGTTCGACATTTCGCTCACCATCGTAGGAGGCTTCTTCAGGAACAAAGAAAAGAAGCAATAAATAAAAAGAGAAATATAAGGGAATATGCAAAAATGAAAAGGCCAATTTCAAATCATCAGAGCACGGTAACTCAGTATGTCCACCAAACCACCGGCAAAACTCTTCTGAATTGAAAATTGGTACAAAAGGAAAAGAAAGTTTAGAGAGAAGAGCACAGTAACTCAGTATGTCCACCCTATCAGAGGCGAAACTCTTCTTACGTCGAACCAGTGGCGGCTCGCGTATATGCACTGAGGAACTGCACCACCCCCAATTCAGCTTTCGAGTTTTTTCTCAAAATATTGGTCTTTTTTAAAAACTTTTCCTTAACACTTTTTTATAGAAATTTTAAATTTTCTCTAATTTCTTTTATAAACATTTCATCTTTCTTTCTAAAATCTATTTTATTTCTAATGTTGATAAAAAAGGCATTTTCAAATATTAATTTTTCTAAATCTTTTGATAAAGAAATTAATATTTCGAGAAAGAATTGAAATTTTGAAAAAAAAAGGTTAAATTTCTCTAAAAGTGTCAACATTTTGAGAAACTAATGAAAATTTCAAGAAACAATCTAAATTCAACTCTTCTTCTTCTGGCATTTTGTTATTTCTCTGAAAAAAATAATACCAAATCTTCCCGTTTTTACCTGATTTTGCAATTTCTACTATATTGTAGAAACATTTTTATTTCTTCTAATATTTTGATTTTTTTTTGTTGAGTAAGTTTTTATTTTCCTAAATATATTATACCAATAAATTTTCTCGAAACTACTTTTCCGGCAAATTTTGTTCTTAAAATTTTTCTGGAAATTTCAACTTCTAATTTTTTATGTTCCTCTAATTTGCTTTAAAAATGTTAGGTTTTCCACGGCATTTTGACATTTCAAAATTTATTTTATAATTTTGACTAACAACTTTTAGAAAAAAATCCCGACATTTCTCTAAAAATGTCAAAGTTTTGGAAAGAAACCAAAAAATGTTAGGAAAATTTTTCATTGCTTCCGCATTTTAATATTTTTCTTTAAAAAAACTAATAACCGATGGATTATTTTCCTACAATTTCGACTTTTTTGTACAGATATTTCAAATTTTTTCTCGAAATTTTGATTTTATTTCTACGAAAATTGGAATCTTTTAAAATTATGACCTATTTCAGAATTTAGACTTCATTCGAAAATTTCCACTTTTGTTAAGAATTTCGTTCGTATGTTCCTAAAAATTTTGATATTTTGTGAGAATTTCCGCACTTCTGACATTTTCTATTTAATTGCAAAATGTCAACCTCAAAAATCTCCGCATTTTACAATTTATTTTTTGAAATTTGAGCGTTTTTCAAATATTTCATTTGTTCTCCCAATTTTAACTTTTTTTTGACAATTTAGACATTTACAAAAGTATTACTGTTTTGAAAACCTACGGCTTTATTAAATATTGACTTTTTGTGAAAATTTAAACTTTTTTGAAGTGTTGAATCTGTCAAAATTTTGACCTTTTTGAAAATTTTGATATTTTTTTTCCGGTTAATTTCAACTATTCTGATGCGGCGTTTTTTCCAAATATTGGAAAATTTCAATTTACCAAAATTTGGAAAATTTCGATTTTCCAACATATGGAAAATTTTTGTTTTTGATGATTTTCATTTTTATTAAAAATTCCAGTTATTTTTTAAATTTTCGATCTGTTCTCGAAGTTTTGATTTTTCTTTTGAAAGGACTTTTCTTTTGAAAGCTACAACTTATTTTCGAAATTTCGGCTCTTTTTTTTAAATTTCGACTTTTATTTGAAAATTTTTTTAATTTCGATTTTTTTTTTAAATTGGGACTTTTTTTAAAATTTTGTCCCGATTTAAAAATAAAGACCCTTTATAAAAATTTCGTCTTTTTTTAAAACATTTTACAGTTTTTTCAAAATGTTAACTATCGAAATTTTCAATTTTTTTTTGAAAATTTCGACATTTTAAAATTTTGTCTTGTTGAGCCAAAATTATTTTAAAAAGTGCTGACATCTTTTAATATTCAATAATACCGTTTGTCATCCCCTTAGGACTTAAGCGTCTTGTTTCGAAATTTTTTTTCAGGTTTTCGAAAATTTCCACTTTTTAAATGTTGCCTTGTTTGAACAAAATTGTTTTTCAAAACCCAATTTTTGGCTTGTAAAAGAAAATTTTAAAATTTAATGTTCAGTTAAATATGCTTTTTCACCCCGCTTGGGGTTAACATTTTTAAAATCGATTAAGTACGTGTTTAGTGATTGCTTTCATGTATTCCTTATATAGAAATTTTAACAAAAAATGTTCAGAAAAAACCATACAGTTTCTCCAAAAATTTCAACATTTTGGGAAAAAACGAAGAAATTAAAAAAAAAGTTATTTTCAATTTTGACACAAATATTGAATTTTCAGAAAAATATTGAATTTTCGGAAAAATTTAGAATTTTGAGAAAATTTTTTTTGAAAATTTCGACATTTCAAAATTTTGTCTTGTTGAGCCAAAATTATTTTAGAAAGTGCTGACATCTTTTAATATTCAATAATACCGTTTGTCATCCCCTTAGGACTTAAAAATGCGTCTTGTTTCGAAATTTTTTTTCAGGTTTTCGAAAATTTCGACTTTTTAAATGTTGCCTTGTTCGAACAAAATTGTTTTTCAAAACCCAATTTTTGGCTTGTAAAAGAAAATTTTAAAATTTAATGTTCAGTTAAATATGCTTTTTCACCCCGCTTGGGGTTAACATTTTTAAAATCGATTAAGTACGTGTTTAGTGATTGCTTTCATGTATTCTTTATATAGAAATTTTAACAAAAAATATTCAGAAAAAACCATACAGTTTCTCCAAAAATGTCAACATTTTGGGAAAAAACGAAGAAATTGGAAAAAAAGTTATTTTCAATTTTGACAAAAAATTGAATTTTCAGAAAAATATTGAATTTGCAGAAAAATTTAGAATTTTGAGAAAAATATTTAATTGTGAGAAAAATATTGAATTTCAAGAAAAATGAACCTTCTAAATTTCAACTTTTTGCGATTTATATTCCGCTAAAAAAAAACTTACCACTATTATAGATATGCAAGAAGAATGCAACCTAGACTACAAATTCATGCAGCCCTCCAGGCGTGAATCATAGGTAGCTGAACTACCAACAGTTGAAACACTGCCACCTAGCGAAGCGGTTGCTCTCTAGGAGAGTTCCCAGAAGACAAGGATTCTATAATGCACTATTATAGAACCAAAGAAAATTCTGAATCGAAATTTCAAAATTAAAAATAATAAAAGTCTTTAAAAAAATTAATTGACAATTTAATGTTCTAATTTAAATTTTTTCTAGTAATTTTGAAGTTACCAGAGAAGCTTCAAAGATCAAATATTTCAGCTTGAAGTCGATCCTTTGTAATTCAAATTTACATTTTTGGAATTTAATTGTAATTGAACTACAAGTTCTTTTTCGAAATTTGTTTCAAAACTTCGAACAATTTTAAAAATAGAAATTTTTCTTACTATTTCTTAAATTTTGAGTTTTAATTCGACATTTTTCTTAAAAAGTTTATATTTAAAAAGAAAAAAACATCGTTTTAAAAAATATATATTTCAAGCTCAGGAAACTTTCTAAAAAACCAGACAAAATTCATTATTTAATCACAAAATTCCAATTTTTTCTCGAAATTTTGCATTTTCGACATTTCCTTAAGGTGAGATTTCTATTGGAGGTTCATTGGGAAGCAACAGAGGTGGTTTATGGTATTAATTTTTTTGAACTCAGTTTGCTTTTACACAATTTCAACACAAACGCCGTCGCAGCACCTCCTCTAGTTTTAACTACTAGCCGCCACTACGTCGAACACTTTTAGTAGAGTAGTTCTTTAACGCCGTCCAATCCCGGAAGAAGTATATCCTGAAATGACTCTGGCCGTGGAAGCTTTCGTTATCATATATAACTATCTGACTATCTGATTAACTGACTATCCGACTAACTGACTATCCGACTAACTGACAGAGGAAAAGACGACCGAGTACTTATACCTACCGTTCCAGTTTCTAGAACGGATCTACGTACAGATAAGATTATCGCTTGCGGAGCGCTTAACTGTCGCATGATTCTCGCGACTGCTTCCCATTATCAAATGTTTTAAGAAAGTTCCTTACACCACACAACACTAATATAAATTCTATAACTATATTTTATTACAGTATCAACGAATTTTTACAACATTTTATTCTGTCGCCTGCACAAACTCTTTAAAAGCGTGCACAGCTAATAAAGTCAGATTTATTACGTTTATTTAACCTATTTTATAAATGAAAAAATATGTTTGATTGATAACTAGGGGCGAAGTTCAGCCCCCCTAAGGCCCATGAAAAACGAAACTGACCCTCCCCCAAACCTATTAAAACATTATCACACATACACACACACACACCTCATCTTATACATTTAGAATCCTTTTAAAACATAGAATATAAAAACTAACAACTAATATACAATAATTGCGAAGAAGGTGCCCATTACCTTGACTTAGAATAAAGTTGAACTACGATCTAGACATTCTAAAAATCTTTCAACAAATTTCAAATTTTTCTCGTAATTTTGTTTCAGAATCCATTAGAGACTAGAAACTCAAAATCCAAGTTTACATTTTGGGGTCCATTTTTTTATATAAATGTCGAATTTTGTATTTAAATTTCCATTTTATGTTTCAACATTTCAATTTAAACTTGAAAAATCATAGTTTTTGCTTAAAAGTGTCAATGTTAAGATGAAAATTGCGGGTTAAATTTGATTTCGTCTTAAAAATATGAGTTCATTTAAAACTTAACAATTCGAATGAGTTTTACCTTGAAATTTAAAAATTAATATCCTAGATAAATGTTGGGAATGTTCTGGAATTATTTTGGTTGATCCTAGACCTTATAGTGACACTTAAAATTTGTAACTTTTTTTTCTAAAATTTTCGCTTTAAAACGTGATTTCGATTTATTTTTCTAAATATTTTGTAACAAAAATGTAATTATAAAATCAATGTTTGAAAATAGAATTGAAGTACTGAGAAAGTAAAATTTTGGAAAAATGGCTAATTAAAAAAAAATCTATTTATTCAACACGATGAAGAAAGCAGAGGTCATTATAGTAACGAGTGGGGTCGGGAGACCCATCAGCTAGTTCATAATATTTCAATATTTTAAGAAATGAAAACTTTATTATTTTAGCAACACACCTGAAAAACTCAATTTCTAATGAATCGATTATTTATTTTTATAAATTTGTAGCAATTATTTACATAGTGTAACGAAATGTAATTATAAAATTAAGTTAAAAAGTTTCTAGAAAATTTAATAAGGAGAAGCCGTCGCGATAATAAATGAGATAAGCGGCAGATAAGAGCTCCAGAAATTTCGGCAAACGATAAGCCTTATCTGCTGGATTCTTCTAGAACCCAAACCGGAACCTATATAAGATGGTAGTTTTTCCCTCAGTTAATTAGACAAGTTAGTTAGAAGTCAATGAAGAAGTTAGTTAATTAAACAGCGTTAGTGAATCACAATAGTTGTGCTCCGGTATCAGTTTGGAAATAAAGTGGTTACAATTCACGGCGTATTAATCATTCGAACCGATAACGCGCAAAAATTTCATATTTAATCTAGACAAATCGCACACGAGTTTGCAAAACAATGTAAGATACTCCTAAATTTTTGGTCGGTTAGGATTTTTTTTACAGTACGTCAGCCCCAAAATGGTAGTCAGCCAATCATCAATTTGAAAATAATATGTCTATATTAACTACTATCTTCAAGTTTAAAGAATAAACTCGAATTGTGTTATAAATATTTTAAAATGTCCTTTTTCAGTGTTTTTCTTTTAATTTTATTTATCACGCTGACTTCTTTAATTTATTTTGAGAGTTCAGATTTTTTCAAAGTTAAAACTATTTTTTCACGAATTTTGGAATTTTGGCGACGTTATATCAATATTTAGACTTTTTTCTGGAAGTTTGTTTATTTATTGGTTAATTTTGACTTTTTTGGAAATTCTACTTATTTTGAAAATTTAGTTTAAAAAAATATTTTTTGAAAATTACATTTTCTAAGATTTAAACTATTTCAAACGCAATGTAAATAGATAGAATAGAATTGTAGAATTTAGTACGTAAGAAAAGTTTCTAAAAAGACCTGATAAGGGGAAAGCGGCCGCGATAACGAAGCAAACGGCAGATAAGCGTTCCAGAAATTTCGGCAAACGATAAGCCTTTTCTGCGAGATTTTTCTGGAACCTGGAAGCCAAAACTATATAAAGCGGCCAGCTCTCCCTCGAGTTAGAAGTTAGAGTCAGTGTAGTTAGCGAGTTAGTAGAAGTCAATAATAAGTGAGTTAATTTTTCAATTGTGGTGATCCAAGTTAAGTTTAATAATAAAGTGGGTATTATAAAGCACGTGTTTAAAAATCAATTTGAACCGATAGCCCGTAACAATATTGACTTCTTTCGAAAAATTCAAGTTTATTTAAAAATTTCGACTTTTTTGAAAATGTGGACCATTCTGACATTTTTTTGAAGAATTTTAGTTTTTTTTTTTTTTGAAAATATCGAAATGTGTTTTGAAAATTTTGACGTAAAATTTCTGATTCTTTTAAAATTTCGACTTTTTTGAAAATTCGGCGTCTTAAAATTTTCACAAAACATCCACATCTATTGGAAATTTTGATATTTCGTGTTTCAAAAATTTGACCTTTTGAAAATTTTGATCATTTCAGAAAATTTTTATAGGTGACCGTGGTCCAGTGGTATGGGCGCTGGACTATAAACTAAGGGAGCTGGGTTCGATTCCTCCTGGCGGCTTCATCTACCGCCCGTTTTTGAAACGCTTAACGTTTAAGAAAGGCTATGGTTCCCAAGGTCGACTCAGCCTTACGGTAAACTGGGTACTCAGAAATTGAAATACAAATCTTATCCCCTTAAACCAAGAAAGATTAAAAAACACAACAAAGGTTGCTCTAACGCGTTTCAACAGCCAAGTTATCATCTTCAGAGAGATGCTAGCTTGGTTGAAGATGATAGATTGGCTGTCGAAACGCGTTAAAGCAACCTTTGTTGTGCTTCTTAATCTTTCTTGGTTTCAGGGGACAAGATTTCAATTTTTGAAAATAACCAAGGACCAGTCTGTTCCACCAAAATGAGTACTTAGGTATAACTCGAGGTAATAATAGGCGGCTGAAGCGTAGTGCTGATCACACTGCCTTCCTCGTATGGCGTTCGTCCCTAGCAGTAGCAGTAGTCATGGGTAACACTTTAAATTTTTGCGTGTTGATACACCAACTCTGATACTGCTTGATGTATCAATACAACTTATCAGCACAACTGTTATCTCCCATAGCGTTGGAAAGCGCTGCAACAGGAAGCTATTATTATATTTAAAAGTTTTGACTTTTTTCCAGAAGTTAAATTCAAAATCAACACTTTGAACATTATACCAAAATTTTAATAAAACTCTCGACATTTTGAGTGTAACATCAAAATTTAAATTTGGAAGTCACCTAAAGTTGAGATTTTGATTTTAAATTCTTAGTTTCAACTTGTTCCGGATTTAGAATTCGGGGTTGAAATAACAAAAAATGATTCTAACAGCTTTAAGCCAAAAGTTATATAAATAACGAAATTCACAAAAGATCACGAATTTTTAAATTTAAAATCAACATTTTAAGAAAAAGGACAAAAATGTCGAGTTTAATTCAAAGTCAATATTTCCAGGAAAATATAAATTTACTGAAGACAGTTTTTTGGAGAAAATTCCAATCTTTTAAACTATTAATTTAAGTGGTTTCAAAATTTAATATCAAAATATCGAAAAACACATTAAAATTTAGAAAAAAGTATAAAACTAAAATGTATATGTTGAAGCAGAACATTTTGAATAAAAAAATTAATATTTCAATAGAAAAAAAAAATTGTAAAAAATACTTCGGGCTAAATCTTTAAAAGTTTGAGGAAAATCCGGAATTTCGAGTTTAGAGATAAAATTTTAGACAAAATGAAATTGCAAAGTTTCAGAAAATAACGAAATTTCTACAAATTTCGAATGTTTGAAACAATTCACAAGTCAAAAACGTAGAAAAAAAAAGGGGCGGAAATTCGTGGTCAAAAAAAAATATATCGGGAGATAAATCGTATAATTTATAAAAAATGTTCACAACTGTTGAGTTGAAATTCTGAATAAAATTTCGAAAGCAGAAATCCCTAAAATGAATCAAAATCACTAAAAACACCGCACCTCTGACTGTAAACTGAGAACTAGATTTAAAAACTTTATCTAAAAAAAGAGGGTTAAATTGAATTTCTAAATTGTAGTCAATATTACCAAAATAAAGTAAAAATCTCTCGAAAAGAAGAAACCAAAACTTATAGATAAAAAATGATAATTCTAAGTTCAAATTCGAAATTTGTGAAAAAAATGAATGTTTTTTTTGAAAATATAGAATTTTTGCGTATAATGAAAATCTAAATAAATATAAACTAGTCTCAGATCAGAAACATATCTTTTTTTTGGTGGAATGGAGTGGTTCTTGGTTATCTTCAAAACTTGAAATACAAAACTTGTCCCCTGAAACCAAGAAAGATTAAAAAACACAACAAAGGTTGCTCTAACGCGTTTCGACAGCCAAGCTATCATCTTCAGAGAGATACTCTCTGAAGAGAGATACTGTCTGAAGAGAGATACTCTCTAAAGATGAAAGCTTGGCTGTTTAAACGGGTTAGAGCAACCTTTGGTGTGTATTTTAATTTTTTCGACAGCCAAGTTATCATCTTTAGAGAGATACCCTCTGAATATGATAGCTTGGCTGTCGAAACGTGTTAGAGCTACCTTTGTTGTGTTTTTTAATCTTCCTTGGTCTCAGGGGACAAGTTTTGCATTTCAGTTTTTAGATCAGAAATAAACAAAGTCAAAACTACATTAATTAAATTAAGTCGATAGTTATAAAACATGAAAATATCTATAAAGAGTAAAACAAAAAAAGTCGCAATATCTACAAAAATTTCGAATTTAATCTCGAAATTTCTTTAAAAATCAAAGTTCAAGTCGAAAATTAAGAAATAAGAGTTGAAACTTGAAGTTTAGTGCCGAAAACAAATGAATAAATATAATATAAAATTATATAATAAATCATTTATTACACAGGCAAATGAATTAAGTTTTTTTTCTATGTTTAGTTCAATACCGAGCGCGAAGGTTGGGCCGTGCATAGCTGTTTATAACGCCTAGGATTAGTTGCTATACAATTTCCTGTTTGTGCAACTCTTTAACGCTTTGATTAGAGTATCACATAGTTGCGTTGTTCCCATAGATTTCAAAAAAAAAAAAATTCTGAAGTAAAGTAATCAAATCCAGACGAAGCGGTGGACGAGAACCAGTGCATTCAATGAGATATTGTAGTTTCAAGTCAAATGTAGACAAGAAAGTCACCTATTTTCATTTTCAAACGGGACCATTGCTTTCCTTAACAGAGCTAATACATAAAGGAAATTGTAAAATTAGCCTTGCAATTTTGACTGCCATTTTTAACCAGCATCATGTTAAGTTTATCAAAAAAACAAAATTTTTATTTTTTCCACATCTAATTTTTGGTCTTCTATTTTTCATTATTCCTATTCTATGTAAAATAAACTAACCTTTAATTTGTAAACTGTCATGAAGCGACGTTTTCAATAAATTTAAATGTCACGTAGTCGCATTTCAAAAATTGTTTAGAAAATTGTCAACAAACCATAAAAATTTAAATATTTCCAAACTGGGCCGAAGAAATGTTAAATAAATTGAAAAAAACATCAAGTTAAGTATAGAGAACGTTTTTTATTTTTTTGAAATATCGAAATTTAACCTTAACATTGAAAGCCAAAGTCGAAATTTTAAGAAAAACTATAGAACTGTCATCATAAAAAAAGTCTACAATTTAATATCGAAGTTTCAAACTGTTTAGATTAGCCAAAATTTTAAATAAAATCAATTCTCTAGAAAAAATTTTGGTAAAAAATTTCCATTTTAAAGTTGTAACTTAGAATAAACTGAAATTTCTCCGGGAAAACTCAGAATTTTGACAAAGAATTTGAAACTTTCGGAAAAAGTTTGTTTCTAAATAAATAGGTTACAGACCAAGAACAAAATGAATTTCATGCTGAAAGATTCTGAATTAAGGATTTCTTTAATGAAGGAAGTTAAGACTTTTAGAATAATGGTCGTAGATCAAAAGGTGAGTGTGAGTGTCAAGGTAACAAATTAAAATCTCCCTTTAATTTTGGACAGTTCTCAGCTCAAGTTGTAAAGGTCATCTTTCGTAGACCAATTCAAGGGTAATGGCTAGTTAAATAATAAATGTTTAAAATGGCTACCATTTACCACCATAGATGTGATATTTTAATTAACGCGGTGATTTTTTGCATTATGTAAAACATAATCACTGATAATTAATTGCCCTAATTCATTATTGTCATATTACTACGTCAATCCCACCACTTTCGCATTTTTCTAATTTAATACGGTTTATTAACAATGATTAATTATGAAACTATACAAATACAAATATGTAAGGTCGTCTAACCAGCACAACTTTCTTTGCAAGCTCGAATTAGACACACACACACACACACATCACGGTAATTAAAATCGGTTCCTAAACCTAACGATTTCAACTACTAACTCGAACTATTCGTAACGCCGAATAAATGGTGCTACTCAATCATCATTATATTTCCTTTTCAGGAGTTATCGAGATAAATGATACATTTTTAAACGAGATTTGACAGTTGTATGGTTGTTTTAACTGGCTTATCTGAAAGGTAAATCTTGAAGTAGGTTCAAGTGGCGACCGGGCGGCCCATAAAAAACCAACACAATCCTTGTAAATTCTTGTGTATTATAACTTCTATACACTTGGGGTTTCGCTTCCTGACATTCATCATTTCGTGTTATGACAAACGCTTTCGGATCCTCTCGAAGCGACGAAAACCACAATATCACCATGGAGAATGTATCAAAAATGAGAATCCACTACCGACGCAATTTTATCTTTTTATCAAAGACGAAAAATGGAATAGGGTAATGGCACCAGTAATTGTTCTGATCCCAATAATTGCCACCGAACACATTTTAGACAATAATTACAGGATATACTTCTTCCGGGATTGGACCGTGTCAAAGAACTACTAAAAGTGTTTCGCCTCTGTTATGGTGACATACTGAGTTACCGAGTTCTGAAGTTTGGAAATTGGCCTTTTTTTTCTTTCATTTTTGCATATTCCCTCATATTTCTCTTTTCATTTATTGTTTCTTTTCTTCGTTCCTGAAGAAGCCCCCCAGGACGGTGGGCGAAACGTCGAACACTTTTAGTAGTTCTTTGACACGGTCCAATCCCGGAAGGAGTATATCCTGTACTGAATCTGGCCGTGGAAGCCTTCGTTATTTTAAACAATAATTCTTTATTTTTGGCGTGAGTTTTGTAACATTTTCGAAAATACCGCGCCGAAAAAATGGATGTAGAACAGTCCAGATATGTACTTACTGTATGGATGAAATGTAAAACCAAAATTCGCAAAAAACACAAAATTCCCAAGAAGAATAGCCTAGCTATGTATTTACTGTACTGAAAAAATTTAAAGCCAATAAACGAAAGGAAACACAAAACTCCTAAGAAATGTGCCTTCTTCTTGAGAGTACCTAACTCAGTAGTTAACAATCTTTTTCTGTTGATGACATACTTGAACATTAAATTAAAATTATGCGAGACATAAAAATGTTTGTCTTTTTGTTAGACAATTTTCAAACGTTTGAACACAGCACTTTCTTCTACCGTTCTACACTTTTGAAATAGAGTCCTAGAGGCTTTTACTCCTCTCATCACTGCAACCCAGTAGCATCTTTTGTCAAAACTCTAATTTTTTTATGGTTATCCAAGTTTTTACATAGTCTATTATCTTTTTAGGAGCCATTCCTTTTATTTCTTGGGGTATTAGGGTCACCCTTTCAATTAATTTGAGCCTTTTACATAACTGAGCAGGTGTTCGGTTGTTTCTGTTGCTGCGTGCAGATGTCATCATCTCCTTTTTTTATCTTCTTATGGTGATACTTTGCTGAAAAGGGTCCTATGAAAAATCCCGTTATTATTTTTAAGCCGTTCTTGTTCAGTTCGAGAAACTGCTCAAACTCCATTCTTGAGATAGTGATGAACTTTTTGACTGTCTTAGACTTGGAGTTTTCCTACAGTATGACAGCCTTTGGTTTGTCTCCTCTATTTCATTTTTTTGTAAAACCACAGTATGGTTCTGGGCCGAAAAGAGGTGTGATTGAGACCTCTTGTGCGAGTCTGTCTCCCTTCTGTGTCTTGATGCCCTGGAACCCACATCAAAGTTACTGTGTTGTTTGCAGGCAGTTGCTTCAGGAATTGTTTGTATTCTCAAGCCATTTTTGACTCGGTTCTGAGTCTCTGGCTATCCGAGACTATATAGACCTGTACGTTTTTGAGTCCTTTTTGAAGGCACTCTTTTGCGCACAGAGTTATAATAAGCAGTTCCGTTTGGAAAATTGTTGGAGTGTTTCCCAGGGGTTCAGAGAGGTGAGGACCCCATATTCCTGGTCTTGCTCCTTCTGTTTGTTTGGATCCGTCTGTGTACCAGACAGATGCATTGTTTGCTAGCCTTTCACTCTATTCCAGGACTGATGGTCCCCGATAACCACTTCGTATGGAACAACAACTTTTATAGGCATTTGATCTGTTGGTTTGGCAATGGATCCCAATGGAATTTTCTCCAGAATCCGTTCGTGGCCAACCAAGTCATTGTGTTTCAGTTTTTCCAATTAGAATGGCTTTGAGGCACTAAGCGCTGCTTCCTTTTTCATACAAATGTGAAGTGGAGTCAGGCCTATCATTGCCTCTATTGCAGCTGTTGGACATCACGCCACAGCTCCGGTTATTCCAATGCAAATTAACCTCTGCAATTTGTGTAATTTGCTTTGCGCAGAAATGTTCTGTTTTTTGCCACCATACTATTGAAGCATGAGTGACCGTTTGCTTCACTACCGTTTGGTATATTCAAACTATGATTTTTGGTTTCAGCCCCTATGTCTTTCTTACAAGTCTACGAGTGATCCATGCTGCCATTGTGGCTTTTGAAAGAGTTCTTTTCAAAAGTGTTCCAATTTAGTTTTTGGTTTAGGAAAATCCTTAAGTAGTAGCACTTTCTTGCATTTTTATTAAACAATTTTCTAGTATAGTTGATATGATTTTGCAAAATTTGAACCTTTTTTTTTAAATTCTTATTGTTGTCAATATCTATAGGTTTAAGTTTAAGCTGGAATTTTCTAAAAATACCAGAAATAGTAACCAGTATCAAAATTTTGAAGTCTAAATTACTTAGTTCATTTGATTTTGATGGAACGGATTGGTCCTTGGTTATCTTCAAAAATTGAAACACAGAACTTGTCCCCTGAAACCAAGAAAGATTAAAAAAAAAAGATTAAAAAACACAACAAAGGTTGCTCTAACGCGTTTCGACAGCCAAGCTGTCATGAACTAACATTAACAAAAACTTTGGCAAAGTTATAACTTTTTACATAAATCATAAAGGTTCGAGTGAAACATGGGAAACGACATTTCGATATTGAAGGAGAAATTTTGGGAATCACTTTTTACCAAAATTTCCAGTTTAGTTTTGAAATTTCGATTTTTTTTAAGTTTGAAATGTTTACCTTTTTTAGAGAGTTTATCTAACACTCAAATTTTAGATATACAAATCTTGTCTCCTAAAAGCAAGACAGATTAAAAAATACAACAACAGTTGCTCTAACGCGTTTCAATAGCTAAGCTATCATCTTCAGAAAGATGATAACTTGTATCTCTCTAAAGCAAGACAGCAGTGGCGGCTCGTAGCTAAAACTAGAGGGGGTGCTGCGACGGCGTTTGCGTTAAAATTGTGTAAAAGCAAATGAGTTAAAAAAATTAGTAACATAAACCACCTCTGTTGCTTCTCAATAGAAATCTCAGCTTTAGGAAAATTTTAAAATGCAAAATTTCGAGGAAAAATTGGAATTTTGTGATTAAATAACGAGTTTTATCTGTTTTTTAGAAACTTTCCTGAGCTTGAAATATATATTTTTTAAAACTGAATTTTTTTTTCATTTTAAATATCAACTTTTTGAGAAAAATGTCGAATTAAAACTGAAAATTAGAGAAATAGTAACAAAAATTTCTATTTTTAAATTTGTTGGAAGTTTTGAAACAAATTTCGAGAAAAACCTTGCAGTTCAATTACAAATAAATTTCCAAAATGTGAATTTTAATTACAAAGGATCGACTTCAAGCTGAAATATTTAATCTTTGAAGTTTCCCTGGGAACTTAAAAATTACTAGAAAAAATTTAATTAGAACATTAAATTGTGATTTTTTTTAAGATATTTTTAATTGCCAAATTTCTACTTTTCTAGAAATGTTGATTCATTTTTAAAAAGCCTACTTTAAAAGTCGAAATTTTGAGAATATTTATGACAATTTATTTGTTTTTAAAAATTGTTTATGTTCATTGATTTCGACTGCTATTTTTTTCAAAAATTTCATATCCAAAGAACAAATTTCAACTTTTTTCTAGAAATGTTGTCTGCTTTTATCCAAATTTTGACGTTAATCATTAAATTTCAATCTATTTTTTATCGAAATTTGACGGACTTCACAATTCCAAGAATAAATTTAACAAATAAAAATAACAGTTCTAGAAAAATTGGAAATTTCGATTCAGAATTTCTTCGGTTGTCAATATAGTGGTAAGTTTTTTTTAGCGAAATATTAAATCGCAAAAAAAGTTGAAATTTAGAAGGTTTATTTTTTCTTGAAATTCAATATTTTTCTAAAAATTGAAAATTACTTTTTTTTTAATTTCTTCGTTTTTTCCCAAAATGTTAACATTTTTAGAGAAATATCAGGGTTCTTTTCTAAAAAAATTTTGTCAAAATTTCTACACACACACATGAAAGCAATCACTGAACACGTACTTAATCGATTTAAAAAATGTTAACCCCAAGCGGGGTGAAAAAGGATATTTAACTGAACATTGAAATTTAAAATTTTTTTACAAGACAAAAATTGGGTTTTGGAAAACAATTTTGCTCGAACAAGGCAACATTTAAAAAGTCGAAATTTTCGAAAAACTTTCAAAAAAATTTCGAAACAAGACGCATTCTTAAGTCCTAAGGGGGTAACAAACGGTTTTATTAAATATTAAAAAATTTCAGCACTTTCTTTTGTAAGCTAAAAATTAGGTTTTCTAAAACAATTTTGGCTCAACAAGGCAACATTTTGAAAGGTTTAAAGTTTCAAAAAAAAATCGAAAATTGCTGTAAAATGTTTTAAAAAAGTCGAAAAATTTTTAAAAAAGGTTGAAATTTTTAAATCAGGACGAAGTTTTAAAAAAGGTCCAGATTTTCAAAATAAAAACGAAATTTTCAAAAAAATCGAAATGTTCAAAAAATGTTTTCAAATAAAAGTCGAAATTTACAGAAAAGCCGAAATTTCGAAAATAAGTCGTAACTTTCAAAAGTCAAAACTTCGAGAAAAGACCAACAATTTAAAAAATAATTGGAGTTTTTAATAAAAAACGAAAATCATCAAAAATCAAAATTTTCCAAAAAATTTGGAAAATCAAAATTTTCCAAATATTGGGAAAAAACTTCACATCAGAATAGTCGAAATTAACAACAACAAAAATATCAAAATTCGAGAAAAATCAAATTTAAAATAAAAATCCGAATTTTCAAAAAGGCAAAATTTTGAAAGATTCAACATTTAAAAAGTTTAAATTTTCACAAAAAGTAAATATTTTAATAAAGCCGTAAGTTTTCAAAACAGTAGAATTTTTGGTAAATTTCAAAATTTTCAAAAAAAGTTAAAATTGAGAGAACAAATGAAATTTTTGAAAACGGTCGAATTTCAAAAAATAAATTGTAAAATGCGGAAATTTTTGAGGTTGAGTTTGCAAATAAATTAAAAATATTAGAAGAGCCAAAATTCTCACAAAAAATCGAAATTTCTAGGAACATCCGAACGAAATTCTTAACAAAAGTGGAAATTTTCAAATTTTTCAAAATCCTGAAAAAGGTCAAAATTTGAGATTCCAATTTTCGTAGAAAGAAAAACGAAATTTCGAGAAAAAGTTTGAAATATCTGTACAAAAAAGTCGAAATTTTAGGAAAGTAATCCATTGATTATTACTTTTTTTCAGAAATATATCAAAATGCGGAAGCTATGGAAAATTTTCCTACCATTTTTTCGTTTCTTTCCAAAATCTTGACATTTTTATAAAAATCTCAGAATTTTTTTCCAAAAGTTATTAGACAAAATTATAAAATAAACTTTGAAATGTCAAAACGCCGTGAAAAATCCTAACATTTTTAAAAGCAAATTAGAGGAACATAAAAAATCGGGAGAAGTTGAAATTTCCAGAAAAAGTTTTAAAAACAAATTTGCTGGAAAAGTAGAAATTTCGAGAAAATTTATTTATGTAATATATTTAGGAAAATAGAAACTTTCCAAAAAACTTTTTCAACAAAAAAATCAGAATATTAGAAAAAATTAAAAATTTTTCTACAATACACTGGAAATTGCGAAATCGGATAAAAATTCGAAGATTTGGTATTATTTTTTTTTCAGAGAAATATCAAAATGTGAGAAGAGTTGGATTTATATTGTTTCTTGAAATTTTCATTATTGTCTCAAAATTTTGACACTTAGAGAAATTTAATATTTTTTTTCAAAATTTCAATTCTTTCTCGAAATATTGATTTCTTTTTCAAAAGTTTTACAAAAATTAGTTTTTGAAAATGCGTCTTTCATCAAAATTAAAATTAAAATAGATTTTAGAAGATCCTAACATGAAAGAAAGATAAGGTTTCTATAAAAGAAATCAGAAAAATTTAAAACTTCAATGAAAAAGTTTTTAATGAAAAGTCTTTAAAAAAGACCCAAGATGTTGAAAAAAAATTTGAAACCGGAATTGGGGGTGCTGCAGTTCCTCAGTGCATATACGCAAGCCGCCACTGCAAGACAGATTAAAAAATACAACAACAGTTGCTCTAACGCGTTTTAATAGCTAAGCTATCATCTTCAGAAAGATGATAACTTGTATCTCTCTAAAGCAAGACAGATTAAAAAATACAACAACAGTTGCTCTAACGCGTTTCAATAGCTAAGCTATCATCTTCAGAAAGATAATAACTTGTATCTCTCTAAAGCAAGAAAGATTAAAAAATACAACAACAGTTGCTCTAACGCGTTTCGGTAGTTGAACGATCATCTTCAGAAAGATAATAACTTGTATCGCTCTAAAGATGATCGCTTGGCTATCGAAACGCGTTAAAATAATGGTTATCTTTTTTAATCTTTTTTGGCTTCAGACGACAAAATTTGTATACCAGTTTTTGAAAATAACTAAGGATAAATCCGTTCCATCAAAATTCCATTTTTTGTCAAAAATCAGAATTAAGATATTTTTATTTATTTTCCAATTTTTTTATTAAGTGGCAATTTTTTTCCGGAACTTTTCTTTTTATACAGAATCAGAATTAAGATATTTTTATTTACTACCCAATTTTTTCATTAAAAGGCAATTTTTTTCGGAACTTTTCTTTTTATACAGAGATTTCGGGAAATTATGGGATTTGATGTTTCAAGATATTTCTATATAAATTTCGATATCTTTTTATTCGAAATTATTTTTTATTGCTTTTTCTAGAAATTTTGAAGTTTCAAAAATAAAGTTCAGTTTCGAGAAGTGTTGAAATTTTTGGAAAAAAAGTTTAACTTTTGTAAAAGGAACTTCTAGAAATTGCTATAAATTCCTCTTAAGAAATTTATAAAGGAAACTCCAAATTTGGAAATATTGAAATTTTCATCCTTTTCGAAAAGTTTCACGAAGACTTATAACTTTGACATTTCTTTAAAGAAATATTGTAGAAATTTCATGAAATTTCAATTTCTCGATTTTTCTGTAAATGACGCTTTTATAAAATTTTCGATTTTTTTTCTTAAAATTGAACTTGTTCCATTTTTGTTAAAAATTTGGACTTTTGTTTTAATTTATATGTAAAAATTTCGACTATTTCAACATTTTTTTTTTTTTAAATTAGGTATTGAAATTTCGACTCCTTTCTCCAAATTTTAACTTTTTTGTTGGGATTTTCACGTTTTTTTCTGTTTCTCCTCTTTTGTCAGTTTTGAAATAAAAATAAGTTTTTCTCCAAATTTATAGAAATTTCATGTTTCTCGAAACGAGTATTTCGCAAAATGTCAACCTTTTTGAAACATTGGGTTTTTTCTCAAAAACTGTGGTATTTTTGTCACAATGTATAAAAATATATTTTTTGGTTTGCTTAAAAACTAATTAAAATTTGTATCAGAATTTTAAATTTTTAAATTCCAAAATATTTAGGAAAATTTCTTCTTTTAAAATTTGTTTTTTCTATTTTAATTAGAAATTTTGACGTTTTTTCTCAAAGTTTCTCCAAAAATTACCCTAATAACAATTTCAAGTTTTTTACTGAAAATTCGACTTATCGCAAAATTTCGATATTTCTAAGAGTCTTGTAGATATTTTGAGTTTTTAATCAAAATTTAGACCATACCTCAAATTTTTAGTAAGAAGCTTAAAATTATTGAAAATGTCTACTGTTCTTTAAAACTCTTTTTCGGGAAAATTAAGAGAATGATATTTTTCCGGAAGCCGGTGTTTTTCTGTACAATTTTTCTACACATTTCGAGTTTTTACGAATGTTCGTAAAATTTCGATATTTCTTCTTTAAAACTCGACTTTTCTCTAGGTTTTGTTTTTTTTATATACCATCTCTTTGTAAAATTATTGGATGTTCGTAAAATTTCTCCAAAAATTACCCTAATAGCAATTTCAAGATTTTACTGAAAATTCGGCTTATCGCAAAATTTCGATATTTCTAAGAGTCTTGCAGATATTTTGAGTTTTTAATCAAAATTTAGACCATACCTCAAATTTTTAGTAAGAAGCTTAAAATTATTGAAAATTTCTACTGTTCTTTAAAACTCTTTTTCGGGAAAATTAAGAGAATAATATTTTTTCGGAAGCCGGTGTTTTTCTGTACAATTTTTCTCACACATTTCGAGTTTTTACGAATGTTCGTAAAATTTCGATATTTCTTCTTTAAAACTCGACTTTTCTCTAGGTTTTGTTTTTTTTATATACCATCTCTTTGCAAAATTTTTGGATGTACGTAAAATTTCTCCAAAAATTACCCTAATAGCAATTTTAAGATTTTTACTGAAAATTCGACTTATCGCAAAATTTCGATATTTCTAAAAGTCTTACAGATATTTTAAGTTTTTAATCAAAATTTAGACCATACCTCAAATTTTTAGTAGGAAACTTAAAATTTTTGAAAATTTCTACTGTTCTTTAAAACTCCTTTTCGGAAAAATTAAGAGAATGATTTTTTTTCCGGAAACCGGCTTTTTTCTGTACAATTTTTTTACACATTTCGAGTTTTTACGAATGTTCGTAAAATTTCGATATTTCTTCTTTAAAACTCCACTTTTCTCTAGGTTTTATTTTTTTTATACACCAACTACTTATCTCTTTGCAAAATTTTTGGATGTTTGTAAAATTTCGATTGTTTTTCATTAAAATTCGATTTTTCTCTAGATTTTCTTTTTTTTGTATACCAGTTACTTATCTCGAAATATGGCATTTTCTCAATTTTTGTTAAATACCGAAAAGTTTTTCTTAAAATTTATAGAAAACGGGACTTTTTTTCGAAATTGCAAGAATTTCTCAAAAGAACGACTTTTCTTAAAAAAATTCTTTACAGAAATTTCTGGTTTTTCTTCAAAAGCCCATTTAGTTCGACATTAAAAAAAAATTAAATCCGATTTTTTTTTAATAACATGTTTAAAGACTTTTTTTAAAGAATTTCGAATTCAAATTATTCCTTAAAATTTCTTTTTCAAAAAAAAATTGTTTAATTAAAATACCCAGTTTTATTTGAAAGCTTTTTTAAAAAATATTGCACTAAAGGTAAGACGTTTTGTACCATTCATTCACTTCAGCTTTCTTTAAACAAGTATCCCCAAACTATACTTCTAGTCTACGAAGAATGTCGACGGGCTTTACACCTTCAACGGCAAAAAAATGAATAATAATGCACTCCGCAACGTGCGGATGAACCTCTTGTCCACTCATTGCATTTACAACTGACAAACGGCAAGAACAAAATTCGCTTGAGCGCATGAAGTCACGTGATATCCCCACCTAACATGTCTAAGAGTATGCGCACACTCCCGAAGCCTCATGGTGACATGATGGAAATCCCGGTTCATATTTGATTTACCCTCGTATTCAACAGATTGTACCTGTTGGGGAACATTTTATAAATCAATATTGGTTCTAATTAAAAACCAAATATATTTCTTTCTAAAATATTCCGCACTATTCTTGATTTCACATTAACGTGCTCCTGCACCGGCCCGTTTTCAAGCAAAAATAGAGCTGCCCAATAATTTCTACGGGTCTCTCAGAGGCTAGGTTGTATATGTATGTTTTCATCAGCAACGTAAAGTTTGCGCCGTAGCAGTGGCGTTCTTTACCTAGCAATTTTTTACGTTGATATGGAGATTCAAGTAATTACATTACACTCTGGCATTTACGCTTATCTCCCCTATTTGTCTTATATCAGAGTCTGCTTCAGTAGTAGAAAGCCATACCGAACGTGTCAACTAGCCAATTCGATATGTGGTGTCCCACTTTTCTTAATAGAAATCCGTCATTGCCATGGCGCTCTACAAGTAACAGCTAAACAGAAAGATCTCTCTGAAGATGATAGCTTGGCTATCGAAACGCGTTAGAGCAACCTCTGTTGTGTTTTTTAATCTTTCTTGGTTTCAGGGGACAAGATTTGTATTCCAGTTAAATTATGCTTCGCTGATTAAGAAGCTTTTCCGCTGCATAATTATTATTTTCAATGGAAACTTTTCGTGCGGGCGCAACAAGAATAGTTAGCAGGTTGCTTATTCTTCAGCGGTAGATAATCTTACAAGCAGTGTTATATGCACGCTGTCGGTTTTTTATTCGGTGACAAATAAATAATTCATCGGAAGCAAGTCTAAGAGATCTCTTGGAGATTAGAACATGAACAGTGCAGGCTCAACGGCGTCTCGCAATTGCATTAACATAATGCCAACTATAACATTCTCTAGATGGCATTCCGATATATCTAGTTCCATGCTTTTATCGGCTTTAATACATACAAATTATGCTGGTGTTTAAAAAAACGCCTAGTGGTATTTTCTTTACGTCGATTACGGTAATTATGTCAGTACAACACTAATTTACAATTTCTTTTATGCGTTTCAAGTCCCTTTGAATTACTAGGTTAACCTTTAACATTAACTTGATATTCGTTGGTGGTACCGAGGCATCTTTCCTTTTCCACAACCCCAGATTCTGGTTGCACTTTTTTGATAATAAAGTGAAATTCTGAAAAAGAAGAAAAATCTGGTGACGCTAGTGTTTAACGTGATGCTAACCGCACTGATTTTATTTGGCTGATTTAGTCCCTTCGCAACTAGATCCTCGATGGTCACTTAGAAAATTAAGGGTAACTGAAAAGCTAGAGTTATTTTTTTTTAAGTTTAATCCAATCGCAAAGGGCAACCCCATTATGCCTTCAAAGCTCTGCAAGTAGGATACGGAAAGGATAGATGGCGATGAACCGCCTTCCTAAACAAAAATAGGTTGCCATTTTTGGGGAAAATTTCTTTCGGTGACGAGTTTCTTAGTTTGGAAGTTCTGTAGAAAAAAAAATCTCCGTAGACAGAAGTATCACCGTGTCAATCTGGACCGCACAGGAATTTGCTATCTCTGATTATCTTGTATCTTACCCTTGGGGGGATCAATGCTATTAGTTCCCGCGAGCATCTCCCATGATGTTGTAGAAAAGAGACCAACCATCCGCCTGTGCTCTAGAGAGAATCAGTCAAACTCTCGTCATCAATTAGGCGAATCGCTATTTTTGGAATTGAATCCAAAAGAGCCAAAGGGTGCTTTGGGGCTGAACTCCAAACATAAAAACAGTATTCTAGTGTTGGCCCAACTTGAGCTTTGTATAGTGTAGCTGATGGGATATAAAGTACATTTTAGCTCTAAAAGGAAACCTTAGCTTGTGAGTCGGTCTGAAGCAACGACGAATAATGGTTTGTCGAAGAAAAAAGATTACACAAGGCTACTATCATCTACGTAGCTGTATATAGGATTGGCCACGGCCGTCTTAAGTAACAGGCCATGAAGTAGGAAATTTGGCAACAAGGGATGGTTGTCCACCCTAGCCACCCTCACACTTGTACTTTTACTTGTTGCAGTTGTTGGTTATGGTGACATCCCGGCAGCTAAATAAATTACAGCGATTTTTGCTAATCATAGTTACATTATTATTGAAAATATAATAATTTTTTTCTTGTGGTTGTGTAGAAAAAATATTCATAGTGTTGGTTTGATCGAAAACTAGTGATAAAACACAGCTAATTTCACAAATTCAACTGTGGAAACCCGCTTAAATTGCTTAGTGACCAGTGTTTTCGCTAAGATTTAGTGGACATAAATATCTCTTTTGATTTTACGTTAAAGTTGTGTTTTTTTTTAGTTGCGTGATTTGTTGTTACGTCGTTTTCAATTAAGTGAATGCGAAACGTTATTAAAAAAAATAATGTATGTTTTTTTAGTTTTATGTGAGAAACGCAGGTTTAGTGTTTATTTTATTTCAAACTTTGTAAACTTGTAAAAGGGTAAGTTTTTTGACGTCCAACATAATGCCAAAAACCTGCTGTGTCCCTGGATGCAAATCCAATTATAATAGTTCTTTAAGAGCTGGAAAATCTATGGTATCGACCTTTGGTTTTTCAAAGGATGGTATTTTAAAAAGTAAATGGCTAAAAGCTATCCCCCGAGATGACTGGTGTCCTTTTAAATATTCAGCTGTTTGTAGTAAGCATTTTTTAGAAAGGCATATTATTAGAGAAGATAATTTTTTACTACCAGACGGAAAGGTGACGAAAATTCCATCAAAAACTAAACTTAAACATAACTCGGTGCCTTCAATTTTTCCAAATCTACCTCAATATTTATCTAAAAAAGTACCTATTCCAAGAAAAAATCCGGAAGAGAGATATAATGAAACCTTAGCTCGTCATGATGAATTAAACGAATCATTTGAAAAATCAGACTTAATTAATAGTTTTGACGATTTAGTTTTGAATCATCCTAAGCAAATCAATATTGCTGAGTCTTGGACAATAAAAGTGATAAAAGATAAGAAAATATATTTTTACGTTCTAAATTTAACAGAGGAGATGATTAAAATTGTCAATCAGATTTCAGTAGATATAAATATGGTTGTTAAGGTTTTTGTAAATGAAACAGAATTAACCTTTAAGGATTTAAACTGGATTCTACCTTTTCATTTAAAATTAACTAGGTGGTCCCAGCTAGAAAATTTATTAGTTACATACAAAGATCAAATGAATATCGCTCAATCCTTTAGGGTTTTAATAGAAAAAAGTATATATTTTTTGACTGAAGCTTCTAAAACACTGATGGCAGACTCTGATAATTTAGTGGCTGTGGATGATTCAGAAGGTAGTAATAATTTAAATAATATATTACCAATCTTGATCAATCAGGTACAGTTCATAATTATTTAAAAAAAGCACTACTCTTCAGAAACCATAATTATGTCTTTTATGTTGTACACATTTTCTCCTTGTGCATATGATTTAATGCGAGATTATTTAAATTTGCCAACTAAAAGATATCTCCAATACATTTCATCCAGTCTTGATGTTACCACAAATACTTATCCGAATATCACTGATAATGACAGAAGCACAAATAATTACCTTAATTATGTGTCTAATTCTTTAAAACCCAATGAAAAAATTGTTGTTCTTTCAATTGATGAAGTATATATTAGCAAGAGATTGGACTGTAGGGGAAAAAATTTATTAGGTATAGCTTCTAATGACAATTCACTGGCTACAACGATTTTGGCTTTTATATGTTCGGCTTTTGAAAACTTTTCCGAAATTGTCAAATTATTGCCAGTACATAATATTAAAGGTATTGAAATGGCACCAATCACGTTAAATGTAATTTCTTTAATTCAAAAATGTGGCTTTACAGTTTTAGATATAATAATAGATAATCACAGAATCAATCGGTCAATGTTTTCAAATTTAACCAGTAATTTATCATTTTTCCCAAATCCTGACATTCCTCAAAGTAATATATATGTCACTTATGATTTTGTCCATATTTTTAAAAATATAATTAATAATTGGCGAAATTTAAAAAATTTAGACAACGCATTTGTATATCCCAGTTTTGAAAATTTTAATGAGATTAAAAAAACAAAATTCCAGGACATAAAAGATGTATATAACAAAGAAAAAAATATGGTAATAAAGAAAGCATACAAACTTAATCATAAAACAGTACATCCTAACAACCTTGAACAACAAAAGTTTATTTAGCAGACAATGTATGTGACTATTCTACTATTTCTTCTTTAATAGAATATGGTTTTCAGGACACGGCAAACTTTTTGGAAATTATAAGACATTGGTGGGATATTGTAAATAACAAAATAACACAAGCGTCATCAAACATACCATTAAAAGAAATAAATGGTGTGAACCTATTTTTGGAACAAATGATTTTCGAATTAAATATTTAAAAAAATTTATAACATGGTTAGATACTTATCAAAAACTTAACAATAACGGTCGGCTTACAAATGAAACGTATTCTGCCATCCGTCATGGTACTTCTGTTTTGTTAGAAATAATTGAATACTCTTTTAAACAATTTAAAATATTATATATTTTACCGGGTAAATTTACAACTGAAAAATTAGAAAAGAGATTTGGTAAATATAGACTATTAGGTGGTAGTAATTACAATGTCAGTTTTGACGAAATAATTAATGCAGAAAAAAAAATAAGACTTAAACATGTGTTTAAAAAAGCTTCCGGAACTACCTTTTCACTTTCTGAAATTCAAAAATATACTGGGAACTGCTGTAATGAATCCGACTGGAACATTTCGAAAAATACTGAAAGCGACAAATTTTCACATATACTGGAAACAGAATATTTAAATGAATACCAAATAGACGAATCCGCTCAAATATACATATTTGGTTATGCGTCTTTCAAAGTGTCAAAAAAACTAAAATGCGATGTTTGTATTTCTCTAATTACAGAAAGTAAAGGAGCTTATATTAAAAATGAGTATTATAATTATTTACAACGCGGTGGTTTAAGTATTCCTACAGACATTGTTAAAACTTTTTTATTTCATGTATGTGCTATCTTTGAAAAAATTATAAACGATTCATCCAAAACCAAAAAGATATTTTATGCCACCTTACTCTTTTAAGTGCATCCCAAGATATATTTTTAAAAGATTTTTATTCTCAATGTATCTGCGGTAGAGAACATAAGACTATTTTCATTATGCTTTCTTCAATTGTTTCCAATATTTTACTAAATAACTACATTAAAAATAAAAACAGTGAATCCAGTGTCGAAAAGGTAAAATCAAAGAATAAGAGAAGGAAACTCAATACTTTTAATAAATAAAAATAGGAGAAAACACCACCTTATCTATTAAATGTTTGTAATTAAAAATCATATGCCACAAAATACATACTTATGACATTGTTCCGATACATACCGTAAAAGAAATCCTCAAATAATAATTTAAAAAACTAATAAAGCGAACAGCAAAATATGATCTTAGTATAGTAGACTTTGACGGAGTGGACAACCATCTAACGTTTGGCAACACCCCATCGAGGGTTTGTTCATGGCCTGTTAGATAGAGTCGACCGTGGATTGGCAGATGAAGCTAAGTAATCGTTTATGTGTAATAGAAACAGAGTAGGAGACAGGACAGACCCCTAGGGCACCCCTGCATTAATCGCAAATGTCTCGGATGAGGTGCTATCGACAACTTCCTGAAGAAATCTGTCAGCGAGAAAATTGGATATCAAATAACATATTTTACCCTTGCAAGGATCAATCCTATTAGTTCCTGTGAGCATCTCCCATGATGTTGTAGAAAAGGGACATGTCGCCAACTATCCGCCTGTGCTCTAGAGAGAATCGATCAAACTCTTGTCATCAATTAGGCGAATCGATCTTCTCTGAATTGAAACCAAAAGAGCTAAAGAGTGAACTCCAAACATATAAACAGTATTCTAGTGTTGGCCTAACTTGGGCTTTGTATAATGCGAGTAGCTGATGAGATGTGAAGTACTTTTTAGCTATAAAAAGAAAGCCTATCTTTTTAGAGAAGCACTTGGTAATGGCCAGAACATGATCTTTCCGAGGGAAGTTAGTGCTCGCATTCACTACTAGGATAGACAGATTATATCTCATCGGGAGGATTTCACCGTCCGTTTTATCTTGTTGCTTTGCCCCTTAATGTTTTCTTAAAGAGAACCGCGACCTGAGTTTGAAGCATTGAAGTCGACCAGATTTTTCTTACCCCGTACCAAAAAGACTTTGAGATCCCGATTCATCACCTGTATCTGCTGTTTCATTAGTCGATCTGAAGCAATGGGTTGTCGGAGAAAAAAGATGACACTAGGCTACTATCATCTGCGTAGCTGTATATAGTTAAGGAAGAGTTGATGAAGAATTAGAGTTACACAGGAACTGATAGGTTTGATCCCTTAAGGGCAACATTCTTGATAAATACAGAGTCAGGGGCAGCCAGTTCCTGACCGGTTCAGCTTGACATAGTGCGGACTTCTGCCTGTGGAGGTTTGGTGATGGAAGTGTGTAACGTGATGCTAACTGCACTGATTTTATTTGGCTTGTTCATTTCCTGCTATTTCTTTCACAACTAAAGCTTCCATGGACATTAAGAAAATTAAAGGTTACTGAAAACCTAGAGTTGAGGAAGACTTTGAGTTACGCAGGAACTGATTGGTTTGATCCCTCAAAGGCAACATTCTTGAGGCATACAGAGTCAGAGGCAGCCAGTTCCTGAGCGTTTCAGCTTCACACAGTCTATAGACGTCTAGTGATGCTAGTGTGTGACGTGATGCTAATTGCACTGATTTTATTTGGCTTGTTCATTCCCTGCTACTTCTTTCACAACTAAAGCCTCCATGGACATTAAGAAGATAAAAGGTAACTGAAAACCTACAGTTAAGGAAGACTTAGAGTTACGCAGGAACTGATAGGTTTACACAACTAGATCCTCCATGGTCACTTAGAAGATTAAAGTTAACTGAAAACCTAGAATTAAAGAAGAATTAGAGTTACGCAGGAATTGATAGGTTTGATCCCTTAAAGACAACATTCTTGAGACATACAGAGTCAGAGGCAGCTAGTTCCTGAGCGGTCTAGCTTGACACATTAGGGACTTCTGTTTGTAGAGGTTTGGTGACGGTAGTGTGTAACGTGATGCTAATCGCATTGATTTTATTTGGCTTGCTCATTCCCTGACACTTCTTTTACAATTTAGATCCTCTATGGACACTAAGAATATCAAAGGTAACTGAAAACCTAGAGTTACGGAAGAATTAGAGTTACGCAGAAAGTGTTAGGTTTGATCCCTTAAGGGCAACATTCTTGAGGCATACAGAGTCAGAGGTAGCCAGTTCTCAGGGATCCAGCTTAACACAATAGGGAACTTTTGTCTATGAAGATTATCTTTTCTGTAGAATTTCCAATCTCTGGAATTTGTTACCAAACAGAATTTTTCCCAAAAATTACAACCTATCTGTAATTACAAAGACCGTCATTGGCCATCTAACTTTATCTATGCATGTTACGCGCAGTGCACTAAACGTATAATAAGTGTATCTTTTGCAAGTGGATTGCATTAAAAAAAAAAGAAACCAGTGATGAAAAAGCCAATTCAAATGAATACAGGTATAAATAAACTTCATTCGCTTTCATTAGGACTTTATCAGATTTATATTATTATTAGAACAATGAATACGAATTATGTCATCATGTATGATGGGAGTAGAGCGAAGTCTTGAAAGCTAATCAGTGCAAGATCCTCTTCCCGCAATTCATTGCGTTCATTGATAGTTTGACATGAGGAATGTTGGAACTAGCCGGCGAATATGAAACAATGGGATTGTGAGATCTGACTTTCTGATAATTATGCATTTCTTCCTCATTCTATTACTTATTTCAAAGCAACAGTGTCATAACCGATTAGTGTTTTGTGTAGACGCAGCTCTCTCCCATGGGAGTTCACCAGCATCCGTTCTGATCAATCTGAAATAGTTATAAAAAAATTGACACGACAAGAGAACAACATTTGATGGAAGAAAGCCACGCTGCCGAGATTGGTGGACAAGTGCTTTCCAGTTGTGTATTATCCATAGAAGCTAGGGAAGAACGCCTTCCCTTGCATAGAGGGAAAGGACATGTTATTTTTTTGCTTTCAAAGTAAAGAATAGGAAACCAAAAACCAAGAAATAGGATTCGGTGACCACCTACTTCTAACCTCAATTTTAAGTGTCTGCTTACAATAAGAGAACTGAACGTGTCAACAGAGTTTAATCTGTTACACTTATTCGCATGCAAGTAGAATGCTACCTAGTCTACAAATTCATGCAGCTCTCCAGGCATGTATAGTGAATCATAGGTAAATGAAGAACGTCTATCACAAGAGAATGCAATTGATCTAATATGGATCAAAGGACATTCCGGGAAAGAGGGAAACGAACGCGCTGACAAACTGGCGAGGAAGGGTTCGGAGGGACAATTTGTTGGACCAGAACGAACCCTTCCCCTGGCAAGATCAACCGTAAGATCCCTACTTAACGAAGAAACTTATCGTAAACACAAAGCCTTATGGGCATCAATAACAACATGCCGACAAACTCACGCATTCATTAGAATGCCGTGCAGGGAAAGGGCAAAACTATGCCTACAACTCTCAAGGAATAATCTCAGGAAACTTGTAGGGATATGGACAGGTCACTGTCGATTAAACAAACACCTCAACAGAATGGGAATCATAAACGACCCGAGCTGCAGAGGGTGCTTAGAAGAAGATGAGAGTGTCGAGCACGTCATGTGTCACTGCCCGGCACTAGCATCAATCAGAAGATCCACGCTGGGGGACTTCTGGCCTAGTGTGGCCAGTTTGAGAGAGGCGCATTCAAGGGACGTTCTTCAGTTTCTCAACAAGGTTGGGCGGCTGAATGAATGACCATGGACACCTCAATCACGGGGATAGCACAATGGGCCCGGAAAGGGTGGCATAAGTGCTGGCCTAAATTTTAGGCAACCCACAACGAATCCAGAATCCAGATAGGAAGCTGAACTACTAACAGTTGAAACACTGCCACCTAGCGAAGCGGTTGCTCTCTAGGAAAGTTCCCAGAAGACAAGGATTCTAATATGCACAGACCAATAGGTTTGAACATCGAATCTAATAAATGTTCAAACCTATTGGTCTGTGCATATTAGAATCCTGTTACACTATTCCTAGAAAATTTTCAGTTTGACGTGAAATTCCGAGAACATAATGGAATATTCAAACAAGTTTATAGCCAGTATTTTGTGATGGAGACAGACATCTTGAGAATTATTTTTTGGCGAAATTTTCCCAAAATTGCGTATTTAGACTTGGAACTTTTATTTTTTATATAAAAAATAATCTTTACAATCTTGTGAAATACGTAGCGATATCAAAATTGGAGCGGAAATTAAAAAAAAATTAGGAGTATATTTACCCTCGAAGTCCAAACTTCGAAAAAAATTACAAACTTGAGTTTATAATAGAAATAATAAAAAATAAACAAAAAAACTAAATCGTTGATTCGGAATTTTAAGAAAAAAGTTGAAGTTCAAGACAATACTCGAAATTTATTTTTAAAATTATAAATATGCGTAAAAGTTTAGTTAAATTAAAATAAGCTACCAATTTTGTCCAATAGTCGTCACTGAGGACCATACTAAAATCCCTAGAGAACATGATTAAATTTGCAAAAAGCGACATATTTCACGATCTCCGGAAAAACATCAAATACAGAGAAGCCGTTAACAGATAAAAGTTTAAAATCATTGGGTGACTTAAAAACGCAACTCGAGTTAATGAGTTAACGATCTCTGAAGATCACTTAACTTTTTAGGTAGATCTAACTGAAAGCCTCCAGAGCATGGGATTGTTTTTGGTTGTTTTTCCGCTAGAGCATCTCGATGGATGGTTACGGCGAGCGAGACTCGCCTGACCATCGCACGCAAGCTGATTCTATCCAGCTGTGTTTGTGCCAGACTAACAAACTGGATTTTGAATAAATATTAAAACACAATATGACCTTCTTACATACCTTCCAACAACTACATGCTATTTTTAACGTGATGGCAGGCTCTTTGCGCCGACATACCTTCGCTCTGCAAATGCGCCACGTTTGGATTTTTTTATTTGCTTACTCTCTCATAAAACGCTAATTACTGTTACAGACCGTTCCATTAAGTTTGCGGGCATGTTTATTTGCGAGCTTTATCACTGAATTTCATCTAGTGTAAAATTATTCGCACGCATTTCGTTACGTAATTCAAGAAATGCTAGAATTTCATTTCCCTAAAAATTATGTTACGTTGTTCAAGACCTTCAGATCTTTGATCCAATTTGAAGATACGATTTGGTTTTTTTGAAGCTTTTTTCTGGGTCCTGTCCCTTAAAATAAAACAAAAAATGGAACTTTCCTTGTGTACGTCCGTCTATTTATCACAGAGAGGTTTTTCTGAGAGGATTCTGAAAAATATATTTTTTTAAATTTTTGATCAAGTGATCTTAAAGATACAGCTTAAAATCTGCAAGAAATGACCGTTGCACCCCTGACCTCCTAGGTTTCTAAAAGTAAAATTAATATTTTAATAAAGTTGGTAGATATTGGGTCACGGGTTATCGGAAGGCTGCAGTTGTAGTTGTTAAAAAAAATATGTTATGTAAAAATAGGTGCTTCCTATTCAAGGCTTTTTGGCCCATATAATATTTATTGCTTTCGGATAAAAATCTATAGGTAGCCAAAGAAGAGAGTGCAGATTAAATTTTCTCTTTACATTTTTTCATTTAGATGAATTGTAGAAGTTTGCACAGGTTGATTAATTACGCGCTACACGGTAATTGCGGTTTAGCGCTATACGAGGCAATCTCATAAACTGTCTTAGTCATTAGCTCAGCGTGAACGAATGCTTTCTTACTTGAGGCCTTACTAACATAGTCAAACTCACCAATTTCCATAGGCGTAGCTAGAATAGGGCAGGGTGAGATGCTTGCCCCCCTCTGGTTCATGCAGAAAACCGAAAATTTGTATGTATTCAAAGTCGAAAGTTTCAGAAAGAATTTGATTCTGAATGGAAATGTCCAGAAACAGAATATATCGAATTTTAAGGTAAAAGTCAAAATTTGCAGAATAAGATGAATTTCGAGCAACAAGTTGAAATTACTGGGAATCAAATTTATAAAAGAAATTCAGAAAAAACAGTTAACAAAATGGACTTTGACAAAAAAGCACGATTTTTGAAAAATACGTTGCAATTTAGAGAAAGACATCGCACTTTCTAGAAAATATTTCGACTTTCCAAGAGAAAGTCCAATTTTAAGAACAAAATTAAAATTTTGAGAATAAATTAGTAATTTTGAAAAAAAAAACGAATATCGAGGAAAAAATTTGGAAAAATTCATAATTTTCAGTAAATTATACTAAAAATAAAAACCTAGCCTATCTCAAAAGCTCGAAAAATGTCCAAAATGTTCAAAGGCCTGATTTTGTAAAAAAGTCGAATTTTGAGAAAAAAAATCACATTGTTCCTAAAGTTTAAAATTCAGTAAAGACGTTTTTAAAAATAGGTTGCAATTTAGATAAAGAGATCGCACTTTCTAGAAAATATTTCGACTTTCCAAGAGAAAGTCCAATTTTAAGAGCGAACTTGGAATTTCAGGAATGAATTTCGAAAAAGAAAAAAATCGGGAAAAAAATTTGGAAAGGTCAAAATTTTCAGTAAATCATATTAAAAATAAAAACCAAATCTTTCTCAAAAGTTCGAAAAATGTCCAAAATTCGAAAAAGGATAGATTTTTAAAGACCTGAATTTGGGAAAAAGTCGAATTTCGAAAAAAAGAAACTTTAAAATTTAATAAAGAGGTTGAATTTATAAGAAATTTTTTTCTCGAACTCCTGAAAAGATTTTTTTTAACATTTTTATTAATATTCCGATCCAATTTAGAGAGAAAAGTGAACATTTTCAGAAACATAAAATATCACATTTTGAACCTCAAGTGAGATTTATTTAAAAAAACAAATATACAAAAAAATGGCAGAATTTTGCAATAAATCAACGATTTTGTGGGACTTTTTCCAACAATTTCATTTTCATCTTAAAATTCATCCTTTGCTTGAAATATTTTTTTGAAATTTCAACTGTTGCCCTCCCCCCTGCCAACTAGGAGACTTTTTTCAAAAACTTTCTTTCCCATTTCAAAATTCAACCTTTTCTTGAAAAATTTTTTTGGAAACGTCTACTTTTTTCTCAAATTTTATATTTTTTGTACAAAATGTGTCCTTTTTTGAAATTTTGCAGTTATTCATAAATTCGACTTCTTTTATCAAACATGAATTTGTCAAAATTTCGAATATTCATTTAAAAGATTGTCGTTTTCTTCTGAAATTTCGTCATTTCTTAAAATTGGACTTTTTCTGAAAATTTCGATTGCTTTAACTCAGAAAATTTCAGCTTGTTTAATAAAATTAGTATTTTTATCGAAATCTGAATAAATTGAAACACAAATTTTGTACCCCGAAACCAAGAAAGATTAAGAAACACAACAAAGGTTGCTCTAACGCGTTTCGAAAGCCAAGCTATCAGTTTCAGAGAGATATCTCTCTATTGTGTTTCCTAATCTCTCTGCTCAGCACTAGCAGATCTGCTCTAACCTCCATAAACAGTAGAAATGTCTTAGTGGTAATAAATATCTCCAAAATATCTGCATATTTAAAAAATAAAAGAAACTCACCATAGGATTATGTACGATGTAACCCAAGTCATCGACAGAGAGATATCTCTCTATTGTGTTTCTTAATCTTTCTGCTCGGCACTAGAAGATCTGCTCTAACCTCCATAAACACTAGAAATGTCTTAGTAGTTGTAAATATCTCCAAAACATCCGCACATTTAAAAAATAAAAGAAACTCACCATAGGATTATGTACGATGTAACCCAAGTCATCGACAGAGAGATATCTCTCTATTGTGTTTCTTAATCTTTCTGCTCGGCACTAGATGATCTGCTCTAACCTCCATAAACACTAGAAATGTCTTAGTGGTTGTAAATATCTCCAAAACATCCGCACATTTAAAAAATAAAAGAAACTCACCATAGGATTATGTACGATGTAACCCAAGTCATCGACAGAGAGATATCTCTCTATTGTGTTTCTTAATCTTCTTGGTTTCAGGGTACAAGATTTGTATTGTAACGCAATGTAAATAGATGAAATAGGATTTAGAATGGAATTGTAGAATCTAGTAAATAAAAAAAGTTTCTAGAAGGATCTGATAAGGGCGGCCGCGATAACGAAACAAATGGCAGATAAGCCTCCAGAAATTTCGGAAACGATAAGCCCTATCTGCCGAAAAGTTCTAGAAGCCGTGGCCCAAAACTATAAAAGGCGGTCAGCTTTCCCTGGAGTCAGTCAGTTAGAAGTCAGTGTAGTTAGTGGGTTAGCAATTAGTAAATAAGTAGTGAGTTACTGTTCAGTTGAAGTGTGCCGAGTTAATTTGGTAATAAAGTCGTGTAATTCACACGTGGTAATCTATTCGAACTGATAAGCCCCTAACAGTATTTTAATTTTTAAAGATAGCCAAGGATCAGTCCGTTCCACCAAAAAAAAACACCGAAACCTGGTCAATCTTCTGACAAAAGAGTATATTTTTTGGATATCTAAAATTTTTTAAAAAGACAAAAATTACGAAACATATTTCTTTGTAAACTTCAAATCTTTTTTGATTTAAATTTCTAGAAGTTTTTATTTGTTTGTCAAAATTTTGACAAGTATCACAATATTGGACATTTTCTGACGCCATATTGAAGCGACGAGCTCAAATGAGAGCGAAACATCGATGTCCAGTGCTACAACTTTTTTATGTATTTTTTATATTTTCCTAATTTATCAAAAAAAACAAAATTTTTATTTTTTCCATATCTAATTTTTGGTCTCCTATTTTTCATTATTCCTATTCTATGTAAAATAAAATAACCTCTTAATTTGTGAACTGTCATGAAGTGACGTTTTCAATAAATTTAAATATCACGTAGTCGCACTTCAAAAACTGTTTAGAAAATTGTCAACAAACCATAAAAAATTAAATATTTCCAAACTGGGTCGAAGAAATGTTAAATAAATTGAAAAAAAACATTGAAGCAAGGTTAGGGCTCCTGTCTTCCTCTGAGTCGAGCTGTCAGGGGAAAATAAATATTCACCAGGAAATCTTGATTTGATTGTTTTCTTGAAATTCCGTTTTTATTTTTCTTAAAATTCACCTTATTTCCGATTATCTTTTAAAAATCTGACTCTTTTTGAGAAATTTCGAATTTTCACTAAGATTGGAGGCAAAATTTCAATCATTTTCTTGTAATTAGGTCTTTTTCTCACCTTCGATTTTTATTTCAATATTTCGACTTAAAATTTAACTCTCTCTGGAAACTTTTCAATTTTTTGTCCATTTCGAAGTTTTTTCCCAAAGTCTTTTCCCAAATTCCAATAATTTTCCAAACATTTAGCCTATTTCTGAAAATTTGAAATCTCATTTTTTGAAAATTTGACCTGGTTGCTTTTTGATGAAATTTTGAACTTTGTCTCTCATTTGATATTTCTAGAAATTTCACCTTTTTCTGCTATATTTTTCTTTTTTCTCAAAATTTTGACCGTTTTTCTTAAAATAATCTTTTCCCTTAAATTCGCATTTTCCTCAAAATCCCACTATTTCGAGATTTTGATTTTATATTGAAAATTCTAGTTTGTGAACTTTTGTTTTAAACATCGTTTATTTATTTCAAAATTCTGCCATGTTTTTGAATATTTGTTTTTTTTAACAAATTTCGACTTAAGGCTCAAAATATGATGTTTTATGGTTTTGAAAATGTTCACTTTTCTCTCTAAATTAGATCGGAATGTTAATAAAATTGTTGAGAAAAATATTTTTGAGGATTTCTAAAAAAAGATTTCTTGTAAATGTAACGTCCTTACTGAATTTAAAATTTAAAGAACAATGTGATTTTTTTCTCTCAAAATTTGAGTTTTTCACAAAATCCGGCCTTTGAACATTTTAACTTTTTTCGAATTTTGGACATTTTTCGAGCTTTTGAGATAGGTTAGGTTTTTATTTTTATTATGATTTACTGAAAATTATGACTTTTTCCAAATTTTTTCCTCGATATTCGTTTTTTCTTTCGAAATTACTAATTTATTCTCAAAATTTCAATTTTGTTCTTAAAATTTGACTTTCTCTTGGAAAGTCGAAATATTTTCTAGAAACTGCGATGTCTAAATTGCAACGTATTTTTCAAAAATCGTTATTTTTTGAATGTCCGTTTTGTTAACTGTATTTTTCTGAAGTTTTTTTTTAAATTTGATTCCTAGTAATTCCAACTTGTCGAAATTTATCTTATTCTGCAAATTTTGACTTTTACCTTAAAATTGGATATATTCTGTTTCTGGACATTCCATTCAAAATTAAATTCTTTCTGAAACTTTCGACTTTGAATACATACAAATTTTCGGTTTGCTGCATGAACCAGAGGGGGGCAAGCACCTCACCCTGCCCTATTCTAGATACGCCTATGAAAATTGGTGGTTTCTAAAATTAGAATACAAATCTTATTCTCTGAAACCAAAAAAAGTTAAAAAACACAACCAATGCTGCTCTAATGCGTTTCGATAGCCAAGCTATCATCTTCAGAGAGATATCTCTCTGAAGATGACAGCTTTGAATGAAAAATTTGAAAATTGAAATACAAATCTTATCCCCTGAAATCAAGAAAATTTAAAAAAACACAAAAAATGTTGCTCTAACGCATTTCGATAGCTTTAGAGCAACATTTATTGCGTTTTTTTTTCTTTGTTACAGGGGACAAGATTTGTATGTCAATTTTTGAAGATAACCAAGGACCAGTTCGTTCCACTAAAATTCTGTTTCTGAACATTTTCATTTAAAATTGATTTTTTTTCTGAAAATTTCGACTTTTTTAATGAAGCTGAACTTGTTCTTGGTTATTTTCAAATGATGTACAAATCTTGATTCCTGAAAGCAAGAGTATCTAGCATCCATCAGTATGTCTCTGAAGATGAGTGCTTGGCTATCGAAACGCGTTAGAGGAACTTTTGTTGTATTTTGTAAACTTTCTTGGTTTCAGGGGACAATTATTGTACATAAATTTTCGACTTTTTTACAAAATTCGCTTATTTTTCTAAAATTGGATCGAAATTTTAATAGAAATCTAAAATTTTGGTAGAACGGATTGTACCTTGGTTATCTTTTAAAATTGAAATACAAATCTTGTTCCCTGAAACCAAGAAAGATTAAAAAACACAACAAAGGCTGCTCTAACGCGTTTCGACGGCCAATCTATCATCTTCAGAGAGATATGCATGTATGTATCTCATACATATCTCTCTGAAGATGACAGTTTGGTTATCGAAAGGCATTAGAACAATCTTTGTTGTGGTTTTTATTCTTTCTTAGTTTCAGGGGACAAGACTTGTATTTCAGTTTTATAAATCTAAGAGTCGAGGAAAAATGTTCTTATGAAATTTTCGGAAAAATTCTGAAAGATTATTTCTTTTCTGAAAGAATATTTTTATATTTAAATTTGACTTGTTCTGGAAATGGGCACTTATTTTAAAAAATCCACCTTTGGAAATTTCGCCTTTTTTGGAAATTTCCTATTTTTCGAAATCTTAACATTTCTTGAATTTTTTTAAAAGGATTTTTCTTATAGTTTTGCTCTCTTTCAAAATTTCGAGTGTAAATTTGAAAATTTGATCTCCCCGGTTCGTGCAGTTTTTTGGTGAAAAGATGTGTACGTTTTCTATTTTCGCCCATGAAGTTTTCAGAATCATTGTTTCCTTCCCTGAAAGGAAATCTTGCCTATGCCCATAGCAGATCCATAAATATTGTAATTAACTATGGAAAAAATGCGTATTTAAAAATAGACAGTTTCTTTATTTTTCAATTACTACACAAAAATCCCCGATAATATTTCAATATTCCTCTATAAACAAAACGTTTTAATTTGATCTATTGACCGTTTAGTGTACTAATTGTTAAGGAACCCAAATTGTGCGAGCCCAATTCGCCTACGGCTAATTTTTTTAGGAGTTTGAAAATACCACAGCAAATTTGTAACTGCGTCAGCAGACAGAAATAAAGAGGGTAACAATTAAAAATTGAACATTTTCCTGCAGCAATTCCTTCCTATTAGTGGATTATTAGTGAGTATAAAGTCAAGTTTGCGGCACTAGAAGATCTGCGCTAACCTCCATGAACACTAGACACGTCTTAGTAGTAGTAAATATCTTCAAAACATCTGCACATTTAAAAAATAAAGGAAGCTCACAATAGGATTATGTACGATGTAACTCAAGTTATAAAGGTCACTACTAAGCAGATTGCATTATGGGTTGCATAGCGACAACCATTAAATTCAAGGACCCTCGGCGTGATATGGCGCTAAGATACGTTAAGCTTAACAAATAATTGTCAATTAAATGTTCAGCAACGAAAAAGTCGAACGTGCTACTTTTGAAAATATATACAACTACTGTTACGTGGGGGCTGTTTTTTTTTTCTTAAAAACGGCTGTAACGGTAAGAAATAAATTAATGTACGCACCCAGATGGGAATTAGAAGTTGACAACTTGCAATTTTAACAATTTTATTTCCAAAACTAAATAAAACACCTTTGTACCCGCATGCATACCCGCTTGCCCTAAGTATGTTCCAATAATTTTTCTAATATAATTTATGTTCCATATTTAATTGTCTTAATTTTAAAACACACATTATCAAGTTTAATTTCATTCTACACATACAATAACTTGACAGCTTCGATTCCTGTATTCCGTGGCTTTTTGCTTGCATTAGGTTTCTATCTACAGTCTATCTTTGTGGTTACCTGTAAAAAGAATTGGGCGAGAGTTTGTTCTTTACCAGTCCAAAGGCATCTGTCATATATTACCTTCGGATGGCCCTTACAAATTGATGAACATTATTAAGTAAATCAAATAACATACAATTCTGTAAGTACAAGCTGCGTAAGCTGCGTACATGACATATTAGAAGTACAACTTCTCCTTTAGGTATCGCTCTACTGATCGAATGAATCTTAACAATCAATTTGCAGCTATTACTAGTTCAGGTAATTTTTTCGAAATTGTGACTTAGGTTTAACCACTTTTATAGGCGCTTTGATTAAAGAGAGACACTGAAAGACGGAACTGGAAGTTATTTACTGACGACCAGATTTTGTGAATATTATTGCTGCTTACTGCCAGAAAATAATTTAATTGAAACATTTTCGGAAACAGTAATGTTACCAAATATCATTTTAACAATACTAATTAAAATAAACCACTTAAGCACACAATAGTGCCCAAGGGCGGCCTTTGGGAGTGGTGAACAGGGCAACCGCCCTGCAGGGGGCCTCGCTCACTCGCGCAATAGTACGAATTCTAATGTTCATTTAAATTTCGCGCCTTAAGCCGCGCATTATGAAACTCGACTCGCTGCTTTCTTGCGTGATAGTTATCGCGTTGATATCTGTCTCATTTGTTCCAATGAATGTTTCTTTCCTTCTCTTTCACATTGACGAAATTACGTTCCACCTGCAAGAGCTAAACAGAACCTGATAGTACTCCATTACCTTCGTGTTTACGATTCGGGGAATTCCGGTGTTTCATTTCGCCTGTCAACTGTCGTCGGGTTATGCTTTTATATTAGAGCAGCCATTATCATTTCTAAATCCCTGATTCTTTTAAGACATTAATGCACCTTAATTTATCACGATTAATAATTTGCTATCTTTGTGTTTATTATTTTTTTTAATTTCCCATAAGCAAATTTTAAAAGTCTACATTTAATTATTTATAACTTTGCATTTCTCATCAAGCATCATCATTAAAACTTATGGGCGTAGACAAGATTTCGTTCAGGGGGGGGGGCAAGAATCATTTGGAAATATTGATAAAGAAAACCGGAAAATATTCCGGTTGAGTATATGTATATTTTCATTTAACTACATGAACTGAGGAATTAAATTTTCAGATTAACCTAAAAATGTAGAAAAAGAGCCGAACTTTGTACAAACAGTCAGAAAATTGAATCTAAAATAAAAACCGAATCTTTGGGAAAACTTTGAAAACTATCGAAATTTCAAAGATTTCGAAACAATAACGATTTTTGAAAAATACCGTCGAAATGACGAGACAAAGGTTGAAATCTCTTGAAGAAAAGTGAACATTTTCAAGAGAAAGTTTAATTTTAAGAGAGACGAATTTCGATGAAAAACAAAATTTGGGAAAAAGTTGGAATGCTTACAAAATCGTATTTAAAATAAAATCCTAACTTTCGAAAAATCTCAAAAAATGTTAAAAATTCGAAAAAATATATTTCTAAAGGTGGAATTTTGTGAAAAAAGACGTAATTTTCAGAAAAAATTGGACCTTTGAGAAACATTTTTCACTGTAAGTGGAGATTTCCAGGAGCATAAAACATTCCAATTTGAAGTACGAGTCAAAATTTCCAGAATAAGAGAAATTTTGAGAAACATGAAATTTTCGGGAATTTAAATTAAAAAAAAAAACAAACCAGAAAAAACCGAATATTAAAAAAATGAAAGTTTACTTTTGAGAGAAAAATGTAGAATAAAGTCGTAACTTCGAAAGCGACGAATTTTGAGAAGAGACCCTATTTTGGGAAAGGATTTTTTAGAAAACCAAAATTGAATAAGAACCCAACCTTTCGGAAGAACTCGAAAAATGCTGACAATTCTAAATATGCCAAAATATTTCCAAAGGTCAAATATTGTGAAAAAATGTGCAATTTCCAAAAACACTTTTCTCGAAAGTTTTACTCTTTTATTCTAATTTTGACATAATATTTAAATTTCAATAAATAAATTGAATGTACAAGAAATCTTTTTTTCGCAATTACCTCAACATTTTTAATTTTCGTTAATATGCCGATCTAATTTAGAGATAACAGATGAATTTCGAGAAAACTGAAATTTAAAGGAAAAGCCAATTTCAAGGAAAAAGTCCAGAAAGTTCCAGAAACTAAAATCTCGCATTTTGAAATAAAAGTCAAAATTTCGAAAATAAGGCGAAATATGAAGTCGAAATTTCTGGAGTCAAATTGAATAAAGTCAAAATTAAAAAAAAAAAAGAAAATTATTCAGAAAGTGACAGAATTTTGGTAGAAAAAATTATTCGCGAAAGAAGAAAGTAGAATTTTGAGAATACAATCGAAATTTCGAAAAAGACAAATTTAAACTAATTTTAAGAGAAAAATTCAAAATATTTAACCAAAGTTGAATATCGAATTTTGTTATAAAAATAACGAGAAAAAGGCAAATTTTAAGAAATCTGTCATAATTTCTCAAAAATCAAATTCGAAAAGATAAAAATCTTCAGAAAAACCTGATTTTAAAAAAAATAAGGGAATTAAAAAAACAAAATCTCTGAAAAACAGAGACATTTGCAGAAAAATTACCAAATGAAGCAACAAAGATCGAAATTTTCCACAAAAAATTCAAACTTTAAGAAAAAGTACAATTTTGAGAATAGTACTTTATAAAACGAATCTTAAAAAAAGTCAAATTTTTAAGAAAGATACCAATTTCCAGGAAAAATATTCAGATTTCCGGGAACATACAAAATAGGATTTTAGGATAAGTTTGAAATTTGCGAAAGAAGACAGATTTTGAGAAAAATATCCAAGTTTCGATTTTTTTGCATTCGTTTTTTTTGAAATTTCTATTTTTTTCCCTTGAAGAACAAAAAAATATCGAAATTTTGAGAAGAAAGTCGAAGTTTAGTATACATTTAAAATTCTTCAGAGATTCAAATTTTGCCGAAATTTGGGAAAAAGGGACAAATTTCGAAAAAAATGTAACTTCTAGAATTTTCGCTTGACTGCGTAAATCAAAGACAGACATGCGCTCTAATCTGCCCCACTTTAAGTCAGAAAATGTCCAATATTGAGGTAAACGTCGAAATTCTGAGAAACAAGTTGTATTTTAGTTATAAACCATTCGAGGGAAAATTTTCTCGGAACTTTTGTCATTTTACAAAATTTTTAAAAAGGTCATGATAAAAATATCAAATTTTGAGGAAAAAGGAAAATCTTGATAAACAAGTCAAAATTTTCAACAAATCCAATTTGAAAGAAAAGGGGAAGTTTCCGGAAAAAACGAATTTTGAGAAATGGTTGAATTTCGAAAAATAAAACGATGAATTTTGAGATGAAAATTCGAAATTTTGAGTTAAGTCGGATTCTGATGAAAGAAACGGACTTTTAGGAATAAATTTGAAATTTCAAAAGACATTTAAGAAAAAGGACGAATTTTGAGAAATAAGTTGAAATTTCGAGAAAATGTCAATAGCCTAAAGAAGGACGAATTTTATCGAATGGAAATTTTTTAAAGAGTCGCCTCAGTTAAATATAAATTTTCGTTTAACTGCATGAGTCAAGGGGGGCGGGCAGCGCCCTATGTTAAATTTAATTCCACAAAGATAAAGGCATCGCAAAGATCTACCCGCCTGGAGTCTCGCAATGGCTAAGGCCGCCCCTGATAGTGCCCAAATACAAACTAAAGTTACTGAAAACTCGATTCGTAAACGAAACCTCAAACTTAATATCTGACAGATGATAGCTCGCGGCATCCTTTAGATTAACAATCGACATGCGAGTGTCGAAAGCAAAAGCAGGTCGAAGCACTGTAAATGTTTATATACAAAATATTAATTTTTGGTCAGTTTATTTGATTGATGCAAACCGGCAGTCATGTGAAGCCACAATCTCAACCTTCCTTACTTTACTACAAATACTTTCCATAATTATGTATAACTCTCTTATTAAGTGTTATGTCAGGTAACAGCGAAATTAGAGCACCGTAGAAATTACTACCATGCAAACGGAATAAAATGCAGCCAAGAAAATATGAAAACAATATAAGGAGAAAACTTGTACTCCACACGATGATTTCTTGCGTAACTAATATTTAAGTTAAACAACGTTATTCAAGAATAACAATAATAAAGTCGACTTCGTAATAAAAGAACTAGTTTGGGTTTAGCGACTTCGCTCATTAATAGCAGAAACGAGACGGGAAAGAAGCTCTGCTTTGCCGACTGAGACAGCGACCAGGACGCAATCAAGCTTCTTGGGTCTTCAATGCAGACACGAACTGTTATTGAAGACTCACTTCATTTCAGCAATTACTTCGGCATGAAATTTTACAAAGGCGTATTGTACAGTCAGCGCTGCGAAGGATAATGACAGCCTATGCCTTAGTTGCGACGTTGACCTATTCCGCGGAATACCATAATAAATACGAAGGGTATCACATGGGTAATCAAGGTATTACTCGAAGAGTGCAACGTAGTTCAATTCACTAGAAGGCGATTTTTACTTGATGTCGATTGATAACTGTTTTGAAGAATGATGAAAGATTGGAAAATATTTGGAAGCAACCACACAGTCCTGTGGGCGGGACGTCGTTGTCATCGCCGTAGTCGAAATAAAGCTTTAAAGTCCACCCATTCTATACTAAAAATGTCCAATTTCAATCAAAAGATCGGAATCTGATTTCTCACTTAGCCGGTTTTTTTCTATTACCAATAACTTGTTACCATTTAAATGCTAAAAAACACTGATGTATATGTATATACGTATATTTTAAATGTGTGTTTAGTTGCATTTCGGGCGTCCGCCAGTAGCTCATAAAATTGAGACAATGGTCAAAATTTGTTGCTGACTTTTGAGATACTTCATCACTAATCCAGGATTTAGATTCTTGTTCGAAAAATTGTACCAATAAGGACGAGATGTTGCTCTAATTCCGGCGTTATATGGGAAGTTACGTAAACCATCTCATCTTGTGTACTCGCTTTAATCTCGAATGTGGGAATTTATTCGCTCTATCTGCTATTCTTTCGTGTTCTTTATCTAACGAAAACATTACTTTTTAAACACTAAATATGTACAGCGCTATAAACGTAAATATTTAACCCGGACGAAACCTGCAATAAAAAAATATTCTCACACACATTCTGGAATTCCTACCGTAAGAGCATTGAGTACAAACAGTAATATTTCATTATCAGATGAATACGTAATATGCTCAATTAACATTTACTTCTTGATATTTATTATACGTTGCATTGAACTGATAACCAGTTTAAAAGTGCAGTCGATTTTTCTTTGTGCAGGAAACGAGAACGTGTGCAGTTATTTTATTAAACGTTTTATGGAAATTCTTCACAACTCCCATGAAAACAAATTCTTATATAAGAATATTGTACATACCTTCTAAGTCAATCATATTTTTACCGTCGGTGGCTCTTCATCTGCCTTAACAATATTGTCTTTTAGTACGAAAGAGTTTCATCTCTGCTATGAATGGATGCCATCTGAGTGACCTCACTTTGACATGGTGAATTCGGTCCTTCACTATCTCTTGTGTTTTTCTTGTAATTTTCATTTTTTCCTTTGTATTTTCGTTTTTATTTTGACTTAACCCATCTGTTTTATCTTTCACATAATTTGGGACCATCATCATCGTTAACAAATATGTAGAGGACCATCGTCTTATTATTATAAGTTGTTGTTGGGTGAATGTGGAACTTGGCTAGATAGCTCAAGGATCGGAACCAATCGTCGCGTTAAAAACACAAATATTTCTTCACTATTAATGCAGAATGTATTTGTATTTTTGCCTCTTTTAATTATCCCTTTATTTTTACCACCAATTTTTTCAAAAACTATCCAAGACAACAACTAAATTTTACAAAACAACATTGGCTGTCATAATGTAGCGTGAAAATTCAATTTTGGTGTTCCAAAGAATTTTTTTTTATTAAGGAACACAAACCCGTTACAGACACCTAGAACGATAACTCAGTTAGGTCGACTTCCAGTCTGTGGGTAGCGACTAAAACCCCTGTTTCTTCGAGTCGGATTCTTGGTCCTTAATCCCTCCGTCGGAACAGAACATTAGCATTGGCGCACTAATGCGAGCTGTTTTGCCTAAAATAAACGAAAGACAACAATTTCCTACTGGAAGATAGTCGCTGCCTAGAGGACCATCCTCGGTCTTCGGACTTTGGTTGAAATGTCTGGATCGTAGTCTACTGTATGTCGAATTAGCTCCTTGGGATGCATTTTCGCTCTCAATATGGCCCCACAGTTTACCTCCTTGAGAAGATCTTTGAAGAGGAAAACGAACGCGCTGACAAATTAAGAATGCAGTTAATCTAATATCGATCAAAGGACATTCTGGGATAGAAAAAAACAAACGCGCTGACAATCTGGCGAGGAAGGGTTCGGAGGGACAATTCGTTGGACCAGAACCAACCCTTCCCCTGGCGAGATCAACCATAATATCCCTACTTAACATTACAGGAAAACATATACCAAAAAAGATGGACAGCCAGACAGCCCTTAAGGCCCTGAGGAATGTGAAAACAAACTCAGTGCTGGTATGGAACTGCCATCTAGCTTTAGAACGTCTATCACAAGAAAATGCAATTGATCTAATGTGGATCAAAGGACATTTTGGGAAAGAGGGAAACGAACGCGCTGACAAACTGGCGAGGAAGGGTTCGGAGGGACAATTCGTTGGACCAGAACCAAAACTTTCTCTGGCAAGATCAACCGTAAGATCCCTACTTAACGAAGAAATTTATCGTAAACACAAAGCCATATGGGGATCAATAACAACATGCGGACAAACTCACGCATTCATTAGAATGTCGTGCGGGGAAAAAACAAAACTATGCCTACAACTTTTAAGGAATAATCTCAGGAAACTTGTAGGGATTTGGACAGGTCACTGTCGATTAAACAAACACCTCCACAGAATGGGAATTATAAACGACCCGAGTTGTAGAGGGTGTTTTGAAGAAGATGGCAGTGTCGAGCACGTGATGTGTCACTGCCCGGCACTAGCATCAATGAGAGGATCCACGCTGGGGGACTTCTGGCCTAGTGTGGACAGTTTGAGAGAGGTGCATCCAAGGAACGTTCTTCAGTTTCTCAACAAGGTTGGGTGGCTGAATGAATGACCAAGGACACTTTAATCACGGGGATAGCACAATGGGCCCGGAAAAAGTCCTGGCCTAAACTTTAGGCGACCCACAACGAATCCAGAATCCAGATCTTTTACCTTAAGTAGATCGACTACTCTGCGAAGTTGTTTATTTCTAGCAAACCATGGATCATCCGTGGTTTATCATAGATAAACGTTTTGAAACACCTAGAATTTCTTCATCTAGTTATCGGAAGCCTGTGGCCAGGTTACAAATGCGTGGGTTACCGCTGGTCTTATAATTGATGTGTATAGCAACACTTTAAGTCTAATGGACAGTTTGCTATTTTTGCCAACCGCAGTTAGCAACAGTTCTTTTAGTATTCTGGCTTTAAACAGTGCCTAATCAATATGTGCCTGGAATGTAATTCTTTTATCGAGAATTATATCTAGATACTTTGCCTGAAATCTTCAGACGACGTTTTGCTCGTGGATTTGAACGTGCCCACATGGTTAGCATTTTCTTCAGATGAAAAAGACTGATTGAGTTTTGTCTTCGTTGATTTGGATTTTCCTTTGACTGAAGTATTCTAGAAGTCTGTCTGTGGCTGTTTATAGCTCATTCTGCTATTAAGAGAATGGCCATTAAAGCTGTATCGTCTGCATAAGTTGCTAGTACCGTCTGGTCGATTCTTGGGATATACCGCTGTGAACGGAGAGTATAGGGGAGGCGACGTCTTAAAACCTTGAGGTACCCGGTACCGGAAGCTATATCGGTTAGATTGTTCATGTCCCACCTTCGGCCTAAATGAGCGCTAGTCCAGAAACGAGTTTATGATTTGAACCATCGTTAATGGTATCTTGAACTGGCGCATCTTGTGGATTAATATTTGGTTCCAAACTATGCCAAATGCCTTGGAGATATCAAAGAAAATAGCTTCTGCTACCGGATTCCAGTTCACGCAATGAGTGATTTTGTTCAACCCCTCGCAGCAATAGATCTGAGATAGAGTGCATTAGTTGGAACTCAAATTGTTGCTTAGTAATGATGTGGCTATTGTTGATGATGTTCTGCAGACGCTTCCTTAAAATCTCTTCCACCACCTTCTCCATGTTGGACAAGAGGCTTATTGGCCTGTAATTTTGGGGAAAATTCCTCACGTTACTTTACTTAGGAATGAAGAGTAGGTTTGCAGACTTCCATCTTGCGGGAAAATAACGGTTTCTAAACATTGAATTGGAAAAAGAAATGCACTGGAATGGGCATTTAAATTGACAATGTACGTGTGATTGTATAATCTTTAGTTTGCTGACGATCAAATGATATGCGCAAATGACAAAGATGACCTAGAATATATAACACGCAAACTAAAGAAAAAGTACGAAAAATGGAGTACTGCAGATGAATGTTTAAAGGACACAATACTTGTGTATAGGAGAGGACCCCAGAAATATCCTCCAACTAGTTATAGAAGGATGAGAGAATAAATTTCAGTAAAGAAGGAACAGACAATACAGAAAATTATAAATATATTGGAGTAAAATTCAGTAAAGAAGAAAAAGACAGTACAGAAATAAAAATCTAGGACCAGCAGAGCTAGAACAATAATAAAGTCGCTTAATGGGTTACCATGGTGCACCGAAATAGAAAAACAACGCAAAATAAGAATATATGATGCTCTGATCAAGAGTACGCTGGTGTATAAATCGGAGACGTGGAGAGTAAAAGAACATCTGAAGAATAACATTGAAGCCACTGAAATGGTTGCTTAAGGAAGAGCTAATAGAACGTCAAGGTTAAACCGGATGAGAAATGAAACAATAAAACAGCAGATGAAGTTGAAGAAAACAGTAGAACATATTGAAAAAAAAAATAACGTGGTGGACACTCACCAAGAATGTGGAAGGGAAGATTGCCAAAGAAAACGGTGAAATGGGTGCCAAAAAAAAACGGAAAACAGGAAGACCAAAAACATCATGGATACAGATTGTAAGGAGATCAATGATGTACTAGGTTTAAATGAACTGCAACAATAGAAGGGACTGGCAATTAAGCATTGGACAACGTTGAAGGACGTTCTAATCCGAATCTATATATAAACATGGCTCTATGGCTCCAAAGTACTTGACAGCCTGATGTGGAAGATATTTCAGACCTTTTTTTCTCCTCAAGCGTGGTCTGGCAATGCCTTTTAATCCCGATCTCAGTAAGCTATCCCTGAAGTCCGCGTATCAAGGGATGGACTTTTTATTCCCTCTTAGTGCTTTGACTGCATGCCAGAGATCTAAGGAATTTTTAAGGTTATAGCTTCTTGGGTGCTCCTGAAATATTGTGCTCTTGAAGTTCATATCTAGGCTCATGGAAAAGTGCTACCTTTTACTTTATCTGTTTGCCCTCTTCCTGGCATGTCTTTTTGATGATCTTCACCAAGTGATGTGGCAGTGGGCCCCTACCTTCTCTACTCCAGAATGATTTGCTCGCTGCCAGAATAGAATCTGGTATGGTAATTTCTAGTCTTTCTACCGTTAAGCTAGTGTCATCATTTGTGTTGGTCTCTCCAAGCTCTTTCAAGGGTGCTGCTAAATACTCTCTGAACATGGTCCACTATATAAACATAGAATTCACTATGGCTCCAAAGTACTTGACAGCTTGATGTGGAAGGTATTTTAGAGCATTTTAACTTCTCAAGCGTGGCCTGGCAGTGCATTTCAATCCTAATCTCAGCAAGCTATTCTTTGAGGTTCGTGCATCAGGAGTTGTTTTTCTTTTTCCCTTTTAGAGCTTTGACTGTATTTCAGAGATCTAGGGAGTTTTCACGGTTACAGCTTTTTAGGTACTCCTGAAATATTGTGTTTTTAAAGTTCATAATTAGGCTCATGGAAAAGTGTTGACTTTCGCTTTATCTGCTTGCCCTCTCTGTAAACCTAGTTAAGAACTTCAAGAGCACAAAATTTCAGGAGCACCTAAGAAGCTATAACCTCGAAAACTCCTTAGATCTCTGGTATATAGTCAAAGCATTACATGAAAAAGTGTTGACTTCCGCTTTATCCGCTTGCCCTCTTCTTAGCACGATTTTTTCTTCTGATGAACTCCACCAAGTTATTTGGCAATGGTTCCCCAGCTTCTCTACTCTGGAAAGTTTTGGTCGCTGCCAGAATAGAATCTGTTATGGTGATTTCTAGTTTTTCTACCATCAAGTTAGTGTTGGTTGCTTTAGGCTCTTCCAAGGGTGCTGCTAGATACTCTCTGAATATGGTCCAGTTTGTTACCTTGCAGATCTCGGGAGGCTTAAGTCCGTGATAATCTCCGATGGTCATTAACACTGGGTTATGGTCCTAGCTGAGCTCAGCGAGATACGTTAGCTCAGTAGCGTATTGAACATCCTTCATTTCAACTCTCTGAATATGGTCCAGTTTGTTACCTTGCAGATCTCGGGAGGCTCGAGTACGTGATTATCTCCGATGGTCATTAACACTGGGTTATGATCCTAGCTGAGTTCACCGAGATACGTTAGCTCAGTAGCGTATTGAACATCCTTCATCAATGCCAGGATGTCTGGCAATCCTGTGGTGTACTGATGATGGGTAGGTTCTTCGGTAACCATTACAAGGATTCCGTTCCGTGATATGAACCTTTAAAGTGTCTTGTCGTTTTGGTTACTTCTTTGGCTGTGCCACTCGAGGTTTTTGGCATTAAGTTCTTAGGTTACTGCAACATTGTTATTACTTATTTCGAAGATGGTTGCCACATCTGTCTTCGTGAGGGTGTTGGAGTGGTTTCAAAACATGGCTAACACTATTTATAGCCATGGCTTTTACTTGAAACTCGCTTATCTTGAAAATGTCATAAATGACATATCCCTAAAATCGTGATTTCAATTTCTTTCTTACCACGGTGAAAAGAATGTGACAATGATTTCACAATTAGAAAACAAAAGATTATGGAGTGGTGACAGTCATCAAAAAAGATGTGTCTTTAAAAATCAAAATATAGCTGTCCGAGGAGTTATTTACAAATTTAGCGATTTTTATTTTATCTGCATAGTTTCATACTTTTTTACTCATAGTGCATAATGTCAAAAACTATGGCGTCTGGACTGTGACATTACATCCTACGCAATCTAACATATAAATCTTATATTGAAAATGATATCAAACGGAACAGATGCTTGTTTGTTCTAATAAAATTTCTCTAGATTGTCTCTACCGTCGAACGTTACGATTAAATTTGCACCACTACTTCCAATTTTGATAAATTGATTCCAGTGATTATTGTGCCGAAATCCGTTCAGGGAAAAACCAACAAAGACAACTAACAGAGAGAAAATTCCTGTCTACATTCGTTTGAAAAAATGTTTATATCGAATGACACAAACCTCATACCTAAACTACTGTTTGATTTCAGTACACACATGGCTCAGGCTTCTTCGAACTACAAGTCCTGGAGATGGCGAATCCTCGGGGAGAACTGTCGAACGGCGAGTGTTGCGGGGGTGGTGCTCGTGTACAGGTGACAGGAAGATGTCCGTCCTCGTGTAATACATTCTTTCGGTTGTGCCTCAAGGAATATCAGAGTAATGTGACCAGCACAGGATCGTGCTCCTTTGGAAATACGTCCAGTGCAGTTCTCGGTAGAGACTCTTTTACTTTGGCCGATCCTGAACGGGGAAAGCTCGTCTTGCCTTTTTCATTTAGATGGACGGTGAGTTATTTCATTTTCTTTCTTTCTCTTAGGAGTGATCTTCAGGATTGATCAATAGGAAGGTAAATCGTGAATCAGTGATCATGGGAAATGATCATCCATAAGGCTAAACAAATCAATTTAGGTTTCTTTTTGGTATTTGATCAAGATTTTAATCCACAACTGCTTAGCCCAACAAATAAAATTTGTTTAGTTACAAAAACAATATGTTGATTTTAAACTCGTAAGTTAAGCGAGAAAAAAAAGACATTAGGAGGTAAGCTTCTAAAAACAATGAAAGTTATGAATATTAAAGAAAACCATGAAGTAAGGGGATTGGAAATGTCAATTAATGTTTAAAAGATACTTCGGAACTTCTGTTGTAAATTCATTACAAAATGAATATTTGGATCTGAAATTACATTTACAAATACTATAAGCATACTTTTCATCCACTTCCGAAGTTCATTCCGCCATAAATCCTTTCTGAGTTGAACCAAAATTTTCAGAAATTTAGATAGAGTTCACTAAAAAATACTGATCACACACAAAAGTTAATCCAAATACATAGAGTTACAATCTTTCAAAGTCTGTAATTCTTTATCGACGAGTTTTTTGTCGAAATTTCGAGTTTGACTTAACCGAGTTTTTCTAGAAAATCCGTAGTTTGCACGAATAAAACTCGTATATTCAACCTTAAAGTTAAAATGTGACTGAAATGGATATTGTGAGACTTCTTCGCATAGAAATTTGAAAATGTCAACGTTATCTCAAAATCTTTGCCTTAAACTGTTCTTTTCTACCTCAAATTTTAATTTGAGGAAGAAAAGTTAAGATTCGTAAAAAAAACAAAACTTCGAATCAAAGTGAAAACATTTAAGTTAAAGGCAGATGTATTTTTGAAAAAAATTGAATACCTTCCCCTATCAGCTTCCTCATTTATAAAATGTATTATGGGTTGCAGTTAACTAAATGGTTTAGCAACAGATTAACAAGCGTTGCACCTGGTTCACTCAAACTAAACAAATTGCTCTTTATCAGTTTGACAAAAGAAGATTTTGTTCGAATCCTTGGTAACTTTGGATAGTTGATTGCAATAGGTTATTCTTCTTTTAAATAGGAAAGTATTTTTAGTTGAAGTAAAAGGGGTTTCGAACGTGTCTATATTGTGTTTGTCTTGGTAACTTGGATACTCGACTCTATTAGGCTATTCTTCTATCAAACAAGGAAGTATTTTTACCAGTTCAGATCCTATGGAAGTAAAAGGGGCTACGAAAATGTCTACATCTAACTTCACACGGATGAGATGAAAACGCGGAGATGAAATGAAAATAATTCGACTCTATTAGGCTATTCTTCAATCAAACAAGGAAGTATTTTTACCAGATCAGATTCTATGGAAGTAAAAGGGGCTACGAAAATGTCTACATCTAACTTCACGCGGTTGAGATGAAAACGCGGAGAAGAAATGAAAATAATTTGGAATGACATTCACCTTTATCCGCCGGTGAATGTGACCAGTTATCTTACTCTGTTTTCGTTAATTAACATCGAAATGGTACAGGATGTTTTAAATTGCCGGTCTGCGATCCGGATCGGATTCGACGTTGTCTTTGTTTTTAATTAAGCTGCTAACTAACCTCCCAATTATCCGATTCTTATGATCATTTTAATTTTTAGCGGCAATCTGCCGTCGATTTCACCGACAAATATAATTAAATTGCGAATTCATTGCTTTCATTTCGGTAAACAAGCGCCGGGGAACCAGTCGAATGGGAATTTCATTAAAGAGTCGCAATAAAGTACGAGGATTAGCAATTTATTAATGATGTATCCGATTCGTTCTGAAAGAAAGAAAAAGAACTTGAAACTGCTACAGAAGTTTTTGATTTTATTACTGAGTGACACTTGAGATAGTTCACCGACAGAAAGTTTTTAAAATGTTACATCTCATCTCTGATTAGCGAGTCATAAGCGGTAGACTGTCAAAACTACTCGATTTTTAGCATAGATTTAACGTTGTTAACGGGCATAATAATAGAAATCTTTAAGTCCCGTTGCAATAGATTTTGTGGCAATACTGCCCTGCTTATTAGACAGACTTTTGCGTATCATGCGATAGAGCTGAAGCCAACATTTGTTGCCAGTGCAATCTTGCCATTACTTCATGATATTTCCCTAACATGCGAGGAGAAGCATCGAAATTTCGTGATACCATTTTGATTGCAATTACACAAAAACGATACCTCTACAAATCCTCACTATTTCTTTTATAGTATATAGTATGTAGAGTGGTATCACACTTTTATCAAAATTTATGAAAAAATTGATCGCAATGAGTTAAAATGTATTCGAAGAAGCTTACATCGTACATGATAAAAGTCGCAAGTTTGAGACTCAATGTCTCTGTTTTGAGACCGACATGGATCTTTTAATTTTGTAGGTCTGTAGGAGGCACTGTGGGTGACATTTGGAAGAAATTTAAAGAACATCTTATAGAAAAGCAGTTGACCAGTGAACTGCCACTTTTGGAAAAATGGGTTGTGTCTGCCAGATACAATGCGATGAAAATTTGAATTGTTTATGGCCTGTCTGTACACCATTGACACCGTAATCCGACATCGCACAAGTAGCATATAGTGGGAACTCACATTGTTGTTATATTTCCAAGGAATTGTTTACACTATTACGCATCCGACATGTTAATTCGACTGTTTGGGTACGTTGACATTCCAACTACCTGCCAGTAAGTCAGGATATGCATTACATCCTATCAATCGATTTTACATATCTCTATGTCGGCATTTTTAGAAATTCGCATTCACATGGGCAATAAAACATTCCTTATAATCATAAAAACATTCGCTTTGGTTTAACAATCGTGTAGGATGGCTATAAACAAACAACTTGAGGTTTCTCTGGGTAAAGCTAAAGTAAAAACAATTGTTGGGAAGATGTCACGTAAATTTCAAGCAATTAACTCTGTATTTAATAAGAAAAGTTTCATAGATAGATGTCATTACTGTCGTAATCTATAGAATCCCTTCATGCTCTAGAGGATACAACAATATCTTCATTTTTGTTCGATGTAATAGAATTTCTCTGCTTCAATTAATTGTTGACTGCGACGTGATTTCATCTGCAATTTGAGAGCTTTAGTAGCAAATATTTTTATTTAAACATTAAAGGAATGAAGAATAAGGCTGAGGAGTAGGCAAATACCATCAAGACCAATAACCACATTTTTTCTCTACTTTGAAGGAAAAGTAAATACTAAAACTGGAAATCAACAAAGGAAAAATCTGTACACAAAGAATCCCAAACGCTTCAAATATTCCCGCGTCAAGTGTGGTACCATACAAAGCAATAGAAAAGACAGAAGCTTCTCCTAGTTGCGAACTTCTGGGAATAATACATTGAAAAGAGTTTAAAAAGCTAGATCTCGAACAAAGTACAAGATACAAGATTGTAGGCATTCTTAAGTAGGTTTTTATTTTAAATTAGTTGATATCCAGGCCTCTGTCTGCGTGAAAGAATTTCAGTGGAACGGACTGATCCTTGGTTATCTTCAAAATTTGAGATAAAAATCTTGTCCTCTGAAACAAAGAAACAATAAAACATTAAAAAACATAACACTTGCGCTGATGCCAAGCTAAGCGAGAGAGAGAGGGGGGGAGAGAGAGAGAGAGAGAGAGAGAGAGAGAGAGAGGGAGAGAGAGGGGGAGAGGGAGAGAGAGAGGGAGAGAGAGAGAGAGAGAGAGAGAGAGAGAGAGAGAGAGAGAGAGAGAGAGGAAAGAGGAGAGAGGAGAGAGAGAGAGAGAGAGAGAGAGAGAGAGAGAGAGAGAGAGAGAGAGAGAGAGAGAGAGGGGAAAGAGGAGAGAGGAGAGAGGAGAGAGCAGAGGGAAAAGAGAAGAGAGAAGAGAGGAGAGAGGAGAGGGGTGAGAGGAGATAGGAGAGAGGAAAGAAGAGAGAAGAGGGAAGAGATAAGAGAGAAGAGAAAGCGGAGCGAGGAAAGAGGAACGGGGAGAGAGGAGAGAGGAGACAGAAGAGAGGAGAAAGAAGAGAGGAGAAAGAAGAGGGAAAAGAGGAGAGAGGAGTGACAAGGGAGGAGCGAGGAAAGAAGAGAAAGGAGAGAGGAGAGAGAAAAGAGGATAGAGGAGAGAGGGGAGGGGAGAGAAGAGAGAGGAGAGAGGAGAGAGAAGAGAGGAGAGAGGTGAGATGAGAGAAGAGAGAGGTGAGATGAGAGAGACGAGATGAGAGAATAGAAAGGAAAGAGGAGAGAGCAGGATAAAGGAGATAGGATAGAGGAAATTGGAGGAAGGAGAGAGGACAGAGATGAGACGAGAGACGAGAGAGGAGAGAGAGGAGAGAGAGGAGAGAGGAGTGAGAGAGAGAGAGAGAGAGAAAGAGAGAGAGAGAGAGAGATTTGACATAAAAATCTTGTCTTCTGAAACAAAGAAACAATAAAACATTAAAAAACATAACACTTGCGCTGATGCCAAGCTAAGCGAGAAAGAGAGGGGGGGGAAGAGAGAGAGAGAGAGAGAGAGAGAGAGAGAGAGAGAGAAAGAAAGAAGAGGTAGAACCCTTGGGCCACCTATTTTTAACCCAAGATTTCCAAAATCCTACGTGGATATGAGGAGGCAAAGAAGGAAACATGTGACAAGAATTTTTTTAGTCTCTACTTCTTTTACGAAATTTCGCCTTTTTCTAGAAATTTCCTATTAGTTTCATAGGATCCTTTGTGAAAAAGGTGAAGGTTGTAGTCAAAATGTTCTGATTAAAATAGAAATTGTGAACATTTTTTTACATATATTCGAAATTTTAACTATCTTCTCAACATATTGGATTTTGCTTGAAGTTTTTCTCGTTAAATTCAAAATTTTAATTTCAGAAAGCAAGGTTCTGTACAGTGGCGGCTCGTAACCAAAACTAATGGACGTGCTGCGACAATGTTTAGCGTTTTAAAATTTTTAAGATTTAGACTGAAAATTTCGACATTTTCAAAACGTTACTTTTCGAAAATTTTAGATTTCCTGACAATGAGAACTTTTGATAATGTCGCGTTTTTTGAAAGGTTGAATTTATTTCCAAATTTCGATTGTATTGCAAAATTCAATTTTTACCATTTGAAAATTCTTTTTCCGAAAATATAAATTTTTTTAAATCTGGACGTTTGACTTTTTAAATTTTCGACTTTTTACTAAATTTCATCTTTGTTTATAATTTTTTTGTAAAATTATAATTTTTTTATTGAAAATTTAGATTCTTAATAATTTCGACTGGTTTTTATTTAAATGTCAACTAATTTTCAAAATTTCGACCTTTTTTGCCAAGTTTCGATTATCTTTTGATTTTTTTGTTGAAAATTTGGCTACTTTTCGAAATTCTGTCAACATTTCAATATTTTTGAAAATTTTGAAATTTTACGAAATGTTTGACATTTTTTCAAAATTTCAAACGAATTAAGAAATTGAGCTTAAACTCGAAAATTCGATTTTTTTCGAAAATCTCTTAAAGCTTTAAAAGTAGAAAAATTGAAACTTGCATTTTTCTATATATTTTTCTAGAATTTCGACCTCTAACGAAAGTTGGACTTTTTCTATAAATCATGAGTTGTTTTTTTCGACATTTTGAATTTTAAATTCATAGGCAAAGAAACTGAAAAATACCATTTTATATTTTTGAGATTTTGACAATTTTTCGATAAGTTGGTTTGCTTAGAATTTTTAATTGAGTCAAAATATTGACTTTTTCTAAAAAGTTTTTTTTTGGCATTTGAATCATTTTCATTATATTTGGGACAAAAACTCGAAATAAATTATAATAAAAAAATTTAATTTCAACTCGGGATTTTGACACTAAAATCTAATTTTCTAATATTTTGGTCAAGTTGTCGAAACATTTTATAAAAAGGGAAATTTTGGAGAAAAAGTAATGAGTAATATCTGGAAAAAATTAAAATTCAGCTTCTACATATACTCAAATTTTTTAAAAGAGAATTGAAATTTCTTCATCAAAGATATCATTTCTAGAAAAAATGTCAAAATTTGTATTCAGAAGTCAAAATTTGCGTTCAGAAGTTCAAAATTTAATAAAAAAGTAAATATAATATTGCACGTTATCGGTTCGAAAATTAAAACTTCGTGAATTGTAACACTTTATTTCCAAACTGATTTCGAAACACTACAATTAAAATTCACTTAAATGACCAACTTACTAATTAACTGGCGAACCAACTAGTTAGCTCACTAGTTAGTTAACTGACTTATTCACTATTTAACTAACTGAGGGAAAGACGACCGAGTATTTATAGGTACCGTTCCGGTTTCTGGAACTGCCGTACAGATAAGACTTATCGCTTTCGGAAACATCTAGAGTGCTTGTCTGCCGTATGATTAATTATCGCGACCGCTTCCAATTATCAAATTTTTCTAGAGAATTTCTTTTGATGGAACGGACTGGTCCTTGGTTATCTTCAAAAATTGAAACACAGAACCTGTCCCCTGAAACCAAGAAAAATTAAAAAACACAACAAAGGTTGCTCTAACGCGTTTCGACAGCCAAGCTGTCATCTTCAGAGAGAAACTAACATCTAATCTTAAAATTAACCCTTATATACTAAGAATATTCACTTCGTGCGTGATCGGCCGCCCCCAAACGCGCATCCAATCATACACGTCGTTGTGTCACAATTTCTTATCTATCGAACTCAACTATTTTTAACAGAGATGAATGGCCTAAAGGTCCAGCGCAACCATTCATAAGGTTGTTTCCAGCCTTATGGATGGCTAAGCTCTCACATGCATTTAACATATAATTCTTATTAACTACTCTTAACAATTTAATATTATTATCTATCCTATGATCTAATTCAAAAGCATGTCGAGCCACACTTGACTTCTCAGTTCTTCCGTACCTCAAATGAGCCAAATGTTCTTTCAGTCGGATTTTAAGAGATCGTCTAGTTTGTCCGACATACTTTTGAAATTTTATAACTACATTTTGTTACAATAAGAAGTTTGAACTTGAATATTTGCTAAAAATATAGAGAAAAAATTCTAAAAATGTACATCAATGAGATTTTTGAAATTAAAATTTTTATATTTTATTTTAAAATGTTGATAAAATAGTACGAAGGTTGAGAAACATTAGAAATTAATAAAAAATTATATAGGGATATCAAGAGGAAATTCCAATAGAAAAAGATTGAATGGAGTGGTTAGACACGAATGTTTGAAAAACACTTCGACATTAATTAGATCGAGACTTTGAGATAAAAAATCAAAGATTGCTTCAGCAACACTTCTAGAAGAAGTGAACATTGGGACACAATTGGAATTTTGAGGAAAAAGTCGAAGTTTTTAAATTAAGCCCGAATTTTTGAAAAAAAACTTCTTTTAATATCTTGGCTTTTTCCAATTTTCTCTTTCCTCAATTATATTTAATAAACCCTCCATTTATGTTCAAATGTTCACTTTTTTTACGCGAGATGCGATGTTTCCATTTATTCGCCAGAATGCTTTCGTGGATAATCCTTTAATCCAATACGGGGCTAAAATTAACTCTTTTTTTCGGGATTGCTTGCCAAGTGGTTGAAGCACTTCATATTCTCTTACAAGTTAGCATTAGGATTTTTTTTGTTCATAATTTTTCTTCAGTACTGCCCAAAGTTGACGCCTTCAGCATCCTTCTAAAAAGGAATATTAATATGTTATCTCGATTTATATTCCCATATTTCGAATGTAGCCGCGAAATTTCATTTTTAACACCTCAATAATTCAAGTTTGATGTCAAATTTAGGACTTTCATCCCCAAATTTCGAGTTAACATGCGACATTTCATAGCAATTTCTGTTTTTTTCTGGATAATTAGACAAAAATGTTATTGGAGGATTTAGCATTCTCTCAATAATTTCTCTAATTTCTGAAAATTTTTATTCAAAAGTCCAGGTTTCCAAAGGTCCAAATTTCAAAGTCGAAATTTCGAGAAAAACATACCAAAAATTTTAAAAAAAAATTTTCTTAATATTGAAAATAGTTTTCGAAACAGTACAGCGCTTTGCTGTACAATGAAAAGAGTTGCATGGGTATTATTTCTTGAAATAATTCCCAATTCGACGCGAATCTTAAGGTTGAAGATGTTGGCAGCGTGTGCAGCGTTTCTAACTACATACCACCTATAAAATTGCATCTATATCCAAGGTTGAGATCAACGATTCCATCCTCGGATTCTACCTTCTTATACAAAACGGGTTGATGCGTGGTCAGATAAAACACTGCTCGACTCTCTTTAATAATACCTTTGCATATCATTTACCATATATCTCTAAATTATCAAATTAACTGATGATGATTAAGTTAGGAGTGTCGAATAATTCACACAAATATTTATAACAGATGGGTCAACTTGTGAACTTCTAAACATTTAAGTGAGCTAATTTTTTTATACAGCCGTCTGGCCGCTGCAATTAAAATAAACTCTAAACTGTTGGTCAACCTGCTCACAATTACTAATTGTTTAATCTTGCATATTAACTTCAATTAGACGCTCGTCGACTTATGTGTCAATTCCTTAAGCTGCAAGTCAAAGAAAATAACAGATAAATACCCACATAATTATGCTTTATGTGTGTGAATAGCTTACTTACGGTTGACCATTATGAAGCCATTAAGTGGAATTAGTTCCTAGGAACAATATTAATAAAAATTCTAATAAAGCTGGCAAAATGAATCAGCTATAACAATTAAAGACTTCGCTATTTGCTGTAATAACCGCATAAAGTAATTAATTTCCTTTTATTATTATTGAGGTGAGTTGTTTGAAAGCTTGTAAAACGGAATGTTTGTATAGCACGTTGAATACTTTGCGAAATAACATAATGGCACATTTTGTCCCACAATAAAGCTTAGCTAACGTTAGCAGACGTTTTATTGTAGGCGGTCATTGAATCGAGTCTATGGATGATGTGAGCAAAACTGACTTGCAGTAAAACGATGTTAAAGATTCCCAAATTTCAAGATTTTGATATAACAGATTACTTATTCGATGCTCCTTATAGTTAAAATAAATTATGATTAGAGGTCGCTCGCTCTTATAATGACGACGAAAGGATAACTGCAATTTTATCTTGATATCCGAAAGAGCATTTACAGTCTGTTCAACAAAAAACGTTCAACGATTTTAGGAGAAGTATTGAAGATTTTTTTGATTTCGATTTTTTTTGGTGAAAAGAGTTTTAAAGAGTTTACGATGCAACTAGCTGATATATTCCCCAAGCATCATCGCTTTCAGAATAGCCTGGCATCTTTTGGTCATCATATCTACGAGTTTTTTTAGTATGTCTCGCGTGTAATGACCGCCATATCTTCCTGATTTTTCCTGAATACCGCTTGGGGGTTAACACACGTGTTCTTGCAACTTCCTCTTCATAACACTTCAAACACTTGCTTTTGGATTTATATTGGGAGACTGTGGGATTCTAGATTCCAGGTGGATTGCCTAGAGTGTAGGCCAGCATTTAGGTCATTCTTTCCGGGCCCATTGTGCTATGTCCGTCATTGAGGTTTCCTTGGTCATTCATTCAACCACCCAACCTTGTTGAGAATCTGAAGAACATCCTTTGGATGCGCCTCTCCTAAGCTAGTGACACTAGGCCAGAAGTCCCTCAACGTGGATCCTCTGATTGATGCTAGTGACGGGCAGTAACACATCATGTGCTCGACAGGCACGTAGCCAGGGGGGGAGTCCAAGGGGTTCGGACCCTCCCCGAAATGAATATTCCCCAAAAAATTTACGATGATACGAATTGAAATATCAGTAGAAAAACCGCTGATTGTATATTTAAGCATATAAATAATTTTTGAAATTGCCAACTATTGAGCTTATGATAAGCAAAATAGCCATGTAGACATTTTAATAAAAATTGGCAATGAGCTCAAGGCTTCCCAATACATGCACCAACCATTTTACAATTTAATATTGACCCTTAGTAGTAGGCTACTAAGGGTCAATTTTTTATTACCCCAAATTTCGACTTTCTTGAAATATGTATGCATGGAGTAGAATTTTCGAGAAAAAAGTCGAAATTTTGAGTTTAAAATCGACATTTTACAAAAGCATAGAAAGGCATTGATTAAAAAAAATTATATTTAGAGATTTAGATATTTTACAAAAGCGTAAAAAGTACACTGATTATAAAAAAAAATGTTTGGGGATTTCGACTTTTTTGTCAAAAACTCGTTTTTTTTTTAAATTTCGATTTTTTTTTCTCGAAATTTCGACTTTAAACTCGAAATTTCAACTTAACACTCGAAATTTCGACTTTTTTCTCAAAAATTCGACTTTTTTTCTTGACATTTCTACTTTATTCTTAAAATTCCGAGACTAATGTCGAAATTGCGACTTTAATATCGAAATTTTTTTCGAATAAGTCAAAATTTCTACACTATGGTCAAATTAGGCAGATGACAGTTGCGTCCCACCACTCCTCTTTCCCAACAATCTTGACAGTTTGTAGTAGGGTGCGTTCAATAATTGCTATTTTTAGTTAGCAAATTTTGATCTTTTTTTTTAGAAATTTCGAGATGAAAGTTGAAAATTCGAGAAAAAAATCGAAACTTCGTGATTAAGATCAAAATTTCGAGAAAATAGTCGGAAAATTAGATTTTCGAAAACAATTTTGGCTTAATTTAACAACAACGTTGATGTTTCTGAAAGGTTTGAAATCACGGATTTTTTATAAATTTCTTTTTCTCCAACGATGTTCCAGATATTGCACCACATGACAAACGAACCACATCACTAACATATTATCTTTCATAAACATGGCCACCCTCGAACCATTTCGTTCGTCGTTTTAATAGAAGTAGAGAAAATTTTATCCTGCAAAAAATCCCCTTTAGTGTTTACTTGTATCCACTAAAATTAAAAAAAAAATATTTCAAGTAGTTTCAAAGCATTTAAGGAAAAACTAAATTATTTCTTAATTTTCGACACCCTGTATTTCAATTAGAAAGCTATTCTGGCCTGTATCTTACTAAGAAAGGGATTCTGGACCTACCCTCATAAGAATTTTTTACTTAAAACCTCCCAAGGATTACGTTTCTTAAGTAATAGCATCTTATTCGGAAACATCGTTTGTAGTCTAGACAATGTCCTCCCGGACGAAGCCGGGGCAAATGCTTTATAAAACCACCATTTGACCGGATTAATATTTTGTGATCAGGTAGGATAAATTTGGGTTTTCTGTCCGGAAGTCGATGGACATAACTTGGCACATGTGATTCCTGCGTGTCTTGTCGTCTTGTCGAGAGCCAAAGAGTGGTAGGTAGAGTGGACCGTGTCGAATACGCGACGTGGATACCTCGCTATATGCTATGCAAGTCAGCAGTCAGCACACGGTCAGCTCGGCTCATTCCATAAGCATACGCAATGAGTTGAACTGCTTTCCCACGGTGGTCGACTCATTCCTCCTGATGTCATCGGCGTCGTGTCCGTGTTGTTGTTACTTGTTGCGGGGCCATCCATGCAACCTTTCTCTCTTCTTTCGCCTTAGCCGGTCGCTGTTCCATTCATTCATACCAAACGTCAACCGAAACACATCATCGCACAGCGCTACGGTATCCGACATTGCGTGTATAATTAGCCAACTGATAAAGATGACTGAAGTCATCCAATCTAAAATGCTAATGATATTTATTTCATTAATGAAAAACTATCTTCCAACGAAGGATGCAAATTTATGAATTTCTGCACATTCGCAAAATTATTTTAACTTAAAAAAATATCTCGAAAATTGTCTTACTACTTTACTTAATATTTTTTATTGGACGTCCTTATAGTTAAAAAAATGACCCATTTTGGAAAGATAAAACTCCATTTATAACCAAACAGTATTAATCATTTTTCCGGAAATCTTCTCGAATGTATTTTCTAAATCTAAAAATACCACGAAGCACAAACTGATGCTAAACTGTAATACCTTTTGTTCAACTTTCTTGACATGGTTTTATTAGTTTTCAAATTGGTTTTCGCTTGTTTAATCAGGGAATCTGGTTTAAGGAAACCCAGATTTCTTAATTATGTAACAACCCTTGAGCCTGTACGTGCGTAATTCAGAGTTTGAAATAGAAATTCCAAAAAAAAACTTCAATTTTTGAGTTTACAATCGAAATTATGAAGGAAAAAAATACACCGAAAATACGAACCCAGAATCCTAATAAAAAGTAGATATTGTTGCGCCTTATCGGTTCGAATGATTACACTTGGTGAATTGTAACCACTTTATTTCAAAAGTGAACTCGGAACACTACAATCGTAATTCATTAGCACTGTTTAATTAACTAACTTATTCATTGACTTCTGGCTAACTAACTGCACTGAGGGAAAAGCGAACGTCTTATATAGGTCCCGCTTCGCATTTTAGAAGAGTCCAGCAGATAAGGCTTATCGTTTGCCGAAATTTCTGGAGAGCTTATCTACCGTTTGATTTATTATCGAGGCCGCTTCTCCTTATCAAATTTTCTAGAAAATTCCCAACTAAATTTTATAATTACATTTTGTTACAATATTTTAAAAACAATAAAAGAAATTAATTAAAAAAATCTTGATATTTCTTCTTAAAATCAAATTTCCTAAAATTCTTAACTTAAGAGCCAAAGTTTTTTTCAAGACCTTCAATTAAAATTTGCATATTTTGTAATATTTTTGCATGAAAGGTCAACTTTTCTTTCGAAACTGACACTTTAGATTTATAACTTTTTCCAACATTTTGATTAAGCTCAGACTTCAACTTGTTATGATAACTTCAAACACATAATTATTCTGTGGTTCCCAAGTTTTTATTACAAGGTTTTTCAACTTTTACTTTTTTATCTTCGATTACAAACTCCAAATTCTGACCAAAATTTTTGTTTGTTTTTTTTTTGGAAACTTTGGAAAAGCCTATTATAAATCGGAAACTTTGACCTTTCGTAGAAATTTATGTTTTCGAAATTCCGACATTAATTTCGAAATTACTTTTTTCTCAATATTTCGGGATTTTTCTTGAAAATTCACTATTAAACTCGAACTGCTTTAGAAATTAAGTATTTCACCGATTTTTTTATAGCCCCAAGTTTGTATTTTTTGTTTTTTCCCCTAAAATCTTAATTATAATCTCGAATTTATTTTATAACATTTACTTGGCTCTCTTGGCAATTTTTTTATTAATTTAAAATGTTTTAAAAGTTCTATATTATGGGCACTCTTTTTTCGAAATTTAGTCTTAAATCCCAAAATGTGGGCTTTTTCCTGGAACTTTTAAGAGAATTTTTATGAATGAATTTCAACTTTAATCTTGTAATTTTAACTTGAATTTAAATTTTTTTTTGAACTATTGTCAATATGACTTTTACTCCAGGCGCCAAAGAAGCACCCAGAAAATTGTCAATGCGGGGGAGGGGTTAATGCAAATAATAACAATACAGTTAAAGCATTGGCGGGCAGATACATCATGAATATACATAACGGAAAATTCATAAACCTACAAATGTACGATCATTAAAAAAATACTTTTAATTGATATTTATTAAATTCCGATATTAAATTGGAAAGTTTCGGTTTTTTCTCTAAATTTTAATTTTAAACCCAAACGTTCTCAATGTATTTTATCCCAAAATTTTGTGGTTGAGTTCAACTTTTTCACCTTTTCATAGAAATTTCGACTTTCAAGATAAATTTAGAATTTCGAACCAGATTAGATTTTTTCACGAAATATCGATCCTAATCTTGGAATTTCGAGTTGTTCCTGGAAATTTCAATTTTGATTAGTATGCTGTCAACTTTCTTGACATGGTTTTATTATTAGTTTTGGAATTGTTTTTCGCTTTTATAATCAGTAAATCTCATCTAGAGAAACCCAGATTACTTAATTCTGTAATAATCACTTGGCGTGCGTATTTAGAGTTTAAAATAGAAATTCCAAAAAAAAACTTCAAATTGTGAGTTTACAACCCAGATTATGAAGGAAAAATATATACTGAACATGAAAACCCAGAATCTTAATATAAAGTAGATATTTTAAAAACAATACGCGAAATTAATTTAAAAAATCTTGACATTTTATGTTAAAATCAAATTTCTTAGATAGTCTTAGTTTAAAAGTTCAAGTTTTTTTCGTAACTTTTAATTGAAATATATAAATTTGGATGTTTTCCAATATTTTTCTATGAATTTCTCTCGAAATTGACACTTTAAATTTTTAACTTTTTGCAAGATTTCAACTTGTTAAGATGACTTTAAAGACGAAATTATTTTCCAAGTTTTTTTATTACAAGTTTTTTCAACTTTTATTTTTTTAACTTCGATTACAAATTCCAAATTTTGAGGAAAATTTTTGCTGGTTCTTTTTTTGGAAACTTTGGAAAAGTTTAATTCCAAATTGAAGTTCTATTTCAAACTGGAAATTTTAACAAAAATCTTTTTTTCAAATTTTACTGGAAGCTTTAGATTTCGACTTTGAACTCAGCATTTTGACTTGAAACTTGAAATTTCGAGTTTTTTATTTTCTTTACTTAAATTTTCACTTTTCAAAATTTGGATAAAAATATCCTTTAGACCTTAAAACTTTTTTTGAGTTTGATTCTGTGATCCAATTTCAATTTAATATAAAACCTCGACTTAAAATTGAAAACTTCAGAAAAAATTTGTTTACGTGTCTCAAGTTTTTACCCGAAAAGTTTATGTTTCAACTATGTTCTAAAAATTTCAATATCAAAGTCGAATTTTCAAAGGGTAAGTTGAAAATTTCCAAAGTGTAGCTTTCTTAAATTGAAAAAAAACGAATTTTTTTCTTTTTGAAGCTTTGATTTCACGATCCAAATTATTGCTTTTTTAATTCCGAATTTTGGGTTTTAAAGTAAGAAACTTATTTTTTTTTTTCTTTTGAAATTATTTTCGACTTTAAATTTGAGATATTGGAAAATTGTCGAGAAATTCAAAGTGTGTTATATTTGGTATACAATTTAATTTTTTTGTCTGAATCTTGAAGTTTGAATAATAAAGTTTCTTGGAAAAAGCCCGGAATTTAAAATAAATCATTTTGCTTGCATTGAGATTCCCAATTTTCGAACATTGTAGCCTTGACTATCAAAATTTGGTTTTTTTACTTGCTAGTTTTGTTTTTTCTCGTAAGATCTATTTTTTTTATTGAGCAATGACATTTTAAGGTCAACATTTCGAAAATAAGCAGGATTCCTTCGAAAAAAGTCGACATTTAAATAAAATGATTTTTTTTTAATTTAAATTTCGAAGTTTTTTCTCTAAACTTTAATTTTGAATACTCCCAATTTAAATGAACAATTTTTCAGTATCTATTTTGAAGATGATAGCGTAGCTATCGAAACGCGTTAGAGCAACCTTTATTGTGTTTCCTAATCTTTCTTGGCTTCAGGAGACAAGATTTGTATTTCAACAATTTAGAGTAATCTTTTTACAAAATTTTGAAGATACCTTTTCAAAATTTCTACTTCTAATTGGAGTTTTCGATTTTGTAACAGAAAATTTCGAAAACATCCTTTTTTAACTCCAAAGTTAAAGTTTTTTAATGCAACTTAAAATGTTATCTAAAAATTTGTCCAGTTTTTTGAAAATTTTCTCAACTTTTAATTTTACCTCGAATATTTTTGACGAATTGTGAATTCTAATTCCATTTTTTGATGTTCCAGTTCAAGTTTTGAAAAAATATTTGGGAAAAACTATTTTCTAAAGATTTTTCTAAGTTTCAATGTTATTTTAAAAATTTTACTTTGATAAAATTTAGGAAATGCAATGTCTGCTGATTTCACAAGCGACAAACTTGATGGGCGTATATGTATATGTCGTAGTCTTCTGGTGAACTCAGCCGTTTCATAAAAAGTCTGTCCATTTTATAAAGTGCTGCCACATATTGAAATAAATAACTATTAACGCCAAAAGGCTAGACATTTCAGACGTTTCATAAAATATCAGCGTATTTATGCCTCTTGATGAAAACATGCAAAATTACGCTGACTGAATATTGTCCTTTTCATGTAACGCTCAAAATCCATTTTAAACTTGATGTAATGAAATGATGAGTCTGGATTCTGGATTCGTTGTGGTTGCCTAACGTTTAGGCCAGGACTTAGACCACTCTTTCCGGCCCAATGTGCTATCCCCGTGATTGAGGTGTCCTTGGTCATTCATTCAGCCACCCAACCTTGTTGAGAAACTCAAGAACGTCCCTTGGATGCGCCTCTCTCAAACTGGCCACACTAGGTCAGGAGTCCCCCAGCGTGGATCCTCTGATTGATGCTAGTGCCGGGCAGTGACACATTACGTGATCGACACTCTCATCTTCTTCTAAATACTCTCTACAACTCGGGTGGTTTATAATTTCCATTCTGTGGAGGTGTTTGTTTAATCGACAGTAACCTGTCCAAATCCCTACAAGTTTTCTGAGATTATTCTTTGAGTGTTGTAGGCATAGTTTTGCGTTTCCCTGCACGGCATTCTAATGAATGCGTGAGTTTGTCGGCATGTTGATATTGATGCCCATATGGCTTTGTGTTTACGATAAATTTCTTCGTTAAGTAGGGATCTTACGGTTGATCTTGCCAGGGAAAGGTTTGGTTCTGGTCCATTGAATTGTCCCTCCGAACCCTTCCACGCCAGTTTGTCAGCGCGTTCGTTTCCCTCTTTCCCAGAATGTCCTTTGATTCACATTAGATCAATTGCATTCTCTTGTGATAGACGTTCTAAAGCTAGGTGGCAGTTCCATACCAGCACTGAGTTTGTTTTCACATTCCTCAGGGCCTTAAGGGCTGCCTGGTTGTCCATCTTCATTTGTATATATTTTCCTGTAATGTTCAGTTACGTCATTTGTTCGGCGCTATATAAAATTCCCAACATCTCCGCTTGGGAGATTGTTGAGTATTTATAATACAATAAATACTTACATTTAGGTTCAGGTCTTCTGAGAAGATTCCTGTTCCAGTGCCCGTATTTGTTTTCGATCCATCCGTGTATATACTTACGTCTGGTATCCCTGCTTGTAGGTCATCCATTTTTATACGCTAGAATTTGGTGAAGTTATATTTCACTGGTAGACGGTCCGTCGGCGCACCGAGAATAGGTGCCTTTTGGAGCGCCCCCTTCATTATGCGCCGGTGACTCACCATTTAACCTTCCGCATTCCACATTCCTCCTGCTCGCAGGCAGAGAGTAGAAGCCTGTGCCGCCCCCTCAAGAAATATGTCGAGAGGTGGTCGCCTCCATTGCTGCTGTTGAAGTGGATTTAATTGCTCCTACCCCTGCCAGACACGCTAGTCTCTGGATGTGATTTAGCTTTTGTTTTATAGTGGTGCACTTTGTCTTTGGCGACCAAACTATAACTCCGTAGCTTACAATTGATCTAATGACTGCCATGTATAGCCAAAAGGTCATCTTAGGGGATAACCCCCAAGACTTCCCAATGGCCCCATTGCATTGCCAGAAGATCTTGTAAGCTTTAATTAATTTATTTTCTATGTGGTACTTCCAGCTGAGTTTGCCGTCAAGTTCAATACCAAGGTATTTCACTCGATTTGACAAACCGAGTTGGGTTCATATGAGTTTGGGAAATTTTAGACGCGCCAATTTCCTCTTATTCGTGAAAATAACCATTTGCGTCTTTGGAAATAATGAGTGCTATCATAAAGAACAGCAAAATCAATATTATAACAAAATGTAGTTATAAAATTTGCATTAGTGATTGTGTAAGAAATTCTCTAGAAACATTTCATAATGGGAAGCGATCGCGAGAATCAGTCATACAGCAGAGAAGCGCTCTAGATATTTCTGCAAACGATAAGCCTTATCTGTACGAAGTTCCGTTCTAGATTCTCTCGAAACACTAGAGCACAGGCGTATGGTTGGTGACTTGTATCTTTTCTGCAAGTACTATCATGGAAGATGCTCGCAGGAACTAATAGGATTGATCCCCCAAGGGCAAGGTTCTTGAGGCATATTAGACAGCCAGAGGCAGCAAATTCCTGTGCGCTCCAGCTTGACAACAGTGAGGACTTCTGTCTACGGAGACTCTTTTTTCTACAGAACTTCCAAATTATGGAACTTGTTACCGAAAGGAATTTCCCTCAAACATTACAACCTATCCTTGTTTAAGAAGGCGGTTCATCGCCATCTATTCTTGTTTCCGCATCCTACTTGCAGTGCTTTGAAAGTATAATGGGGTTATCCTTTGCGAGTGGATTAAACTTTAAAAAAAGAAAGAAACCGGAACGTTACCTATAAATACGCGGTCGTCTTTTCCTCGAGGAGTTAATAAGTCAGTTGGTGAGTTGGTTAACCAGATGGTCTGATTGTTAAGTGAATTGTAATTGTAGTGTTCCGAAATAAGTTTGAAATAAAGTGGTTACAATTCACGAAGTTTTAATTTTTGAACCGATAACACGCAGCAATATCAAAAATTAGTCTAAAAATCCGTAATCAAGCTTGAATCTAGTGAATCTCTCTCGACTTTGAGAATATTCAAGAAAGCCCAATAGTTTACATTAGGAGTAAACAATTTGTTTGCAAAAATTACTGAATATTTTCTTTGCTGCTACATTAAAATATTTCGCTATGGTTTCTGGAACTAGAACTCTTCCAACTTCCTATAAAATAGTATTTGTCGTCATCATTTTTAGGTCATATATTCGTCGTTTTAATTCTAAATCTAATGGAATCAGTCAGATAGTTCAATTTTAGAGGTTTTTTTCAAGAGGCAGGTACACGTCGCCATTTCATAAATCATCTGAATTTTCTAATTTTTTTGGGCAACACTTATTTGTCAGCGCCTCTTGAAATGACTAGACCCTTCAAGAAACGACACATTGCACTAGAAGACTGCGACATATACATATAATTTCGGCCCATTCTTCGTGACATACTCTTCTACAGGGTGAGTCATTACTGACCCTTATACAAGGTAAGTCATTGGTGCGGTAAATCACTGTAGCTCCTACAGTTTTTTCACTAAGAAAAATGTTTTTGCTACGAAGGTAAACTAGCATAAGGCGCATCTGAAATTATAACTTGCTATATAAGATAAACATATTGGTACGGGCTTAGCGGTTCGATTGATTACACTTATCGAATAAGACCCACTTTATTACTGAACTCAACTTGGATCACCACAATTGACAATTAACTCACTTCTACTAACTCATTAATTGCACTGATTCTAACTGACTGACTCGAAGGAAAGCTGACCGCCTTCCAGAATTTTCGGCAGATAAGGCTTATCGAATGCCGAAATTTCTGGAACGCTTATTTGCCGTTTGTTTCGTTATCGCGGCCGCTTTCCCCTTATCAGAATCTTCTGGAAACTTTTTTTATTTACTAAATTCTACAATTATATTCTAAATCTTATTTCATCTATTTACATTGCGTTACAATATGCAAAGTGGTGCACTGAAGTTCCTTTTTTATAAATGAAACACCTATATATTTTTACGTATTTGAATCTCTTTTAAAATGCTGAATGAAATGATATCAAACAATAGATGTTTGCTGTTATCAGTTTTTGAGATATTCAGAAAAATCATCATCATTTCAGTCTCGTTGGAAAGGCGAGAAACATTTAAATGATTTCATTTTTAATGCAGATTGTTTCAGAACATTCTCTTCTTAGAAAATCAGGTAGTTTTTTTTAAATAACGTTTGAAGTTATACAGAATGATTCGTAAACGTAAAGTGACATTTGTCTCAAAAAAAATCTAATGGAACATCTGTAGATTGTTTTCCATTTCTGTTAATCAGCAGCTAAGCTTTGCTTTGCTATAAATATCCGTGAGTCTAATTCTCGTAGTTCGAGGGATATTTAATTTTAAATTAAAAAAAAAATAAAATTCTCTAGATCTGTATCAGCTATAGATGAAATTACAATTCATAGATAATATTACAAAATACAATTCATAGATAATTTTAGGCTTTAATAAAGATGTAAAGGAATAGTGTCAAGGCAAATTAACATCTACCGTACGTAAAAGTTTGCAAGAAACATGCGATTGCAGTGGTAAATGCGTTTTATCCTAGTTTAGAACACAATGTCCATTATTAACAAGTTGGCCGTGTCAGCGAAGTTTTGTCCAGTTATTAACGATACTAGGAAGACTAGTACATGTTCCAGAATATCAAGAAGGCTGGTAAATGCCGATCACGATCCAAGAACTAACGAGTCACTGTATACTATGTATAAGTCCTAACACATTCCTTACTCGATTATCTTCCATTATAACAGGCTTCGCTCTGACTGCATACAGTTCCCTTTTGAGTTATTACAACGAATAAGGTAGTTTAGATTGTTTACGCCGGCCGCATTGTCAATAAATAATCTCGTGAATACGCCGTCGTATTGTAAAGTGCCCTGTACCAACCAGATGCAGTGTTTTATTGTACGTATAATTTAAGGATATATCAAGACGTAATATGTCATAATTACAGGAGGTTACTTTGGAATTGCACAAAGAACCGAATTGGACGAGACTTTTTTCACAAGTAACCATCAAAGTAACCGTCCGTCGCTGTCGATATACAATACACCACTGCCAATTGAGACATTGGGACCGAATATTTTAGGGCGAATGTGGAAATGATTTTTTATTTGATACATTTTTTTTCACTTTGAAATCCTTATTGACTAGTCTTGAGAAACACATTTTTTTATTTTAGAATACCGCTCCAAGTTTGTGGTTATTATTTAAATAAATAGATAACATCAACAGGAATATCCGAGGGACAGCAAGGCTTTAGAAAAAACAGGTCGACCATTGATACGATATTCACCATCAGGCAGATCACTTAAAAGGCCGTAGAATTCAACAAAAGGGCATACATGTGCTTCGTTGATCTCACCCAGGCATTCGATAGGGTACGTCTAGCTGCCACAGTGCGGCTACTGAAACAACGAAAAGTTGACCCATATATAATAAGAATCGTTAGTGAACTGAATACAAACACTTCAACATTCATAAGGACGGACTCAGGAATGACGAAGAAAATACCAATCGCGACAGGGATACGACAAGAAGATAGCCTAAGTGCAATATTATTCAAAGCCATCATGGACGAAATCATAAGAGAAGTTAAAAGCAAGAATCGAGGATATATAATGGGAAAAAAAGAAATCAAAATACTGTGTTATGCTGACGATGCCGCAATAATTTCCGAAGATGAAGATAACCTCCAAAGACTTCTCTATGCTCTCGAGAGAGTAGATAACCTCCAAAGACGTCTCTATGCTTTCGAAAGAGTAGCTGACTTTTTCAATTTATATGATTCTTTCCACCCAAAAAACCCAATGCCTAGCTATATCCAGGGAACCGAGAAGATACAAACTAGCAGTATACAATAAGAGCATAGAGCAAGTTATGTCGTACACATACCTTGGCGGCGCCAAAATAACAAGCAGAAGAAATCTAAAAGGGGGGGTGCAGAGTCAAACAAAAAAAGCTTCTCTGATATCAGGATACCTACGCCACATAATATGGAGAAATAAGCACATGAGCATATCCAGCAAGGTCAGAATTTATAAAACATGTGTTAGGCCAATCATGACATATGCCATTGAAACTAGAGCCGAGAACGCCGAAACCAAAAGACAGCTGAGAACAACAGAGACGAGAGTGCTGAGACATATAACAGGCTACACATTACTTGACCATAAGAAGAATGAAGAAATTAAAGAGATCTGTGGCCTACAGGATGTGGTAAGATGGGCCAGAATAAGACGAAAAGAGTAGAGAGATCATCTAGATAGGATGACTCATAACCGGCTGCCCGGAATAGCACAAACGGAAAGGCCTAAGACCTCGAGACTCCCAGGAAGAGCACCAAAACGAAAGCTGGACCTCCGTACCTCAAGAGTGAGGAACATTGTAAGAAACACGGGACTAAGTCCTAACGTAGTAAGACGAAGAAGAAGAAGTAGTAGTAGTAGTAGTAGTAGTAGTAGTAGTAGTAGTAGTAGAAGAAGAAGAAGAAGAAGAATAAGAAAAAGAAGAAGAAGAAAAAGAAGTCTTAAATAAATGAAATTGTTTACTTTTGAAAAAACATTTTTGACACACGATTATAAGATATTTAAAATTCTCAAAACGTCACCTCATGACATCATATTAGATATATTTTGTGGTGTTAAAATTATGACAGTCGCCACTTCCACATGTGTTGCTATCAACCATATAAGAAAGATCTATTTTCAAGTAGATTACCCCAATTAAAAAAATGCTACCTAGTCAAAATATTTCATAAGCCCCTTGATTGGGCTCCTTCGAGCCTTTGACTATCTGATTCCTGTAACATATTTAAATTAGTAAGTGCCAGTCGAAGCAATTATGCGTTTAGAGGCAAACTTTTAGATCACTTATCTCTTTGGCATGTGAAATATGTAAAACACATATTGTATGGTCGATATCATTTTCAACATAAATGGCAGTAAAATACACAATTAGTTATAATAAGCGCTTCGATAAACATCTGTATGTTTAACAGTAAACCTGCTAGGAATTAAATAAAGTTGGAAATGTGCTGCGGCTTAGTTATTTTTAGTAGATCATTAAGGCAATATTAAAATTTTAATGGTAAAAATTAAGAGGCTAACGCACTAAAAATTGAAACGCTGCAGTCCGTTATGGTGTGGTCATGGCGCAATATCAGCAATAGCAATCGGTGTGATCATCGTTTAATTACCTTCGTTATGATGAGATTTGTCATCGTTTATATCGCTTCCGAAATTCTGTATCTTTAGAGCGATCATTCCTCTCTTTGATAAAACCATAGACCAGCAACAATTGAACTGTACTGTATCAAATTTTAGTGTTTAGTGTTTAGTATTCGTAATGGTGGAGTGTATGGACTCCTTTAAATCTTGTAATTTTTAAATTTATGACGCGTGATACTTTGAAGGGAGATTCGCCCAGTACGCAAGTATCCGTTGCAGACTGCTCTAGAAGTCGAAAACCTGCAACCGGTGACTTACGTAAACAGATTCGAGTCCCTTGTTAGTTAGTTAGATATTTGACAGTATATGAAAAATTTCTAGTGCTAAGGCAGTTCACTGGCACTGCAGTAATCGTAGGAAAAAGTTTTTAGAGTGTCCACTACATACAACAAATTATAAGCGCCCACTACCACAACTACTTGATTTTTAGCATAGATTGTACGCGTGGATGCAGTAATACAAATATCCAAGCCGCTTTGGAGAAGATTTTTTGAGCCGCCAACATTGTATTGCTCATGTGGACTTAATGTAAGCAAAACATTAAAAGTTTCGTTTAGGGTTGAATTTTTTTTTAAAGATCCAAACATGGATGGATTATGTATGTGTTAAACAAATAGCAAGGATTTATTCAAATCTTGTAACATATGTCAGCGCTGTAGAAAGCTGTAATCAAGTGTAACCTTCCGATCCCTGGGTAATAAGGCTTTTTAATTAACGACGTTATTTCTCCTTATAATTAAATATCGTTAACGTTGATGCCGAGGAAGAATTAAATATAGAGTAAAAATCCATTGCAAGTATCCTGAAATCGGCTTCAGTTCTTTCAAGTGTATGATTAAAGAAAATCGAGAAACAATCATATAAATGGCAATGCTGACCGGCTAAATGTCAATACTGTTTTTACAACAGGTAAAATGCCTAAGTAATTAAACATGAGTGTAACCGTATTACATGTATCGTATTCATAATTAAAGATCTCTCTCAAGGTCTTCGATTACAGACGGAATTTATAATCGTATCATTCTCATTATAAATAATAAAAGCTCGGTGCGCTGCTTATAGGAAATCACTTTTATTTCATTAAAGAAATTGCACATGCTCGCTGTCAGGTAACGAACTGACAAGTGAAAATGAAAAGTAGTCCAGAATGTGTTCTGTTAAGTAGACTTGAAAGCAAAATCGTATTCTTTGTTCCATTGCAACGACATTCGCTATTGCTAACGCAAGTCTGAATATATTTAGTGTAATTCATGATAAAATGAAATTATTCCTATCACACTAATTTTGTTGCGGTATCCGAATACGAATTTCAGCCTTTAAGCGACCAAAACTCACATCCAGCTAGCGATTTAAGATTCGCAATAGTTGTTTGATTCAACTGAACGATTTTATGACAACCAAGGCATACGTGTACCACTGAAATGAGCCCAAGAATAACAAGAATTGTTAGCAACCTAAAGCTAGTGGAGAGAATTAGAGTCAGGGACAAATTCACTAGCCCTGATAGTTACCTAGTGGAAGAACACATTTCTTTCTTGAAATTTGGCCTTAAAGTTGGTTGATATGCCCTTGAAGGAGATCTAAAATGCTATCCTATGACCTAACACTAATAAGGATTTTGTCCTACTTTCTAGTTGGAAGGTAGCAAATGCTGTACTTCTTAACCTCCAGGTTGGCCTAACTTCAGGATGTCCAAATAGGCAACCATGTGTGTAAAAGAAACAAAAGAGAAAGAACAACAGGCAGCTCGTGAGCGCTATTATGAAAGTAGAAACGTTCAGAACAGTCGTCCAAAAATTTGGAAGCAGACCAATTTGTGTAGAATCTAAACATTCAACCAAAGTTGTCAAGGAAGTAATCACTTGTAATAAATATTTATTAGTCACTACGATTCCCACTAAAATAATTTGTAATTTTTCAGTCTTATTTTTTGGAAATCCTTTGTATTGATCATTGACCGCTGAACACATATTTAAATATTTTTGTTGCCCAGTACAAAGATAGGTACATACAACAGATGGGTTTAATTATCAGTTCTAAATCGGCTAGGATCCTGGAAGATATACTCGAGCAATTTTTTTATGTTCAATCCACGTAATATTTTCGATTGCCTAACTCAATGAACTACAATATTAGCAAAGATCTGTTATATTAATTTGTTAAATTGTTTTTGTTAAAAAAATTGCATTGCGAAGATACTGAAGACTTGAAGAGCGAAGTGCTATCTATACTTTACACGATAAAGGATGTAGTGAGCACCTGGAAAGCTTTGTAATAAGCACCCAAAAATCTTTGGGATTTCCTGAAAAACTGCACGTTGCAAACTTCTCTGGACGTACGAAACGGGAACAAATAACGACATGGAAAGCTCAGGATGATCTAACGTCACTTCAAAACAAGAAGACGAGTTCTTTACATTCTATCAATCAATCTAATCAATCCAAACAAAATTGAGGTTTAACTGCCTCCAAATAATTTTAATTGAGAGTTGTGGAAATCCGGTCCCAACTAGCCCAACTAGAACTATTTGGAGGCATTTCTGTCTGTTGGCTTAAGAGAACCTTATTCTTCTTCTTCTTCTTCTTCTTCTTCTTCTTCTTCTTCTTCTTCTTCTTCTTCTTCTTCTTCTTCTTCTTCTTCTTAGTCTTTTTCTTCTGGTTAGTCTTCTTCTTCTTTTCCTTCTTCTTCTTTTTAATTATCTTTTTCTTCTTAGTCTTTTTCTTCTGGTTAGTCTTCTTCTTCTTCTTTATCTTCTTCTTCTCCTTATTCTTTTTCTTCTTCTTCAAGATCTTGCAATCTGTTAATTCTGATTATCCTTCCATCTTGTAGGTGGTCTTCCGGGGGAACGGGTGCCTGTTAGTGCGATGGTGCGATGCGTGGTAATCGATCTTTTCTCATTCTGTTTACGTGAGCGTACCATTGTCTCTTTCTTTGTCACTCCCTCGCCCCTCGTACGATATTCTGTATACCGTAATGCTTTCTAATCTGTGCGTTTCTTATTCTGTCTCTTCTGGTCTTTCCCGCTATAATTCTTAATTTTTTTATCTACCTTGGGCGCATATATTGATTGTTTCCAATGATCTCTCGTAGGCAGCCTGATATTTCGGCTGCTTTGTTGATTTGGCTTCTTAAGTCGTTTACAGGGTCATGTCCACTCGAGAGATTAACATCGAGTTACTTAAATTGGGTAAATTGATCCATCGGATGATTTTCAATGACTAGTTAACATCTTAGGGGGTCTTTTGCGATGGTCATACTTTTAGTTTTATTAGTAGGAGTATTTGGAAGCGTTTCTGTCCGTTGGCTTAAGAGAAGAGAGCTTAAGAAAAGCTAAATTTACAGCCAAACATATGGAAACTAAATTAGAATGAGTCAAAAATAAAAATTGTACAATTGATCAGTGGGATACAGTTTCTTGGATGGATCAAAATTGCAGATATTTGGTTCTTACTGTAGAGCATTTGTGCGCCTGTCCAATAACAAAAAGACGTCGAAGGTGTATATTGTGCCAAATGTCAACAACATTGTGGCAAACTAATGGTTTATGGATGTCTGGAGTCAGCAAATCCTGGAAAATTGCCAAACTAACCTTAAATTAAATAAAGGATATTCAAAATATCAACAGGAAGATGCAATACCATTAGGCTCTAATTTTACGTTGCAGTAAGACAAGAAAAAAAAGACAAAAATAATATTATAAATAATGAAATTTCCCTCTAGTCATCAGATCTGCATCCAGTAGAGTTAGTATGGGACAAACTATGGGCAGGAATGTCAAAAATTGTTTGGCTTTCAGTTCAGACAAATTACAGAGACACTCACAAGATTAACGGCAAAACCTGACGTAGGCATATTTAAATAAGTTTATTATTTTTTTTATGTGGAACGGACTGGTCTTTGGTTATCTTCAAAATGGAAATACAAATCTTGTTCCCTGAAACCAAAAAAGATTGAAAAACACAACAAAGCCTGCTCTAACGCGTTTGGATAGCCAAGCTATCATCTTCCGAGAGATACTGACCTCTTATACTGTATCTCTTTGAAGATGATCTTCAGTATCTCTCTGAAGATGATCTTCAGTATCTCTCTGAAGATGATCCTCAGAGAGATACTGACCTATAATGATGTATCTCTCTGAAGATGATAGCTTGGCTATCGAAACGCGTTCAAGCAACCTTTGTTGCATTTTTTAATCTTTCTTGGTTTCAGGGGACATGATGGTATTTCAATTCTTTTTCAAATAATTTAATTAACAAAATGGACAAACATTTGTAAACGAGTAAAAAAACGAAAAAGTGATCATTTCATTGATACAAAGATTTACTTATTTACTCGCAAATTATTAAGCAAGAATTTTATTCTAATATATATATTTGTCTTGCTTTTTTATAATATTTTCATTTAAGTTTCATAGTACTTCCAAACCTTTGAACGGTAGTGTACATTTAGGAGGTGCATTTAATGCCTGAAAATAACGAAGGCGACCGTCACCTACACGGATAAATGTAAAATGAACATGTTTCCTCTAAATGCAACTGCACAATGCCCTCAACGATTTTCCATAACCACCATACAAACCGACCAAAATGGAACAAGCCAGAACACGCATGACGCAAGCGCCAACTAATAACTAACATTTTTAGAGAATGCTTTACAATTTTCAAAGTCATATATACATTTTCTATAAGTTCTTTATTTTTCGACCTTTTTAATAATAAAGAAACATCTAGAAAAAATTTAGACCAATGATTTTCTTATGAATAGTCAAAAGTTACTGAGGTTTAACAATTTTAACTTAAGGTGCGTTTACACTGGACACTTTATTTCGAATATTTCTCTATGACATAAAACATATTTTCTCTCTGACATAAGCGTCAATTATCCCGAAAGAAGCTATCTCCTCCCAGCTATGTAGATAAGTCTCAGATAGCTTCTCTCAGGATAGCTGACACTTATGTCAGAGAGAAATGTACAAAATAAAGTGCCTAATCTAAACGCACCCCTAGAATATGAAAATTAAAAACTAGAGCTTTGATTTTCTTTTGCTTTAAAGTGAAAACTTCTTTACTTGCATTGGGTGACTAAAGATGGGAAAAAGCTAATGGTTTTGCGTTACTATTATGCCAAATTCTGATTCACGACATGCTCTAATGTTAACAGTATTATGTACCTATAAACAGAGCCCGCAATAGAATTAAAAATACGCAAGATCGGCGAGATTCGAACTCGGACCCCGGCACCAACACGAAGCATACATTCTAGACCACTAAACCACTCTAGCTTACCTCCTTCAAAGCTAAACTGGCCTGATAATCTAACCCTACCACTGAAGTTAAATTGAATATGCGAAAATGTGCATACTATAATTGTTTAAATTGTTCCCCTCGTATTTCCCTTGTAAACGAAAGCTTACTATATCAGAAAAGAAAAACGCTGGCAAATTATGGACAGGCGTCAATTTGAAAGGCGACATGCAACCTGCGAGATTAAAATATAAATCTGAAGGCGTAATCGGCGCAATGAAGATATGCTTCATACGCACATAATTTTGTCTGCGCATTGCGAACAACCATGAACAGAGTGACAGGAACTACTAAATTTAGCTGAGCGTGTTGCGACGTTGTTATATTTTAAATAGCATTTCTTAAAATCTTCATTATTAATAATATTTAATATTTTGATTTGAGTAATATTATAAAACTCACAGTCAAATGTTTTGATTTTTGTGCTTAGGTAACCCAGTTATTTCTTGTAAAATATGAAATAGCAGCGTATCTTTTTGATATTATAAAATGAGAGATTTATGTACGCAATAATTGTGAAAAATACTTTGAATAATATCACGATGGATAAATGGAAATATTCTGCCAAGAACAAGGCAGCTAGTATTACTCGCCTGTCACCTGAATGTAATGTAAATAATATAAAATTTTACGTATGTACCCCACAGATATCAAAATATATAAACATTTGAAGTTAGTTCCAGAACAATTAAATTACCTCATATTCAATAACATCAGGAAAAATGTTATCACTGTTACCTCCTACTTTCAATTTTTCACTTCTATCGGCAGTCCACATGACTGCCCAATTTTTGTTTTGGTATTTTCCTCTTTGGCCAATTTTCCTTGAGTAACAACCTTTTGAAAATCACTTGCAAATATAGGATTATTTTCCTATCAACTAATTTCCCTGTACAGTGTATAATGAACTCATAATAATTTATTTGGAAATCACAAGGACACTTACATTTTATCATACAGGTGGACAAAGTTGAAATTAGTGTGGCTGAAGGAAGGCGTTGAATTTGCCACTGATTCAATACATGATGTATCATTTTGTGTCATAGCTTATGTAATTCATGTCATATAACAAGAAATATTGCTGTACAGGTAAACTACAAATGATCTTTACTATTTAAGTACCTACAAGAGTGTTAGCAAGTTTTCAAACATATCACTATTACAATGGTTTTGCTGAGATTCCTGCCGTATCTATCCAATGTGTCCGTAAATGGTAACTAGTCGTCGAATAAAATGAGGAGTTATAAATAAGATTAAATCCACTCTAATCTATAAAGGAACGAATGCTTCCGAGTGAGATGCTCTTGAGATAAAACTCTTAAAGTCACTCTTAACTAGCTCTGCCATGTGTAGCAGGTACAAATCAACTGGTCATGGGACATTAAGTTTCAAAACAAACGGTACGTTTCAAAATTTAAATATTTTTACCACATAGTAGGAATGTAACTGACATTAAAAGTAAACGGAATAAAACCAATTTAACTCAAGGATTGGTTTTTGTTGAATTTCTGTATTTTGTCGTCAAGTTTGAATATGGTTTGCAAAGTAGTGGGCGTTAGTAAAAAAAAAACTGATGAATATTATCTAGAGTTTTTCATAAAATTTTTGGTTTCGAATTTTGACTGAAGTGATTGTGTGTAGTGCGCTTTTTTCATTTTAAATTCGGTCTGAAAGGGACACCCTTAATTTCAAAATATTGAGGAATATTGAGATGTTCTTATAATTAAGGGATATTTTAAAACTGCTTAATTTTTTTTCAAAGTGGTTGTATGAGTGCGATGTTTTTAACATGAATTCTAGCTAAAGCGATTATCTTTTCTTTCAAGTCTATTTTGGCAGTATTGTGGGGAATGTATTTCGTCAAACAATAAGTTGAACTTCACGACAGCTGAAATGAGTGAAACTGCGGTATTTCAATCTAACGGTTACCTCTAGCCTATACGAGGGCTGTCATTTTAGGTTTGCAGATAGTCAAATAGAGAGCGAAAGTAGCAAAATGCATAGTTCCAAAATGAACCTCAACATTACATTGATACGTCAAAATACAATAAGTGGTTTCGTCATAATGAATTTTGAAAGTTAGTAAGCCGTTCAGAAACATGGAATTGAATCGAGAGCCATAATTTTTTATAACTTTCAAAGAGGTTTATCGCAACAAACATCTCTTGCCAAGTTGGTTGCTGTTTTTGATACTGAAGCACCACATCAGTCGACAGTTCCTCGCTCATATTCTGAATTCAAAAGTGGTCGCACAAATCTCAGCGATGATCCTAGGTCAGGTCCACCAAAAACAGCAGTCATTCAGGAAAACATTAATGCTGCAGATGAGATGATTAATGATGACCGTTATGTAATTTACCATGTGATAGAGAGGACCTTGGGCATTTCTAAGACGTTAGTCCAAAAGACGTTACATGAAGAGTTAGGCGCTAGAAAATTGGTTTCTGGTTCAGTCCCGCATCTGTTGACCAAAGAGCAATTAGAGGCACATTTTAATTGATGCCCAAGAATTCTGAATGATTTCAGTAGGGGTCGTTCCAAAAATGTGTACAGTATTACCAGTGGCGACGAGTCTTGGATTTCTTCCTGTGAACCTAAGAATAAACGTCAAGTGTTTGGGTATTTCAAGATGAGGAGAAACCAACCCAAGTCATTCGTTTCCGCAGTGTATCCAAAAAGATGGTCGACACCTTTGTTCCAAAATCCCGACCTGTGGCTGCAATTCGTTTAGAAAATCGAAGATGTTAAATATGAATAGAAACACAGTAATTTGTTTGCCACAAATCTTTTGCAGTTTGAGAGAGGCGCATCCAAGGTATGTTCTTCAGTTTTTCAACAAGTTGGGTGGCTGAACGAATAACCAAGGACACCTCAATCACAGGGATAACACAATAGGCCTGGAAGGGGTGACCTAAATGCTGGCCCAAACTATAGGCAACCCATCTCGAATCCAGAATCCAAATTCTTACTACTTCTTTTGGTGGAACGAACTGGTCCTTGCTTATTTCAATAATTGAAATTCAAATCTTGTCCCCTGAAACCAAGAAGGATTAAAAATTACAAGAACGGTTGCTCTAACGCGTTTCGATGGCCAAGCTATCATCTTCAAAGAGATACCGTATCTCTCCGGTTTCAGGGGATAAGATTAGTATTTCAACAAATCTTTTCTAAACTACGAAAAATCAACCTACATCGTCGAATCATTATTCATCAAGACAATGCGACGGCAACGACTACTCGACAAACAATTGAGTTTTTGGAGCAACAAAACACCCAATTGGCTTGATCATCCTTGTTTAGCCCTTACTTAAGTCCCAGCGATTTTGTTACGTTTTCAACCATCAAGACTTTATTGCATGAAAAACGGTTTTAATCACCTGCAGTTGTTGTCGATGCTTTCCAAATGAACATACATCCAAATGAACGTACCCACTGAAGAGTGAAATAAGCACCTTAACAACTGGTTTGCGGGAATGCAAAAGTGCATCGACAGTTATGCCAAATACTTTTAAAAAGGATAAATATTTGAAACCTGAAGTATTGTTTTTGTTAAGACTATATTCAAAACTAAAAAGGCATTCCTCATATAACATCAGTTAAATTATTGAAGACGTCAAAAGCTCTTGTGATGGCTTAAAGTGTATTTTATACCCGCAGTTGAAGCAGATAAAGGCTATTTCAAAAAATAGTCAACCTTCTAGGGGTGGTATGCAAGAAGAATGCAACCTAGACTACAAATTCATGCAGCCCTCCAGGCGTGTATAGTGAATCATAGGTAACCGAACTACCAACAGTTGAAACACTGCCACCTAGCGAAGCAGTTGCTCTCTAGGAGAGTTCCCAGAAGACAAGGATTCTATAATGCACAGACCAATAGGTTTGAACATTTATTAGATTCGAAGTTTGGAAACCAAACATTGGTTTCGATCTTGTTAGATCTCGTCAGTTTGCTATATACTGTACGCCTGTGAATGTTTTAGTACTTACTTGTCGGAACATTTGTTAGCATTCGAGTTGATATACCAAACTGACGAGATCTAACAAGATCGAAACCGTTATTTGGTTTCCAAACCTCGAATCTAATAATTGTTCAAACCTATTGGTATGTGCATTATAGAATCCTTGTCTTCTGGGAACTCTCCTAAAGAGCAACCGCTTCGCTAGGTGGCAGTGTTTCAACTGTTGGTAGTTCAGCTAACTATGATTCACTATACACGCCTGGAGGGCTGCATGAATTTGTAGTCTAGGTTGCATTCTACTTGCATACGACATTGTTGGCTATGAACATAGTTTCTCTATGGACACCAATAGGTGGTAGTACTAAGAGTCACTCGCTTGACGCCTGTGAATGTTTTAGTACTTACTTGTCGGAACATTTGTTAGCATTCGAGTTGGATATACCAAACTGACGAGATCTAACAAGATCGAAACCAGTATTTGGTTGCCAAACCTCGAATCTAATAATTGTTGAAACCTATTGGTGTGTGCATTATAGAATCCTTGTCTTCTGGGAACTCTCCTAGAGAGCAACCGCTTCACTAGGTGGCAGTGTTTCAACTGTTGGTAGTTCAGCTAACTACGATTCACTATACACGCCTGGAGGGCTTCATGAATTTGTAATCTAGGTTGCATTCTTCTTGCATACGGCATTGTTGGCGATGGCCATAGTTTCTCTGTGGACCAATAGATGGTAGTACTAAGAGTCCCTCGCTTGACGCCTGTGAATGATTTAGTACTTACTTGTCGAAACATTTGTTAGCATTCGAGTTGGATATACCAAACTGACGAGATCTAACAAGATCGAAACCGGTATTTGGTTTCCAAACCTCGAATCTAATAATTGTTCAAACCTATTGGCCTCTGCGCATTATAGAATCCTAGGGGTAGGATAGATTTAAATAGTAATTTTACTGACTAACCCTATAAGCTTCACCCAGATGGGCGTGAATGTTAAAAAATGCAGACTTAGTATTTTTTAGTCTTTCCCAATGAGAAGCTACAAATATGGGAAGAAACTGGCTTAATAAAAGCTCTTAAGAAGAATCCGACTATTTTAACGACTGCATCCAAGAGACGAAGAGAAAATTAGTACAAGCAACACCGCATAATAAAAATGACCATAAAAGTAAGTTATGGTGCGCGTTGAAAAATCTTAATGAAAAAGTTAATTAGTCAACCGTGAAATAACTCAGGTTGATTTATCATTTGGACCAAGGAACAAAGTTCTAAAGGTAATTGACATAGAAATAAAACAATGTCTGTCGAAATAGCATCACATTTCTAAACTTGGACGGATATTGACAATATCCTGTTACATGTGATCCCGAATTCATTTCGGCTGCAATTAAAAGTGACTAGATAATTGGATGAATTTCGTGTTAACGGTAAACAGAAATTTGAGAAGCGCCTGAAACTAATACTAATTCTGCAACATTAATATTCCCTAATTTTGTTGCAACATTATATTTCACCAATAAGAAGGTTTGTAAAAAAAATTTCTATCACAGACGATTATTTGTAACGAATATTGGCAGGTCCTAAAGCAAATAACAAATGTGGACCCGTCATTCAAAATTTCAAAAATTTTTTGTTATATATTTCGAGTGTTTTTCAAAATTTCGAGTTTATGCTGAAAATTTGTAATGTAAATATGAAATGTTTACTTTTTTTGGCAATTTCGATGTTACAGATGAAATTTTAATAATTGTATTAAAATTTTGACTTTCTCGGCAATTGCAAAACTGATCTCGAAATTTTCTTAAAATTTCCACCTTTTTTCGCTATTATGTGTTCCGGAATTTTTTAAAAATATATCGATCTTTTTTTCGCACTGTTAGAATATTCCGAAAATGTGGGCTTTTCGAAATTTTTAATTGGATCTAGTTATATTAAGAAGCAAATTCAGATCTTAACTTTGAAAGTGAAATGTCGACTATACTCCTGAAATAACAGCTTTAAATTAGTAATGTTCATAAGTATAACCTGATTTGGTTTCAGAAGCGAAATTTCTGATCAAGATTTTTCGCTAACTATTTTATGTAAGTTTTACATACACTGATGATTTTTCAAAGTAACCCATCAACCGTGTAGCAACAGAATTATTTTTCTTTGTTCCGTTGTTCCCAGTAAATATCACCGAGGTAGTTACTGGTGTTATTATTAGAAATATTTCATGCTTGCAATGCACACAGTTAATAATCATCCAACATAACACTTAATTGATTATAATTAGATGTCTGTGAAAGCGAAATTACGAAATAATTCAAAACGATTATTAATAAATCAGAATAACGGCAACAGTAGTAAGAAATCAGGGTTTTAATCACCTCATACAACTGGAAGTCTTACTAATGTTTGACCTTTTTCCATTTTGTTTATATGTCTCATTCGAGTTAAATGGCACACATTACCATTACGAATCCTGTTAAAAATCGATGGAATAGACACGAGGGTAAAATAACTCAAAATTACAAAATCAATCAAAACAACTGTTCTAATGCATAGACCAATAGGCTGAGTTTGGCATTCGAGGTGGATATATCAAACTGAAGAGATCACACAATATCGAAACCAGTCTTCGGTTTCCAAAATTCGAGTCTAATAGATGTTCAAGTTTATTGGTCTCTGCATTAGAATCTTTGTCTTCTTTAATATCGAAACCAGTCTTTGGTTTCCAAACTTCGAGTCTAATAAATGTTCAAGTCTATTGGTCTGTGTACGATCAGATAGATCGAGGTTTTCAAAAGTCGAAATATTGAGAAGTTAAAATTTTGGAAGAAGTTTAAATTTTTGGTAGTTAAAATTTTGAATGAAAGTGAAACATTTTTTAAAAAGTTGAAATTTTAGGTCAAAAAAATTTTGAAAAAATGTCAAACATTTTATAAAATTTTAACATTTTCAAAAAATTCGAAATTTTGAAAGAATTTGGAAAATTAAGAAGTAGCGAAATTTTCAACAACAAAAATCAAAAAATAATCGAAACTGCAAAAAAAAATTTTGAAAAATAATTGACATTTAAATGAAAACCAGTCGAAATTATTAAGAAGCGAAATTTTCAATAAAAAAATTCCAGCACCGAAAATTCTAAATATTTACGAAAATACGGAAATTTTTAAAATAGTATTCACACCTTTTCAGTAAAGTCAATACTTAAAAATAAAATAAGGTCGAAATTACAAAAAAAAATCTAAAATTTGCAATACAGTCGAAATTTGGAAAAAAAATCCAACCTTTCAATAAACGCGACAATACCAAATGTTTGTTATGTCAAATTTTCAAAGAATTTAAAAATTTTCGAAAAGTATCGTTTTGAAAATGTCGAAATTTTCAGTCTAAATCTTAAAAATTTTAAATCACTATATATATATATATATATATATATATATATGTGTCGCAGCACCCCCATTAGTTTTGGCTACGAGCCGCCACTGCTCGTGAAGTATTTTTTGCTTATAATTTCTCACATTTTGCGATTCAATCATCAACGCGTCCATTTCTAGACTGATTTTTACTGTTGAAACGGCTCTAATGTTCTTCGGCGTAATTTAGAGATGCCCACGACGCAAAAATCTGAAGTTGAAATTTATACTTCAAACGCGGAAGACCTGAGAGAATGCGCGAAATTTTAATGAGACAGTTTGAAAAAGCGCCAAGATTTAAGATAATTACCTTCATTGGCGAAAATGTCCTCTAATTAACATCCGGATTTTTTTTCTGAAAAGTTGAAGGTGAGCATTGTTCCTGGCGGTAATTTCGTTCGCTACAGTAATGTCAGTCACGTCTCCTCCATAATGGTGGAGTACAATCTTTACATAACAATTATAAAAAAGGTATGTGAGTGCAGCTCACTGTTTTACATGCCAATCAACTAATTAAACTACCGATCGTTTACCCGAACGGTAATTTAAGCGAACAAGGTATTTAATTAAGCTAGACTCTACTACAACACTCATTAATTGTGGAGTAGTTCAGTGCTGGGATAACTAGATCTCTAACGCACTGTGCACAATTATCGATTCACGATGTACTTGACTATCAGTCGACAGCTTTTTGTTGCAACACAGACATCGAATGGGTGTAAACTGTTAATAACAATGAACTACATCTTAATAGCAGGAGGCTGGACTCTTTAGAAATCAATAAATTCGCTCAAAATTTCAACCATATAGGATTTTAGAGACACATTGTTTTTAAAGGTTTTGACAGTCAGTAGGCACCAACATTTTTATTCTAAGAGTGAATGCAAGTACGATATTTTCTTAGGGTGAGCAAACTAATATCTTAAGTTTAGATTCAAAGCATTGCATTCCATTAAAATACAAGTGATGCCTCTAATTTTGATGATTGAGCAAGGGTCCAGACATTTGAACACATGTGAATTTATTTAGTCTATCGTAAATTCTTAACACTTTTATTTGACACCAGGACACTTATTTATATACCGTCAGATACCCAACTGGGTTAGAGGCCTGTTTTCGTAGACCACGTTCCAAAATATTCAACTTCTGGAACGCACGTCTGACGAAATTTGTTGAAAAAGATAAATATATTCAAAAAATGGCAGAATTTTGAATTATGGACGATTTTTGAAACAAAAGTTCAAAAAGTAGGATATTGAAAATAAAATCGAAATTCCAAAGAAGATAAATTTTGAGTAAAGGAGAGATTTAGGAAAATGCCATTTTACTAGAAAGTCAAAATTTTAAGAAAAAAAATCAATTTATCAGTAAAAGGGAGACATTTTTGGAAATGTTAAATATTAAGTATTGAGATAAAAATCAAAATTTTATGAAAAAGGCAAAAGAAACCAGTTAAAAGTTAAGTGATTTACCTGAAAAGTCTGCCCTAACTTCTAGCAGAACTAGGATATTCCAGAATTACATTTTTTTTTAGTTTTATCCTCTCGCAAAGGGCAACCCAATTATGCCTTCAAAGCACTGCGAGTAGGATACGGAAACAAGGAGAAATGGTGATGAAGCGCCTTTTTAAACAACGATACGTTGTAATTCTTGAGGAAAATTCCATTCGGTAACAAGTTCCATAGTGTAGCGTGGATACGCCACTGAAAAATGACGTTGACAGAACGCATCCATCTTGAGAGAACAAGCAAGCCTCTCGCCATCATACCCACGCTTGTAACAATTATTATAGTTAACATATATTGTTGTAAAGCAATAAAGTTTTAACTACATACTGTGTAGATGTTTAATAAAACACACACACAACGTTACATGGTGTCAGAAGTGAAGTTGGCGTCACAACGAAAAGGTACAAAAGCATAGAAGAGCAGAAAAATGCCGAACGAAAACGTGACAGCAACAACGAATCTTGAGACTATACCAGTGTCAATAAGGCCCCCAAAACCCTTCAATTTCAGTGCAGAGAACTTGGGAAATGAGTGGAAGCAATGGCTTCAAAAGTTTACATGGTACGAAATAGCCACTCAGCTTAACAGGAAAGCGCCAGAAATACAGGCAGCAACCTTTATGGCCGTGTTAGGATCGGAGGCAGTACCAGTGTATAACAGTTTTAACCTCACAGACGTGCAGCAAAAAGACATTAACGTTATAAAAGCCAAATTTAATGCACACTTCATACCAAAAATAAATGTCTGCTTCGAGAGATATAAGTTTAATAAAACCCACCAGGAAGCTGGAGAAACATTTGAAGAATTTCTAACTAAAATTCGAAACTTGGCAAAAACATGTGAGTTTGAAAACTTGTATGAAAGTCTCTTAATGGACAAAATACTAATTGGTATAAGGTCAGACAAGGTCAGGGAACGATTATTTTCTTAAGAAAATCTAACACTTAATAAATGCCTTACAATATGCCGAGCCAGCGAGCAAACAACCAAGCAATTAGCTGAGCTGAAAACAAATGAGGTCGAAATAAACAGAGTGAAGATGGAAAATAAACGCAAGCCGAAAATTGATGTTAATGATGCAGAATTCAGGTGTAGAAGATGTGGCACAACACACCAACGCAAAAACTGCCCAGCCTTTAATAAACATTGTGAAAAGTGTAACAAAAAGGGTCATGTTTCCTCACAATGCTGGTCCAAAACAGAAAATAAAGCCAAGCAAAACAAGGAAGGAAAGAAAATCAATACAATTCAAGAGGGTCAATCTAGTGATGAAGAACTATTCATCAATATGGTCAATACCACATCAGAGGAAGAACGATGGAAAGAAGTAATAGAAGTACAAGGTAAAAAGTTTCACATCTACTTGGACTCGGGTGCTGACTGCAATGTTTTACCCTGGAAAATTGTCAGACACCTAGATCATCAAATGAACCATTCAAACGTCAAAAGACTTATTGGATTTGGTGATGCAAAAACTGAAGTGATGGGAGAAATTGACCTAGAAAGCAACATCAAAGGACAAAGGTTAGTAATTAACTTTAAAGTTGTTGACAAAAATGTACCATCAACCTTAGGTAGAGATACTTCTACAAAATTAGGACTTATCCAACGCATACATAATATAATAGCAAAAGACGATTCGATATTTAAAGGACTCGGTTGTCTTCAAGGCTATCAATACGATATTGACTTGGTAGAAAATCCCAAATTCAATATAAGCGCTCCAAGAAGAATTCCTCATGCAATTAAAAAAGAAGTCAAAAAAGAGCTGGAAGACATGGTAAAAATGAACGTTATTGAACCGATTTCCGAACCTACACCAGTTGTCAGTCCAATGGTAATAGTTAAAAGAAACAACAAAATCAGAATATGCATCGACCCAACATATGTTAATAAAAACATTTTGCGACGAAGATATCCTTTAAAAACTATTGAAGAAATTGCCGCGAAATTAAACGGAGCAAAATACTTCACGTTACTGGACTGCACAAGAGGGTTCTGGCAAATAGAGGTTACAAAGCGCACTCAGAAATATCTGACATTCGCAACACCTTGGGGAAGATATACCTGTAAGAGACTACCCTTTGGATTGGCGTCAGCTCCAGAGATATTTCAGAAAGTAATATCAGATCTCTTAAAAAATGTGGACAATGCTGTTTGTTCTATGAACGACTTACTTATCTATGGAAAAACAAAGGAAGAGCTACAAAAATCCACCACTCAAGTACTCGAAATAATTCGTAACGCAGGCCTTAAGTTAAACAAGGAAAAATGCAAATTTGTGTGCACAGAAGCAAACTTTCTTGGCCACCTAATTACGCAGAATGGGTTAAAAGTGGATCCGGAAAAAATAGCAGCGATCAAAGCCATAAAAACACCGGTAAACAAAAAACAATTACAGAGGATTTTAGGTATGGCAACATATCTAATGAAGTTCATACCGAACTTGTCAGAAATTACCCAACCACTTCGCGAACTATTAAAGAAAGAAGTAACATGGCACTGGGAAACTGAACAAGAAAATGCAGTGCAAAAAATCAAAAAAGTTTTAATATCGCCGCCAGTTCTTCAATATTATGATGTCAATAAAGATGTTAAACTCAGTGTTGACGCAAGTTCAAGAAATTTAGGAGCAGTACTACTGCAAGATGACCATCCAGTTGCATATGCATCAAAAGCCTTAACAAATGCACAGCAAAACTATCCACAGATCGAAAAAGAGGCATTAGCTATAAATTTCGGTTGTGAGAAGTTCCATGAATATATATATGGAAAAAAACTACTAATAGAAACCGAGCACAAGCCACTGGAAACGATATTCAAGAAGCCAATACCAACAGCACCCCCTCGGTTGCAAAAGATATTGCTTCAAGTTTCCATGTATGCACCAAAGGTTGTCTACATCAAAGGAAGTGACATTCCAATAGCAGACGCCCTAAGCAGAGATTGCATAAATCTGTCACCTCAACCAAGCGAACCAGATGAACAAGTCATAGCATTTGCAATATCGGAAGCCGCAAAATCAAGATTAGAAGAGGCAACGAAAGCAGATGAAGAACTGAAATGTCTGAAAAGCATCATCGTTCAAGGTTGGCCAAAAAACGAACATGAAATACCACCAATAATCAAACACTATGCTAACTTCAAAGAAGAAATTTCCATATATGAAAATCTATTAATCAAAGGTGACAAAATAATTATCCCCAAAGCAATGATTCCAGATATACTAAAGCAAATACATACCGGACATTTTGGAATACAAAGCTGTGTGAAACGCGCCAAACAGTTGCTCTACTGGAAAGGTATGTACGCTGACATTCTCAACTTTATCAATCGTTGCACAGTTTGTCAACAAACCCAAAGCGCAAATCCAAAACTGCCAATAGAAACGAAACCGATACCCAGTCTACCGTGGCAAATAGTGGCAACTGATCTATTCACATACGGCAATAAAAATTATATAGTAATTGCAAACAGTTACTCCGGCTTTATGGATTTCAAGCTACTCCACAATCAGTCTACACAAGAAGTCATTAAACATATTAAAGAATGGTTCGCAGTTCATGGAATCCCAGAAATATTAGAATCTGACAACGGACCACAATACAGTTCCCGAGAATTCAAAAAATTTACGGAAACGTGGGGATTTAAACATAAAACTTCAAGCCCGAGATTTCCCAGAGCGAACGGACTAGCAGAGAGAAATGTCTCCACAGCGAAATCAATAATCAGAAAATGCGAAATAGACAACTCAGATATTCAAATGGCACTACTAAACTATAGGAACACACCAAGATCAAGCGAATTAGGATCTCCTGCGGAAAGGTTAATGAGTCGAAAAACACGATCGTTGATTCCTTCCACACCGACACAATTACAACCGAAAATTGTTAAAAATGTAGAGCAGAAACTACAAGAGGCCAGATTAACTCAAAAGACTTACGCAGATAAAAAAACAAGACCGATTAAACCGTTAAATGAGGGCGATAGAGTTCGCATGCAAACGGAACACCGAAATTGGAAAACCGGAACGATCAGGAACATTGTTAATGACCGTTCATATAACGTCATGTTGGACAACGGAAACACCTATAGGAGAAACGCAGCGCATCTTCACAAAACTGAAGTAATAATACCAGAAGAAATTGAGGTAGTAAAAAGTTCATTAGAAGGAAACGGAAGAAATGCCACCAAAGAAGTTGCCGAAACCGACATCATAGAAGATACGAACATTAACGAGCCGACAACATCAAGAGGAAACTATATAACACGGTTCGGCAGAAAAGTAAAACCTCCGACAAAATTAGATTTATAAACTGAGGGGAGGATGTAGCGTGGATACGCCACTGAAAAATGACGTTGACAGAACGCATCCATCTTGACAGAACAAGCAAGCCTCTCGCCATCATACCCACGCTTGTAACAATTATTATAGTTAACATATATTGTTGTAAAGCAATAAAGTTTTAACTACATACTGTGTAGATGTTTAATAAAACACACACACAACGTTACACATAGCTTGGAAGTTCTATAGAAAAAAGAGTCTTCACTGCGTCAAACTGGACCGCACAGGAATTTGCTGTCTCCGACTGTCTTGTGTGCATCAAAAATCTTGCCTTTTGAGGGATCAATCCTATTAGTTCCTGCGAGCTTCTCCCATGATAGTACTTATAGAACAGAGACTTGTCACCCAACATCCGCCTATGCTCTAGTATTTCGAAAGAATCGGTCAAACTCTCCTCATCAATTAGACGAATCGTTCTTCTTTGAATTGAATCCAAAAGAGATGAAGTGTGCTTTGGGATTGAACTCCAAACGTGCGAACAGTATTCTAGTGTTGGCCTAACTTGAGCTTTACGTAGTGTGACTAGATGATGAACGCTTTCTTTTCTTTCCTTTTTAGAGCTAAAAAGTAGCTCTAAAAAGAAAGCTGAGCTTTTGAGAGGCGGACCTGACAATGGTACCCACATGATCGTCCCAAGAGAAGTTCATTCCTATGATAGACAGATTAGATCCCATTGGGACGATTTTACCTTTCATGAGCTTGTTTGTTGCATTATCCTTTGACATTTTCTTAGAGGAAACCGCGGTCTGAATTTCGGAAGCGTTGAAGTCTATCAGATTTTCTTACCCCATTCCAAAATGATTTCAAGATCCCAAAGAATCATCCGTGTCTGCTGTTTCCTTGATCAATCTGAAATAGCGACGGATAATGGTTTGTCGACGAAAAAAGACGACACCAGGCTACTATCATCTACGTAGCTGTATATAGGATTGAAAGTTGAAGCTAAGAGATCATTCATATTCTCTGTAATTTATTTGCGAAGTATTCATATTTTTATGCAGTTTATTGGCTTTTTCTTCGCCGGTCACTCCTTTCACAATCCTAAATTTCAGTACCTATTAAGGAATGGCAATCTGTTTTAGATTGCCGCAAACAGCGATTGCGTTGGATCTTGGTTTGTCAATCGCTGTAAAGGATACGTTGAGTTCATGAATTTTATTTTTTGTATCGTGGATTTCTTCCTCTAAAAGGACTTTTTGTTTTCTAAAATTTTGAAGTCTCTGATTAATATTATGCTGCATCTCTCGAGAATCGCCTTAGATTTGTTACCTTCAAATGAAGCTTTTAGCCTGAATCCTTTCGGATGACTGGTTCTTGCTTGCATTTGTAAAGGAAAGTTAAAAGCAACACTCCATTAAGACCTATTGTAAGTTCCATAAACTCTCCATGTCACGAACTCGGTAGATATCTATTAAATATATTAAAACCATTAGTAGGAAACACTGAAACATATTTACATAACACTAACCATTTTCTGGAAAAACTACAAACAATTGATATACATGCAAATCACACAATGGTAAGTTTTGATGTGGTCAGTCTTTTTACCAATGTACCTGTAGAGAAAACTCTAGAAATAATAAAAAATAAACTCACAAATGATGAAAGTCTCAAAGATAGGACAAAATTAGATGTAGATGCCATTATGGATCTTATTCAACTCTGTGTAAAAACAACATATTTCCAAACAGACAGTGAATTCTATCAGCAAGAATTTGGTATGGCAATGGGTTCGCCGTTATCACCATTTATGGCTAATATTTTTATGGAAGAACTGGAGAAAGTCACTATAGTCAAAGACCACTTGTCTGGTGGAGATATGTAGATGATGTGTTTGCCATCTAGCCTCATTCAATAGATACTATAAATCCATTTTTAAACTTCATAAACGAACAAGAGCAAACGATAAAATTTACATTGGAAATTGAATTAGATAATAAACTACCCTTCCTCGATGTGTTAATTGAGAGGGGCCAAAATGGGATATGCACATCTGTTTATAGGAAACCAACAAACACAAATGGATACCTAAATTACACATCAAATCATAGTAAAAATATAAAAATAGGTGAATAACTTCTTTAATTGGCAGAGCTAAAAATATCAGCACGAGTTCTGAAATATATAATAAAGAAAAAATTAATATTACATCAGTATTACAAAAAAATGGGTATCAAAAGATTTTGTGGAAAAAGTTATAAACAGAAGAGAAACAGGATCACACAATCATAATCATGGCATCATAAACACATCACCCATTCAAGATAAAAAAACCTTGATTATTCCATACATACCAGGTCTCTCGGATAAAATCAAACGAATAGGCCAAAAGTTCAATATACGTACAGCATTCAAAACCCAAAATACTCTAAGATCATTACTAGTAAAAACAAAACCAAAAAATGAAACACAACATACTAAAAATTGTATTTATAAAATAACTTGCGAATGCAACAAAATTTACATAGGTGAAACATTTAGACCTATGTGGATTCGTATTAACGAACATAAGAATTACCTAAGTAAGGGAGATTTTTCAAAAGCGAACACTCTTTTCAATACCATCACAGAATTCAGTGGACAAAATCCTGCATTATTGGCAAAGAAACACATTATAAAAAAAGAAAAATTAAAGAAGCAGCTTTAATTTTACTAAATGGAGATAACTGTGTCGCAAATTGTTCTATTGATATTAACGGTATGTGGCTGCCATTGTTAAAACGAGAAAAACAACTGGGTCGCCTTAGAATCACCTAGGGAATAACCTAATAAACTGTCAGAATTACTTTCTGACAGCTTACAAAAAAATTTGTAAAGGAATATATTTGAATTGGTTTTCTGACGACGGGCAGAGAATAACACTGCCCGAAACGTTAAAATTTTGAATAATCTTGTTGTTATTTATTTTTTAAGTCGTTTGAATTTTAATATAGTTTTAAGTGTTTTTCAGTGTTGAGTCCCAAACAGCGATTGACAAACCAAGATCCAACGCAATCGCTGTTTGCGGCAATCTAAAACAGATTGCCATTCCTTAATAGAAGGTACTGAAATTTAGGATTGTGAAAAGAGTGACCGGCGAAGAAAAAGCCAATAAACTGCATTAAAAAAAAAGATCATTCATGTTTAACAGAAACAGAGAAGGATATAGGACAGACCCCTGAGGCACCCCTGCAGTAATCGCAAATGTCTCGGATGAGATGCCATCGACGACGACAGCGAGAAAATTGGATATCAAATGACAGAGTTTAAAAGATAGTGTTGGAATTATTAACAACTAATTCAACATTGCACAGTTAGGTACACTACTTTAACACTCATTAAGAGAAATTTTGGTGAAAACCAGATATATAAGCGCATTCAACCATTTTTTGTAATTTCCACTTTGTAAACTCGATTAATTATTAATGAATTCACTTTGTAATTTATTTGCAGTTATTAAGTTTTTAATAAGCCGTCAATATCCTGTCAAAACAACCAATGATTGTCAACCTATTATGTTAATGCTAGGAAAACTATATCGAATTAGAACGTTTACTTCTTTGTTTAAGCAGGTTACATATTTAACGGATGAAAATAAACTCGTTCTGTAGTTTGGTTATTAAGTATTCCCATATGAAACTTAACAATGAGGAATGTAGTTACATAAACGAATCGAAAGTGCTTTTACTTGGAGTTTAATTGTTGCGGTTAAGTTTTAATTCAAGACAAATTGTTTTGACCTTAGCCGAGCCGTAAATAAAAGAAAACAACGAGAAGCAGGTATCTCATTTTTGCCTTTTTTTAATCCTGTTAAATGCATAATTCACTTTATCATGCGTGCCTGCCAGTGCAACAAATATTCCACTAAAACAGCTAAACTGCAGATGACGTGGGGACTTAGAGAGTGGCGTTTATAGAAAAATTAGCTACATGCCAACGGACTGTGGCATAAATTGATAGCCGAATGCATCTCGCATAAATTATTCACAAGATGCAGATGCAAATTCGCGGAGGCTGAAAGAGAGTGGTTTAAGAAAAGATGCTACACCGAGACAGGTCAGGAGGTCCCGCGGGTCAACAGTCACCATTTAGCCTACTTTAGACGCTAAGCCGTTATATTCTGCTCGCAAGCAAATAAGGGGCTATCAGGTACGATATTGCCTCTCATTGATTAAAAAAAAAGCAACATAAAATTGCGAATATTATGTACGACATACTCTAAGCCAGCGTTTCGCAAATTTCTTTGTTCTATCACTCTTGTTTAGAATTGATATACGAAGCACCTCGCTGGGAATCTAATGAATTGGATAAATGTAATAAAAATTTTGGCCAAGAGCAAGTCGGGTCCAAATAGTGTTTCCTACCAAATTATGGTCATTTTCACTAGCATTTACTCCCAGGATAAGCGGATTAGATTTCATAGGGAGGATTTTACCCTCCATGGGGTTGTTGGATGCATTATCTTTTGAAATCTTGCTCAAGAAAATATTTGAGTCTTTGAGGCATTAAGTTCAACCAAATTCTTCTTTCTCTGTTCTTGAGTAATCTGGAAATCGCCATTAATGATCTGTATCTGCTGTCACTTGAGTCTTTCTGAAGCATCACAGATAACGGTTTGTTGAAGAAAAATGTTGACTTTAGGGTACTATCATCTATTAGATTAGAAGGGATCTATCCACTATTAATCACAAATGTTATGCCATCAACTAGTACCGTCGTTGAGAAAAATGGATATCAAGAGATAGAGACCTGATGGAAGGCCATAACATATTGTTACGGGCTTATCGGTTCGAATTGATTACACGTGATGGATTATACCCACTTTATTACTAAATTAAACTCGGATCACCGCAATTGACAATTAACCCACTTATTATTGACTTCTACTAACTCACTAATTACACTGATTCTGACTGACTCGAGGGAAAGCTGACCGCCTTTTATAGTTTTGGTCCCCGGCTTCTAGAACTTTTCGGCCGATAAGGCTTATCGTTCCCGAAATTTCTGGAACGCTTGCCATTTGTTTCGTTATCGCGGCCGCTTTCCCCTTATCAGCTCCTTCTAGAAACTTTTTTTTATTTACTAAATTATACAATTCTATTCTAAATTCTATTCCATCTATTTACATTGCGTTACAATATTAATTTGGTGAGAATAGACCAATGCCAAAATCTGTCGAAGGTCTTCCAGATATCCAACGATGCAATTCGATCGTTTAATAAAATTGTCTAACTTACTCGTTGAAATAGATAATATATTTTTTGTAAAACTGTCATTAAGAGTGATATTTTTAATTCATTGATAAGTGAAAGATCGATTTCCGATTAATCGGCTTGTTGGTGAAATTTTTAAACATTTCTAATAAAAAAAATTTAATGATGAATTGGCGTAGTTTAATTTTGAAAGTTTTTTCTTGGATTTAAAACAGTAATATTTATATTTTAATTATTTATTCCTAATTAGAAAAATCCGATACATATTTGTTTTCTGCTTTGTTTTTTATTTATGCAGTTTTGGTTTTTTTTTACAAAAATGTGGAAGGGAGATTCATTTATAAAAATATATTTAGAAATATGAAGTTTAAACTGGAAATTACGAGACTAAAGTGGAAATCTCTACTTTATTTTCTAAATTTCGACTTTTTTAAGGAAATTTCATAAATAAAGTCGAAATGTCGGCTTTAATCTGGAAACTTTAACTTTTTTTAACGAAATTTCGAGATAAGTCAAGATTTCTCATTTTATGGTTAAGTTAGGCAGATGACAGTTAAGCTCCACCAACCCTTAGAATATAAGATTATATTCTAAGCATCAACCCTTTTACAATTTAAGATTGACACCACTAGGGTACGTTCAGTTCGACTTTTTTCTTGACATTTCAAGGTTAAGGTAGGATTTTTGAGAAAAAAGTCGAAATTTTGAGTTCAAAGTCGACATTTTACAAAAGCGTAGAAAGGACATTGATTAAAAAAAAATAATTTTAAAGATTTCGACTTTTTTCTCGAAATTTCGACTTTAATCTTAAACTTTCGGATTTAAATTCGATATTTCGGCTTTAACCTCGAAATTTCGTGTTTACACTCAAAATTTCGATCTTTTTCTAGAAAATTCGGCTGTTTCTTGAAATTTCTACTTTTTTCCTAAAATTTTTGAGATTAATATCGAAATTTCGACTTTAATCTTGGATTTTCGACTTTGATATCGAATTTTTTCTCGAAATGTCTCTATGGTTAAATGAGGCAGATGACAGTTACGTCTCACCATTCCTCTTTCCCAACAATCTTGACAGTTGGTAGTAGGGTGCGTTCAATAATTGCTATTTTTAATCAGCAAATTTTGGTCTTTTTTTTTAGAAATTTCAATATTAAAATTGAAATTTCGAAGAAAAAAGTGCAAATTTCAAGTTTTAAATCGAAATTCCGTGATTAATATCAAAATTTCGAGAAAAAAGTCGGAATTTGAAAAAAAAGTCGAAATTTCGAAAAAAAAGAGTCGAAATTTGAAAACGTAAGTCGCAATTCTGAGAAAAAAAAAGTCGAAATTTGAGAAAAAGGTCGAAATTTGTAGAAAAAAAGTCGAAAATTTAAGTTTAATTGAAATTTCGAGAAAAATGTCAAAATTTCGATATTAAGGTCAAAATTTCGAGAAAAAAAATGGGTATTTGAGAAAAAGGTCGAAAATTGAGAAAAAGAAAACGAAATTTTTAGAAAAAAGACGAACTTTTCAGATAAAGGTCGAAATTTCGAGAAAAAAAGTCGAAATTTGAGAAAAACGTCGAAATTTCGAGAAAAAGTCGAAATTTTGAAATATTACGAGGAAAAAGTCGAGATTTCGACAAGAAAATGAAATTTCGAGAATAAAGACGAACTTTTCAGATTAAGGTCGAAATTTCGAGAAAAAAGTCAAAATTTGAGAGAAACGTCGATATTTCGAAAAAAGTCGAAACTTCGAGAAAAAAGTCGAAATTTGAGAAAAAAATCGATATTTCGAAAAAAGTCGAAACTTCGAGAAAAAAAAGTCGAAATTTCGAAAAAAAAAGTCGAAACTTTGACTTTAAAGTCGAAAGTTCCAGAAAAATGTCGAAATTTCGTAATTAAGGTCAAAATTTCGAGAAAAAGTATAAATTGGAGAAAAAAAAACGAAATTTTGCGAAAAAGGTCGAAATTTTAAGAAAAAAGACGAAACTTTGAGAAAAAGAAGTGGAAATTTGAGAAAAAACTCAAAATTTCGAGAAAAAAGTCGAAATTTCGAGCCTTAAATCGAAATTTGAGAAAAAAGTCGACATTTCTAAAAATAACATCTTTTTTTAATCGATGTTCTTTCTATGCCTTTGTAACATTTCAAAAAAGTTGAAATTTGAAGAAGAAAGTCGAAAATTAAGGAAAAAGTCGAGATTTTGAGAAAAAAACTCCAAATTTTGAATTTAAAATCGAAATTTCGAAAAAAAATGTCGAAATTTCGATATTAAGGGCAAAATTTCGAGAAAAAAGTCGAAATTTGAAAAAAACGTCAAAATTTCGAGAAAAAAGTCGAAATTTCGAGATATTTCGAGAAAAAAGTCGAAATTTGAGAAAAAAGTCGAGATTTCTAGAAAAAAGTTGAAATTTCGAGAAAAAAAAGTCGAAATTTTGAGAAAAAATCGAAATTTGCGAGTCTCTGATATCTTATATTAAGCGATGGCACAGAAATGTTTTTGTAAAAAAAAAACGAATTGATTCTGCAATTTAGTCTACATGAATTAAGTCGTTGAAAAAGTGTAAAACTAATGGAATATTGATTTGTTGGAAAAGTTAAAGAGAGAATGCATAACACCGACCAGAAAGAATTTAAATCATTTAAAGGTGTATTATTGATTATTCTATTTATAACGCCACAAGGACAATACTCTCTCGATATTAATCATAAATACGAATGCATTTATCGATTACATGATACACTGCCATTCCTGTAGTCTCTTGTTCAGTTAAAAAATGTTTCATTGCTTATTTGTAAGGATTTCGGGCATTTCGACTTCCTTCTCTTTCTTATCTCGAGATAGCACATTAGCAACGAGATTAGAGAGAAAGGCATAGAGGATGAAAAAAGTGCAATATCTTTTCCAGTTTGCAAACGCAACAAGTTCTTTTTATGGGTATTTTTAGCCTGAAATTTGATTAATAACGCAAACAAGAGTTTAGGGCCTTTAGATCATCGAATCAGGATTAAAGTTATTAAAAACCCATTCTATTTTTCAGCGCAAACCTTCCTGAAAAAAGTTAATCACGTATTTTTTTTTTTTTTTGTATCTTACTCATTTCTTCCGCTTCTTTTCCTAAATATCATTATGACTGATACATTCTGTAATTGTTAGGTATTTTGCATTGTCCCAGATGTAATTTTGGTCGTTTTTCTCTCGTCTTTCGGAAGATGGGTTAGTAACCTTCACGAAATGACACACCACCAAACAAACACATGTGCGACATTAACCTCCTTTAATGATGAATCGGAATTAACAGGTCTAGACTTGTTTTAGATTAAATTAAACTAATGAAGCGTTTGTGTTAAGTGCTGTTAAATTAATATTAACTAAATATGTCCCGCTGTGTCGGCTTGCGCATAAAAAACGGATTAATGTTTGGTCTTTGGATTTGCATAACTATTTAATTTATTGGCTTTTTAAATTAGATAACTGTTTAACGACTTCACCTCGGTCGATTTGTACATAATTTGTAAACACTAATTTTACGCTAGAAACACAAATTGTATATTTACGTTAACGATCGAGAACTTATTCGTTTTGTTGTTTATTTTTTTCTATAACGTTAGGAAAACGTTTTCTTTTCAATATTCTAATCCAATTAGGTAGGCAGCAACAGTGATCAATTACACGGAGCTAATAAAAAATAATGAAGCTGGAAACAAGTCATGGAGTTGAGGTGACAAAAGTTTTTATTTGGACAATACGTTGATTGGATTGTTTTTTTGCTTTTGTTAATTTTTTACCAACTGTTCATTTGTTTATCTAAACTTATTTTATTAATTGTAAAATATATTTGTCTATCCCAGAGACTAAAAGATCGGCATAAAATAAGTAGAAGGTGAAAAAGTGAATGTTTTACCCCGCAATTTGATAATGATCAATCCCATCACCAACCCAAAAGGAAAAAGTTTAATATTATTTCACTTTCACTGCAAAATATATGTCAGAAAAAGCATTATAGCGATAAAATTGAAACCATAAGTTGTGTTTAATTATTCATATCATTCTACAGAAAAAAATGACTCTAGGGGTAAATCACCCTTTCCAATGTTTTTTTTGTAAAATCACGAGACAGGTTAATTTTATTTTTTAATTTTCCTAATGATATTGTCAAGTTACATAAAATTCAAGGATTTAAAAATTGGTATAAAAGAAAAATATTAAACCCACCCCTATACAAATTAGGGGTTGCAACCCTTTGGCATAACTGATACGTTTTTAGAAGCACATTCTTATGGGAAATAACGTAACAATGGTTTTACCGAAAAATTCCAATTTATTTTTGAGATATTAAAGAAAAACTCTTTTTGGGGTTATCTTTAGGGGGTGGGGAGTTCACCGCCTAAATCACAAATTTAGCATCTAAAAACAATCGTTGATACATTATTTTGATGAAATATCAACATATGATAAGTTAAAGGTAAAAAAATAAATGTTTTGATTCGCAATCTGATAATGAACAAATCCATGGGGTTCTCCAAGGTTCATAAAAATAGGGGTGTTACGTTATTTCACTGTAAATGCAAAATATATATCAAAATAATCATTATAGAAATAAAATTGAAAACATATGTTGTGTTTTACTTTCCATATCGCTGTACAGAAAAAAATTAACTCGAGGGGTAAATCACCCCTTTCAAGGATTTTTTTTAAAAACCCCGAGACAGGTCAATTTTATTTTTTGGTGTTCTTAATAAAATTATTAAATTTGATAAAATTCAGTTGTTCAAAAGTTGATATATAAGAAAAAAATGAAACTCACCCCCATAAAAATTAGGGGTAGCAACTTTTTAACCTAACCAATATGTTTTTAGGGGCGCTTTTTTATGAGAAATAAGAGAGCGTTTGTTTCATCAAAAAATTCTAATTAACTCTTGAGTTATTAAAGAAAAACTGTTTTTTGGGGTTAACTTTAAGGGGTGGTTTCACCACTTAAATCGCCGAGTTAGCATCTAAAAAACAATACGTGTCCAATATTTTGTTATGTACTGTAACATATCACAAAATGAAAAAAATCGGTGGGGTACACCTCGGGTACTTTCCTTGTCAGTGAATGTGACAGATAAAAAAACACTGACAAATTTAAAGTTTCATTACTAAATATTTAAAATGTTTAAAGTTTCGGAAAATATTTATTTTATAAATTACAAGTTTTGTGTATGTTGAATTCTTTCAAAATTTTCACCTTAAACTGTTTTTTGCCAATTTCCTGTTGGCTATGAAATCCAAGTGTCGATTTTTTTTTAATTTTGAATTAAATGTCAAGATATACGTATTCCTCAAAATTTCGAACAAACTTATTTTGTGCACTTTCTCATTTAACAAAAAATGTAAATATGTATCTATTAGAGCTGGGAGCTAGAATTCCCGACCTTTTTTATTTTGTACTTCCAGGTTTTAAAAAACATATGCGTTCCTCCTGTTTTGTTTTTTTCCATAAAAGTTGAAAATTCGAATCAAAACTGACAGAAAAAATCAAAATTTTCAAAAAAGTTGAAATCTTAAAAACTAGTGGAAATTTGAAAAATGTGAGATGTTGAAAATTGGCCGAAATTTTTAATTCGAAAATTTGAAAAATAAAACGAGGTGTTAACAAAATCCCACATTTTTGGAAAAATCAAAATTTTGATGAGTTGAAATGTTCAAAAAAAGTTAAATTTTAAAATAAATTCGAAAATTTGAGTAACGTCAAAATTTTGAAAAATATCGAAATTGTTTAAATTTGAAAATACGAATTCTTACAGAGTCGATATTTTCAAAAAAGTTAAAATTTTAAGTCAATTTTGAAAAGTCCAAATTTTCATAAAGTTACAATTTTTAAAAAGGTACAAATTTTCAATAAAATTGAAGCTTTGAAAAAGGGTGTGTCTTTAAAAATTCGAAATATTGAAAAACAATCGAAAATTTCAAAAAAGGTGAAATTTCGAAAAACATTATTATTTCAAAAATTGAAATACAAATCTTGTTCCCTGAAACTAAGAAATAATAAAAAAAACACAACAAAGGTAGCTCTAACGCGTTTCAACAGTCAAGCTATCATGTTCAGAGAGATAGATAAATTTTAAAATAAATTCGAAAATTTGAGTAAAGTCCAAATTTTGAAAAATATCGAAATTGTTTAAATTTGAAAATCCGAATTTTTAAAGAGTCGATATTTTCAAAAAAGTTAAAATTTTAAGTCAATTTTGAAAGTCCAAATTTTCATAAAGTTACAACTTTTAAAAAGGTACAAATTTTTAATAAAATTGAAGCTTTGAAAAAGTGTGTATCTTTAAAAATTCGAAATATTAAAAAATAATCGAAAATTTCAAAACAGGTGAAATTTTGAAAAATATTATTATTTCAAAAATTGAAATACAAATCCTGTTCCCTGAAACTAAGAAATAATAAAAAAACACAACAAAGGTAGCTCTAACGCGTTTCGACAGCCAAGCTTCATGTTCAGAGAAATAGATAAATTTTAAAATAAATTCGAAAATTTGAGTAAAGTCGAAATTTTGAAAAATATCGAAATTGTTTAAATTTGAAAATCCGAATTTTTAAAGTCGATATTTTCAAAAAAGTTAAAATTTTTAGTCAATTTTGAAAGTCCAAATTTTCATAAAGTTACAACTTTTAAAAAGGTACAAATTTTTAATAAAATTGAAGCTTTGAAAAAGTGTGTATCTTTAAAAATTCGAAATATTAAAAAATAATCGAAAATTTCAAAACAGGTGAAATTTTGAAAAATATTATTATTTCAAAAATTGAAATACAAATCCTGTTCCCTGAAACTAAGAAATAATAAAAAAACACAACAAAGGTAGCTCTAACGCGTTTCGACAGCCAAGCTTCATGTTCAGAGAAATAGATAAATTTTAAAATAAATTCGAAAATTTGAGTAAAGTCGAAATTTTGAAAAATATCGAAATTGTTTAAATTTGAAAATCCGAATTTTTAAAGAGTCGATATTTTCAAAAAAGTTAAAATTTTAAGTCAATTTTGAAAGTCCAAATTTTCATAAAGTTACAACTTTTAAAAAGGTACAAATTTTTAATAAAATTGAAAAGTGAATTTTGAAAAATATCGAAATTGTTTAAATTTGAAAATCCGAATTTTTAAAGTCGATATTTTCAAAAAAGTTAAAATTTTTAGTCAATTTTGAAAGTCCAAATTTTCATAAAGTTACAACTTTTAAAAAGGTACAAATTTTTAATAAAATTGAAGCTTTGAAAAAGTGTGTATCTCTAAAAATTCGAAATATTAAAAAATAATCGAAAATTTCAAAACAGGTGAAATTTTGAAAAATATTATTATTTCAAAAATTGAAATACAAATCTTGTTCCCTGAAACTAAGAAATAATAAAAAAAACACAACAAAGGTAGCTCTAACGCGTTTCAACAGTCAAGCTATCATGTTCAGAGAGATAGCTTAGCTGTCGAAACGCGTTAGAGCAACCTTTGTTGTGTTTTTTAATCTTTCTCGGTTTCAGGGGATAAAATTTGTATTTTAATTTTTGAAGATACCCAAGAACCAGTTTGTTCCACCAAAATTATTATTTCCAGAAAAAATTAAAAAAAAAACGACGAATTTTTCAAAAACATTGGCAAGTTGTGAAAAAAGAAATGTTCAAAAATCTAAATATAAAAAAAACTGAATTTTCAAAAAAAGGCGACAGAAAGAAAAAGTGGTAAAAATTATGAATGGAGTCCATAGAGTTTGAAAAATTGAAATATTGAAAAATGCTCAAAAAATTTAAAAAATTGACAGTTTTAAAAGATAAGTGAAAATGTTCAAAAACATTTAAAAATCTAATAAATGACGTGATTTCCAAAAAAATTTAAATTAAAAAAAGCCAAAAGTTTCAAAATTATACTCGAAAATACTAAAGAATGTTCAAAATTTTCGAAAGCCAGAAAGGTAAAATTTTGAAAAGAAGGGACGAAATTTGAAAAAAAAAAGTTTTAAATTTAAAGATAATTGCAAAAAGGTCGATATTTTAACAAATATTTAAAATTTTCAAAAAAAGTAATTTAAAAATCTAATAAATGACGTGATTTCCAAAAAAATTCAAATTAAAAAAAGCCAAAAGTTTCAAAATTATACTCGAAAATACTAAAGAATGTTCAAAATTTTCGAAAGCCAGAAAGGTAAAATTTTGAAAAAAAGGGACGAAAATTTGACAAAAAAAAGTTTTAAATTTAAAGATAATTGCAAAAAGGTCGATATTTTAACAAATATTTAAAATTTTCAAAAAAAGTAATTTAAAAATTTAATAAATGACGTAATTTCCAAAAAAATTCAAATTATAAAAAGCCAAAAGTTTCAAAATTATACTCGAAAATACTAAAGAATGTTCAAAATTTTCGAAAGCCAGAAAGGTAAAATTTTGAAAAAAAGGGACGAAAATTTGAAAAAAAGAAGTTTTAAATTTAAAGATAATTGCAAAAAGGTCGATATTTTAACAAATATTTAAAATTTTCAAAAAAAAGTAATTTTTTCCAAAAAAAAAAGTTTGAATTTGGCAACCAAACTAGACATTTTAAAGTTTAAAAAAAATGAAATTTTGAAATCAGGATTTTTAAAGAAATTAGCAATTTTGAAAAAATTTCAAAAATTTAATAAATGAGAGAATTTATACAAAAATTCAAAATTTAAAAAACAACAAGTTTCAAAATTATTTGAAAATTTTTAAACAGTCGAAATTTTTGAAAAGCATAGCAAAATTAAAATTTAAAATAAAAGGGTAAAAATTTGAAACAAAGTTCGAAATTTTAAAAACAAAATTTTGCAGAAAGGACGATATTTAAATAAATATTTAAAATTTTTAAAAAATGTAAAAAGTTCCTAAAAAGTAGAATTTTAAATAAATAGTTGAACATTTTAAAAAGCCAGAAAGGTAAAATTTTGAAAAAAAAAGGCACGAAAATTTGATAAATTTTAAAATTAAAAAAATTGCAAAAAAGTTGACATTTTAATAAATGTTTAAAATTTTCATAAAAAATAACTATTTCCAAAAAAAGTAAAATTTTTGAAGAACCATATTTTATTCTTCATGGTAGACCCTTATTGACCGGAAATATTATGTTTTTTTCAATTTATTTAACATTTCTTCGGCCCATTTTGGAAATATTTAAATTTTTATGGTTTGTTGACAATTTTCTAAACAATTTTTGAAATGCGACTACGTGATATTTAAATTTATTGAAAACGTCACTTCAAGACAGTTCACAAATTAAGAGGTTAGTTTATTTTACATAGAATAGGAATAATGAAAAATAGAAGATCAAAAATTAGATATGGAAAAAATAAAAATAAAAAATTTTTGTTTTTTGATAAATTAGGAAAATGTAAAAAATACATAAAAAAGGTTGTAGCACTGGACATCGATGTTTCGCTCTCATTTGAGCTCGTCAGCAGTGCATAACATGGAAAGGGAACAATGAAGAAGAAATATTTAAAAATAAAAATTGTTTTGAAATATATAAAAAAGAAAAATAAAGAAATTTTAACATGAATAGACGTTTCATCATCAATTTACTGTGTTAAAAATTTACTATGTTAAAAATTTAAATATTTGAAGCCCGATCCACAAGAAACAACTACTCCGAGGGTTAATACCCCTTCCGGCATTGAACTACACTTGTGGGTCGAACTTACATGCTCTTGGTGACTACTGTCCCTAACCGCTCAAATGAAAGCGAAACATCGATGTCCAGTGCTACAATCTTTTTTATGTATTTTTTACATTTTCCTAATTTATCAAAAAACAAAAATTTTTTATTTTTTCCATATCTAATTTTTGATCTTCTATTTTTCATTATTCCTATTCTATGTAAAATAAACTAACCTCTTAATTTGTGAACTGTCTTGAAGTGACGTTTTCAATAAATTTAAATATCACATAGTCGCATTTCAAAAATTATTTAGAAAATTGTCAACAAACCATAAAAATTTAAATATTTCCAAACGGGGCCGAAGAAATGTTAAATAAATTGAAAAAAACCATATTTTAAAGAAATATTGAGTTTTGAAAAAGATTGAATTTGGCAAACAAAGCAGACATTTTAAAGTTTAGAAAAATGAAATTTTGAAGTGCTGATTTTTAAAGAAATTAGCAATTTTGAAAAATTTTCAAAAATTTAATAAATGGGACAATTTATAAAAAAATTCCAAATTTAAAAAAAAAGTTTCAAAATCACTTGAAAATTTTTAAACAGTTTAAATTTTTGAAAAGCAGAATTTTCTAAGTTAAATTTTAAAAAGAAAGGGTAAAAATTTGAAACAAAGTTTTATATTTTAAAAACAAAATTTTGCGGTATAAGTCAATATTTTAATAAATATATAAAATTTTCATAAAAAGTAAAAATTTCCTAAAAAGTAAAATTTTTAATAAACAGTCGAAAATTGTACAAAGTCAGAAAGGTAAAATTTTAAAAAAGAGACGAAAATTTGAAAAAGAGTTTGAAATTAAAAAAAAATGCAAATAAGTTGATATTATAATAAATATTTAAAATTTTCATAAAAAAATAATTATTTCCAAAAAAAAGTAAATTTTTTAAAAAGGGCCATATTTTGAAGAAATATCGAGCTTTGCAGAAAATTAATTTGCCGAACAAAGTAGAAATTTTGAACTTTAAAAAAATGAAATTTTGAACTCTTGAACTCTTGAACTCACTTTAAAGAAATTTGCAATTTTGAAAAAATTTTAAAAATTTAATAAATCAGGCAATATATAAAAAAACTCGAAATTTAAAGCAAAACAAAGGTTCTAAATTATTTAAAAATTTTTAAAAATAATCGTTAAATAATAAAGTTGAAATTTGAAAAAAAGGGGTTAAAATTTTGAAAAGAAAATTTTACAAAAAGGTCGATATTTTAATAAATATTTAAGATTTAAAAAAAAAGTAAAAATTTCCCAAAAAGTAAAATTTTTAAAAAATAGTCGAAAATTTCAAAAAAAGCTACATTTTAAGAAAAAGTCGAGCTTTGAAAAGATCGAAATTTGCAAATAAAGTAGACATTTTTGTTAAGTTCAATTTAAATTCAATTAGGTTCGATTCAAAAATAATGAAATTTTGAATTCAGGATTTTTAAAGAAATTTGTGATTTTTAAAGATGTCAAAACTTAGGAAAGTTGAGATTTTAAAGTCAAAGCTTTCAATTAAAATCAGCAATTTGAATAAAGTCGAAAATTTAAAAACGTTGTAAATTTTGAAAAATTGTTAACATTAGCAGTAGATTTATTAATTTTATATAACACTTTTGCGACCCAATGTATAAACATTTAAATTTTTATCAATGAAAGTTGACAATATTCTGAAACATTTTTTAAAATATTAAATGTTAAATAGAATTAATAAACATAATGTTTTCGACCAATAAGGGTCCACCATAAAGAAATTATTAATAGAGTTGGGATTTCCAAAATTTCGAAATTTTCAAAAATAGTGTAATTTAAAAAAAAAGTAAAAATTTTGCAGAACATCGACATTTTGGGAAGACGTCGAAAATGTTAAAAAAGTCCAAATTTTAGAAAAGGAAGTCCCAATTCTGAAAGAAAATCGTAAAAAGTTTAACCCTTTCCTAAATCGCCACCTTTTCAAAAAGAAAGCTTAGAAATCGTTTTTTTTTATAGAAAATTGTAACTTTCGAAGACAAATTTAAAAAAAGTCAAACCTTTGAACAATAGAGCAGACTTCTTCAATAATTTCAAAAGGTTGAATAAGCCAAAATTTCTATAAAAATTAAAATTTTGAAGATTTTGGCAAATCTAGCATTTCAAAAACTTACGTTCACAAAAAAAGGTCAAAATGTGTTCGAATGCGCATTGGGCCCCCCTTATGATCCGTTTACGCCCGCCCCCTAAAAAAGGGCTACCCATTGCTTGGGAAATCCCGCTTTAACGAAGTTATTTCAATTTACCAGTTCGTGAAAAAATAAAATATTTTCAGGTTAAAGCAAAACTTTCGAAATTGGAGTCGAAACCCTAATTGTCAGAAAAGATGCAATATTTCCGAAAAATACTTTTGACTTTGATTAGAAAATTTATGAAATACCAAAAGAAAAATAAGTCAATATTATAAGTTTTTTTTAAAATTTAATCCACTCGCAAATTATGCCTTCAAAGCACTGTGAGTAGGATGCGGAAACAAGAATAGATGGCGATGAACCTCCTACTTAAACAAGGATAGGTTGTAATTTTTAGAGAAAATTTCTTTCGGTAATCAGTTTCATAGCTTGGAAGTTCTGTAGAAAAAAGTATCTCCGAAGACAGAAGTCCTGACTCTGTCAAGCTGAATCGCACAGGAATTCGCTGTCTCTGACTGTCTTGTATGCCTTAGAAATCTTGGCCATGGGGGGGATCGTCTCAAGAGAAGTTCGTTAGTTAGTTTATATGTTGTTACATACTCCTCCTACTCTCCTAATCTCCTACTCTGTTTCTGTTGAAACAGAGTAGGAGACAGGACAGAGCCCTGAGGCACCCCTGCATTAATCGCAAATATCTCGGATGAAATGCCATCGACGACGACCTGAAGAGACCAACGATGCAAGTTCCAAATTAAAAGCGGAAGTTTCAAATGAAAGTCAATGTTTTTGAATTAAAAACAAAATTCCATTGAAACGAGATTTTTGAGTTTGAAAATAGTCATCATTTTCGCTTTTTCACACCAACTTTTGACTTTAATCACATTCTTGATTTGTACTCGCAACTTTAATAACAAGTCGACCGTTTTTTAAAGTCGAATAGATGGCGTTCGTTTAATGAAAATGAATTAGAATTTTGAAATTTCAACTTAAGTTTTAAGAAAGCAGAAAATGGAAATAAAATAACTGGAAATTAGTAAAACATATTTTCCACAGAACTTGGCTTTTTCACAAAGGTTTTACTTTAATCTTAGAATGTCAAGTTTAACTATTTTCTTAAATATCAAATATGCCTGAAAATTTTCCAGAAAGTTTGAATCTGTTCCCCAAATTTTTATTTTGAATTCGAAGCTTTGGTTTCATCACGTAATTGAAATTTTTCCTTTAGGATCTTGACGTTAACCAAGGACTTATCAATTTATGAGAAAAGTTCTACAACAAAATCGAAAATTTTGAAACCTAAATCAATCAATGACAATTGCCCTAATTAGGAGATAAAAAAATGAAATTTTAACTTTAATGGTGAAGATAAAGTAATTCCAGAAAAAGGACAATATCGAACTTCGTTTTAGTTTTCTTCAAATTTCCAATTTTTTGAAAATTATTTAAAATATTTTGAATGTTTAAATGAGAGTCGTCAAATGTGGTTGTCAGGAAAGGAAGTAGCGGAAAACGCATGAGATCACATATAGAGATTGCTTTGATTGATCAAGTGTCACTTTGACGTCTTATTTTTGCAAAGAAATTAAAAGTTTTCGAATACAATTAAAAGTTATTGTAACGAACTGATATGACAGAAATAGTGAAGTATATGGATGGTCCTATGGAATGTATCCAAGTGTTGTTATAGCGATGACTCATGTATGGGTCTCTAGGAGTGTATAGTATAATAGAGGCTTCCCATAACGGAAACTTCTGGAAGCAGGTCTCGAATATAAATCATTGTTTGGTGGAAATTGTGGAATAGCTGCAACAATCGTTATACAAATAAAATACGACCTAAAATGCAATGATGCAGCCCTCTATGAGCCAAAACAGTAGCAGATCGTAAGTAGCAGAATTGCCAGTAGTCTTTCAATTTTATAAATAACCAATTGTATGACTTGATTGAGTTCCTTATTTATAAACTCAACTTTATTTTATGAATAACATTAATTCAATAACTTAGTTTATTTTCAAATCTGTTTATAAACTATTTTGAATCTCACCCTTAACTCTTTTTAACTTTAGCATATTTGTCAAATTGCAAAAAAGAATTGGAATGGAGACATTTTAAATTCATGAGAGCCACGAATGCTAATGTGTCTTTAATAATCAAAGAAACTATTCAAAATGTCATATCAATATACCCTAGTTTATTTAGTGAATAAAATAGGGTGATTATTACTGCGAATTTTAATTAAGGTATGAATCAAGTATTAGGAGCCACTAATACTATCGAAGGCAGTTAAAAGGTTTAAGACCTATGGCGGATTAATTACCCACGATTATAAATAACTCGAAGAATGTAGTCAGACATCCGACAGTCTTGGAATTCCTGATTTTGTCGTATTTCCTTTTCGCGACACAACTTCTATCGCAACCAGAGAAGTATAAATTAATATCGAAGTAAATTTCACACTCTCGTTTATTAGTAAACAGAAGATGGCATGTTTTCGAGACCCCATGGGATTCGATAAGTTGTGCATTGCATTTTCATCAAGCAGTTTGTTTACTTCACATTGAGCGCCATTGCTTTTATGGAAAGAGTTCTTCGATTCGTGTTCTATATTCCGAGCGCATTCTATTTCAGTGTCGCCGATGCGACGTTACGACCTTGCTTTTATCCAAAAAAGTGACAAAATAATTGAGTATTATATAAATGGTTTTAGTCGTCGTCCAATTAAATAAACTTTGACTCGAACCTTGTAGAATTCGCAGTCTTACCACATCAAACATTTTTGCTACTGCAGGAACCAATTTCTGTTTTACAACCAATTGTACCGTGTTTTTAAGGGATATTCTTCGTCACTTTGTATTTGTGATCTGTCTGAGTTGGAGCTCTGATCTGAACCATTCCAAAAAGATTCATGGGCGCCCTTCGATCCGAGCTCCAATAAGTAGTCGTTTATTATGATGAGATCTTATCTCTACACCTGCTCGGTTAAATTTGGAGCGATGTAATTCCTATTTAATGAACTGTATAAAGTAATTAACCGTGAGTCATTAATGAACCTTATATACAGTTCACATCCATAGTAACATTTTAAACTTGTTAACGCCGACCAAGCAGCATCTGTCTTTTGTGGGAAAAACACACGAACTTGGGTGTACGTTAATTTAGAGCGATGAATATTAAACTGCTATTCATATTTTGAATATATAACGCTGAAGCGTGATCCGAACTAAAAGAAGATTAGTTCTACTTGAAAGCCTTTAACGTTTCCTGCTTCCTTATTTCATGTTAAAAATATTCCTTCTGTTCAAGTGAATTTACCTACTAAAGTTACCGTTCCATCATCTGGCTAACCTGGTTTTCAAATTTGTTGCTTAGCTTGCCAGTAACCTAAATACTGATACCAATGTGATGAGCCTTTAAAAGATAATAGCCTTATTAATCCATATATATTAATTCTGACAATAAAGAGGAACAATATTTCGCAAACATCTAGAAAGTTGCCTTCGAGTTGCATGCGTCTTTTGGCCAATCAACTCCAGAAGTTTAAAAGTTTCCTTTGGAAGATTTTCGTCTCTGGTATGGTTGATATTACTGACTTATGTCTTCACGTCTTCACTATCTTATCTTTTGTGTTATTTTCATTTCTTCGGAAAAGGTTCGACTTTAGTATGGTTGGTATATGTGCACTTCTATCTTGATTATTGATTTTTTCATTTCATAGTTTCTGCAAGTAAGTTTCACCTTTACTTTGAGTTACTGAGCTTTTCTGTGCTTTTGTATCGTGATTCTTGATTTGTTCATTTTACAGTTTCAACAGATGAGTTTCGTCCTTACTCTGGTTTGGTTGTTATGATAAGTTACCGTGCTCTGCTACCTTCAATTTGATTTTCCTCCTGTTACTACCTATAAAAATAGACGAAGAGTCAAACACTTATAGTAATTTCCTCAGCTTACTCCCCGAAGAAATGTTTCTTTTACTAGGACACAATATTATCACCAAAACAAAGTTCGATGATTTAAAGTATCCTATGGCTCTACAGTCCCAAGGAGGTTGAGCTGAAGCTGTTAGAATAATAATATATATAATATAATAATATATATAATAAAATGTCATTTAGAGCAGGCCCGTAACCAGGATCTTTTTTCGGGTGGGGGGGCTCCGATCCTTCTGCTAATACTACCTAGTCTTTGTTTGCGTTTAGGTTAGAGCTAAGAAGCCACGGTTCAATACTACTTTACTATTAATATTATTGTTGTATACAAGTATACTAAAATATAAAAAAATACACTTAAAACATGTCTAAAGTCTAACTCGTCTAACATTCTGACAAAGTAATTTAACAACGACGTTGCCTATTTATCTTAATTTAATTTCTAAATAAAAACAGATGTGTGGGTAAGATGATAAAATTACTCGAAATATATTCCTTTTCTAAAATTTATCTTTGAACTGTCTTCTATAACCTGCAGTTGTGTGTGAAAAATACCCCTAGAAAGTTCTTTATTTAAAGACATAGCTTGAAGTCGGCTGAAGAAACGTCTTTTTTTTATTTATTTTTTTTCAAATTTCGATTAAATTCATAATTTTAACTTTTATCTTAAATTTAAAGTTTGCACCCGAACATTTAGAATTTGGATATTTTTCTAAATTCTGGAAGACTGGATGTTTTTTTTAAATTCAAGTTTCCTCTTAGCGTCCAGCTCTTTTTCTAACTGGCAACAACTTTAATTCTTACGTTTCTTATTTTGGGCAATTTTGGGAATTATTGTTGCTATCTGAATTTACAATGTCGAAATGCATTTGATTTTTCCGAATTTCGAAAAAAGGTTTTTCCTATAAAGGTAATTATCGTTTTTGTTAAGTTTTACCTTAATTCTTAAAATTTCGACCTTTTTTGGAAATTTTCAATTTGAATTAGATTTTTGTTAAATGCCAAGTATGTTAATACTTTTATTTTTTTTCTCAAAATTCAAAGTTTAAAATCTTGGTATTTACTTCAAACCCAAAAATATTTTTTAAGCTTCGATTGTTTCTTGAAACCTGGAAATTTCGCCAACATTTTTGTGTGTTAGATATCGAAATTCTGCACTTAATCTTGAGTTTTTTAAATTTGGAATTTTAATTCGAAATGTCTAGAAAAGTCTACATTTAGAGTGGACAAACTTGTTCTAGGAAAAGCTTAATTACGACCGTGTTTATACTTAAAAATAACCAGAATTCATTAATAAACATTTTCGAAAATATTAACTTTTTTAGAAATTTTGAATTTCCGAATAAAAAGTAGGATATGTTAATTCTTACCAAAGTTCCAACTCAAAATTTTTAGTATTTTAAATTCGAAAGTTTAGAAATAAGAAATAAGAATTACTTTCTAAATCCGAAGAAAAACGAAGACATAATTTTTGAAAAAAAAAAGTTTGAAGTCAAAATTTTCTAAAAAAAATTTCTAATTTCCAAAAGATAAAACTATTAACAAAAGCTAGTTAACACTCAACATTTTGCCTTGAAACAAAATTTAAAAAGTAAACTTTTAGTGTTTTCTCAAAATGGCCAGGGGATTTTTTTTTAATTAAATGTCTAGAAAGAAAGTCAGAATATTTTGAAGAAGTCTGAATTTTGAACCAGTGCTAATGTAAAAATTTTGAAAAATAAACTAAAGTCATTAAGCTCATTTTTTTTAATTTCAACTTTAATCTTGACATTTTTAAACTCGTCGTAAAAAGTTGTAAACATTTTATAAATATTCTAAACATATGAATTTAAAATTGAAATGTCGTGATTAAAAGTAAAAAATTTCCTAATTAAAGTTAAAATTTGATAACTAAGATAAAAATTTCAATATTTTTTTGGAAGTTGCAAGTCGGATTTTGGAGAAAAAAGTCGAATTTTCGAAATCGTAATCAAAATATAAACAAATCAACTATATAACAAAAAATTTCGAAATTTTTTATTATGAAGTTAAAATTTTTTGAAAAAGTTAGACATTTCGAAACAAGCTGATGGATTAAAGTTATTAAAAAATCCTGAATTTTCCAACTTAAAAATGCTCAAGTTTTGTATAAAACTCCAAATTTATAAAAGAATCGATATTTTAGACATTTTTTTTAATTTAATCGTCCTGTTAGAAAAATTATAAAAAAATTATACAAATAATTACTCAAATAAGTTTTCTCACAATAATGGCTTATAAGAGATTTTGATTATCTAGTAAAGGGCTTAATATTCAAAATTTTATTTAAATACCGAATTTAAAATTTAAATTTTCAAATTCCAAAACTGTAATACTATTATCACAAAATCTAAGTTTTTCTCAAAATTTGGTGCTAAATCTCGAAAAATCGCTGGTATAAATTTCCAGTTCTTCTCAAAATTTGAATTTTTTTTCAAAATGGGCAGTTTAAGCTTGAAAAACTTGCGAGATTCAACATTATTTTAATAAAATTTAAAACGCAAGATCAAAATTTCAAATAAAAAAAAGAAATTTCAAGAAAAGTGTAAATTTTTTTAGAAACGAAATCTCAGATTTGAAGGTCAAAATTTTGGAAAAAATTTGAATGGGTTTTAGGTAAAAATTTTAAGATTTAGGGTGAAAATTCGAAAATGAACTCGAAATCTTAATAACTCATTTGAAAATGTTATACCCTTCTGAATATTCTTAGTATAACATTCAATCTATTTTTTTAATTTCGACAGATTTTAAAATGTTTTTTTTTTGTAAATTGTGAGTCTTGGCTTGTTAATGTCTTTTTTTAAAAGTATTTTACCTTTTTGTTGCCTTCTTTAGCTTCTTGTTTTTGCCTAATATAACATTTTGCTCACCTTTTTACCTTGCTTGATTGTGCTTAAAATCCGGTCTCTAATAATAAGAAATGGCACCAAATTTGAAAAAAAAACATCCTTGGATTTCAGTACGAAAACAAAATGATCCATTAAAAATGGTTTTTAAAAAGGTCGCATATCTGGAAAGTTCAGTTCTATCTAGTGTGAAGCCAAAAAATTTCGGGGGGGACTGCAGCTCCCTAGCCCCCCCCCCCTGGTTGCGGGCCTGATTTAGAGTTTTAAGTTTTCAAGAAAACTGATCTAGTTAACCTAAATGTCTAAAGTTGTAGCTGTAGAGCTTTGAAACTTCAAGTAGTCCTTATTTGCGAAGAAGTGACTCTTTTACTAGGACACAATATTACCACTAAAACAAGGTTCGATGACCTAAATTGTCCTATGGCTCTAAAATCCCAAGGTAGTTAAGCTGAAGCTGTTAAATTACAATAAAATTTCATTCAGGGTCTTAAATTCTTAAAAAAACTGATCTAGTTGACCTAAATATCTAAAGTTGCAGCTGTAGAGCTTTAAAACTTCAAGCAGCCCTTATTTGCGATTGTAAAGTTACAATGAGACCTTTCTAGAACTCTAGACTTTTATGAAACTTCTAACTCCCTCTCCTGTAAGCTCACACATCCCAATAATATTAAACTAGAGCAGCTAGTTCACAGTTAAAGCTTATTGAGGTAATCTGGAGGAGTAACAATAGGGCCCTTCTAGAGCTGGGGACTCTCATGTCACCTCTCACTCTCTCTTTCTTTCTCATGTAAACCATCACTTTTTATTAAAATTAAACTGGAGCAGCTTGTTCAAAAGTTAGAATTTGGGCAATTTGGGGTAATAAACTGAAAATATGACTCTTCTGTAGCTCTAGACTTTCATGTAACTTTTCACTCTGTCATGTAAGCTCTCACATTTTAATAAAAATAAATTAGAGCAGCTAGTTCGAAGGTAATGCTTTTAGATTAGATTATATATGAGTTGTTTCGTGTTTCTCTTCGTCCACCCCGCACCTCGACCTAAGGGGATTTTTTGTGCATACCCTGATCTATGTAGTTCCCAGGCCTAAACTCTTGTAGAAGTTAATTATGGACCCTGGATTAAGTTTTTTCACATCTAAGGGGTCTAAGGACGCCCATCCGAATTGGCCGTGCCTTTTGCGTGCAAGAGCATCGCACTTGCATAGCACATGTTCTGCAGTTTCCGCAGCTTCTGCGCAAAAGCGACATAGGTCTGTTTCAGCCTGGCCCATTTTCTTGAGGTGATACCTCATAGGGCAATGTCCTGTTAAGAGGCCGGTTAGGATCCTCAATTCGGATTTGCTGAGTTCTAAGTAGACCTTTGCCTTTCAAGCGTTCCAGATATGAATCTTTTCGCCTGTCGTAGTCCTGGATATGGTCTCCACTGATTTTGCTTTCCATTTTTTGACCTCATTGTTGATTTGACTTTTAGAAAAACCAAAAGCCGGTTCAGGTCCAAGAAATGACAATGCAGATTTTTCTTTAGCGAATCGGTCCGCAGCTTCATTCCCTTGTATTCCTTTGTGCCCTGGCACCCACTTAAGGCTTATCCTGTTGTGTTTAGCCAGTTGCTTTAGAGCTTGTTGACAGTCCCAAACTAGTTTGCTGCTGAGAACATTTATTGCCGCTTGGCAGTCAGAATTAATGTAGATCTCTGTTCCTTTCAGGTTTCTTCGAAGACACTTGTAGGCGTAGAGTTCTATTGCATGTATTTCAGCTTAAAAGACAGTTGGGTCTTTTCCCAAGGCTTTAGAAAACCTAGAGTTAAGGCCATAAATTCCCACTCCAGTCCAATGTGTTGTTTTTGATCCATTTGTAAACCAGATGGATGTTTCGTGTTTTTCTTCAGGTACTGATTGAGCGTCAGTGTTGCTATTTGATTCCACTTCAAAAGAATGATCAAATTCGTACCTGGGTTGCATAGAATCAACCGATCTTGCTAAAATTACCGGGCTACATTCCTTGAAGCTTCCCATGTGACCAGCGAAGTCTCCTTCTTTGAATTGTTTTAATTGCGATAATCTTAAGGCTCCTTTGATCGCCCCCCTCTTCACTAAAAGGTGGAGAGGAGCTAGACCTAGCATTACCTCCATTGCTGCTGTTGGGCAAGTGCTCATTACACCTGTTATGCCCAAACATGCACACCTTTGAACTATATTCAGTTGGTTTTGTGCTGTCTAAACATATGTGATCAGGGATGACCAATAGATCATTTTTGGTTGCAGACCCCAGGTTTTGCTGAATAATCTGCGGCACGTCCAGAACACTGTCGTGGCTCGCTTGATTATTCTAGTCAAATGAGGATTCTAGGTGAGCTTTTGGTCTAGGACTATTCCTAGATAATTAGTCTCACTTGAGAAGTTAAGTTTAACTCCATTCATAGTGGGAATTGTTAGATTTAGCTTGATTTTTTCAGTGGAAGGAATTATAATTTTTTACTTGAGTTTACACTTAACCCTTGTTTTGTGCACCATAAGGTAATGCTTACCTAGAACTTTAAATCCTATAAAAGTAATCGGCAGTTTAAGAGATACAGTAACACTCATACAATCTTAAGTAACCTTATTTGAAGCCCTGTGAACCCAAGAAAATTAACATGAATGAGTTAATGTAACAAGAAAAGAACTTATCTGCGATTGAACACTTTCAAGATCTCTACTGTTGCAATGAGTTTCATCTTGAGCTCCGCACTGTTAAATAACTCCATTTGGTACTCTAAAATAACCACATTTAGTACTGTAAAATTGCAAGAAAGTTAAACTGAAGCTGATAGTTCAGGAGAAAAACCTATCTAGATTTTTACACTCTCAAGATCTCTAATAGCGCAATGAATTTCATCCAAAGCTCTGCGTTCTTAAATAACTTCATTTAATGCTCTAAAATTTCAAGGAAATTTGAAGCTGATAATTTACGCAAGTAGAATGCAACCCAGGGTACACTTACGCTAGAAGCTGTCCTGGCACTAGCAGGCACGCCGCCTTTTAAACTACTAGTAGAAGAAAGTATACTAAGCTATGGACAAACAGACATGATCAAGAAACATATCAGAGGACAGACGATAAACAAGTGGGATCGAAACTGGGGCCAGGATACAGGAAAAGCGAGCTGAATTAAAAGACTCATTAAGGACCTGGAGGGATGGGTACATGGAAAGCACAGAGAACTAAACTATTGCGTTACCCAGGTTTAAGTGGCCATGGATGCTTTGGAGCATATTTAAAAAAATTTAAACTGAGAGATTCGGATATATGTTTCTACTGCAAAGAGGCAGACACCACTAAAAACAGGGTTTTTAGATGGTTAAATGGATAGAGAAAAGAACAGAAATGGAAAGACGGGCTGAACGAGAGATAACACCAGAGGATATTGTCAGAGAAATGCTGAAGAACGAGGAAAGATGAGAGAATATTACCTCCCTTATAAACTTCATTATGACAGAGAAGGAAACATTTGAGCGAGATAACAACAGTTACAATTAAGGAAATGGTTTCTTATCCCGAAGTAATGCAAAAGCGGTTCCAGGATGAGATACAGATTGCCCAAGCAGTAGAGCATGGTGAGGTTTGGTGGGTAGGTGGGACTTGCACATAAAGAGCCCGAGTCCTACACTCTACAGTAGATAGACTACAGTTACACTATACACGCTTAGGGGTTGCATACTGCAGTCTAAGTTGCATTCTACTTGCATCATATATGTAATACTTCTATATGGCCAGCTCCCTGTTCTCTTCGTGAGTTTGTTCTGACCAAATCCGATAAAGATAGAACATGAATAAATGGCGAGTGCTGCGCATGAATTGAACAAAATGAACCAATCGCTACGCCCGGGTTAAACGGGTGTTTATGTTTGGCCGTGCACAGCTGACTTTGGCCATGCACAGATGATTTGTAATACCTGCGCATTGCGACTCATTAATGCGCGTGAAGGTCAGCGAGAAAGAAAAGTCTTTCCCATAAGAAACGCGGAACTGGCCATATAGAAGTATTACATATATGACTTGCATATGACAGTTCTTAGAGTTATCCAGCGGTTCTTAAGAGATTCTATAGTACTTATTTGCCAGAACGTTTGGTAGTATTCGAGTTGGATATACCAAACTGACGAGATCTAATATAATCGACACTGGTTTTTGGTTTCCAAACGCCGAATCTGATAAATGTTTAAACCTATTGGTCTATGGACCAACAGGTGGCGGTTCTTAGGAGATACTATGGTACTTATTTGCCAAAACGTTTGGTATCATTCGAGTTGGATATACCAAACTGACGCGTTCTAATATGATCGAAACTGGTTTTTGGTTTCCAAACTCCGAATCTGATAAATGTTCCAACCTAATTGGTCTTTAGGCATCAGATAGTTTACGAAAAAAATCTCATCCATGGTAAAATTCTAAGCTTTCAAGGAAATTATTCCAAAATTATTGATTCTCTAAAAAATCCGAAACGAATGTTTAAAGTTTTACATTCTTGGCAAAACTTATCCAGCCTCTAGTTTAGATTGTTAAGAAAATGTTTTAGAGTCTTAAATTTCAAGAGGATACAATTAATTGTGGACTTTCATCGGGTCTCTGTTATTTAGTTATTTGGTGCTAGCTGAAGACATCTTATATAAGATATTTCCAATTAGTGAATGGGTGCCCCAGGAGTCTGTCCTGTTTCCTACTGTGTTTGTGTTCTACATAAACGATTTCTTAGCTTAAACTTCCTACTCGATTACAGTTGCATATATGATGACAGGTACAGATGATTCATCATGATTTGGAGATCATTCTGGAATGGGAAAAGACGGCTCTGGTTGATTCATTGTTTCAAACTCATTTTTTAAAGGAATCATGTAAGCAACATTCACGTAGACAGTAAATTAGTTCGAAAGAATCCGCATTGGTACGATGTTATTCCAGGACGTATGGGTTTATGTGTCAATTATTGGAGCAATAGCTATGAGAAGAACAAATTTGCAGAATATTTTACCACATATCGACAATTTTCCGAAATTAATTTTTAAAATAAAAAGATAACGAGAGGTTCCAGGACCAGAGTCTATTCTTTCATCAATTTAAATTTGTTATGTGTTATGTGTTCAAAACACTGTAGATTTTTTAACAACAAAGACAACTGAACTTATTCGTATACTTTATAGCTGACTTAGGGTGACTTAGGGTGTGATTGCTGGCTTATATTGATATTCCATCCTTCTTGAATATTTGATATCTTGAAGTCTTACTTATCTCCTTAATATCCCTTATAACTTGTAGGCATTTGATGGTGATTTCAAATCTTCAGTTTCCAGTTGCATACGTATCTAATAGCTTTTACTAAATAACTAGTAGAAGATTTTTAACTTCACAGCTTGTTACAAGGTCTACTTCTGCTTCTTCTTCTTCTTCTTAGGTTCTTTCCAGTTATGAGTTCGCCGTTTTTTCCCTCATAGCTTTCTCATATCCTAAACGCCTACTGTCAGATCTCTATCTATCATTGCATGTCCAATATAGGTTTCCCATCTTAATGCCGGTCGTTGTCTCCGTCTTCTGTTCTTCTCCTTCTGCTTCTGCTTCTTCTTCGGTTCTTTCCCGTTATGAGTTCGCCGTTTTTTCCCTCCGTAGCTTTCTCATATCCTAGACCCCTGCTGTCAGATCTCTATCTATCATTGCATGTCCAATATAGGTTTCACATCTGAATGCCCGTCGTTGTCTCCGTCTTCTCCCTAGCTATTCCCATTCCAAGACTTGTTTTGGCCATCTGTGTTCTGGCATTCTTTGGAAGTGTCCGTACCACTACAGTGCTCTATTTTCTAGCTTTCTTGTTATTGAACATTTTACTCTCATTCGTTGCCCTATTTCTTCAATTCTTACTTGGTCCCTTCTTGGCCTATCGTCTCATAAGTCTAATTTCACTGTTCTTATTTTATTCCCCATTTTATTTCTTATTGGCCATACTTCTGCCCCTCTCTCATCTGTGAAAAATAATTTGTTTCGTTTGAATCGTTCATGAAATGTGTCATGATTCCTTAGCAAAAAGATATGTGGTTGGTGATGTATCGAAGTTAATTGCTGGATCTTATTTTAACCTGCTCATCAATGTAGTAGTCGGTGTAGCCGCCGAGTTCCACTTAATCCGCAATCATTTTCTTTTGCATCATTAACTAGCCCCCTCATTAATTTTAGTAAGAATAGTTGGAATATTTCTTCTCTGAATCCCAGAGACATTCGGTGACAAGATAAACCGTCCTAAATATCGAAGACAAATAAAAGACCAACATCCAGGTATATAAAAAGATGCGAAGCCCATAATGGGTTGTTTTTATTTTATTTATAAAACGATCGTCTCGTGGTTTAGGCTATTAATTAAGGACATTGTTAAAAGTGACGTTGATTATTAAGCCCCTGATCAAAATGAAATTCATTAGATAAACGGGCACCACTAATTAAACTGCCCTCGGCTCCTTCACGGCCTCGACGACCACAAATCCGATTATTGTTGTCATGACGAAGGTCCCTTGACGGCTGCATTATAAAACTACGGATTCGATTTTTTACGATCAGGTGCTGGCACTCGAATCGGCCGGTCGTAAAGCTCGCACCTTACCTTCTGCGGCAAATTAACACGTCATGTCCCATGAATAACTTCGAAAATTAGCTCCAATATTTACGCCATTGTGCGCCTCGGCACCTCTCGACGCTTTGACATGGGCGGACGACCAAAGAAAAACCCTCAAACACAACTATTTCCTACATTCTTGCTTTGCCTTTTGACTGGAGAAGCACAAATTTGTAAATTTGTAAGCGATAAGATCAGAAAATTTCGCATTTTATCCACCATTAAACCTAAAGCTCAGGAAGCTTAAAACCAAGACAAAAGTAAAAAGAGCGAGTTTCTTGGCCTCAACAATATGGTAAGGCAAATATTTCCAACATATAGACGTTATTCAGTCGCGTAAATACGAAGGAGAACTAAATCATATTGATTGATTTGTAACTCGACTGTATGTTGTGACCCTGTTGTACTAAGGCGCTCTATGGTTGTTGATTGTATAAATTTTCAGCTGTAGCAGGTTAGAGTGTTTCAATACAGAACATTTAATTGACATTATCTTTAACATACCTAAACACATTTCACGCCGAGGGCGCTTGTATTTCATGGATGTTCCAATGTAACACATAATAAAAGAAAGTTGTTTTTTGGTAGAACGGACAGTTCCTTGGTTATCTTCAAAAATTGAAATACAAATCTTCTCTTCTGAAACCAAGAAAGATTTAAAAACACAACAAAGCTTGCTCTAATGCGTTTCAACAGCTTGGCTTGGCTAGAGCATCCTTTGTTGTGTTTTTTTAATCTTTCTTGGTTTCAGGGGACAAGATTTGTATTTCAGCAAAGTTGTTCACTAAAACTGACCTTTGTTGACTTGAGTTGTGTTAAATAAAGTTAAAATATCAAAGATTTGCCAATTTAAATATTACTAAAAGTTTGGATTGATATTTTAATTTCTCAGTTGATTTGTTTGTCCTCATAACTTTTAACATTCGTCTTAACTTTACTATTCCAATTCAACACAATCCTGACGGTTCTGTTTAGAAAAACCCATCTCTATGTACCAGCGTACAGTTAAACGTTTCTAGACTGTCGTGTTCCTTTTTTGTACTGTTTAATACCAAACCATGTAATGATAGTTTTAAAATTAAATCACGACAAAACCCCCCATTAAACCGCTATTACTTTTTTGTATATTTCCAAAATTCCACTTAAATGCTTCAATCTCGATTTCTCGGCCGTTTTATGGCGTTTATTAAGTTAATAACGTCATAAGAAGGGTTAATACGTTCCAGACACGACACATTTACCGGTAGCTGAGCAATCCATATAACTGTGTTGTGTGGAATCGTAAGTGATAAGTTGCCCAATGGGCAGTCTGCTATGTAACATGGGTGTAATTTATATGTTGGTATTCACTATGGGAATCGCCTGTTTCGTCTGCTGCTGGAAATGTTGCATTCCTCCGCGTGACGTTTGAGCTGATAACGCGTCGTATTCTAGCAATTCGCTAGTTTGATCCACCACGAATCGAGTAAAGTACACTAAATCATGTTGACAAATACCTCTGCGATGGATGTTGGATCTAAACTATGAAGACTTCATTATATTTAACAGAAACTTATTACCAAAGTCTGGTAAATTGAAAAATGAATTGAGTTGTTACGTAGAACTGTCAATTGAGCAGTGGCGGCTGGTGTACAGGCACTGTGGAACTGCAGCACCCTCAATTTTGCTTACGAGTTTTTTTCTCAAAATTTTCTGAACACTTTTCATTACACAATTTTTTTATAGAAATTTTATATTTTCTCGGACTTTTTTATAGAAATTTTAGGTTTCTTTCACGAAGTTACAACATTTGAAAACCTATTTTATTTTTAATTTTGATCAAAATCCCTTTTTTAAAAACTAATTTTTTTAAAAGTTTTAAGGAAGGAATCAATATTTTGAGCAGTAATTAAAATGTTAAGAAAAAACTCAAATTTCTTTGGAAATGTCAACATTTTGAAATAATAATTACAATTTCAAGAAAAAATTTAAATCCAACTCATCTTGCATTTTACCATTCTCTAAAAAACAAGTTAATACGGTATTTTGGAATTTTTACCTCAAATCTCATTTTGTATAAAAATTTTGAATTTCTTTTAGATATTTCGATTTTTTTTAGGAAATTTTGATTTTTTCTGCAAAGCTACCATTTTTCCTAAATATATCAAAAATAATTTTTTTCGAAATTTCCATTTCTTCTGAAAGTGGTGGTGTTCTTAAAATTTCTTCTAGAAATTCCAACTTTCAACAATATTTTTCTTTGTGTTCCTCTAATTTGCTTTAAAAATGTCAAGTTTTTTCACGACACTGACAAATTGAAGTTCATTTTATTTTGTAGTTTTGACAAAAAATGTTTGGAAAAATTCTGAAAGCTCTATAAAAATTTCAACATTTTGGGAAAAACAATAAATTTCGACTTTTTTGTAAAGATATTTCAAATTTTTTTTCAAATTTCGATTTTTTCTTCAAGAAATTTTGCTCTTTTCCTATGCAATTTGTGTTTTTCTCTAAACAGAAGTTTTTTTGAAATTTCGACTTTTGCTGGAGATTTTGTCTTTAAAATATTTTTTCTTGTAGAAATTTCGATTTTTCTTTAATTTGTTTTGAAAATTAGAAAGTTTTTAAACGAAATTTTAATATTTTTAATTTTATTTTATTTTGTAATTTTGATTAGAAACAGAAAATTTTTAAGTATAAGTTTAGGGAAAATAAACTTCAAATCTGCAAAAATAAGAAAACTTTGGGAGAAATATTGAAATTTCAAGAAAAAATGAACCTTGTACATTTCAATCTTTTTTACAATTTGATATTTCTCTAAAAAATTACTACTACTGTAGGAGCAAAGGAAATTCTGAATCAGAATTTCCAATTTTTCTAGAAATATTAAATTTATTCCTGAAATTTTTAAGTTCGAATTTAAAATTCAAATTTCGTTAAAAAAAGATTGAAATTTAAAGATTAAACTCAAAATTTCAAAAGACATCAGATCATATTTTTAGAAAAAATTGAAATTTTTTTATTAATAAACGACATTTTTCAAAAAAATAACATTTTCAGAATTAGAGAAAAGAAAACTTTTTTGAAATAAAATAGTTGTCAAAAATATTCTTATAATTTCGACTTTTAAAATGGAAATTATTGAAATTTTTGAGACAAAGGGTCAACATTTCTAGAAGAGTCCCAAAATTTCGAAATTAAAATTAATCAAAATGTTGAAAAAAAATTCATTACTGTTCTAATTTAATTTTTTTCTAGTAATTTTGAAGTTCCAGATAAATTTCAAAAATCAAATTTTGGCAATTTATTTGTACATAAAATGCAAGTTTTTTTAGAAATTTGTTTCAAAACTTTGCACAATTTTAAAAATAGAAATTTTTATTATTAATTTTTTTAAATTGGGGTGTTATTTCGAAATTTTTCTCAAAAATGTAAGTTTAAAAAGAAAAATATTACCACTTTTAAAAAATAAAGCTGAAGTTATCAGAAAAGTCGAACTTTAAAAAAAAGTCAAATCTCAAAAAGTTTTGAAATTTTCATGGAAAGTCAAATTTCTTAAAGAAAATAAGGATTTCGAAAAAAAATTTCAATTGAAAACAGTCGACATTTTTTATAATTTTGGGGACATTAATAAAAGACAAATTTTTGGAAAAATATCGACAATTAAAATAAATTGCAGAGTTCTTAATTAAATTTTCAAAGAAGCTGAATTTTTTGAATAATGGTGAAAACTCAAAATTATCAAAAAATTCGTAATTATCAAAAAAGTTGAAATTTTGAAAAGGTAAAATTTTGAAAGAGGCAAAAATATTCAATAGTTCAAGTTTAAAAAGAATCTTTTCTTTTAAGTCGAAGATTTAATTGGAAATGTTTAAAAAAAACGTATAAATAAAATATTAAAAAAAGTTTGAACCTTTCAAAAAAAAAGTCAAGTTTTCAAAAAGAGTCGAAAAGTTTTGAAATCGAATCGAAATTTTGCGAAATATTAGTTGAAAATTTCAACAAAAGGTTTTAAGAAATGTCTGACTTAAAAAAAATCACAATTTTCAAATGATCGACAGATTGCAAAAAATGTGAACATTCTGAGAATAGTTGAAATTAAAAAAATATTTGTATGCGGTTTTATTGGCTTTTTCTTCGCCGGCCACTCCTTTCACAAACCTAAATTTCAGTACCTTCTATTAAGGAATGGCAATCTGTTTTAGATTGCCGCAAACAGCGATTGCGTTGGATCTTGGTTGGGACTCAACACTGAAAAACACTTAAAACTATATTAAAATTTAAACGACGTTTTTTTTTAAGTGTTTTTCAGTGTTGAGTCCCAAACAGTGATTGACAAACCAAGATCCAACGCAATCGCTGTTTGCGGCAATCTAAAACAGATTGCCATTCCTTAATAGAAGGTACTGAAATTTAGGATTGGGAAAGGAGTGACCGGCGAAGGAAAAGCCAATAAAACTGCATACAAATATGAATACTTCGCAAATAAATTACAGAGAATATATTAAAAAAATAGTTAAAATTTTTAAGTTTTCCAAAAATTTAAAATTTTGGAAAATGATTATAATTTTAAAAAATTCGAACATTTGAAAAAGGCCGAAATTTTTAGCAAAGTGGGGATTAAAATGAAAAATCGCAAATTTTAAAAAAGTGCAGATTTAAGAAAAGATTAAAATTTTTAATAAAGAAAGTCGAAATTTGTTGAAAAGACAAAAATTTTCAAAATCTTTCAAATTTCCAAAAGAAGTCAAAATTTTGCATAAGAAGAAGTTTTTAAAAAGAAAAGGTCGTTTGTGGTCTAAATTAAAAAATATCAAAATGTGCAAAAAATTGAGAATTTTTATCGAATTTGCGAAATAATTCGAAATTTTAAAAAAGTTTAAATTTTCGAAACCAGAATATTGAAAACAAGTGAAAATTATGAGATAGATTGAGGTTTTCAAAAGTCGAAAACTGAGAAGTTAAAATTTTGGAAAATGTTTAAATTTTTGGTAGTTAAAATTTTGAATCAAAGTGGAACATTTATTTAAAAAGTTCAAATTTTAGGTCAAAAAAATTAAAATTTTGAAAAAATGTCAAACATTTCATACAATTTCAAAATTTTCAAAAAAAACGAAATTTAAAAAAAATGTCGAAAACTAAGAAGTAGCGAAATTTTCAACAAAAAAAAGATCAAAAAATAATCGAAACTTTGCAGAACAAGTCAAAATTTTGAAAAATTGTTGACATTTAAATAAAAACTAGTCAAAATTACTAAGAATCGAAATTTTCAATAAAAACATTGTAATTCTCCAAAAAAAAAATTATAAACAAAGATGAAATTTAAAAAAATGTCGAAAATTTAAAAAGTCAAAAGACCTGTTTTGGAAAAATTTACATTTTCAGAAAAATAAGAATTTTCAAATAAAAATTAAACAATAATGTAATAATGAATTTTCAAAAAACTTACAAAAAAGCAGAACATCGAAAAGTCTAAATATTTACCAAAATACGGAAATTTTTAACAGAGTTTTAAGTTTTTCAGAAAAGTCAATACTTAAAAATAAAATAAGACCGAGATTACAAAAAAAATATCTAAATTTTGCAATATAGTCGAAATTTGGAAAAAATCCAACCTTTCAAAAAACGCGACATTATCAAAAGTTTTCGTTGTCAAGTTTTCAAAGAAGTCTTAAATTTTCGAAAAGTAACGTTTTGAAAATGTCAAAATTTTCAGTCGAAATCTTACAAATTTTAAGACACTAAACATATCGCAGCACCCCCATTAGTTTTGGCTACGAGCCGCCACTGCAATTGAGACATTGACACTTCAGAGAAAACTTCTAAAATCTAAAAGATAAGAGCTGCGGCTTCCACGGTGGCAGATAGGGTGCGCCCTCAGTAAAAAATTGGTATTCTTTTTTTTAACAGTTTTATTAGTCATCATTTTTCAGTAACACGAAATTTCGGACCATGTGTCTTTTCATGGTTTGAACCAATAAAAGGAGAATACGAATTCTCATTTAGGTTATTTTGGGGGGGGGGGGCAAATTAAAGCCCTTCTGAAACTAAAAACTCCTTTCTCATTAAACATTTTTTTAATAAATCCTACCTATTTAGCGTCAAATATGCAAATAAACGCCGGTGAAATTTGCTGTATATTGTTTTGGATGCAGGGATGCAGGAGTGGTAATGGGAGGACAGCATTTAATAATAATAATAAAACAAGAAATAGGTCAGCGTTGATGCTTCGCCAAAGTTCGACAAATTCTGTCTACATTTTGCAGTCGAACGTTTCGCGATGGCATATCGCTTGTTATTATTTAAAAGAAATTTGACGAGGGATCGAAAGAAAGCTCGCTTAACAGGTGAGTTCGCTCTCCCATCGCTCTTTATTGAGTGAGTTAGCTGCGGATAAGATCAGGTTTTTGGCAATAAACTAAATAACAGACGAGTTTAATTGGATGGGAAACTCGCCGGGATCTGCGGGTGGTGCAAAATACTCCTCTTCTCTGCCTATTCTCCAAAAAGCCGCCGTATGACTTTTTGTTGCCAAACTTTTAATTAAAATATCTCAGCCGATTGTTATCTGTTCGAACTTACGGAATACGAGCGCTTTTTTGTACAGCAAGATTTATTGGCACTTTGCGCTGTAAATTGCACAGATATGCCAACTATTCGAGTAGAAAATTATTTGCACTTTTTCAATAAAATTATCGAGCTTTATTCGTTTTTTAATAACCAGTGCGACTGCGACTTTATCTTCCTTAATTTTAAACCTGGGATTTTTTAATAAGGTACTTTAACATAACCAAATATGGGATCCTTATTTCCGATACCATTCATTCGTTACATTTTCTGTGCGTAATGTTTCTCTGATTTTATGATGTCTCTAAATTAGTATGAGTATAATTATTTTGGGAAACACATATTTATTTAACATTGTATAGGTAATTTAAAAAAAAAAGATATTTACATAATAGTGCGTGGAAATAAATTTCTTTAGGCAGTTTATTTGATAAAATGGACTGGTCCTTGATTATCTTCAAAAACTGAAATACAAATCTTGTTCCCTGAAATCAAGAAAGATTAAAAAACACAACAAAGGTTGCTCTAACACGTTTCGATAGCCAAGCTATCATCGTCAGAGAGACACTGAAAATTAATATGAACATTAAGGTGCTTTAGAGCAACCTTTTTTTTTGTGTTTTATAATCCTTCTTGGTTTCAGGGGACAAGATTATGTACTTCAATTTTTCAGTTTATTTGAGCAAGAATTTGACAAAGATTTTTATCAAAAAACTGAAGCAAATTTCAAACAGATAATTGAATTTTTTTAAAACAATTCCAATAAGTAGAGCCAAAAAATTATGTTAGTAAAAAATTAAGTTTTGGCGCCATAAATGGCAAATAAAATAGGCCAAAATGCTAGCAAAAACTGGTAAAATGGCATTTATAAATTCTAGTTCATCATTATTATAGGTTATAAGTACATACATGGACGTGGCAAAGTCGATTTTTTAAAATAACTCTTCAAGCACTGACTGCCAGACATTGCACAGCCTAAACGGCTGCCTAGGAGTATAACATTTCGTACAGATGTTTCCCATAATACGTAGGTGAGCACTAAGAGAGAATTTTTCAAAATTCGGTATCTAAGATAGTAGAAATAGGCATTAACAGGTTGGTAATTTTTATACCGGGTGTTTTTTTTAGTTGGGAGGTTACCTTTATATGGAGTATCACTCATTATAAAGGTAAACTGACTTCTTCGATATGGCTAATCGGAACTAAACTACCTTTCAAAAATATTTTCAACTTCCTCCCACTTCTGGTTATACCGGAAGTAGACATCAACTTTCTTATTTTTAATAGCAACCCCCAAATTTTATATTTTAGTTGGATTCTACGTAAAAAAATAAGATGAGTTTATGTATACATGTTTATTGCTATCTTTGGTAGTTTTTAAGATATTTCAATTTTTCGGAAAAAACTGTCAGAAAAGAGGGTTATTTTGACTCTTTGTATCTTTTTTATTATCTGCAATAAAAACATGAAATTTGGTTTGAAGTCATAAAATATTATGGAGACTGTAATAACGTAATCAAGTTTTACATTTATTACACAGGGTGATGGAAATTTTGTGATCTTTATTGTTTTTGTTTTATTCAAAAAAACTCTGTTTTTTTAAATAGGAACTATGTGTTTTTTAAACATTTTTGAATTCCTCACGTAAAAAGAAAAAGTTATATTACTAATTTTTTAAAATTCTGCACCTTTACAGAGATATAATGCAAAATGAAAAAGAAAAATATATCTTTTTTTTTAGTAGCAACTTGGTAGTAGTCAACAAAATTTTCAAAAAAAAATACAACCACAAGGCTTAAAAATTTTAGGCTAAATAAAATTTAAAAGATAACCGCACAAGACGAATAAGTTTTTGGCTAATTGTTAGAATACTTACTGAAAAATGTTTAGGTAGCCACGAATGTAAGTTTCGTAAAAATGGTTTGTTAAACAGACTTCTCATTTTTGGAGTAATCAAAATCAACAACAAATGTTCAAGAAAATTCGTCTTTTAACTGTTATGCTGTTAGATTAGAACTCAGGATTTTTAAGTGTTAAATTTTACAATGAAAATTAAAATGGAAATTTTTTAGTAATTTTTTTACGACTACTGCATGACAAGCATATTGCTAGGAACAATCGGATGTGCTTAAAAACGTTACTCAATTCGAAATCTTAAAATATGTCTTTAAATGTATTGAAAGAGAATATCGCCCTTGTTGTTCTTGATATAAATTTTTTGTCAATTATTTTTGTTTCCTATTACTTATTATGATTAATTCTTTAAGCTTTTATTGCCCGCAGTTAATTTCCTACTTGAACAAACAAGAAATGTTTGATTTTTTTTATTTTGAGATTTATGTAAAATACCTCTGTAATGGCACAAAATTTAAAAAAATAAATAATATAACTTTTTTCTTCTTTTTATGTGAAGAATTCAAAAATGATTAAAAAACATATAGTTCCCATTTAAAAAAACAGAGTTTTTTTGAATAAAACAAAAACAGCAAAGATTATAAATTTTCCATCACTCTGTATAATAAATGTAAAATCTGTTTACGTTATTATAGTCTTTATAATATTTCCTGACTTCAACCCAAATTTTATGTTTTTACTGCAAATAATAAAAAAGATACAAAGAGTCAAAATAACCCTCTTTTCTGTCATTTTTTTTCGAAAAATTGAAATATCTTTAAAACAATCAAAGGTAGCGATAAACATGTATACATAAACTCAACTTATTTTTTTACGTAAAATCTAAATAAAACATAAAATTTGTGGGTTGCCATTTAAAATAAGAAAGTTGATGTCTACTTCCGGTATAATCGGTAGCGGGGGGAAGTTGAAAATATTTTTAGAAGATAGTTTAACCCTGATTAGTCCCATCGCCAAAATCAGTTTGATTTTATAATAAGTAGTACTCCATATAAAGGTAACCTCCCAACTAAAAAAACACCCGGTATAATGAATAATATACGCGATTGTATTTAAAGTTACCTAAAAGCGTTGAGAGGTAACATCGTTGATCAATTTGTTTCCCCAGAAGTTTATCAACATTTTTACAAATTCTGGCTTTTTACGAATTATTCTCCTTTAACTTCTAAAAATTTTAACACGAAATTTTTGTTTTAATTTGGCACTTGCGATCTTTATATTGAAATGTGAAGAAACATTTTCTTTTTAGAGATTTTAAAATTTGTTTCGAAATGTTCAGTTTATAACCAACGTTTTCTGCAAAAAATTGAAATATTTCGCTTTGTAGTCTTGTTTCAAAATTCCTATTTAGATTTGAAACTCGAAAATTCTTTTAAATTTCGACTTCTTTTTGAAACTTAAAAACTTGGATTTAAAAACACTCCTTTTTAAAATGCCACTTTAAAACCGAAGCCTTTTCTCGAATTCGTTTTGAACAATTCGTTCAAGATTTAAAAACTAATAATTTACAATGTCGGATTCTCCAAAAGAATGTAACATTTTCAGGAACTGGCGAATTTTGCAAAAAGTCAAACTTTCGAGAATAAAAAAAATTGGAAAACAAAAAAATTTCGGGAAGTCAAAATTTCTAAAAGACAACATTTTGGAAAATAGACAAAAATTTAGAATTTTCAAAATAGGGTCAATATTGTGGAAAACCGAAAACATTTTGAGAAACTGATATTTTCAAAAAATTTTGAGATTTAAAAAAAATTCCATAAATTTCAAAAACTTCAGTCTAAAAAATAGCAACACTCCTGAAAAATTTCAGTTCTAATGAATCGATTATTTATTTTTATAAATCTGTAGCAATTATTAGCGAAAAGTAGAGTAAGAGTTTAAAAATCGTCAATATTTAAAAAAAATGTTGAGATTTAAAAAAAAGAAAAACTATTAGTCAAATTTTTAAAAAGTCTAAATACTGAAGAAAAGCCATTTTTATTAGAAAAGTAAAAATGTTCAAAGAAAAGTCGCAATTTTCGAATATTATGATTTTTAAAAAGTCCAACATTTTTTAAAGTCAAATGATTGATTGATTGATAATTTTCATAAAAGACCATTAAATTTTTAGACAGTTAAAATTTCCAAGAGAAAATTTTGAAAAAATAGACAAAATTTCAGAATATTCAAAAAAAGGTCAAAATTTTGAACAAACGAAACCATTTTGAAAAATCGTACATTTTCAAAATATTCGTGAATTTAAAAAAAATTGCGAAATTTTCAAAACAACAAAGTTTTTATAAAATGCGAAAAGTAGATTAAAACTTAAAAAATAGTCAATATTTAAAAAGAAATGTCGAGATTTCCAAGAAAAGAAAAACTTTAATTAAAATTATTAAAATTTTTGAAAAGTCTAAATATTAAAGAAAGGCCATTATTATTAGAAAACTAAAAATTTTTAGAGAAAGGTCGCAATTTTCAATTAAATTTCAATTAATCAATTTCAAAAAAAGTCAAACATTTTTGAAGTCAAATTTTTGATTGAAAATTTTCATAAAACATCAAATATTTTAAAAGTCTAAATTTAAAAAAACATGACATTTTCAAAAAAAATCAAATTTGACCAAAAATTACCAAATCTTTAGAAAAATTCGGAATTTTGCAAAATAGTCAAAAAATTTTAAAAAAATCGAAATTTCAAACCGAAAAGTTGTAAAAAATGGAACTTCGAGAAATAATGAATTTTTGAAAAAAAAACGAAATTTTCAAGAAAATTGAAAACTCGCAAAATTTTCACAAAACTCCAATTATTTAAAGAAATTTTGGATAATAGTCAGAATCATCAAAAAAGTCGAAAGTTTAAGATTATCAAAAAGTCAGAATTTTGACAAAAATGGAAAATTTTGAAAAAGGTAGCATTTTCAAAGAAAGTTTAAGCGAAACTTTTATTATAGAATTTCTGAAATAAAATTAAGATTTTCAATAAACTTTAAAATTTTGAAAAAGTTGACATTTTCAAAAATTTTAATTTGAAAAAAGTAACGAAGTGCTCAAATAAATTAGAAATTTTAAAAAATTTAAATTTTGGAATTCTAAATTTTTAAAAATAGTTAACATTTAAAATAAAATATCCAGACTTGAATCTAATGAAAACCAGATTGCAACTGCAAAGTTCACGAAGATTAGGCAAAGCTTGTATCACGGGTTGCAGTAAGTTTTATAAAAGTCGAAAAATTATGAATGTTGTAGAAAGGCAAAAAACCTATCAAAATAAAGTTAAAATTTTGGAAAAAGTCATAATTTTTGATAGCTAAAATTTTGAAAAAATGACAAAAATGTTTCTGTAAAGTTGAGCTATTTGATTGGAACTTGGAAAAAAAATGAAATTTTGAAAAAATGTCGAATATTTAACAACAAATGAAAATTGAAATTTTTAAAAAAGTCGAAATTTTCAAAATAATTATAAAATATTAAAAAGTTGCAAAATTGCAAAGAATTGCAAAATTCGTAGAAAAATGAAAATTTTGCAAAATAGTCGTAAATGTCAAAAAAAGCCCAAATTTCAAATGAAATTTTTAAATGTAAAAGAAATTTAAACAAAAAATGAACATCGATATTATTATCGTTATTAGTGACCGGCAAAGAAAAAGCCAATAAACTGCATAAAAATATGAATACTTCGCAAATAAATTACAGAGAATATCGTTATTTTGGAAAAAAATCGTAATTTTAAAATATACACACTTGAAATTCAGAGAAAATAATCAACATTTTGAAAACAAGGTGAAAATGTGAAAAAAACAACTTCGAGAAAAAGTCGGAAACATTCAAAAATCTATATTTTTAAAAAAAGTAATAATATTAACAAAGAAAAAATTTTTAAGAAAGACAAAATTTCCAAAAAAATTAAATTTTTTGAAAAGAAATCCAATTTTTGAATGGTCGATATTTTCAAAACGATAGACATTTTCATAAAAATATATTAGAAAAGTTAAAACCGTTAGTCGAAGTTTCGGGAAAAAAATCAAAAATTTTTAGAGAATTCCAATTTTTGACAAGAAAGCAGAATTTTGAAAAAGAGTGAAAATTTTAAAAACATTCAACTTTTCAAAATATTGGACTTCATTAAAACTGTTTATTGTCAGAATTTTCAAAATTATCTGAAATTTTTGAAAATCAAAATTTTAAGAAAGTCGAAATTGTGAGAAAGATTGAAATTTTTAACAAAGTCGAAATGTTAGAAAACCTCTAAAAATCGATATTTTGGATAGAATGGAAATCCTGAAATAATCTCGAACATTGAAAAAAACGAAAATTTAAAAAATCCAACTTTTCAAAAAATTTTACCTTATCATTGTCAAAATTTTCCAAAATATCTGAAATTTTTTTAAATCAAAATTTTAAAAAAGTCGAAATTGTGAGAAAGCTTAAAATTTTCAAAAACGTCGAAATGTTAAAAACCTCTAAAAAATGTCGATATTAAGGATAGAATTGAAATTTTGAAAAGATCTCGGACATTAAAAAAAAAGAAACTTTGAAAAAATCTAAGTTTTCAAGAAATTTGACTTTATCAAAACTGTTCATTGTCAAAATTTTCAAAAATATTTGAAATTTTCGAAAATCAAACTTTTAAAACAGTAGAAATTATCAGAAAACTTAAAATTTTCAAAAACGTCGAAATGTTAAAAAAACCTCCAAAAAATGTCGATATTTAGGGTAGAATGGAAATTTTGAAAAGATCTCGGACATTAAAAAAAAAGAAACTTTGAAAAAATCCAAGTTTTCAAAAAATTTGACCTTATCAAAACTGTTCATTGTCAAAATTTTCAATAATATTTGAAATTTTCGAAAATCAAACTTTTAAAAAAGTAGAAATTGTCAGAAAGGTTAAAATTTTCAAAAACGTCGAAATGTTAAAAAAACCTCTACAAAATGTCGATATTTAGGGTAGAATGGAAATTTTGAAAAGATCTCGGACATTAAAAGAAAGAAACTTTGAAAAAATCCAAGTTTTCAAAAAATTTGACCTTATCAAAACTGTTCATTGTCAAAATTTTCAATAATATTTGAAATTTTCGAAAATCAATCTTTTAAAACAGTAGAAATTGTCAGAAAGCTTAAAATTTTCAAAAAAAGATGAAATCTTAAAAACATCTAAAAAATATTGATATTTTGGATAGTGTACAAATCCTGAAATAATCTTGAACATTAAAAAACGAAACTTTAAAAAATCTAACTTTTCAAAAATTGTTACCTTATCAAAAGTGTTCATTGTCAACAACACACAACAACAAAGGTTGCTCTAGAGCTATTTCTTGGTTTCAGGGGACAAGATTTGTATTTCATTTTTTGAAGATAAGCAAAGACCAGTCCGTTTCACAAACAAAAAATCAATGTTTGAAAATAGAATCGAAGTATTGAAAAAGTAAAATTTTGGAAAAATGGCTAATTTAAAAAAATCTATTTATTCAACACGAAAAGAAAGCAGTGGTCGTTACAGTAACGAGTGGGGTCGGGAGACATATCAGCTAGTTAATAATAATTCAATATTTTAAGAAATGAAAACTGTGTGTTTAGCAACACACCTGAAAAGCTCCATTTCTAATGAATCGATTATTTATTTTTATAAATTTGTAGCAATTATTTACATAGTGTAAGGAAATGTAATTATAAAATTTAGTTAGGAATTTTCTTAAAATTTTGATAAGGGGAAGCGGCCGCGATAATAATTCAAACGGCAGATAAGCAAGCGCTCCAGAAATTTCGGCAAACGATAAGCCTTATCTGCTGGATTCTTCTAGAACCCGAACCGGGACCTATATAAGGTGGTCGCTTTCCCCTCAAAAGAAGTAAGGTAGTTAGTTAGAAGTCAATGAATAAGTTAGTTAATTAAACAGTATTAGTGAATAACAATTGTAGTGTTCCAAGTTCAGTTTTGAAATAAATTGGTTACAATTCACCAAGTGTTAATCATTCGAACCGACAACGCGCAACAACTAATAAGAACGCTTCAATTCACACAATAAACCAAGCTATACGAACGACATATAGCCAGTAAACTTTGTCAAATTAAGGAATTGAAATAAAAATCTTGTCCCCTGAAACTAAGAAAGATTCTTGGTTTCAGGGGATAAGACTTGTATTTCAATTTTTAGAGATAACCAAGGACCAGTCCGTTTCACCAAAATTAGGGAATTATATGCGCCAATAGTAGGATTTTTCTATCATTATTTATTAATGGGGCAGACATTAAAGACACATTTCTCAAATAAAGATAAACTATAAGAATTACATTATTATAAAATTATAACTGATTTCATTTAAATCATCTTACTTTGATTTGTCTTTTTTTTTCTCAATATAAGGCAAAAAAATTGCAATAACCCCAAAAATGGCGAAATAACCTGAAAATTGTCAAATATGGCAAATATGGCGGCCAATGGCAAATGCCATATCTTCCGGGCTCTAGTAGTTAACATGAGGCCAAATAGACAAGTAAACTTAATAACTTGATTTTTTTTTTACTTCGGGGGACTTTTATACTTATTGGTAGAATTTTAAAGTTCACTGATAAATTATCACTCAATAATCTCTTATGGTGTCTTTGAATTTGTTATTGGGGAGGGGGATTATATTTCTTTGTTTATATGATGATCGCATCACCTTGGGTTTTATGTGGATCTAGTAAATGCTTCTGGCCGTTTCCACCTTCAGTTCTCGTGATCATGATACAACATCTTGTGAATCTGGTCCAGAGAATACGCATTAGAGATTTGTTCGGTGTTTGTCGAAGATCCAAAATAGGGTTTGTAAGTTATTGATGAGTTTTCAGGCCAGGAATGATCCATATAATTAAAGATATTTATGGAGAGGTCCTGGCACCATTATAGAGCCGCATTCCATCAAAGGTAGGGACCACAATTACGTGTAAAGAACAATCCTATCTACATTTGAAGACATCAATTTTAAGACTGGTTCAAATAAAACAGTTAACATAAATAGCTTCCAAAAAATGTAATTGTGTAAATGTTTATAATGTCATCGATGGTGATCACAAAATATGATAACGAAGGCTTCCACGGCCAGAGTCAGTACAGGATATACTTCTTCCGGGATGGGACCGTGTCAACGAACTACTAAAAGTGTTCGACATTTCACCCACCATCGTAGGGGGCTTCTTCAGGAACAAATAAAAGAAACAATAAATAAAAAGGGAATATCCAAAAATGAAAGAATGCAAAGCTCAATTTCAAAACATCAGAGCACGGTAACTCAGTATGTCCACCATACCAGAGGCGAAACTCTTCTGAATTGAAAATTGGTAGAACGGATAAGAAAGTTTAAATAGAAGAGCACGGTAACTCAATATGTCCACCATACCAGAGGCGAAACTCTTCTAAATTGAAACTTGGTACAAGATAAGAAAGTTTAGACAGAAGAGCACGGTTACTCAGTATGTCCACCATACCAGAGGCGAAACTCTTCTGAATTGAAAATTGGTATAACGTATAAGAAAGTTTAAACAGAAGAGCACGGTAACTCAGTATGTCCACCATACCAGAGGCGAAACTCTTCTGGCGATCACAAAAGTTGTAGAACTGAAAAGGTCACTTCTACCAGGTTAGTTATTTTCCACTGTCTCCATTGTCTATTTCAATGTCTTCCAAACTTTTTAGAAAGTCTGGGATATTCTTGGGAGCTAAGCTGCCAATTTCAGCAGGTGTTGTTTCCATCGTTTCGAAAAGTTTCAGTCTGTCCCGAATCAGTAAGGGGCAGCTACACCATATGTATTCCACTGCCTCGTCCGAGACAAGGCTGAATCTATATAAACCATTGTCAGCTTTACCCATTTTCTTGAGGCAGTATCTCAAGGGACAATGACCGATAAGAAGGCCAATAACGATCCTCAAATCGTGCCTGGGTAGATCAATGAACTTTCTTGTCTTCTCTGGCGAATAATTGACTGGAAATTTTTTCGCTTGTCTTTGGCCTGGAGAGGGTGTTCATTTGACCTTTTTCTCAATTGTGGAGTTCATTTGTGACATGGCCTTTGATAATACCAAGGAACTGGTCCACAAAATGGTGCTTTACCTTCTCCTCTTTTCACAAGGATATCAGTTATCTTATTTCCTTTTATTCCCTCGTGGCCTGGCACCTACATTAAGATCAATTTATTACCTATTGACAGTTCCTTTTTACGTTGTTTGTACCCTTAGACAGTCTTTAAAGTCAAAAGCATAGGAAACTGAAGAGGTATATTTTGTCTGCCTAAGATACGATAAAAGAGGATAAGTCTAAAAAATTCCCTAGGATCTCATATTAAATCCAAATCATCGATTTTTGCACTTCTGTTATTTTTCGTATTTTATGATCTTTTTCTTTTTTTTTTATCTTTAGGTGTCATGCCCTCCGAGAGCGTTGACGAACAGTTGCATAACTTTAAATTTGTCTGTAACTTTTTTAAATAAAGATGTTGTGGACAAATCCTACCACTGACGCAGATTTTTAAGCCATGATGTTTTATGGCGGCCCGGACCACGTTTACCATCTATTTTACTCTGGGTTATGACGTGCAATAATTTGTGTTTATCGTTATGCATAATATGTCCAAAATATTTTAGCTTTCTTCTTTTGATGGTCTTCTGAACTTCTTTTTATCTATTCATCCTCTGTAAAATGTCTATATTTGCCACTCTATCGGTCCAGGGAACTTTCAATAATTGACGATAGGTCCACATCCCAAATGTCTCTAACTTCCTGCACATTGCCTCTGTAAGTGTCCAAGTTTCACGCCATAAAAAAGAATGCTAAAAACATAGCACCACAGCAACCGTACTCTAAGGGATATTCGTAAGTATCTATTGGTGAAAATTTTTTTCATATTAGTAAACGATCTTCTAGTCTGCTTGATGCGGTTTCTAATGTCAGATGTCATATCCATTTACTTGACAATCAAGGTGTTTGTAGGAGTGCACACGTTCGACCACCTCATTTCCAACCATAAGGATTTTTACTTACAACGAGCCATTTTGTCTTTTTAATATTAGGTTAAATATTCATGGCTGTGTTGTGTTCTACAACAGTTGTCATAAGTTCTTGGAGATCTTCAAAATTAGTAGCTAATAAGACTGTGTCGTCGGCATACCTAAGATTGTTCACCATGTGCCCGCCTACGACCACTCCATCCATCCACAGTTTCATTATCCAAAGCTTCTCGGAATATCTTCTTCGCATAAAAGTTCAAAAACAGAGGGCAGAGAACATAGCCCTGTCGCACTCCCCTCTTTATTCCTATTTCATCCGACACTTCTCCATCTCCTCTCACAGTTGTTATTTGATGCCAGTAATAGGCTGACAATAATATGGTTATCTCGGTCATCTAACGCCAAATCTTTAACGACGTTTACTAATTTATTGTGGTTTACAGTGTCGAAAGCTTTTTCATAATCTAGAAAAGAGGTAACGACCTCGACATTACCATCACAGCAACGCTGTATTAAGACTTGGACACCTCCCTTGTCCCGTTATGATACCCGTGTTATGATACATAATTTTATCTATTTTTTACAGATATTTATTGTCAATAAAAATGCACACATTCAAGTTTTAAATACTTGACAGAATTTTAACAAAAACATTTGTGTAGATTTACATCTCTTTCTCCTTGAAAAAAGAAATGGATCCCATATTAGTAGGTATCCTTATATTACGACATATGATAGTTTAAACAATTGGTGAAAGCAATACAAATATACCACTTTATAGTAAAATCTGACTTTTTTTAAATATCTCGTTTGTGATTTTTGACTTTTTTAATATTATTCTAAAAGTATGGTCGTGGAAATAGACGCTTTTGAAGCATCTTTTAACGCGATCAAGAGTCGGAGATACAGTTAGACGTGTAGCAGAGGCCAAAGATGTCTTCGAATTTAATCTGATACCCCCACTTGGTGTTGTGGGACTTCTTTCGCTGTAAGGTGAAGATAGCGTCTCCGGCCTTTTTGCCTGATATCTAACAGTTACATTCATTACATCTAAGCTCATCCGCAGCGAGAAGTATTTGCAATTATCTTGTTTCCTTCCTTGGAAGTCATCTCTCAAACATTATGGACAAACATATCTCAGCGTTTTAATCGACACCTTTTATAACGAGCGTATTTCCTTCGTATGGTATCGCAATGGAATTCCGAAGATTGTATTATAAAATATGTACCTGCACATTTTTATCACAATGGAACGTATGTGAAGATTTTCTATGATTTTTGCTAGGCTGCAGAATATATGCTGAATATATTACTCTAATTTGTAAAAAGTTTCATTGCTTCATTTTTTACAGTTTTAGAGTTCTGGTGCTTCAATGATTCTTACTATGGTATAAAATTGAAATACAAATCCTGTCCCCTGAAACCAAGAAAGATTAAAAAACACAACAAGGGTTGCTCTAACGCGTTTCGATAGCCAAGATATCATCTTCAGAGAGATACTGAAAAAAAAATAACTTACTATGGTGTCCATCCCTCCGTCCGTCTGTCTCTCATACAGTGGCGGCTGGCGTATAAGCACTGTGGAACTGCAGCACCCCCAATTTCGCTTAGGAGTTTTTTTCTCAAAATTTTTTGAACACTTTTCATTACACAATTTTTTGTAGAAATTTTAAATTTTCTCTGATTTCTTTTTATAGAAATTTTAGGTTTCTTTCACGAAGTTACGACATTTAAAAACATATTTTATTTTTAATTTTGATCAGAATCACATTTTTAAAAACTAATTTTTGTAAAAGTATTCAGGAAGAAATCAATATTTCGAGCAGGAATTAAAATGTTAAGAAAAAAACTCAAATTTCTTTGAAAATGTCAACATTTTGAGAAATTAATTACAATTTCAAGAAAAATCTAAATCCAACCCATCTCGCATTTTACTATTTCTCTAAAAAATAAGTTAATAAGGTATCTTCGAATTTTTACCTCAAATCTCATTTTGTATGAAAATTTAAAGTTTTTTTCAGATATTTCGATCTTTATAGGAAATTCTGATTTTTTCTGCAAAGTTTCCATGTTTCCTAAATATTTAATAAAAAGAAATTTTCTCGAAATTTCCATTTTTCCCAAGTGTTGTTCTTCAACTTTCTTCTAGAAACTACAACTTTTTTTTCTTTATGTTCCTCTAATTTGCTTTAAAAATATCAAGTATTTTCACGACATTTTGACAATTTAAAGTTTATTTTATTTTGTAGTCTTGGCGAAAAATATTTGATAAAAACTCTGAAAGCTTTATAAAAATTTCAACATTTTGGGAAAAACAAAAAATTTCGACTTATTTGTAAAGGTATGTCAATTTTTTTTTTCAAATTTCGATTTTTTCTCTAAGAAATTTTGCATTTTTTTTCCTATGAAATTTGTGTTTTTCTCTAAACATTTTATACAAAATTTTTTCTTTAAATTTTGACTTATTCTGGAGATTTTGTCTTTAAAATATTTTTTCTTGTAGAAATTTTGATTTATCTCTCATTTGATTCGAAAACAAACGTTTTTTAAAGAAATTTTAATATTTTAAAGTTCATTTTATTTTGTATTTTTGATAAGAGACTGAAAATCGTTAAGTATAAATTTAGGGAAAATAAACTTCAAATCTGCATAAAAATAAGAAAATTTTGGGAAAAATACTGAAATTTCAAGAAAAAATGAACCTTGTAGATTTCAACCTTTTTTATAATTTGATATTTCTCTAAAAAATTACAACTACCGGGACCAAAGAAAACTCTGAAACGGAATTTCCAATTTTTCTAGAAATGTTAAATTTATTGTTAAAATTCTCAAGTTCGAATTTAAAATTCAAATTTCGATAAAAAAAAAGATCGAAATTTAAGATTAAACTCAAAAATTTTAAGAGAAAGTAGATCATATTGCTAGAAAAAGTTGAAATTTCTTGCTTGTAAACATTTTTCTACAAAAAATAACATTTTCGGAATTAAAGAAAAAAAATTTTTTTTAAATAAATTAATTGTCAAAAATATTCTTATGGTCAAAATTATTGACCTTTAAAGTGGGAATTATTGAAATTTTTGAGAAAAAGAGAAGAGTCACAAATTTCGAAATTAAAATGTATTAAAATGTTGAAAAAAATTCATTAATAATTTACTGCTCTAATTTAATTTTTTTAGTAATTTTCAAGTTCCGGGGAAATTTTAAAAAATCAAATACTTCAGCTTTAAACCAATTTTTTGCGATTAAAATTCATTGGCAATTTATTTGTACATAAAATGCAAGTTTTTTTTGGAAATTTGTTTCAAAACTTTGCACAATTTTAAAAATAGAAATTTTTGACATTAATTTTTAAAATTCGAGTGCTATTTCGAAATTTTTCTCAACAAAATGTAAATTTAAAAAGAAAAACTTTACCACTTTGAAAAATAAAGCTAAAGTGATCAAAAAAGTCGAATTTTTTGAGGAAAGTCAAATTTTAAAAAATTTTGAAATTTTCATAGAAAGTCAATTTTTAAAAGAAAATAAGGATTTCGAAAAAAATTTTGAATTTTTAAAATGGTCGATATCTTCAATAATTTTGGAAACATATCGACATTTAAAACAAATTGCAGTTTTTAATTAAATTTTCAAGGAAGCTCAATATTTTCAAATTTTTAATAGTTCAAGTTTAAAAACAATATTTTCTTTAAGTCGAAGATTTCATTGAAAATGTTTAAAAAAAATGTATAAATAACATTTTTAAAAAAGTTTCAACTTTTCCAAAAAAAGTCAAGTTTTCAAAAAGAGTCGAAATTTTGAAAAGAAGTCGAAGTTTTGAAATGAGGTCGAAATTTTACGAAATATTAGTCGAAAATTTCAATAAAAGGTTTTAAGAAATGTCTAACTTAAAAAAAATCACAATTTTCAAATAAAGGATCGACAGTTTGTAAAAAATATCTAAATAGTGAAAATAGTTGAAATAAAAGTAGTCAAAATTTTTAAGTTTTCTAAAAATTTTAAATTCCGGAAAATGACCAAAATTTTGAAAAATTCAAACCTTTGAAAAAGGCGGAATTTTCAACAAAGTGGGAATTAAAATAAAAGGTCGAAAATGTCAAAAAAGTGCAGATTTAAGAAAAGGTTAACATTTTCAATAAAGAAAGTCGTTTGTTGACAAGGCAAAAATTTTCAAAATCTTTCAAATTTCTAAAAGAAGTCAAAATTTTGCGAAAGAAGGAATTTTCAAAAAGAAATGATCGAAATTTTATAGTCGAAATTAAAAAATATTAAAATTTACAAAAGATTTAAGAATTTTTATCGAGTTTACGAAATAATTCGAAATTTTAATAAAGTTTAAATTTTGGATAGTTGGGAAATTTGCACTCAACTTTTCAATATAAACCAACATTTTCGAAACCGGAATATTGTAAGCAAGTGAAAATTATAAGGTAGATTGAGGAGAGTCAAAATATTAAAAGGTTAAAGTTTTGGAAAAAGTTTAAATTTTTGGTAGTTAAAATTTTGAATCAAAGAGAAACATTTTTTTAAGAAGTTGAAATTTTAGGTAAAAAAAATCAAAATTTAAAAAAAATGTCAAATATTTCATAAAATTTTAAAATGTTCAAAAAAATCGAAATCTTGAAAGAATTTCTAAAATTAAGAAGTAGCGAAATTTTCAGCAAAAAAAATCAAAAAATAATCCAAACTTTGCAAAAAAAGTCGAATATTTGAAAAATAGTTAACATTTAAATAAAAACTAGTTGAAATTATTAATTTTCAATAACAAAATTTTACTTTTCCAAAAAAAAATTATAATCGACGTTAAAATTTAGAAAAAAGTCGAAAATTTAAAAAGTTGAAAGTCCAGTTTCAAAAAATTTATATTTTCAGAAAAAGTAAGAGTTTTGGGATGGTAAAAACTAAAAAAAATGTAATAATTAATTTTTTAAAAAAATTACAAAAAAAAATAGAACACCGAAAAGTCTAAATATTTACGAATATGCGCAAATTTTTAAAAGAGTATTCTCACTTTTTCAGAAAAGTCAATATTTAAAAATAAAATAAGGTCAAAATTACAAGAAAAAATCTAAATTTTGCAATACCATCGAAATTTGGAAAAAATCCAACCTTTCGAAAAATGCGACATTATCAAAAGTTTTCATTGTCAAGTTTTCAAAGAAATCCAAAATTTTCGAAAAGTAACGTTCTGAAAATGTCGAAATTTTCAGTCGAAATCTTAAAAATTTTAAAACGCTAAGCAGCACCCCCATTAGTTTCGGCTACGAGCCGCCACTGCTCTCACATTTTTCTCAAAACTATGTAACGTAAAAATTTAGAATTTGGTATCGTGTTGGGTTTTGTGAACGTGCACATATATCGCCAATTGATGATTGAAAAAATATTAAAATAATAAACAATGCGGTAATTACGACATAGCAGTTGGTGACATGTACACAACCACAGCGATTTGCGAACTCATGCACTTGCCTCTGAGTTAGAAAGGAGAGTTCCCAAGAGCTCTCCAGATAAGTAGGAGACATCAAATAGATTCGTTTTTAGCGCGGTTTCATAAACTATACTGGTCATGGCAAATGTCTTTTATTTGACACATTTTGTGGTGTTAAAATTATGACAGTCAACATGTTCCAGAAATGTTGCTTTTGGTATCAACAAATGTCTGAAAATAATGTCTGCTTAAAGTTTGTTATAGTTGACTTTAACATTCATTAACAAAAAAGCTGCCACTAGACTTTATATTACTTGGAGTAGACCCGTTAATAACAAAACATGCCACCTGGGCAAACAATAACGTACCAATGTTTCATTGTTTTCTGTACAATGTGAGACAATTTTAGTTATCACAAGCAGGAAAATGTTTTTATTGATAAAATATACATATACGAATACAAATTGAATTCGATCTGTTGGCCTATTGACTAATCACTGTAGTATGGAACGGAACTCTGTTTGTGCGAGTTCAACTCTCCTTTGGCCATTTTTTATTGTGCAAGTAAGAATTTATTGATTTGTTTTATTTTCTTTTTCAGGTAAGTTTCAACTAATTATTCGCCCACCTTTTGGTAAGCTTCTAAATGTTTCACTTTAACTTTATATTTTGCATTTAAAATTATTATCCGTTGCAGATAGTGATAGCAATAACAGTAAAATGATCATAATGATTTCATCAGCCAAATCGTTATAATCTATCCGTAAAAAATTACCTGGTCCTTTAAAATTTTGAAATGTATGGAAAGTGCAAAAATTAATTTTTTTATCTTCATGTGATTGTTATCCGTGTTTAAAATTATAAATATTCTAAAAATGTCATTTCGATATAAAATCAAAAACAGGTAGCTCATTTTTTAAAAATTTTTAAATGTTTTCAATCATTACATATACACTCCTAATTATAATTTACTTCCTTCGGTCTTTTAAATACTTAAAATTCTATAGCAATTACAAATACATGAAAACTGTTAGAAATTAAGTAAATTTAGATTAAAATAATAAAAATTCAATATTTTTTCCTGCTTGATTTTTAGTCCTCAAGATTTTAATTTTAAGAAAAAAGCAAATTAATACTAGTTCACTCGAAAACATTTAAAGTACACTACTTTAACATTTAAAATATTCTGAGCTACCTTTATTAACTAGTAGGTATAGAGGTAAAACTTCAGAATATTTATAATTTTTTTATTTAAGTGCAGATAATAACATGAAGAGAAAAACTGAAATATATTTTTAAAAACCTTGAGCTACTTGCGCTTTAAAATTTTTTATCAAGGTGGTTATTAGTGAGCTTTTTAATAACATGTTAAATCATATATTTTTATGCGAGATCAAAAAAAATATATATGTTATTTGTTTGCCAGGCTAATACAGATGTATATTAATTATTTAATTATAGTAACAATTCTTTAACTATTTTATGTTTCTGCGATCGTATAAATGAGTAAATTATGGATATATATTGAGTTATAGTTATGTTAAGTCATGGTAAAAAACGAAAGAAACAAAAAATGATACTCAATAAAACTTCAGATGACGAAACTATTTTTCGTCTGATTCGTTTTTAAAATAAAAAAAAAGCAGAAACTTTCTCCATTTCTTACAGTCAAAAAAGTTAGATTCAGTGACCAATTAAAAAAAAGATTTTTTAATAATTTTGTTCAAAGTGTTCTCATTTTTCACAAAATTTTAAGTTGAACCTAGAAATTTCTGATTCCATATTACAGGGTTGGTAATTTCGAAATTAAAGTCCAAATTTCTCGAAATTAAATTTGAAGTTTATAAAAAAGAAAATTTGAAATTCCAGTTTAAGTCGAGCTTTCGACTTTTTTCAATAAATGTCGACCTAAAAATGAAAGTTCCCAGACAGCCTAATCGCATTTTCAAAATTAAAGCCGAAATTTAACGAAATAGGTAGAAAATTTTTGAGATAGATTTTAAAATTTTGAGTTTAAAGGTGAAGTTTCAACAAATTGGAACTGTCGTCTTTATTTCCAAAACTTTGAGTATTCGGTGCATATGATATTAAGTTGGTTGACTCAGATTAAAAATTGCGGAAAAAGGTAAAAAAATTACCTTTAAACTCGAAATGTCTACTATTTTCTCATTAATTTGATTCAAAATTTCTTTGTCCCTTTACTTCTTCTTATTTCAACACGAATATAAAAATGTTAACCTTAATATCGAAATTTTCACTTTTAATTTAAAGAATCAATAAAAAATTTTACTTTAAAGTCAAACCTTCTTACCTATTTATTTATTTATTCACTTTTTCGAAATTTAAGGTAAAAGTTTTTTATTTTTGTGGGGGTAAAAGTGGGAGTTTCGGGACCAAAGTCGAAATTTCAATGTAACAATAATTAGAATTTTGTAATTTAATCTCGAAAACGAAATTAATACATCAAGTTGGAGAGCCTGATATTGAAATTGGATAACTATTGAAATTTATTAACGATTAAAAACCAAAAGGTATTAAAATGCTAGTATAACCGCCGATGCAGTAGTGCGAAACCTGGTGCGGTGTTAGCAAATATTAATCGAAACATTGTAAAATTTTTAATATCTGTTCAATTTTAATCGTTAATAAAGTTTAATAGTAATGAATATTAAAGAATTCCACGAAGTAAGGGTTGGAAATGTCAATTACTTGAAATTGGAATAAAAAAAATTGAAGTTTCCCTTTATATTCGGAATTTTATTACTTTTTTCCTAAAATGTTTGAAATGAAAATCAATATTTTCATGGTACAAGTGGAAATGTTAATATTAAAGTAAAAAATTCCAGATCAAAGTTCGAATTTCCGTCAAAATTTCTGGAAAACCCCGAAATTTGAAAAACCCGAAATTATTAAAAAGGTCGAAATGTTGAAATTTTCAAAAAAGAAAATCGAACCCCAAATTTTCAAAAAAAAATAATTTTTTAATCTGTACGAAAGTCTTCGAATGTTGAAAATTAAGTTAAGTTTAAGTGAAATTCTCGAAAACTGTCAAGACTTCAAGAAAGTTAAAAAAGACCAAATTTGACAAAAGGGAAAAATTTTGGGTAAAGGTCGAGGTGTTGAAAAAACCGAAGTTTTCAGAAAGGTCTGAATTCCAAAAAAAAATTAAATTTGAATCGAAATTTCTAAAAAAGGGAAAATTTTTCAAATGACCTTAACATTTACACAAAAAGTCAAAGATAAGAGAAAAATAATTTAAAAAGTCGAAACTTTCAGTAGCAATTTTGAAAGAGGCGAGATTTACAAAAAAGTCAAAATTTAGAGAGGATCAAAAATTTTTGAAAAAAAATCGAAAATTGAAATACAGAACTTGTCCCCTGGAACCAACAAAGATTAAAAAACACAACAAACGTTGCTCTAACGCGTAGCATCTCTCTGAAGATGACAGCTTGGCTGTCGAAACGCATTAGAGCAACGTTTGTTGTGTTTTTTAATCTTTGTTGGTTCCAGGGGACAAGTTCTGTATTTCAATTTTTGAAGATAACCAAGGACCAGTCCGTTCAACCAAAAAAAAAAGCCGAAACTCTGAAAAAAGTTGAAGAATCTATAATTTGAAAAAAAAACTCGACATTTTCAAAAACATCGACTGTTAAAAAAATCAAAATTTTCGAAAATCGAAATTTTCAGGAAAACTCAATTTTTTTAAGAATATTTACGATTATCTCAAAAATGTCAAAATTTTCAGAAAAGGTAGGATTGTTCAAATAAATTCTTGACAAAGAAAGTCTAAAGTAAGATCTAAAAAGTCGAAATTTTTAAACTAAGATTTAAAAAATAAGCAGAAATGTATAAAAAAATGAAAATTGAGACAGGATCAGGAATTTTTGAAAAAAAAAGTTGAAAATTTCAAGAAGCTTGCGATTTTGAACAAAGTTAAAAAGATTATAACATCGAACTTTTTGTTGGTATTGTTGTAAAAATTTCAAAATTTGCAACAAAAAAATTCTAATTATACTGAAAATGTCAAAATTTTGAAAATTAATTAAAAACCATCAAAATAATCCACAGTTTCAAAAATCACGATTTTCAAAAAAGAAGAATTTTTCACAATAGGAGAAATATTCGAACAAAGGTAACTTTAAAACAAATAAAAAATTTTTGGAAGAGACGAATCCAAAGAAAATTCAAGTTCACAAAAGTCAAAATTATAAAAAATTCAAAAATTTAAATAAAATCGAAATTTTCATAAAGCCTAAGCTTAGGTAAAAATGTTAGAACTTAAACATTTTCAAAAAAGTGGACATTTTAAATAGGTAGATACACATCTTTAAAAAAGGTCATAATTTTTAGAAAGTATAATTTTCGAAAAAAGGTAGAATTTTCCAACAAAATATAAATCTAAAGAATGAATTTCATGAAAAAGGTACTTTTGAAAACAGTCCAAATTATTTAAAAAAATTTAAAAAAGGTCGGACTTCCTCGATTAACATAATTTAATTTCACGATTTCAATATCAATCTTGAATCCACAATATGTGGAGATTTCGAATTAAAGTTAATTTTCCATTTTTTTTGGTAGAACGAACTGGTCCTTGGTTATCTTCAAAAATTGAAATACAAATCTTGTTCCCTAAAACCAAGAAAGTGCTCTAACGCGTTTGGACAGCCAAGCTATCATCTTCAGAAAGATAACATCTAATCCTAAAATTAAACCTTATGTACTGAGAATATTCACTTCTGCATGATCGACCGCATCCGAATGCGCATGCGCATCTAGTCATACACGTCGCAGTGTCACGATTCCTTATCTATCAACATTAACTATTTTTAACAGAGATGAGTGACCTAAAGGCCCAACGCAACCATTAATACAAGGTTGTCTCCTGCCTTATGAATGGCTAAGCTTTCCCATGCATTTAACATAGAATTCTTATTGACTGCGCTTAACAGTATAATATTATTATTTATTCTATGATCGAATTCAGAAGCATGTCGAGCACGCCTGACTTCTCAGTTCTTCCCTACCTCAAATGAGCCAAATGCTCCTTCAGTCGGATTTTAACAGATCGTCTAGTCTGCCCGACGTACTTTAAAGTACGATCTTTACAGGAAATTTGGTAAATCCCTGACTTCTCCGTTTGCTCTTCTTTATCCTTTAAACTACCCAAATTGGATTTGCCGTTAGAACTGTAAACAACCCGGAAATCCTGTTTTCGAAAAATTCCACTTAAACCATGCATAAGCAAGACTTCAAATGAAAGTGAGACGAAATTGTACTTGTTTTTTATTTTTTTCTTTAAGCCTATTTCTCTTCGAGTTGTAGTCTTTTGGAAATCGCCTAAATATTTGGATTTTTTATACTCTTCAAATTGTGGGCCTAATGTAAGAACTAACATATGTTTCTCATGAAATTCTTTAGTGAGTGATGTATTATCATTGACGATGTTATACATCGTACAAGATATAGTTCTTCTGGGATTGGAGCGTGTCAAAAAATGACTGATAGTATTTAGCATTCAAGCAATTTTTGACTTTCCCGATGATAACACAACGTCTGTTTAAAACCTCTTGGGAACCGAAACGAGCAAATAGAACAGAAACACACGTTTGAAGCAAAATTTTTCAAACTAGACGTATTAAACTCTGAAATATTAAACCTCGAATTAAATGTCATTATTCATTCATGATGATGTTCCGCTTGTCGTTTATCCTTTTAAAATACACTAAACATAGGAAAAGTAGCACGTGAGACAACGCTGGGACATACCTAATAGTCTTTTGTTCTGAAAAATGTGCAGATCGCGTGGTTTGTCGTAGGAACATCACAACTGCCTTGTTGGTATAATGCCAACCAATTATGACGTTTTCGTGTCGCGTTCGTTCTCGTAAATAGAGCTTTAAATTTTTTGCCGAGCATCTAATAGCGCACGAAGTCTATTAAAGAAGTGGCTCAAACATACCCATGTACATAACTTAATTAGCCAATGGGGCTTTATTGCATCGAAAGCCGATAGGTCAGAGTTGATTTTCCGCGTTTATAGATCTAGTTTGAAGGCAACCACTGTTTGAAGTTTTAGTGGAAATTGCCACTCTAATTTCAGAAGCAGCATTTATATTGTTGCGCGTTATCGGTTCAAATGGTTTGGTGAATTGTAGCCACTTTATTTCAAAACTAAATTCGGGACACTACATATAACACTGTTTAATTAACTAACTTATTCGTTGACTTCTAACTTACTAACTGACTGACCCCCCGAGGGAACGCCGACCGCCTTATATAGGTCCCGCTTCGAATTCTAGAAAAAAAAGCAGATAAGACTTGGCCGAAATTTCTACAACGCTTATCTGCCGTTTGATTTATTATCACGGCCGCTTTTCTAGAAAATTCCTAATTAAATTTTATAATTACATTTTGTTACAATATTTACAGCATTTGCCTTATTAGAGTTTTTCAAATTTGAGGTTTCTTCGTTTATTTTTTATATAAAGAACCGAAATCTTTTAAGGCTCTACATTTTAATGTTTCTATGAAACAATTATATACCCTTACAGAACTTTAATCAAAAAGATATCCTAAAGATATCATTGTAGCGATACCTTTAAGAGAAACAGAAATGTTAACATTTAGATAACTTTTTTTAGTCGTCAGATTACTGACCTCTAACAGATATCTCTAAGATGATTTTGATAGATGTCTTTAGGATGAAAAATCTTTATGTTAACATAACTTTCTGATAATATTTCCCAATGTCACACTCTAAAAAATGATGACTCTAGGAGCTCTTTAGGAGAGCTTATTGCTGAGCAGGTTGGTATGTTGACTATTTTTTAATTGCGGTTAAGAAGCATACAAAAATGTGGCCCCAAAATTAACAATCACGCGCGATCCTGTGTAAAAGTAGCCAAAATTACGCCTAAAATATTGTACTTTTCTGGGACAGATTCGTCGAACTTAGTTTTTTCATTCCCTTCAAAGATGAAGGGATATATTTAGAAAAAAGTGCAAGGGATTTAAGTTCAGTTACGTATAGATCTACAGGATAATTCTACCTGTTTATTTTCCCGTTGGTGCTGAGCAACAGATTTTTCACAATGCTTGGCTAACATTTATTTAAATATTAACCTAATATATGCGGCTCTGTTCTCATTTCTCACATATCATAAAGACTCGAGAACAACTATTTAATGTCTATTAATATTTTGTTCAAATTTAAATGAACCAGTTTTATGTGTTGAAAGTGGTTTGCATTGGATGTTTAACGTGCTAAATCGCATTTTTATTTCTTGTTTCCATTAGCAATACACGTCGCTACATAATCCGAATACTAGAAATTTGCTCCACATTTTTGCAACCTTGTCTACCGTTTGTTACGCAGTTGGATTATTTCGTTTGAATTATGCAATGTGCGTACGACTAACAGTTGTAGTACATCGAATGAAATTGAGAAAATATCACTTTCAGCGGTGGCAAAGCTATGCGTGCCAAAGGTGACGTCTTAAATCATTTTGATTGTCACTCATTGGGGACATGTACCTTAAAAGACAAAATGGAATCTGACTCTCGTATTCGACAGAGGTTTTTCTGGAATCAAAAATTATCGAACGTATTGTAACGAAATGTAATTATGGAATTTAGAATCTAAGGAAATTTTGTAGAAAGATCTGATAATGAAAAGCGGCCGCGATAATGAAGCAAACGGCAGATAAGCGTTCCAGAAATTTCCGCAAACGATGAGTCTTATCTGCTGGAATCTTCTAGAACCCGAACCATGGATCTATATAAAGGCGGGTACGGCTTTCCCTCAGTCAGTCAGTCAGTCAGTCAGTCAGTCAGTCAGTCAGTCAGTCAGTCAGTCAGTCAGTCAGTCAGTCAGTCAGTCAGTCAGTCAGTCAGTCAGTCAGTCAGTCAGTCAGTCAGTCAGTCAGTCAGTCAGTCAGTCAGTCAGTCAGTCAGTCAGTCAGTCAGTCAGTCAGTCAGTCAGTCAGTCAGTCAGTCAGTCAGTCAGTCAGTCAGTCAGTCAGTCAGTCAGTCAGTCAGTCAGTCAGTCAGTCAGTCAGTCAGTCAGTCAGTCAGTCAGTCAGTCAGTCAGTCAGTCAGTCAGTCAGTCAGTCAGTCAGTCAGTCAGTCAGTCAGTCAGTCAGTCAGTCAGTGTAGTTAGTGAGTTAGTAGCTAGAAGTCAATTACTGAGTTAATTATTCAGTTGTGTTTCGAGTTTAGTTTCAAAATAAAGTGGGTACCATTCAACAAGTGTTGATAATCATTCGAACCGATAGCCCGCAACAGTATGAATTTGAAATATACTTTGAGGTTTTACTAATACGCAACGATTAGAAATAAGTATATTTTAGATTAAGGTAGATTACCAGTCGAATGCTTTTCTGTAGATTTTCTTTAAACTGCCATATGTTACTAACAGCGTTGCCCATGCACCTGCAAAATTAAAAAAGAAACCGCAGCAATACCAAAGCCAAGATACTCAATGTCAGACTTAACGATTTTTAACATGTAAGGTGGTCGGCAAACCGCGGCTCACGAGAAGCATGCGGCTCTTTAAAAGGCAATGGAGGCTCTTTAAATCCCCCCCCCCCAAAATAATAAAAGCTAGAGTGGACAGACACGCAGAAAATGAGTACTCTTCTCATTAAATAAGTTACCTACAGAAGTCGAAATTTCCAAAAATACTTTTCTAGGAATTTTCAGATTTTGTTCAAATGTTGACAAAAAAATTATGATTTCAAGAAGTATTTTTCCAAAATTTTTGATTGATTTGTATTAACAGTTTGAAAAAACACATAAATTTTGAAATTTACAGAAAAATACTAATTTGTAAAAAGTCGAAATTTCTAAAGAATCTTTTTCTCGTTATTTTTTATTTATAAATTTTCTGCAGCCTTGAAATTTCGTGAAAAAAAGTTAAAAAACTGTTGTGAGAAAAATAATTTAAATTTATAGAAACAGCATATATCAGAGTTAGAAATAAAAGCTGAAATTTCCAAAAAAAGCCGTATTTTCACAAAAAGGAAAATATTTCTAAAAAATTGAGAAAAAAAAGATCTGGAAAAAATGGAGAAAGAGAAAGTGATTTCGAAAGAAATTGAGAAAAGGGAAGATATTTCAAAAAAAAAGTGAATTTATCACAACTTCTCAAAAAAGGTTAAATTTTAGAAAAAAAAGACGCCGGATTTTGACAGTCGATTGAAACCCAGAACAAACTGAAAACATGAAATTTTTACACAAATTTGAATTTTTTCAAAAACTGTAGAATATCGAAAGGAAATTTTAAAAATCAACTAAAAGGTAAGAAAAATTGTCGAAGTTTAAAAAAGTTGAAGTTTTTCAATAAAGAACAAAATCAAATTTTAGGAAAAACCTCAAGGAAAAAGTCAAAATTTTAAGAAGAGCTCGAAAGTTCGACAAAAAAATTGTAATTTTCCAGAGAGATTTAAATTTTGAGAAGAAATTTGAAATAGCGAGAACAAGACGATTTAAAAAAATCCAAATTTTCTGAGAAATTTCAATTTTGAAAAAATTGCCAAAATAATTTCGAAAGAAAAGAGAATGTCTAAAAAACTTCCAGTTTCGAAAGTATTGAATTGTAAAAGAAGGTCAAAATTTCCCAGAGAAAGTTTAAGGAACAAAAATTAAACTTTAAGATTTGAAAATAGATGAATTTAGTTCGAAATAAAATTGAAATTTCTAGAAAATCTCGAATTTTGAAAAAAAAAGAGGTTTCGAAAGAAATTAATTTGTTGAAATTTCTCAAAAAAGATAAAATTAAAAAAACGTCGAATTTCGACAGTAGATGAAAACCCAGAACAAATTGAAAACCTAAAATTTTTAGACAAATATAAATTTTTCGAAAAATTGTAAAATTTTGAAAAGAGCAATTGTAAAAAATTGAAAGTTCAGAAAAATCGTCCAACCTTTAAAAAACCGAAGTTTTTTGGAGAAGAAAAAAAAATTGCATTTTTCCAGAGATAGTTAAATTTTGAGAATAAATTGAAGTTTCGAGAACGAGACGAATAAAAAAAACTAAATGTTCAGATAAATTCGAAATTTGATTGAATTGATAATAATGCTGTTAATTTTGTGTTTGATTTAAGAAATTTTACTTTTCTTTTGAACAAATTTGCTTCTAATTGCTTTCAGTTTGAATAAGATGCTTTAAATTTCAATAAGTTTGCTTCTAATTTGATTCGTTTTCATTCTGATTTAAACAATTGTGCTATTAATTTGAATAAGTTTATTTTTCATGTAAAAAAATTTGTTTCTACTTTGAATAGATTTGCTTCTAATTCGTACAAATTTGCTGTCAGTTTGAACAAATTCGCGTCACATTTTGACACATTTTTTGACGTATCTACCCAAATACAAAAGTCTCTTTCGAAATTTGATTTTTTTTTTCTTTCAAAATCAATTTAGTTTTATTAAATTTTGAATTTTGTTCTGAATTTGTTGATCTTAACATTTCAACATTTTTCCAAAAATTTAAGTTGAGATTCAAAGGTTTTTTTAACTAATACAGGTCAGGTGAACTTTTTTGAAAACTGCGGCCTGTTTCCAAAATTTTTTTTTTGTTTTCAAGTGATCGGTTTCAAAAAAAATTTTTTTTGATTCAGTTTTTTTGAGTATTTCAGTTTGTTGAAAATCTCGTCTTCTTTTTTTCAAAATAGAGATTTCAAGATGTTGACTTTTTTGAAACTGTGATTTTCAAAATTGCGACTTTCAAAATCAACATTTCCAAAATATACACTTTCAAAATCAACATTTTTAAAATTGCGACTTTCGAAATCATCATTTTCATAAGTTTGGTGGAACGGATTGGTCCTTGGTGATCTTTGAAAATTGAAATACAGAACTTGTCCCCTGAAACCAAGAAAGAAGATGACAGCTTAGCTGCCGAAACGCGTTAGAGCAACGTTTGTTGTATTCTTCATGGTAGACCCTTATTGACCGGAAATATTATGTTTTTTTTCAATTTATTTAACATTTCTTTGGCCCAGTTTGGAAATATTTAAATTTTTTATGGTATTTTTTACGTAGTAGCATTTCAAAAAATTGATTAGAAAATTGTCAACAAACCGTTTCCAAACTGGGCCGAAGAAATGTTAAATAAAGAGAAAAAAACGTTTGTTGTGTTTTTTAATCTTTCTTTTCAGGGGACAAGCTCTGTATTTCAATCATTTTTATAATTGCGACTTTCAAAAACAACATTTTCAAAATTTGATTTTTTTGAACATGTCTATCTTTATTTGAAAATTTAGAACTTCTATGGAGTTCTCTAGCATTTTTTTAAGTTTTAATTTTTTAAATTCTGATTTTTTAGGAACTTTTATTGGTTCAAAATATTTTTTTCTAATTTCGAGATTTTTTAATTGTTTCAAATATTTTTTAAAAATTTTGTATTTTTGTCAAAATATAACATTTATTATACTTCCAAACTTTCTGAATTGCTACATGTTTTTTTTTAATTTCGAGTGTTTTCTTCAAAATTATTATTTTGAAAAACATGATGAAATTTCAAATAAAAGATGATTCTTGGATTAACAGGTCAAAAAGTTAGAATTTGGAGAATAAAGTTGAATTTTAAGAAAACATTTTAAGAGGAAAGAACAAATTTTCGAGAAACAAATACATTTCGAGGAAGAAGTATTTCAAGGAAAAAGTTGAAATTTCTAGAAACTTAAGGAGTTCAGTCAAAATTTTTGAAAATTTGGATTTTGATGGAACGGACTGATCCTTGGTTATCTTCAAAAATTGAAACACAGAACTTGTCCCCTGAAACCAAGAAAAATTAAAAAACACAACAAAGGTTGCTCTAGCGCGTTTCGACAGCCAAGCTGTCATCTAGCTTGGCTGTCGAAACGTGTTAGAGCAACCTTTGTTGTGTTTTTTAATTTTTCTTGATTTCAGACGACAAGTTCTGTGTTTCAAAATTTGGATTCTAAAGGATCTAATTTTTGTAGAAAGCAACCTACAGTAACGAAATTTCGAAAAATAAAGCGAAATTTCTAAAAAAGATCGGAAATTTTAAGGATCGGATATTAAAAAAAAACTAAGGCAACATTTTTGAAAATTCAGATTCTAAACGATCTCAGTTTTTAGAAAAAAAAAAAACCAAATGGAATTTCGAAAAAGAGCCGAAATTTCAAGCAAAACGGCAAATATTTCGAGTGTCGAATATTAAAAAAAAAATTTGAAACTTTCTTTGGAAAATTAAAATTTGAGAACAAATAACGAATTTTAAAAAAATGATCGAAAATCCCGAAAAAGACACATTTCAAGCAAAAAGTCGAATCTTCGAGAAAGCAAGAGAAATTTCCTATAGAAGGTTAGATTTTGAAAAAATAGTCTTTGAGAAGAGTGGTCTATGAAAAAGATAAATTTTAAACAAAAAATTTAAATTTTTCACAAATAAATTAATTTCGAGTAAAAAGTAGAGACTTGTAGAATCATAATGGATGATATTGACATAAAAATCCAAATTAAAAGAAAATTTTTGAAAAAAATATCGAAGCTTCTAGAAGAAGATGAATTATAAGGAAAAAATCTACATTTAAAACAAATTTTAAAAAAATGTAGAGAGTTCTAGAAAAAGATTGAAATTTCGAGAAAAAGATCGAAATTTGGAAAAATAAAAACTGTTGAAGAAAAAGTATCTCTTTCCAAAAATATTAAACACTGATTTTTGAGATAAACATGAAATTTCAAAAAAAAAGGTCAAATTTTAAGCAGTCTAAAAATATCTAAAAGTGCTGATTCTACCAGGTGGAGAATTTCAAAAAGGTTCAATGTTAAAAAAAAAATAGGTTTCGAAATGGACAAAACGACAAATTTTTGAGAAAATCCATGAAATTGAGAAACAAAATTTTGAGGGAAAGTCAAATTTTAGGAAAGAAATTTCTACAAAAAAGACGAAATCTAGTAGAAATTCAAAATATTTCAAGAGACTTGGATTTTGAAAAAAATGGGCCAATTTTGAGAAAAACTGTAAAGTTTCCGGTTAAATCTTTACGTTATCTGAATTGCTTATGTCAGAGAGGGACAAGTGCTTACCAAGAGATAAATATTAACATTTTGAAAATATTTTTTTTTCCAAAAAAAAATAATTAGAAAAATTGAAATTTTTAGATATTCTCAAAATTTGAAAAGTAATTTTGTTAGTTCTTATAGAAATTTCTGTAGTGTTAATAATCTATAAGATATCAATCTTCTTCTAAAAAAATTTGAATAATCGTATCAAAGTTAAACGTAGCATTCGGAACACCAACCTTGTTCCCGCAATTAGTAAAGATAAAAAAGTCCCTCGTCTGAACAATTAAGCGGCGTAATGCATCCACGTTCTTCAAATTTTTCTTTCCATTTACAACCTTTCCATTCATAATAACATTGCGGAATAAAAACCAGCCCGTTGGGTTTTAATAATGCTTTAAAATTTCATACAATTGGTCCGTCGAGAATAATTCATTATTAATTCACCACATAAAGCATTAAATTCGCCGTGGAGCACACCAAACCAGTCCAACTTAACATCAATGGATCTGGAACGTTTAAATCGTCAGATTGGTCTCCTGAATCACTCGTCTCGCCATAAACAAAATGTTTAATCCACTTAATTTTATGCAAATCTGGTTTCTTTATTGCACTGGAAACAATATTTACATCGTTTGGTTTAAATTTCACTAAATGCGCCCATACGTTAGGAAATTAACTATTTGTCGGTCGACGAGATGCCCAAGTTCAATTATAAACCAGTTTTGGAATTGCTACCACGTATACTGGCAGATTAAACACTTCAGCAGGTTGTTTGTTCCTTCTTCTTGGCCTTTACGAGTTAGTGGATGCTTTTAAAAGGTCTTCAACGAAGGAACAAGGAACGTAAAGCTGCCTCCACATAATTCGATCTCAGGGTTCAATTCAATACGCGAAAGGAACATTTCTGCAATTTGCTGCTTGATTAATTTGCAATCAAAGTGCGGTAGCAGCGTGCCAAATTTTACTCTAATTGTTTTCCATCTTCGACTTACAGTTGCAGTTATAGTTGTAGAAATTTTGCCTAAATGGTCTAAAACATGCGAAATTACAAATATACTAATTTCGTCAAAATTTTGACTTTGAAATATTTTACTTTTTTTAATATTTCGTATTTTGCTTGTTGCGTGTTATCGGTTCGAAAATTAAAACTTCGTGAATTGTAAACACTTCATTCCAAACTTATTTCGGAACACTACGATTCTGATTCACTTAACTATTTAACTATCTGCTTTCTGACTAACCAACTGACTGAGGAAAACACGACCGCGTATTTATAGATACCGTTCCGATTTCTAGAACGGATCTTCGTACAGATAAAACTGTGAATGTTAAGAGCGCTTATTTGGCGTATGATTCATTCTCGCGGTGACTTCCTATTATCAAATGTTTCTAGGGAGTTCCTTACACTACACAATCACTAATACAAATTAACTGCAGATTGTTACATTATTTTGAAATTTTCGACTTCTTTAAAGATTCGAGTTTATTTGAAAGAATGTTTGGGTTTTTTTTGAAAAATTTCACTTTTTTGATGATCTTACATATTTTATAATTTTGCTTCTTTTTGAAAATTGCGAAATCATTTAAAACCTGTCATTCTTTATTACAAAATTTTTCTAATATTTTGACCTTTTGGACGTTTTGACCTTTGGAAAATTTCGACGCTTCAAAAGTGTTCGCAAAACATTGACCTCTTTGTATATTTTACCTTTTTTTCAAAATATTACACTGCTTTAACTTAACATTTTAACTTTTTTGGACGTTTTGACGTTTGGAAAATTTCTATGCTTCAAAACTGTTCCCAAAACATTGACTTCTTTTTATATTTTACCCTTTTTTTTTCAAAATATCACTCTGTTTCAATTTAAGATTTTGACCTTTTTAGACGTTTTGACATTTGGAAAATTTCTATGCTTCAAAACTGTTCCCAAAACATTGAGCTCTTTGTATATTTTACACTTTTTTTCAAAATATCACACTGTTTTAACTTAACATTTTGACCTTTTTGGACGTTTTGACATTTGAAAAATGTCTATGCTTCAAAACTGTTCCCAAAACATTGACTTCTTTGTATATGTTACCCTTTTTTTTTCAAAATATCACACTGTATTAAAAACTTCGAACTTTTTTTGTCGAAGTTTTGACAATTTCAACTTTTTTAATTTCGGTTTCTTTTTTGAAAGTTGAGACCTATTTTTAAAATTTTGACTGTTCCCAAAACATTGACTTCTTTTTATATTTTACCCTTTTTTTTTAAATATCACGCTGTTTTAATTTAACATTTTGACCTTTTTAGACGTTTTGACATTTGGAAAATTTCTATGCTTCAAAACTGTTCCCAAAACATTGAGCTCTTTGTATATTTTATACTTTTTTTCAAAATATCACACTGTTTTAACTTAACATTTTAACCTTTTTGGACGTTTTGACATTTGAAAAATGTCTATGCTTCAAAACTGTTCCCAAAACATTGACTTCTTTGTATATGTTACCCTTTTTTTTCAAAATATCACACTGTATTAAAAACTTCGAACTTTTTTTGTCGAAGTTTTGACAATTTCAACTTTTTTTAATTTCGGTTTCTTTTTTGAAAGTTGAGACCTATTTTTAAAATTTTGACTGTTCCCAAAACATTAACTTCTTTTTATATTTTACCCTTTTTTTAAATATCACGCTGTTTTAATTTAAGATTTTGACCTTTTTAGACGTTTTGACATTTGGAAAATTTCTATGCTTCAAAACTGTTCCCAAAACATTGACCTCTTTGTATATTTTACACTTTTTTTTCAAAATATCACACTGTTTTAACTTAACATTTGACTTTTTTGAAGTTTTGACATTTGAAAAATGTCTATGCTTCAAAACTGTTCCTAAAACATTGCCTTCTTTGTATATGTTACCCTTTTTTTTCAAAAAAATCACACTGTATTAAAAACTTCGAACTTTTTTTGTCGAAGTTTTGACAATTTCAACTTTTTTTAATTTCGGTTTCTTTTTTGAAAGTTGAGACCTATTTTTAAAATTTTGACTGTTCCCAAAACATTAACTTCTTTTTATATTTTACCCTTTTTTTAAATATCACGCTGTTTTAATTTAAGATTTTAACCTTTTTAGACGTTTTGACATTTGCAAAATTTCTATGCTTCAAAACTGTTCCCAAAACATTGACCTCTTTGTATGTTTTACACTTTTTTTCAAAATATCACACTGTTTTAACTTAACATTTGACTTTTTTGAAGTTTTGACATTTGAAAAATGTCTATGCTTCAAAACTGTTCCTAAAACATTGACTTCTTTGTATATGTTACCCTTTTTTTTCAAAAAAATCACACTGTATTAAAAACTTCGAACTTTTTTTGTCGAAGTTTTGACAATTTCAACTTTTTTTAATTTCGGTTTCTTTTTTGAAAGTTGAGACCTATTTTTAAAATTTTGACTGTTGCCAAAACATTGACTTCTTTTTATATTTTACCCTTTTTTTTTAAATATCACGCTATTTTAATTTAAGATTTTGACCTTTTTAGACGTTTTGACATTTGGAAAATTTCTATGCTTCAAAACTGTTCCCAAAACATTGACCTCTTTGTATATTTTATACTTTTTTCAAAATATCACACTGTTTTAACTTAACATTTGACTTTTTTGAAGTTTTGACATTTGAAAAATGTCTATGCTTCAAAACTGTTCCCAAAACATTGACTTCTTTGTATATTTTACCCTTTTTTTTCAAAATATCACACTGTATTAAAAACTTCGAACTTTTTTTAGTCGAAGTTTTGACAATTTCAACTTTTTTAATTTCGGTTTCTTTTTTGAAAGTTGAGACCTATTTTTAAAATTTTGACTGTTCCCAAAACATTGACTTCTTTTTATATTTTACCCTTTTTTTTTAAATATCATGCTGTTTTAATTTAAGATTTTGACCTTTTTAGACGTTTTGACATTTGGAAAATTTCTATGCTTCAAAACTGTTCCCAAAACATTGACCTCTTTGTATATTTTACACTTTTTTTCAAAATATCACACTGTTTTAACTTAACATTTGACTTTTTTGAAGTTTTGACATTTGAAAAATGACTATGCTTCAAAACTGTTCCCAAAACATTGACTTCTTTGTATATTTTACCCTTTTTTTTCAAAATATCACATTGTATTAAAAACTTCGAACTTTTTTTGTCGAAGTTTTGGCAATTTCAACTTTTTTTAATTTCGGTTTCTTTTTTGAAAGTTGAGACCTATTTTTAAAATTTTGACTGTTCCCAAAACATTGACTTCTTTTTATATTTTACCCTTTTTTTTTTAAATATCACGCTATTTTAATTTAAGATTTTGACCTTTTTAGACGTTTTGACATTTGGAAAATTTCTATGCTTCAAAACTGTTCCCAAAACATTGACCTCTTTGTATATTTTACCCTTTTTTAAAAATATATCACCGTTTTAACTTAACATTTTGACCTTTTTAGACGTTTTGACATTTGGAAAATTTCTATGCTTCAAAACTGTTCCCAAAACATTGACTTCTTTGTATATTTTACCCTTTTTTTTCAAAATATCACACTGTATTAAAAACTTCGAACTTTTTTTGTCGAAGTTTTGACAATTTCAACTTTTTTTTAATTTCGGTTTCTTTTTTGAAAGTTGAGACCTATTTTTAAAATTTTGACTGTTCCCAAAACATTGACTTCTTTTTATATTTTACCCTTTTTTTTTAAATATCACGCTATTTTAATTTAAGATTTTGACCTTTTTAGACGTTTTGACATTTGGAAAATTTCTATGCTTCAAAACTGTTCCCACAACATTGACCTCTTTGTATATTTTACCCTTTTTTTCAAAATATCACCCTGTTTTAACTTAACATTTGACCTTTTTGACGTTTTGACATTTGGAAAATTTCTATGTTTCAAAACTATTCCCAAAACATTGACTTCTTTTTATATTTTACCCTTTTTTTTTAAATATCACGCTATTTTAATTTAAGATTTTGACCTTTTTAGACGTTTTGACATTTGGAAAATTTCTATGCTTCAAAACTGTTCCCACAACATTGACCTCTTTGTATATTTTACCCTTTTTTTTAAAATATCACCCTGTTTTAACTTAACATTTGACCTTTTTGACGTTTTGACATTTGGAAAATTTCTATGTTTCAAAACTATTCCCAAAACATTGACTTCTTTTTATATTTTACCCTTTTTTTTCAAAATATCACACTATATTAAAAACTTCGAATTTTTTTTGTCGAAGTTTTGACAATTTCAACTTTTTTTTATTTCGGTTTTTTTTTGAAAGTTGAGACCTATTTTTAAAATTTTGACTGGTTCTCTCAAATTTAAACCTTCAGCTTTTTTCCAACGTATTTTATTTGTAAATTTGATTTCTTTTGAGAATTTCAACTTCTGTTGGACTTTTTTGTTGAAATTTCGATTTTTTTTGAAATTTTACCTAATTTTTAATTTTTATATAAATATTTGTAAAAAAATGTTCCCTTTTTTCAAATGTGAAATATTTTTAAAACGTACTTTTTTAAAAATTTTGACTTTTTTAGACTGTTTTTTAAAAATTTGGACTCTGTTTCTATTACAGTTGATTTTTTTGATGTCAGTAACTTGTATGTTTTCATCTTTCACGCAAAGCCAGATTGTATACCTAAAAAATGTTTTATTTCTCTTGACTGCAACATTTATGTACATTTTGTCGCACTGTTGCCTTATCTAGCGATATCTTGCACGTTGATAAGGCGATTCAAATAAGTAATTAAGTTATGGTCTGGCACCTGTGCTTATTTTAAAAAATTTCACCTAATTTAACAGCCACGTATACCCATAATTTTTTTTCTACGTATTTATGGTATAATACCTTTTGAATGATGCAAGTTTTCATTCCCCTTCTTTTCCCAAAACTATATAAATACGTGTTTGTGGAAATTTTGACATACGCCGGACGGTGTCGTATACTTTGCATAGAGTTTCGCCAGTTCTTAAACCTCTTACTGCCTATCTCTCTTTAAGTCGCCAGTCTCCCGATTACGTGCCACATTTCAACTCGCGTTGGAGTACCTGAGTTATACATTATCATGGTTTCTACATACAGATAAGGAAAAATTTTCATTGTCCATGTAAAACGCTAAGAATTGTCCCTTCCATAGTTTTCTACGGCCGCTGAACGTATTCCCCTACTTTGACGCAGCATGCTCGTATCTTTCAGTTTAGATGTTAAAAAAACTCGTCGAGAGTTTTACAACAGACTGGAATATTGTTTAGCACACTCTGGCGGCCTATTTGAACTCCTTATATTGTAATGTTTAAAGAGTTATTATGTTATATTCTTCATTAGAATTATTATTTATTTTGTTTAAGAAATCTCGTTTATTTATTTTGGTTATCAAAGAATATCAGTTTTATAGTTTTATTTTTTATATTTTTATAGTTTATAGTTAAATAGTTAAGTAAATCATAATCGTAGTGTTCCGAAATAAGTTTGAAATAAAGTGTTTACAATTCACGAAGTTTTAATTTTCGAACCGATAACACGCAACAAGCAAAATACGAAATATTAAAAAAAGTAAAATATTTCAAAGTCAAAATTTTGACGAAATTAGTATATTTGTAATTTCGCATGTTTTAGACCATTTAGGCGAAATTTCTACAACTATAACTGCAACTGTAAGTCGAAGATGGAAAACAATTAGAGTAAAATTTGGCACGCTGCTACCGCATTTTGATTGCAAATTAATCAAGCAGCAAATTGCAGAAATGTTCCTTTCGCGTATTGAATTGAACCCTGAGATCGAATTATGTGGAAGCAGCGTTACGTTCCTTGTTCCCTCGTTGAAGACCTTTTAAAAGCATCCACTAACTCGTAAAGGCCAAGAAGAAGGAACAAACAACCTGCTGAAGTGTTTAATCTGACAGAAGTAATCCCGCAACAAAACACATTAGAAGCTATTATGTACTACTGAAATCTCCACCAGCACTGATCGCTGTGCTCTGCGTTGAATTGTTTACACCGGTGTAGGAGAATACAAAGCGCCTCCCATCTATCCCACTATTAGCTCTCAATGTTAAATCTCTCATTAACATTCTCCCTATGGACAGTGTTTGACTTTCCTGATGTGTATAATTCTGCGTTAAGTTTACAATTGATATTTGAGATGTGATTTGTACTTTGTGCAGTTTTTTAAACATATTTGCAGATTTTGTTGCATCTTCTTCGCGAAGTTTTCTTCATGTCATGCATTGTTTATTAGCTTTTTCTTCGCCAGTTGCTTCTTCCACAAATCCAGATTTAAGGTTATCTTCTGTTAAGGATTGACAATATATTTTGGATTGCTTCATGCAGCGATTGCGAAGAAAAAGTTAATATACAGTGAATAACATTATCGAAGGTCGTTTTATAGAAAAAAACTTTAATGTTTAATGGGGCGACGTTTCGAAGAGTTGCATCATACTAAGAAAATCCACCTTACGGTACCGTCCAAAACTTTCAAAAAATTCAAAACTTCCAAAAAATTCAAAACTTCCAAAAAATTTAAAACTTTCAAAAGATGAAAAAAAATATGAAAATATTTTTCTCAAAATTGTTAGCTTCTTTTCCAAACATTCTTACTGAATATTTGATATTTTGCCAGTTCATAAATAATACATTTTTTTAAATTTCGACATTTGTCTCAGAATATTAATGTTTCGACTTATTTCTCATAAATTTCTTTATAGGACTTTTCACGTAAATCAAATAATTAAGAAGGTAAATATAACAGATTAACCTCAATTTATAGTGTATAAATAAAGGGTAACAGAGGTTGTAGGTGGTTGAGAGAAGACCAATAAAATATAGTTAATTTAATGGCATCATAATTGGTCGAGATAAAGATCATAGAGATGTCGGATTGTAATTTATTAATATATGCGAAAAATCTAATCATCGCAACGTTCAAAACATCGCTATATAATGCGACATCGCGACACAATATGTATGTATATCAATCACATGTGTTTCTTGCAATATGCAAAAACAGGCGAACATTTCCTAAAATCTTTTACAAAAAAACATGAAGTAAATGTTTTTGATTTCTTTATTCTGCAGCAGCACAGTTATGTACTTTCTGAAAACCCAAAAAAAAACATAATTTTTCAGCATGAGTACAGTGCACTTACAAAAATGCTCATTGATTTTTTTTTCGAACTATTTGAGGGTTGTAGCGTCAATGAAGAAATGAAAATGATTCACTGGTAAACGTGGTTTAAAAAATCTCCCTCATCTTCACCAGCTTCTCTCATATTTGCAAAACTCAATACTAATCGTCATAAAATGCTTATCGAGTATTAGCTAGCCAAAACGGCTAATGGTGTTATAAAATAGATATGACTTTGCATCAGTTTCTTTTCAAAACTTTCGACGCAATGTTTCTTCTGCGATTCGTTGTTGCTATCGACCGGTAAATACGAGAAAAGCGAATAATTCAGCGACTTTTTTCGGGCTCATGGGGCGACAATACGAATTGACGAATTGCAATTTTTCATCAGTCAGGCATAAAAAATGTTTCGTTTCTTCCGATTCCCGAATGGCGCACCTGCTGCATTATGCGATGAAATCCAAGTCACTTGGAGTTTATGGTAACCTGAAAGAAGTTTTAGATCAGGATTTGAAAATATTGTTGCTTGTTATATGTTCGAAAATTAAAACTTTGTGAATTGTAACCACTTTATATCAATCCTATTTCAGAACATTACAATTTTAATTCACTTAACTATCAGACTGGCTAACTAACTAACCAGCTGAATGACCGACTGCCTGAGGCTAAATGGCTCTCCATTTGGCAGCAACGTCCATACTCGTATAGGTGTCGACCAGAGACTAAATAGACTGAACCTAACACGGTAAGCAGTGAAGCCAGTTGAAAGCCTGGCGAAAGCCTAGCTCCATCTCGCAATGCCCTCTTATTATTTGACAGACCTTTGCGAAGATAACATCGGTTTTTTTTTTAAAGAAAATGGGCTGTAAATATGGGGAAGTGTATTGTGGATCATTGTTGAAACCTCAGTGAACACATTATTGAAGGAAAATCAAGAGTTTCATTCTTTGGGTGGGTAAAAATAAAATATATAAATATTCAATTATCGGCGTGCGCGCGTCGCCATTTCACTGCAATCATGACGTGTTTACAGCACCGGCTTAACAATATTGTGCACAGGCGTCGCGTATTGAAAGAAAATTATTTTACTATTAAATCAAGATGTCTTTGAAAATAGTTCTCCTGAACTTTTACCAAAAAGCACTTATAAAAATTATCCTATTGATCCAAAAGCCCCTAATTCTAAAGTTTCATTTAAATCGTTAGAACCGTTACGCGGCAGGTTTCGTATTTATAAATTTTACTTAATCCGACCATATCAAAGAGTAGTGGAATGCACCTCCCCACTTCCCCGGATTTTAGCTTCAACTGTACGCATGAGACAACATTGAAACGTTCAGTCTATTTAGTCTCTGGATAGAATTATCGGTTGCGGAAACGTCTGGAGCGCTTATCTGCCGTATGATTCATTCTAGCGGTCGCTTCCCATTATCAAATGTTTCTAGAGAATTTCTTTCACAATCACTAATACAAATTTGATAACTACATTTTGCTACAATATATTCGTATTATTTTTCCCTATCTTCTCTTATAGTTAATGTCCTTATGACTGAAAATCCCTCTCTATCAACGAACAAAGTCCTGTTTACCCACGACGACTCGTAAAATTACCATTTGACTGGACTATTTGGCGACGTTAGGCGCGCAAATATTTCTATTAACGTGACGAGATCCGATGGCGGCGGGATAACAGTCGCCGTCAAAACTCGTCACGTTACTGCATTTTCATGGCATTAAACTAAATGTCAGCATAATTCCAAAACAAAATTCCATCCTAAGCCGATAAGATCGCGTACCCAAAGAATAATAAGTGAAAAAGTATGAAATAAATATTCTCATTCATGCGTTCGTATGCGTGTACCACCGTAAAAGATAACTGAAAACTGGACAGTATGCGCATTTACAAAATAGTCTTTTCAAGAGGTTTCGTTTCAGTTTCCACTTTTTTACTATTATCATTTAATGAAATGCCTATTTGTTATTCCTAACGTGAAAGTTTATTTAATTTTTCCGAGAAGAATAAATAATGGTAAGAGATCTTGTCAAATGGTGTAATGTATTCCATGATCGTTCTAAAATTGTAATTGAAATACAACAAGAGACATGGAAACATTTCCCTTTGCATAATAATCACGGTCTAACGATTAAGAGTTCGTAACTTTTTAGTGGTTTTTTTATAAATATTTAAGCGATTACAAGGTAAACATTAGGATTACAGCTTTATTTGGGAACTGTTATTAAAAGATTATCGAACTGACAATTTGTTATTCAAATGCGCTCGTATTTACATTGGCATCATTGGCTGGCAGATAAGAGAATTGCTTCAAAGAATGATCTCACTCGATACAACGTATCCTCGGTTATTTATCAGTTATTATAGTTCCCGTTTCCTGTTGTGCATATTAACTGGGAAATCATCCGGATTTTTCAGAAATTTCGTATTTTTTAATGACGTAAAATCTATAAATGAAATGAGTTCACTAGAAGCAAAACTCTGTATTTGCCTTCTGAGTAATTTTGAGTTACCATCAGAAAACCTGTATCCCTTGATTCAATGTAACCTTCAAGTAACCATGTTTTTACGTGAAAGGATAGATATGTTAGTGTAATTAAAATACTCCTTTCTTCTTCCAAATCTGTTGGATTTTCTTTAAAAGTGTAAAAAATTATTGCAAATACAAACTTTTGCAAGTAAACAATGGAAATACAGAGTATGTATTTTTTCAGCAAATATAACTCCTTTCTTCTGAATTTTTATATAGATTTTTGGAATTGGGAGTTCTTATGATATTTACATGTAAAACTCAGTTTTCGAAAATTTTGCAAATACAGAGTTTTGCTTCTGGTGTACTCAAATGTACTAGTCGGGGAAAATTCCGTTCAGTAACGAGTTCCACATTTTGAAGGTTGTATAGAAAAAAGACTCTCCAGAAAATGTCTCGCAGAAGTTCTACTGCACCACTCTGGAATGCACAATTTGGAAATTCTATAGAAAAAAAAGAATCTCCAGAAAGTCTCGTAGAAGCTCTGCTATATCAAGATGGACTGCATGGTTTGCTGGCTCCGATTATCTTCTTCTCTACCTCAAAAATGTGGTCTTTAAGAGGATCAGACCTAATGATTCCTGCGAACATCTGCCATGTAGAAACGAAACAAGTGGTCAGCGGTCGAATTCTCATCATACATTATGCGAATCGCTCTTTTTTGAATTGGATCCAAAAGAGCTAAAGTGTGCTTTGGGACTGAACTCCAAGCATGAGAACAGTGTGCTAGTGTTGGCCTAACTTGAGCTAGGTAGAAAGTGGGCAGCTGATGAGATGTCAAATAGTTCGAAACCAATTTCACGCCAACCAAGTAGCGCGTAACAACAATTTTACAAAAACAATATTAGATTTATATTCTAATATTGATTCTCTGATGGCTCTAATCTTCAAAGCTACCGAATCACTCTCCATAATCTGACGACGTTCAAAAGTAAAAATAATGCGTAATTTGAAATTGAAACTGAATTTTATTCTTGCAGCTTACGTTACTGTTTGGGTTTTTAAGTGGGGGTGAAGCCCTTTGGTCGCCCCCTTGATCACGTACCTGCTATAATCTGCAATTTCTAGAAATAAATTTCGCATTTAATTGCAAGGGGTTTAATTTATTTTGGCCTATAAGAAACGAATGCACAACGAGCATAATTGCAAGTGCGCAGACCTGCATTAACCTTGACGGTGTATTTCTGCACCGAAGAAAAAATAATCCAGCTCTCGCTCTCAACGTACTACGTATCGACGACCGAAGCGTATAATTTGGGATATTTGGGTGGATGTGTGTGGCCTAAATAAGAACGTTATCCGTTGCAGACGCTGCCCAGCAGCGGACGTAATCTGTAGCAGACAGTCGAAACTAAAACAAAGCTGAAAACTGGTAAGTAAATGTATTCCGCAAAAACAACAGGAGAAATAGCATGATTATATCGGCGACTTGGCGAGAAAATTAATTGCGAGAACTAGTTCTTTATGAATTCAAGATTTGATCACTGATCGTTCTAACCCAGTTTCATAAGGCTTTATGTCCATTTCTCACGAAGTTACATAATCCTCACTTCAATGCGATGCAGTTTATCGAGGAAAACACCCACATTTTTTCATCGGTGAGAAAGTTTTTTAATATGCGTTGACAACCGTTTTCGTCTTCTAATTTTGATGGCGAAATATATGAGGAAATTGTTTGAGTACAAACTAATCGGTTTAGATTTTATCGCGTGTTGAAGTAAATCCTCAAGAATGATAAAACTTGCAAGGTACTTATAACTTGTCTCAGATTTTTCTGAAATGCTACTCTTTAATGACAATTACGTCTTAATACATAGGCCAATAGGTTTGAACACTTATCAGATTCAGAGTTTGGGAATCAAAGACCGGTTTCTACTTTGGCATACCTAACTCGAACCTGTCAAATGCTTGAACAGTAAATATACGCTATGAATTGAGAAATATTCTGAAATGTAACTGTGGTTACTGGAGACAACACCACAAAGAGATATTCCGAAAAATTTAAATAATATTTATTTTGAAATTGAACTTGGCAAAAAATGTCAAACCTTAATTTTCCATTATATTAACAAATCAACAACATTTGTTTATAAATCGGTGTCGTTACTACCGCAATCATCATATAATTTCTACTCGTAGCACCATCTATCGGTCTGTGAAAGACTCTGTGGGATAGCTGTGACAAGCATCATGCAAATAGAACAGACCTAAAGTGCAGTAATTCAGTCCTCTAAACGTGGAGCAGCGAATCATAGTCTTCATAACTATTAAACTTTATTTACAATAAAAACACAACAAAATTTAAAAATTTTCCGTGTTTTCGATAAATATTTGCTAACACTGAACCAGATTTCGCATTACTGCGTCATCGGCAGTCGTACCAGGAATTTGTTTAGTCAATCATAGGCTGCCAATAGTGGATATGATAACGAAGGCTTCCACGGCCAGAGTCAGTACAGGATATACTTCTTCCGGGATTGGACCGTGTCAAAGAACTACTAAAAGTGTTCGACGTTTCGCCCACCATCGTAGGGGGCTTCTTCAGGAACAAAGAAAGAAAAATAGATGAAAAGAGAAGTATGAGGGAATATGCAAAAAAGAAAAAGGCCAATTTCAAAACATCAGAGTACGGTAACTCAGTACTCAGTTACTGAGTTACCGTGCTCACTTTTAGTAGTTCTTTGACACGGTCCAATCTCGGAAGAAGTATATCCTGTACCAATAGTGGACTCTGTAAAAGCCCAGATACCTTATTCTAATGAATGCACAGATCAATACGTCTGGATATTCATCAAATTCAAAGCTTGGAAATTTTGGTTCCCAATTTTTTAGAGTCAGGCTGGGCATGACACCCTAACATGATGTAACATGAATGAAACCACGATCTACCCTTTTAATATTTAGGTCTTTTTTCAAAATTTTAATTTCGGGTGAAAAATTTTAACTATTTTTGGAAGTTAGTTTTAATTTTCGTTTGAAAATTTTTACTTTAATCTCGAATTGTGATTTTTGCAAATTCGTCGAAGTGCTTTAATATTTTGGATTTCATTAGCATTAATTAAATTCTGAATAAAGACACCGTACGGGATTCCCGTAGTGAGTGATTCACAACAGGGGTGTGCTTATATTTGTATTAGACATTTGTTATTGGAAGTTTCCATTCGGGAAACTAGTATCGCATTCAAGTCGATATCGATTTTTTTCTATGGTTTTAATTGTAATATGCAAGAAGAATGCAACCTAGACTACAAATTCATGCAGCCCTCCAGGCGTGTATAGTGAATCATAGGTAGCTGAACTACCAACAGTTGAAACACTGCCACCTAGCGAAGCGGTTGCTCTCTAGGAGAGTTCCCAGAAGACAAGGATTCTATAATGCACAGACCAATAGGTTTGAACATTTATTAGATTCGAAGTTTGGAGACCAAATACCGGTTTCGATCTTGTTAGATCTCGTCAGTTTGGTATATCCAACTCGAATGCTAATAAATGTTCCGACAAGTAAGTACTAAAACAATCACAGGCGTCAAGCGAGTCGAATATCTTACAGCATGAAATTTCTACCGTAGAGTGCAGATAAATCTGTCCATTTTTTTTTTTTTCGAAATTTTGGGAATACTGTTTTCCTTTCGTGTTATTTTTTTCAAATTTCAATTTCCAATTTTGATATTTTATGTACGCGTACAGTATGGGGTTTTTTATGGGGAATCTTCCTCAAAAATTACAACCTTCCTTGCTTAAGAAGACGGTTCATTACCAACTATCCTTGTTTCCGCATCCTACTTGCACCGCTTTGAAGGCATAATGGGGTTGCCCTTTGCGAGTGGATTGAAAAAAATTGCGTCTTTCTTGTAAGCTTCGAGTTCACACTTTACATTACAAGATTTCCATTTATTTTATAAATTTTGTCGCTTCTTTGGAATTTTCTACTTTAATCTCGGAATAGTGATTCTTTTTCTCAAAATTTCGAGTAAAAGCTATTTTGCTGAACATTATGAATTTCGAATTTTCACTTTAACCTTACAATTTCAACTGTTTCATCGAAATTTCCAATGTAAACTATAAATGTTTTGCGAATTTTAAATTTTCTAAATTTCTTACGAAGGTAACGGTTCGATATATTTTTTTTTAAATTAATGTCGTAATTTTAAGAATACTATAAATTAACAATCTTTTAAATTGTTTTTTTAATTGTCGCTTTTCATTACAAGCCTTAATTTGAATTTGAAGAAATAATTCAAAACGCAAAATTTTCAAATTCTCAATTTTAAGAATAATTTGAACAACATTAAAATTTCAACAAAAAAATAGGTAAAATATTGAGAAAAAGTCGGAGTTTTCGAAAAGGTTAAAATATGAAGTTTAGACTAGAAATTTTGGGAAAAACTTGAGATTTTCGAGAAAAGTTAAAGTTTTTAAATTAATATTTTTAAAAAAGTCGAAATTTAAAAATGTCAAAATTTGTGTACCAAGTTTAAATTTCCAAGAAAAAACATGGGATTTTAAAACAGGTCTTTGAAAAGCCAATTACCAAATTTTAAAAAAAACGAAATATCAAAAAATTTAGAAACAAAAAACTAAAATTTACAAAAGAAGTCATCTTCTTTTTAAAAAATTTTCTTAAATTTCAAAAATAGTCGAAATTTTGAAAACAGGCCCAGATTTATGAAATTGAAAAATGTTCAGTACCATTTTCAGAAAAGATATAAATTTGCGTAAGCTTTACTGCCGAATAAAAGCCAAAATTATAAGAAAAATTGAAATATTCAAGAAAAATTCGAAATTTGCAAAATTACAATTTTGGAAAGTCGTTAATTAAATTTAAAAAGAAATAGCCGAAGATGTTCTAAAAGGTCGAACTATTTTATTAAAAATTTTCAAAAAAAATATTGTTGCGCGTTATCGGTTCGAAATGATTAAATACGCCGTGAATCATAACCACTTTATTTCTAAACTGAACTCGGAACACTACAATTGCAATTCACTAACACTGTTTATTGACTTCCAACAACCAACTAACTAACTGACTAACTCTGAGGGAAAAGTGACCGCCTTATGTACGTCCCAGTCCGGGTTCTAGAAGAATTTGGCAGATAAGGCTTATCGTTTGCGAAAATTTCTGGAGCGCTGCCGTTTGATTTATTATCGCGGTCACTTTCCCTTATCAAATTTTCTAGAAAATTCCTAACTAAATTTTATAATTACATTTTGTTACAATATTTACAGCATTTGCTTTATTACACTTTTTCAAATTTGAGATTTCTTCGTTTATTTTACAATTACATTTCCTTAAAATATTTTGAAAAAGGTTTGAAATGTTGAAATAAAAAATTTTGAAAAAATGTCGGGATTTAAAAAAGCTCAAAGTAATAAAAATTTCTGAATTCTAAAAATCGGCGAGATTTTCAAAAAAATCCCAAACTTATAAAAAATTCTGATTTTTAAAACATGGTGAAATTTTCAAAAAAATCCCAAACTTTGCAAAATAATCGAGAATTAAAAAAAAAGAAATATCACTATTTACAAAATGGTCGAAATATAATAAATTTTCAAAAAAGGAGTAAGGAAGTTTGCAAAAATATAGAAATTTTGAAGAATTTAAATTAAAAAATGATTGAAAAGAACAAAAAAGTTGTAATTATTTTTAAAATATTTTATTTTGGTGAAACGGACTGGTCCTTGGTTATCTTCAAAAATTGAAATAAAAATCTTGTCCCCTGGAACCAAGGAAGATTAAAAAACACAATAAAAGTTACTCCACCGCGTTTCGATAGGCATCTTCAGAGATATGCAGTAGATAGTAGTTGAGTATCTCTCTGAAGAAAATAGCTTGGCTATCGAAACGCGTTAAAGCAACCTTTGTTGTGTGTTTTATTCTTTATTGGTTTCAGGGGACAAGATTTATATTTCAATTTTTAAAATATTTTATTTAAAAAAAAAGTCGAAATTATGAAAAACGTCCAGCTCACAAAAAAAATCTCGTTAAAAAAATGGTGTAAGAAAATTTCAAGGACAGAAATTTTGAAAAAATGTTTAAAAAAGTCAAGACTCATCTTTTGAAAAAAGTTTATATCTTCGAAAGAAAATTCTGAAACTTGGAAAGTCGAAATTTTCAAAAAAGTAGAAATTTCGCGAAAAGTCGAAATTATGAAAAACGTTCAGCTCACAAAAAAAATCTCGTTAAAAAAATGGTGTAAGAAAATTTCAAGGACAGAAATTTTGAAAAAATGTTTAAAAAAGTCAAGACATCTTTTGAAAAAAGTTTATATCTTCGAAAGAAAATTCTGAAACTTGGAAAATCGAAATTTTCAAAAAAGTAGAAATTTCGCGAAAAGTCGAAATTATGAAAAACGTCCAGCTCACAAAAAAAAATCGCGTTAAAAAAATGGTGTAAGAAAATTTCAAGGACAGAAATTTTGAAAAAATGTTTAAAAAAGTCAAGACTCATCTTTTGAAAAAAGTTTATAACTTCGAAAGAAAATTCTGAAACTTGGAAAGTCGAAATTTTCAAAAAACTAGAAATTTCGCAAAAAGTCGAAACCAAAATAGCTGAAACTTTTCATGTGAAATAAGAATTTAAAGTGGCAATTTTTGAAAAATGGTCGAAATTTTCAGAAAAATGAAAATTTAAAATACAGACGAAAATTTTGAAAAAGAGCGAACATTTTGAAAAAAATATCGAAATTTTCATAAAAATTTTGCGGTTTTCAAAATTAGTCAAAATTTTGAAAAATAAAAATATCAAATTTTAAAGATAAGCTCACAGTTTAAAAAATTCCGGAATGTAAAAATATGACGACACTCTCAGAAAAAAAAATTTAAAAACGGTTGAAACAGAAACATTTTCTAAAATTTTAAAATATGCCAAAATTTTGGAAAAATGTCAAAATTAAAAATTTTCCACTAACATTTTCTATAAAATTTTCAGTACAATTTTCAAACTAAGATGGATATTTTTGATAAGCCAAAATATTGAAAAAGAGCCAAAACTATCAGAAAAGTCAAAATTTCGAAAAAAACGCGAAATTTAAAAGACTAATATTTTGGAAAGTTCAAATTTTAATTGAAATTTGGAGACAATCAAACGTTTTTAAAAAAGTCAAAATATTTGACAAGGCTAAATCAATAAACAAATAAATTTTGAAAAAAAATTTCGATAATGGTAAAAAATGGAAAATTTTCTGTAAAATCTAAAATTTTGCAAAAATAATCAAAAATTTCAATAATGTTGCAAATTAAAAGAAAATTAAAAATGTTGAATATCGGAGAAAACCCAAAAAGGGTACATTTTTTAAAAAGGCGAAATCTGGAAAAGTCAATAAAAGTTGAGATTGAGATTTTATTCTTCATGGTAGACCCTTAAATATTTCTTCTTCATTGTCCCCTTTCCATGTTATGCACTGCTGACGAGCTCAAATGAGAGCGAAACATCGATGCCCAGTGCTACAACCTTTTTTATGTATTTTTTATATTTTCCTAATTTATCAAAAAAACAAAATTTTTTATTTTTTCCATATCTAATTTTTGATCTCCTATTTTTCATTATTCCTATTCTATGTAAAATAAACTAACCTCTTAATTTGTGAACTGTCTTGAAGTGACGTTTTCAATAAATTTAAATATCACGTAGTCGCATTTCAAAAATTGTTTAGAAAATTGTCAACAAACCATAAAAATTTAAATATTTCCAAACTGGGCCGAAGAAATGTTAAATAAATTGAAAAAAACATTGAGATTTTAGTTAACTGAAATTAAAATAAAAGTCGAACATTTTTTAAAAAGGTAAAATTAAAAAATTGCGAAATTTTTTGAAATGGCGCAAAAAAATCTCAAAAAACACTTATAAAATATGTCGCGGCTTAAAAAAAATTATTTTTTTTTCTAATAAAGTTAACAAACCAAAGCTAAATTAAATAGGTTCATAAAATTGGTAAAATTTAATTCAAAAATAATTCGATAATTTTGAAAAATTGTCGAAATTTTTCAAAAAGTTAAGCTTCTGAAAAAACAACCCAAATACTGTAACGTCCTCTTGCAGTGAAGTCCTTTATTACGAAGTCTGGCTTATAACGAACCAATCTGTAAGATACGGAGAGATTGCAACACTACTTACTATTCTTCATGATAGACCCTTATTGACCGGAAATATTATGTTTTTTTCAATTTATTTAACAAAAAAACAAAATTTTTATTTTTCCCATATCTAATTTTTGCTATCCAATTTTTTTTTTTTTCATTATTCCTATTCTATGTAAAATAAATTAACCTCCTAATTTGTGAACTATCATGAAGTGACGTTTTCAATAAATTTAAATATCACGTATTCGCATTTCAAAAACTGTTTAGAAAATTGTCAACAAGCCATAAAAATTTAAATATTTCCAAACTGGGCCGGAGAAATGTTAAATAAATTGAAAAAAACACTACTTACTATTATTTATTATTTAATACGAATTTCGCTTATAACGCAGCGAATATTTCTTATAAGCGAACATTTGCATATATCTAAAAAAAATTCTGCACTTTAAAGGGTCGAAATTTTCAGAAACAATCGAAATTAAAAAAAAAAACATTTTTGAAAAGTCATAACTTGAGAAAATGTTGAGAGTTACAAAAGAACGTCTTAACACAAGAGCGCAAACTTTGACACGAAGTCGAAATTTTGCTAAAAAAGATCTGAATTTTAAAATAAAATTGAAATTTTGAACAACCTAGCCTTTCAAAATTCTCAAAATCATCATTGACAGGTTTTTAAATTTTTGCAAAATAATATTTTTTAAAAACCCTTAACTATTTAAAAAAATCCAAAATTTTAGAAAAAGTCGACATTTGGACAGTTCCAGTTTTGGAGAGTTGAATATTTTAAATTCAAAATTTTGAAAAAGTCAACACTTTTTTAAGAAGCGAAAATGTTGGCAACAAAAGTCAAAATGTTGAAATAAACTGGAAATTTTAAGAACAGTTGATCTAAAAAATCGTTATTTTTAAAAAAGTCAATATTTTACAATATTTGGGAATTTTATAATATAACTTAAAAAAAATGGTTGAAAAGCCTTAGGTTAGAAAAAATAGCCGCAATTTTCAGTTAAAGCATGATTTTTCAAAATGACGTAAAAATGTTGAAAATTTTATTAATTAGGAAAAAAAAGTTGAAATTTTGGAAAAAACGAAATTTAGAAAATCGACAATTTCAAAGGAATTTCAAATTTTGAAAAAAATGTCGAAATTGAAAGTGGTGGTCGTTGTACTAGTTGGTGGGATCTGGTGACATAACAGCTAGTAAAAAGGTAATTTAGCAAATTTGGAGTTTACAACCAAAAAAGACCGGATTTTTTGAAAACACTTGACATTTGAACAACACTCGATATTTTATAGGAACGTTTCAGTAAATAGTAAAAATTACAAAAAACTCAGAAAGATAGTGGACAATGCAAAAAACTGAACAATTATTAAAAAATTGATTAGGATTTCATCGAAAATTTAACACAATCAATATCCTATTAATAAAAAAAGTTAAGTTTGACCCGAGAAGAGAGATCGAAATTGAGAGAAAAGGGAGAAATATGCAAAACAAAAACGAAGTTCAACCGAAAAATGAAAATTGCACAAAAGCCAAAATAGTTGAGATAGAAACAGCATTAAGTATGTTGGGAAGCATCTGTATATCTGCATAAGCACCTGAGTGGATTATCAACTATAAAGCACGCTTCCAGATGTCAACCAAATACGATTAATTCGTACAAATAACCAACGAGGTGCATTTCTCACGAATGTTAATCTGAGAGGGAGCAAAACAATTGAACCGATCAACAACGGAGTAACGGTGCAGTAATGAGCCGAAGACAATGAAGACTTCTCTATTCACTGAAAGGACGACGCATGCAAAGGCAAAGAGGGCTGGGAAACGGCAGATTGTCTTTTACCGCGGTCACTGACGATCAATGCCGTCGTAGATGACCACGTCGAACTTAATGGTTTTACAGTCCAATGTTTCTACCATTGTGAGCCGAGGGGGCGGCAAGCATGATTTGCAAATCCGCTTCTGTGGTGGAAGTTTCAAAAGAACTGGCGCAAATGTGAATCTGTACAGATTGGGGATTATGATGCATCATTTTAGGGTAAACATGAATGATGATGAATGAAATGAAGAGTTTTAATATGGGCACATTCCCGAATAGAAATGGTTTTAGAAGCTGCAAACTATAGACATTTATAGGATTCTGTTTGATCCTTAGAACCAAGAAATAATAAAAAAAACATTCTTTTTTGAGTTTAATTTACTCGCAAACAGTAACCCCATTAAGCCTTCAAAGCACTGCGAGTAGGATGCGGAAACAAGGATAGATGGCGATGAACCCCCTTCTTTAACAAGGATAGACTGTAATTTTTGGGGAAAATTCCTTTCGGTAACGAGTTCCATAGCTTGGAGGTTCCATAGAAAAAAGGTTCTTTGTAGGCAGAAGTCCTCACTGTGTCACGCTGGACCGCACATGAATTTGCTGTCTCCGACTATCATGTATGTCTCAAAAATCTTTTCTTTGGAAGGATCAATCCTATTAGTTCCTGCGAGTATCTTCCATGATACGAGGGTTGCCTTTTATATTTCGGGATTAGAGAACAAAAACAAATATTAATCATCGAAAATCACTTTATTGTTTTTCAAAATATTCCCCATGAAGATCTATACACTTTTGCATGCGTTTGAACCAATTGTCGAAGCACTATTGCCACTCTGATTGAGGTATCTCCAAAACATGCATTCTGTGCAGCAACCGCTTCTTCAGGTGATGAAAAACGTTGACCTCTCAGTTTGCTTTTTATGTACGGGAATAAAAAGAAGTCATTCGGTGCCAAGTCAGGACTATATGGCGGATGACTCATCAAATCGATGTTTTGGGTGCTCAAAAATGCAGTTGTTTGAGCCGATGTGTGAGAGCTCGCATTGTCGTGGTGAAGAGTGATCCGTCTTCGGCGGTTGGTTTTCCTGATTTCTTGGAAGACAACTGGCAAACAAATGGTTGTGTACCACATTGACTATTCTGCGTTGTTTTAGTGCTATGGTTGCGACATGTCCAGTTTGCGACCATTTGCTTGGAAGTGCTTCGTGCGCGAACAACTTTTGTTGGATTTGGCTCATCTTGAAACACCCGCACAGTCGACTGCTGTTTACTTTCGGGCTCATACGCGTAAATCCACGATTCATCACCCGATTCATAGACGTGTTTCGAAGCACCGCGATCGTATTTTTTGAGCATTTCTTTCGACCAATCGACACGAGCCTTTTTTTGAGCGATTGACAAATTGTGTGGGATCCAACGCGAACAAATTTTGTTGACAGTCAAATGTTTATGCAATATTGAATGTATGCTGGTCCCACTAATGCCTAAGGTTGTCTCAATCTCACAATAGGTCACATGATGATCTTGCAATATCAGTTCGCGCACAGCATCAATGGTTTTCATAACAACAACTTATTTTGGACGACCTTCACGAAATTCGTCTTGGAGTGAACTACGACCACGATTGAATTCACCATACCATCGATAAACACTGGTCCTTGATGGAGCTTCATTGCCAAAAATGCAATTAAGTTCATCCATGCACTGTTACTGAGTTAATCTACGTCGAAAGTTGTAAAAAATAATCGCACGAAAATGTTCACGATTTAATTCCATTTTTGGGCCGAGATGAATCTTTTAAATTACTGTAAACAACACAAATAGCGCTCATATGTCAAAACGTTCTGAGTACGTATAACCTCAAAAATGTCCAACTTTACGGTAGAGCTGCCAGTTGCCAGATTGCAACACTAGGGTTGCCAAATTCCGAAACATAAAAGGCAACCCTCGTAGTACTTGTAGAAAAGAGACAAGTCACTAACCATCCTAGTGCTCTAGTGTTTCGAGAGAATAGATCAAACTCTCGTCATCAATTACCCTTGTTTGAGGGAACAAGATTTGTATATCAATTTTTGAAGATAACCAAGGACCAGTCCGTTAAACCAAAAAGTTTTTGGAGTAAACTCAGCAGATCTCAAGCTATGGAACAAAAAAATTCTCTTGGAGTGAATTCAATGAAGGTCATAAAGATCAAAATTAGAAGAAAAATCTGCATTGAACAACAACAATTAATGACACGTTTCACAAGCAAAGACACTTCCAAGAATAGAATTTTAATAGGTGAAGTTGCGGTAATCGTGTTTTATGTGAAGCGTCATCCATTCCATTACTAGGATGCAAAGAACCGAAAAATAACGGACAAAAAGTAAAACACAATTTATTAGTGCAATTACATCGGATTGAGCGCATAATAGAAAGAAAATCATTCCACCGAAGGTGTTGTAAGAACAACAGAAAAAAGCTTAATAGAGGCGAGTAAATGGGCATGAAAAGAGTTCTATAGAGTACCCGAGTTCATGAATCATCATCGTGCGGTTTTTACGGTACCACACTGCCCACTATTTAACTATTTCAAATATATAGAATAATTTCCAAGACAAGAATTTGCATCAGAATGAAGACATAGCATTCCTTATTACTTAATTTCTGACAGTGAAATATTGCCTTGCAACTAGACGAAATTAATTATTTACGCAATTGTTAAAACGAGACGTTCAATCAAAATTAAACCCTGACGTTAATTTATTACAAGAAGCGGTGAATTCCGAGTAATAAATCGTGATAGGTAAATTGTTTTTAAACGCTCTTTTATGGTATCAGATGCAGCATCATTAGATGTGTAATAAATTTTGTGGAAGCTTCATTTTTGACATTTAAACTGCACCTAGCAAGACAACAGTTATTTTTATAAGTAGTGAGCGACACTATCTTTAGATATTTTAATTAGTAGTTCTCCTTCACGCGGTCAAGTTAAAACAGAGAAGCATTTAAGATAGCCACGAACAGCAACCAGGTTGGGCTTACAGTATTTCCTTGTGGTATGACAAATTCTGCCCTCTAATCGATACGAATTTTATAAACAATTTGAAAATGATATGTTGTGGGCCCTTGGTTTCAAGAGAAATTAAACTATTTAATTTTATGCTGGATAGTTTTTGTTTTAACAAGAAAAATGTGGTCGTCACCAGTCGGATTCACACTTGAAAAGTTTTTTATTTTTAAATAAATTAAAGGTTACATCTCAGTGCAGCAGATGGAACTGTTTGAACATATTCATATGTAAATGTGGCGTGATCCATTCACTAAATCAAACACATAATAGCATTAAACTTTTCGGACAATAGCCTCTTAAAGTGAATAAACTGCTCGGAAGGAATTGTCACAATAGAAACTTCCGACAAGGGGACGAGGTGCAACTCGAATTCCCAGCCAGTCCATCTCCGTTTTACACTCACACTTTCTAGATTCCGAAAAATGTATAACACTAAAAAGTAGTTAACCACTCGACGGTGGAGTGTTTAAAAACTTCCAAATCACAATATCATTGTTTGGTTACTTTTCAAAACGACACAGCGTTGAGCTTGTGCACGTTTGATGGATATTTACAGAAAGGTTAGTTAGTATTTTAGCCCGAAGCGATGGAGGCACACGCTTTTACTCTTATGTACACAGGTGCACTCTCCAGAACAAATAGAATGGAATACCATTATGTATAGCAGCCAATAACTCAATTCAACGTTCTGACTTAAGAACCACTAGTTTTATATTTAGAATGGAGGAATTTCATGTAATGGACCAGCAAATGGGAAACGACCCAGACAATAGTCCCCTGTGCGTTGGAACGTCTTGTTTTTAAGTTCAGCCCATTTGCAAAGGGCACTATATTTTAAGAGCATCACGAGAAGAATGCCGAAATAAATACAGATGACGATGGCTCTGATTTTAATGAGGAAATACTGTCATTGAAGGAAAACCTCTGTTCGGTAGCGAACTCCGGAGTGTGGAACTTCTACACAAAAAAGAGTCGAGATAAAAAGAGTCTAAATAAGAAGAGTCTAGATAGAAAGAGTCTAGATAAAAAGAGTCTAGATGTCGTGTATCTCTGAAAGCCAATTCGGATTCGGCGCCAGAAAGGCAATATTTTCCTTGCAAGTGCTCATCCAAGGGTGTAAAAACATAAGCCAAGATGTTCATGTCTGCTTCGTTTGATTTCTCCAGAGTGTTTGACAGCGTCCAACATGAGTAACTTATAGAAATACTTACAGTCTGTCAAGTAAGAGCGTGGTCGTGTTAATTTATAAAAAAAATTATTTTATGAAACTTTCATATTTTTATATACATTGTACACATTACAAACAATGATGCAATTCGGTCAATAATGTGTCCAGTCACAACCGGCGTCGATAATTGCCTGGCATCTCCGAGGCATGCTTTCTACTAATTTGACGGCGTATTCTAGTGGCAAGGATCTCCAGATCCGACGAATTTTGTAAGACAACTGCTTCAAAGTGTATGTGCGTCTTCCACGAAGCTTCTGTTTAATATATGCCCACACATTTTCAATAGAGTTTGCATCGGGCGACTGCGACAGCCAATCCAATGTAACGATGCCAGATTGAGTCTTCCACTGAGTACAGAGCTTGCTGCGGTGTTTAGGATCGTTGTCCTCCTGCAGAATTCAATCTTCATTTTTTGTGATGAACCATCGTTTGACAGATGGCAGTAAAGCCTTTTTGTAGATTTTTATCATTTTCTCGGAATTTAGGTTGTCAGTAAAGAGGTACAAAGTGCCGAATCCCTGCTTTGAGAAGCAGCCCCAAAGATGCACCTTTATTCCATGTTTTACGATCCGCTGAACAAGCCTATTGGTGGAAGCTGACCAGGCTCGCGTGAGGACAGAACGTGCCCATATAGAGCATTCATCAGTAAAAATGACATTTTCAAAATCTCTATCAATATTCTCATGCGCCCAAGCGAGTCGCTTTGTCTTTTTCAGTCAACAGAGGCTTCTTCGTTGTGTTGCGCCATTTCAGATCATGAGTACGAAGAAGGGTTCGGATAGTTTCGTAGGATATATCTAAACCTTTTGCCATTAATTTTGCCTGTCCTTGCCGCAGTGTTAAAGCAGGATTCCGCGAAAACAGATTCATTATTCTTTTTTCATCTTTTTTGTTCACTTTTCCTATCGAACCACGTTCTGGTAAATCATCGACATTTTTAGCCACTTTATATCGCTGTATCCACTTCTGTAGAAATGCCTTCGACTTTCTCATATATTTAGCAGCCGCTGATTGCGACATTTTGGGACCTTTCGGGTGGATGCAAAGTAACAGCCTCGTAGCGCGACGCGTACTTAGCACTCATGGCGTTTAACGTGATTCTCTTTCAAAAGATCAACGACAACTGAACCTTTGTTGACAATGCATCAAGGACAAAGCTTCCCTGTATCGGCTCGCGAACGAATTAGAGCAAAATCTTTCATTAACTGTCGGTAAAGTCGACCACCCTGTTACTTGACAGACTGTAAATCGACGGAAGTAGATGAGAAGGGTATAAAAATAATTGGTAACCTCTACTGGAAACAACTAGCTGTTGTGAGAGTGGATGGCAGCACATCAAATGAAATAAAAATATGTAGAGGCGTACGTCAGGGATATATTCTGTCTCCAACTTTATTGAATCTATTCTCTAAGTAATCCAGGAAGCGCTGGCCGGTCAGAATGGATGACCGATGTTTGGAAAATATTGATATTTTAATACGTCTTCTGAGGTATGTGAAATATCACCCAATCGATGGTTAACAATTCAACTTCGATTAGCTCCCACTGAAATCTTGGAAATTTCTGATGAGCCAAAGCTCTGCAATTGAAGAAGACACAACCAACTAAGAAAATTAATGTAGTCAAGATTTTCTGTTTCAATATCATTTAATTACAGCGCCCGTCTATTCCATTGTAACATATTTCAATTTTTCCATTTGCTTACAAATTGCTCTTGTCATGAATCGATGCAATAACAAATGAATACAGATATATTGCGTTCATCTAAATCATTAGTAACGTTTTTGTTTTATTTTAAATTATAAACTATACGTCTCGGTTTGAGTGAATGCCGACTTATCCTCATCGGGTTGATTGTACATCGATCATTTGGTAAGAAAAAAATCTCGCTTTGATGTCCAGTTTATAAAAATGCTTAAAAAAAACGAACTAGCAAATCAAGCCCACGCCTTCCTACTTTGACGCTTAAACATACCAAACTCCCCACAACTTACTAAAGCAACAAACCTCAAGGTTCTTCAAAATACAAAAAAAAAGAAATATTATCAAAAAACTACGATATTTAATAGTCATGTACCAGCTCAACGAACTACCTAATAATTGTGACGACTTAACCCTTGATTTACCAAGCAATTCATCGCGTCAACTCCAGAATCAAGTATGCACGCAAAAGTGAAGTTTCTTTTACAGTTTAATTTACCTCAACTAGGGGAATTACATTTTTCAAAATTCGCCTCAAGACAAAAATTGGATTTCTCTTTCTGTCGAAACAGCTCTCAATCTTATGCTTATTTTTATCAACAAGACTGCGAATTATATGAAGCGTGGTATCTGATGGAGAAATTAATTAATGCAGGTGCTGGAAGTTGTTTCGTGCAAGTTCACTATCATTAAGAGTTACTTTATGAGTTCAACTTATCAAAGATTGTTCGGTTCTTCACTTAGTTTAGAAATCTTATCCTGAGTTTCAAGCTAGCGCGGTAAAAAACGAAATAAGTTGATATTACTGCTACGTGTTACCGGTTCGATAATAACGTAGTGTGGATGTAACGTTTTTTTTTAGCACAAGGATTTTAATCGTCAAAATTCTATATAGGGGAAGGTGGGTAGGAATGGGTCATTTTTCCTTTGGAGGCCACAAAATTTAAAAGAACTTGGTACAACCTGTTTTTTTTTACAGTCAGTGCGTAGCTGTATAAGTATACTTTAATATTTAAAAGAATTAAAATCCCACTGTTGATATATAAATGACAAGAAAAAAAAAGATGAATTATACACACTGACCCATTCCTCCTGCATGCAGGAGGAATGGGCTATGCTGCAGGAGGAATGGGTAATAATTTTTCTTAACGTAGGTTTTAAATTTATCCAGGTCAATATCGAAATATTCTTTATTCTTTATATTATATTCTTTTTTTACGTGTATTTTTGGGTTTATTAGAATTCTCCTTTTCTGCTTCTGTTAAATGTAATTTCACTTTCTTTTTTCGCTGGTCTTCTATTTCATTTTTTTCTGGAGAATCAGTTAAAATTCGGGTTCGTCCTGGTTTCCTTTCTGATCTCTTATCTTTTCTTGGCGCTGCTTTGGGGTAGGGGACTACATCTTGTGGAGACATCTGAAAATACAAAAAGGCTTAAATTATTGTTGCCTAGAAGAGCAGTTTAAAATTATCTGCCTGACTTGTTGAGGGATTTGGGGTGCTTTGTCTTAACAAATCAGTTGCTGCAGTTGTAGGAAGTTCCCGAGACCCTGTCCTTTCCAGGGGACACGGACGGTCAGTAACACCAGCCATTAAAAAGTCCTCATCTGAAAACATATCTCTACGAAAGGGCCATATTCCTGTTCGTTCAAAGCCTATATATTAGATTTGCTGAAAGTCTGAACAAAGGCTTTTTGAGACAAATCAGCTAGGTTGTAAATTGTAATGGGCTTTCCTTGATTAAATGCCATAAAATTGTCACAAGCTTGGTTGTATCGACTTTTGAATGGTCCATAAACTGCCACATCCAACGGCTGGAGGCGATGACTTGTATGCGGGGGGAAACTGATCAGATGTACACCTGAATTTCTGGCGGCTGTTATAACTTCAATAGACACATGGCTCTCATGATTGTCCAAAAATAAAACAGCCGGCCTTTCTTTAGAACACCTTGCATGTAGAACAAAATGTTCAAAAACTTTAACAAAATTCTCCGATGTCATCCATCCACTTGGATGTCCTAAAATTAAACTGTTAGGGGGAGCAGAATGTCATAAAATGTCAAGATTCCTTTGTTTAGGAAAAATATAAGCAAGTGGAGCTGTATTCCCTGCAGCATTAATGAAACAACACATAGTCACTAACTGGTTTCTCTCCCCAGAAGTAATTTGGCCTACTTGCTTTAACCCCTTTTCTGCCAGTACCTTTTGAGGCTTATGAACCGTTGTTAAACCCGTTTCATCACAATTCCAGATATCATCAGCAGTAAATGTAAAATGGCTATATACATTTTGCACGTTATCAAAAACTGGGTAATATTGTGCCTATCAAAACTAGTGGACCTACTCAAACTAGTAGCCTCAGGTGTGCGCAAAACTAAGCAAGGATTTCTTCTGAGAAAACCAAACAACCTCTCACGTCCAGCCTTTTCTTCATCACCCCATTTTTTGGGAATTTCAATATTCAGGGCTTTCGCATATTTATACGCCAATTTTCCAGCATCAGTAGATGTAAGGCCACAATGCATTTTTGAGCATCTTTGTAAATATTCTACCATTAAGTTTTCTTGTTCTTGCGTAAAAATTTGTCTTACTGCTGTATTTGGACGATATTCGAATATTTTCCCTTCGCTTAGAGATTTGAAATTTGAAACGTGTCTTTGTAATGCAGAATAAGATATATTGTAGTTTCTAGCTACTTGTCTTGTAGACGAACCACGATTTACTTCTTCTACTGCTGCCTTGACTTCCTCAGAAGTTTTTCTGATACGCTGTGTCTTTTTTATCCAAATTCTTGGCATCTGTATCAAGTATTAAAATAAAATATTAGATCAGTAAAAGTAGGAGGAATGGGTCACGACCCAAACCTCCTGCCTTGTGGGAACCCATTCCTCCTGCATGTACACTTATATATATATAATCACTCTACTTAAATGTAAAAATACTTATCGACATATTTCAAGTATTAATCAGTACTTTATAATATACTATTAATAAGAATAAATCAATTTTTGGGAATGTTATATGATTAAGGAAATTATAACACTCATAATTAAAATATAAAAACTTCCTTTTATCAGCAAAAAACGCTAGCTATTCATAACACTGAACACAAAACTTTGACACGGCTGCAACTAAAGTGACAGTTTACTTATCAATAGCGCCATCTATAGGCCAAATAACTATACATAAAATTAATATTCTACAATTAAAATTAAAATAACCCATTCCTCCTGTGGCCCATTCCTACCCACTCTCCCCTATGGTTGAAATTCTATATATGATCGAAATTCTATATATCGTCGAAATTCTAACTAAATTTCTTGTGCTTGCTCAAGTATGCTTAGTGGGTTGTTCTCGATTTTTAACTTTTACGGAAGTTTGAAACTAGCACCACGTGAGTCATTTCATTCTCGGCCGGCGAGTCTCCCCTAACGTTCCCACCTACATTCCTCGTTCCTAGTACATTCTAAAGTGAATTGCGTTATTTAGAAAATTCATATGCGTTACAATTTCTAATAACTAGATTAAATACTACAGAGTTGTCACAATTCCAAGTCTTTAGTCAGGTAGCATTTGTAAAAAAAACAAATTAATTAGATAGAACTAAACTTTGTATGTAAACGCAAAATAAACATTGTCGAGGTATATCTATATTGTTTATAGTAGAACTTATTCAATAAGAATTTGTAGAGAATATTTTGAAGTTTTTAAAACCCTACTGGCATTTTCTGTGCTCTCATAATTTCCTTAGTTTTTTTTAAAGTTTAATCCACTCGCAAATAGTAACCCCATTATGCCTTGAAAGCACTGCCAGTAGGATGCGGTAACAAGGAGAAAATTCCTTTTGGTAACGAGTTCCATAGCTTGGAAGTTCTATAGAAAAATGAGTCTCCGTAGACAGAGGTCCTCATTGTGTCAAGCTGGACCGCACAGGAATTTGCTGTCTCCGACTGTCTTGTATGCCTCAAGAATCTTGGGGATCAACTGTATTAGTTCCTGCGAGCATCTTCCATGATACTACTTGTAGAAAAGGGAGAAATGACCAACCCCATTCGCCTATGCTCTAGTGTTTCGAGAGAATCTGCCAAACTATCGTCATCAATTAGGCGAATTTTTCTTCTTTGAATTGAATCCAAAAGAGCCAAAGTGTACTTCGGGGCTGACTCCAAACATGGGAACAGTATTCCAGTTTGAGAGAGGCGCATCCAAGGGACGTTCTTCAGTTTCTCAACAAGGTTGGGTGGCTGATTGAATGACCAAGGACACCTCAATCACGGGGATAGCACAATGGGCCCGGAAAGGGTGGCCTAAGTGCTGGCCTAAACTTTAGGCAACCCACAACGAATCCAGAATTCAGTATTCTAATATTGGCCCAACTTGACCTTTGTTGTGTAAGTAGCTGATAAGGTGTGAAGAGCTTTTTAGCTCTAAAAAATACCTAGCTTCTAAGAGGTGGATTTGGCAATGGCGAGCACATGATCGTCTCAAGAGAAGTTAGTGCTCGCATTCTCTCCTAGGATAGACATAGTAGATCCCATCGGGAGGATTTTATTCTCCATTAGTATATTTGTTGCATTATTCCTTGATGTTTTCTTAGAGAAAACCATTATCGATTACCAGAATAAAAAATGACTTATTTGTTATGAATGATAATGACTCAGTGAATGCATACACTATCCTAAAGAGAGTGAGAGTGCTCGCGAAGGGGTGTTTATACCGCGTCGCTGCACCCCATAGCAAATCTTCAGAACAATCAACAAATAAATTTTATTTCAAGTTCAGCTGAAGTTAGGTATTACTATTTTCACAATTTTTTAAAACTTCTTTAAATCTTAAGTAAATCAGGAGAAGAATTTATTATTTTCTTAGAAACTTTAAGTAATTTTAAGGAAAATAAAAGAGAAGTTACTAAAAACTAAATTAAGATAAAAATGTCGAAAAAAAGGACCAATACTTTTTGAAATTCGAGAATGACTAAAATCGAAATTTTGAGCAAAAAGTAATTTTAAGTTTAAACTTGAAATTTCTGATTGAATAATTAACGTTTCTTGGTCCTCTATCATTTTAGTTTGTGTTCTTATAAACCATGTAAAGAAAGCTAACCTAATTTTTTATTAAATGTTATGAAGTGATAAACTAAATGTGTTTTCTTTGCATACTAGACGGTTGCGAATGGAAACATCCATCTGGAACATTGTAATTTCGTCCAGAAAATAACATTTGCATACCGCAACAATAAATTGTATTACAACTTGATCGGAATTTGTTATAATGGTGTTGTCAACAACTCGTATTAAAGAGTTAGAAAATGGGCACATTATCATATAAGTTGCTTGTATATTGGTTTATTACTTCGCCATCGACAGTATATCATTCGGATAAATGTAGGCAATTTCCGAGATATAAATTTTTAATCATTGAAAGTCTACAACGTCACGATATTTCCGTTATTTCTACACCTGCATAGGTACCTGTTTACAAAGAAAGTATCCCATCATATGTTCTGTGAATTCTCTATTCATCTCATAAGAGACATGCTATCGTATTTAACGTCTCCAAAATTTTAATTTTCTTTAAACTGACCACCATCTTGAATTAATGTAGGATTATTGAAATAAATTCAAATGTCTAATTGTAGACAAAATTGTACATTTTGCCAAATCTATGAAAATTTTAAGATCAGATCAGATAAGGTGGACCAATATTACGAAAAGCATTTAAATTAAGAACTAAATAACAAAGAACGATTTTAAAATTATTAAACGACAAAACTACGATCTTTCAAGACTCAAGCTGAAATTGAGAGATTTTTGATGAAAATTGCATTTTATTGTACTATAAATTTGAAATTTCTCTAAGTTTTTTCTCACATTTATAAGCCCAAATCTTTGAGTTGATGATAGAATTTTTATGAAAACAATTATTTTGAAGAAATCGGGAATTTGAGAAAAAAAGCTGGAACATAAAAAAATCAGCAATCGACATTTTTGAGATTTTAAACTTTAATTGTTACTTTTACATAACAATTTTAAATGTATGCCCAAATTAAAATAAAATAGAAAGCAAAGTTTGATTTTAAACTCGACATTTTTGAGATTTTAAACTTTAATTGTTACTTTTACATAACTTTGAGTGTATGTCCAAATTAAAATAAAATAGAAGGCAAAGTTTAGAAGAATTTTGTTTAAAAATATTTCCATCTAAACTCGAGGAACATAAGAATGAAAAATGACAAAATAAAAAAATCAAAGCAAAATATTTAATTTAGGGTCAAACATTTTTAAAAGCCTAAAAATCTAAAATTGTAAACTAAATTTTGGGTTAAAATTTTAAATTGGTGACCAAAGAATTTCAACATATGAAAAAAACTCCAGATAAATATCTGAACTTACGAGTAAAATTAAAATTTGGAATTTAAAGTTATAATTTAAAAAAAGTGTTTGAAATGCATATTTTGTAAAAAAAAATTCGAAATTTAAGTAAAAATTGGGATTTTTAAAATCATATTCTGGAAATATTCAGTTTAAATTTAATATTATTGAAAAAAAGATAAAAATTGTATCTCCGACTCTCCGAATGAAAATATCGAATGTTATTAAAAATTTAAATACAATCTTGTCCCCTGAAACCAAGAAAGGTTTGGTTTCAGAAAATAAGATTTGTATTTCTGTTTTTGAAGATAACCAAGGATCAGTCCGTTCCACCAAAATTATCGAATGTTATTGAAGAACTTTTTAATTTTAAGACGACGCGTATTTATACCGTTCCGGTTTTCTAGACGAATCTTCATACAGATAAGATTATCGCTTGCGTAAACGTCTTGAGACCTTATCTGCCATTCTCGTAGTCGCTTTCCATTATTAAATGTTTCTAGAGAATTCCTTACGCAATCACTAATACAAATTTTATAACTACACGTTGTTACAATATGCTATATAGTACTTTGTGGTAGAAAAATCATTTTGTGCAATTGTGTTGATCTACTACTCTTTTATTTGAAAAAAATAGTTTTAGTTTCTACATTTCACCTAAAATACTTTAGATTATTCTCAAAATCTTTGAGGTATCCAAACACAAGTTCAATATTAAAGCAAATTCTTCTAACATTAACTTCAGTTCAATCATATGACAAGAAAAATCTTTGTCTCGTCATATCGATATCCTTCAAAGATAATATATTTTTTACCAAGTCCTTAGATCGTTCAAGTAGTTTTTTTGCCCTTATTAGCCATTTCACATTATTAGACACGAGCGTTGTCTGTTCTTAAGTGACGACAGTTCATAAAAGATCAAAATGTTTTGGCGGGTCACTTTGGGTACATATCTCATGGATTTACCACCATGAAAGTTATCGGGGCGCTGCAGCGTCGCCAGTTAAGTTTATTCCTTTAAATAATTAATGCGCTTCGATCCATTTTCAAGGGAAATTTATGCTAAAACCCTGTCAATCAATTGAGGCATTTCATCGCAATCGATCCGTCTTTAAGATATATTTAAAGACAGCCCGCGGAGCGAACAGTTCGTGTAGTGTATGTACAATGTTCGCGATAAGTGACTTGAAGCTATATAAAATGCGGTGTTTGGTCATAAAACCGGTCATGAATTATTAATGAATAGTGGAAGGATTTAAAAATTAACTCTGTTACTTTTATCCAGACTGTCGTCATTACATAAATCTTCGGCTAATAGGGACCTACATAAAACTTTTTTGCAATTTCGGCCCTAACTTTATTAATTTGCACGTCAAAACGCTACATGCGACTCGTAAACGGATGATTTACTGCCTCTTTTTCCAATTACAAAATTCGTTTTTCCCCAATGAAGCCGAATTTGGAATCCTTCAAGTGAGAACAAGTTTGTCAAAGGAAAAAAGCAACAAGCGCAAGTAGTACACCTTGAGGGTTTCGTACCGTTATATTGATTAGCCGATAAGGTCATTTTTATGCAAACGTGTTCTGTTTTGGTTGTGGGTTCACGGTATCATTTGTGATACTTCTTTTGAAAACACCCCATATGCGAAATGATGCAAATTTTGAAGTTTAATGAAATTGCAGAAGGCACTTCTTCGATTAATTTAAAGTATATTTTAAGTGGTTGTCTGGTTTGTTGTTTTTATGATCGGTCTCGTGTCAAGCAATCGCCCTATGACTCGGATTTTTAGTGGGGTCCTCTGTAAATTGCGGGGTTATCTTCCATATAGTTTGGGATGATAGGAACGCTTCTTACGCAATCAATATGGAGCCGCACACCATCAAAGGTAGAGGCAAAAGGTTTTCATTACAATGTCCGTGGGGTTGACGGTCGTATTTTCGCTATTTTCTGGCTCCTAACGCGTTTCAGGGGTTCTGCGGATTCCGTTTTCGAACACTTGTGTCTCGTATGTTGGATATGTCTGAACCATATATGTAATACTTCTACATGGCGTGTTGTTTATAATCGCCACTATAAAATGCGTTGTCAAAAAGGTGAGATGAAAGTATATGTCGTACTCTTTGGAGGACAAGCATTCATTCATATATAGCGGGAACAGATGACAAGATGGGCGGGAACACTAATAAATGAATGACAACAAAGATAACTGACGAGAAGCGGGATTGGTTAATAAATTCTGTCCTCCAAAAAGACAAACATATATATCCATCGCGCCTTTTGAACACAATCGAAGGTACAAAACACGCCATATAGAAGTATTACATATATGGTCTGAACGCTTCTTACGCAATCAATATGGAGCCACAGACCATCAAAGGTAGAGGCATGAGATTATCATTGCAATAATCCGTGGGGTTGACGGTTGTACTTTCACTACGTTCAGGCTCCTAACGCCTTTCGAAGACTCTGCTAATTCCGTTTTCGAACGCATGTATCTCGTACTTTGGATGTGTCTGAACGCTTCTTACGCAATCAATATGGAGCCGCAGACCATCAAAGGTAGAGGCATGAGATTATCATTAGAATAATCCGTGGGGTGACAGTTGTATTTTTGCTACTTTTAGACTCCTAACGCATTTTGAGGGCTCTGCTAATTCCATTTTAGAACGCTTGTGTCTCGTATGTTGGATGTGTCTTTCTTTCCGTCTACGTGGATTTGGTTCATGATTTCGCTGGAGGACGCAGTCATAGGACACACCAACGTTCCAGACCTGACAGATTTTAGAAGGTACCTTTTTTGCGAATTTGGAATTGTAGTGTTAGAGGACCTCTATCGTTTTAGTGCAATATTTTTTAATGATTTTGTAGGACTTTTAATATTTCGTCAATTTAGTCTAGGATTTTGCTGCGTAAACTTGAATGCGGAAGTAAAATTTCAACTGGTGATATTTTATTGGTTTAAACGGCATTAATGGTTTTTCATGTACCAACGACATTACGTGATGGAAACTTAATATTAATATGTTCTCAATTGTATGTCGAAAGATAATAAATGTCACGTTAAATTTATAAACGTTTGCCCATTTCTCGCATTCGGGTGCATAGTATCAGTATCTGGTATATGTATCACATAATTTTCGTCAGATTAATCTGTATCAAGATATAATTAGTATCACCTTACACGCAGCATTCGGTGTGACCGTTATTAATTTTTCCATTAGACGAGTTACTTCGCCCGCCCTCGCAATACACAGTAATTTATAATACGCAGAAGAAGTCGCTGCAGGAAGTAATTGAATTTGATAAAACGGCATAAACACGGAACGTAGCTTGAGAAGCAGCATCCATTATAATAAAATATAGACAGTTAACATGCGTCAGTGCATACATTACAGAAAACTGCAGGACTGCAAGTCGGCAATATACAAAAATCCACATCATCACGACCGCGGTTCGAGAATCCGGGTTGAATTGAAGAAAACCCGTTCATATGTCATAGTGTACATACGGCAAGACCGCCGATGGGTCATCGGGGTCAATATGAAGGAATTTATTCCGAAGATGAATTGACTATTTCAAAATCATTTACTTGGTGGAAACCACGTACTCGGCGCGGGCTTCGGCTTTTGCACATAAACGTTAAATGCTTTTCATGAAAGGCATATTTTTCATATTAATATCCTGTAATATGTATACTTTCGATTTATGGCTTTTCGCGAGTCCAATCGAGGAAAGGTAAATTGGTCAGGAAATTGAACTTTGCACAAATTTAGCTAATTTGAAAGCATTGTGATGCCACCTTAACTGTGACCGTAGGTGAGGAATTTCGAACTCTGGAGGTTCTATAATTACTATAAGTAAAACAGAAAATTTTTGATTTAAAGTCAGTATTAAGAGATTAATAAAGTCGACATTTCTAAAACAAAACTCGAAAATTAGACAAAATTTCTAACTTTTGAAAAGTAAAATATAAAAAAAAAGACGTAATGTAGAGTTTCAAATATAAGTTGAAAATACGAACTCGAAATTTGAAAAGTAAGTCAAAATATCCAAAAAAAAAATACGAGAAATGTATAAAATATAAATGTTGTTATGTTTCTATTCGAAATTTCGACAAAAATACAAAAATTCGAGAACAAGACTAAATTTTAAACTACAATTTAAAAAAAATTCGAACGTTCTAGAAAAGGTCAAAATTTTACGAAAAAAGTCAAAATCAAAAGTTCAAGTTTGAAAGTTTGAGAAGAAATTAAAATTTCAAGATGATATTCAAAAATCAAAAGAAATAAGGTTAAACTAACAAGGAAAGGTCGCGAAGTGTCCGGCGCCGATTTTGCTAATTTTTGGATATGTTGTAGAGGACCAAAATCTAAGAGACACGTATTTTTTTTTATCGGCTGATAAACGGTTTTAAGGGTAGTTTTACCCCCTCAAAGTTGGGGCAAAAAATGCAGATTTTGCTGTTTCTCACATACCAAAAATGATAATCGAGTCGTTTCTTTTTTCAAAAGTTTTGTTTTGACGAGAAATAAAAGAAAAAAAATTTTCGAATTTTCCAGTTTTTTAAGTAGGTAGCTCACCCTCCTACAAGGGAAGGGTGGAGGGTGGGGATGAGGGGTCACCGAAAAAATCTTAAAAAATTATTTTTTTAGTTTCTCGTCGAAATACTTCGCTTCAGAAAAAAAAGAAAACAAAAATCACAAAAATACATCCTATCATATACGTATTCGTATAAGTGGTGTTTACCCCCCAAAAAAATTTTTTTCGACAAAATCCAAAAACAGATAAAATTAGTTTTGGTGTATAAAATAACATATATTTTTTTCAAAATTTTGCTGACGTAATTACCATTTTTATGATTAAAAAACTTCTAAATGGGGTAGTTTGCTCCCATGAGGGGGGTGGGAAAATTTTGAAAAATTTTTTTTCTTTCATTTCTCGTCAAAGCAAAACTTTTGGAAAAAGAAACGACTCGAATATCATTTGTGGTATTCGAGAAAAAGCAAAATTTGCATTTTTTGCCTCAACTTTGAGGGGGTAAAACTACCCTTAAAACTGTTTATCAGCCGATAAAAAAATAGGTGTCTCTTAGATTTTGGTCCTTTAAAACATATCCAAAAATTAGCAAAATCGGCGCCGGACACTTCGCGACCTTTCCTTGTAAGTTTGAATAGGATGACTGAATTGAAAAAAAAACTTGATATTTTTACTAGACTGCAAAAATGAGGTTTCTGAAACAGCCATTTCAGAACCATAAGCTCAGAATCTCGAAAAAAAAGTCGACACTTTACAAAATTGCATATGAATGAAAATTCAATAAACAAATGTCCTGAAATGAAAAAAGAGCTTGAAATTTACAAAACGAATTTAAAATTTAATTCGGAATTTTAAATTTAAAGTTCAAGTATTACAAATGATATAAATTCAATTATAAAATTAAAACCACATACACGAAAACGAAGACATAACTACATGTGAAACATGAGCTTGCGAGAACAGAGCTCAAGGGCGCACTAAGAGCCTAAAAACAGCAAAAATACAACCGTCGACCTCACGGATTATTGTAAGGTTACCACGTGTTCCTATATTTAAATTTAAATAATTGACGTTTTCCAAAAAATGCCACTTCGAATTAGAAATTTCAAAATTAAATTAGGCATTTCAACAAATTTCGTCATTTATACTTTAAAATTTAAAGGGAACCTAGACATTTCAAATTAGATCTGAAACTTTGCATATTAAAAGAAATGTTCAAAAATGTCAATTTGGTCGACTTTCAAATATTTTAAATATTTATTAATTAAATACGTCAAGGAAAATTCGAAATATCCAAAAAAATATTTATTTAATTCTTAATATCTAATTTTTTAATGTTTCAAAGCTACTTTTCCAATCTAGATAAATTTTTCATTCTCTTTTTTATACTAAAAAGCCAACAACTACGACTTGTAGAGAACGCTTTGCAATTTTAAAAATTCTACTTCCATTTTCTGCCGGATCATTATTTCCTAAGTTATTGATTTTCAAAATCGAAAATGACTTGCTTTTTTTTAAGTTTGATCCACTTGCAAAGGGCAACCCCATTGTGCCTTTAAAGCACTGCGAGTAGGATGCGGAAACAAGGATAGATGGCGATGAACCGCCTTCTTAAACAAGGATAGGTTGTAATTTTTTGGGAAAAATTACTTTTGGTAACGGGTTTCATAACTTGGAAGTTCTATAGAAAAAAGAGTCTCCGCAGGCAAAAGTCCTAACTGTGTCAAGCTGGACTGCACAGGAATTTGCTGTCCCCGACTGTCTTGTATGCCTCAAAAATCTTGCCCTTGAGGGGATCAATCCTATTAGTTCTTGTGAGCATCTGCCATGATAGTACATGTAGAAAAGAGATAAGTCACCAGCCATCCACCTGTGCTTTGGTGTTTCGAGAGAATCGATCAAACTCTCGTCATCAATTAGACGAATCGCTCTTTAAATTGAATCGAAAAGAGCTAAAGTGTGATTTGAGGCTGAGCTCCAAACATTAGAACAGTATTGGCTAGTGTTGCCCTAACTTGAGCTTTGTATAGTGCGAGTAGTTGATGAGATGTGAGCTACTGTTTAGCTCTAAAAAGAGCGCCTAGCTTCTGAGAGGCGAATTTGGCAATGGCGCGTACATGATCGTCCCAAGAGAAGTTAGTGCTCGCATTCACTCCTAGGATAGACAGATTAAATCCCAGCGGGAGGATTTTATCGTCCATTAGGATGTTTGTTGCATCATCCCTTAATGTTTTCTTATAGAAAACCGCGGCCTGAGTTTTTGAAGCGTTAAAGTCAACCAGATTTTTCTTATCCCATTCCAGAATAATTTCGAGATTTCTATTAATCATCTGTATCTGCTGTTTTCTTAGTTGATCTAAAGTAGCGACGGATAATGGTTTGTCGAAGAAAGAAGATGACACCAGGCTACTATCATCTGCGTAGCTATATATCGGATTGGAAGTTGAAGCTAAGAGATCGTTTATGTGTAACAGAAACAGAGTGGGTGACAGGAGAGACCCTTGAGGCACCCCTGCATTAATCCCAAATGACGTGGATGAAATGCCATTGACGACGACCTGAAGAGATCTGTCAGCAAAAAAACTGGATATCAAATGAGAGAATTCAGGAGGAAGACCATAGGATGTTAATTTGGCGAGAAGAAATCGGTGCCAGACTCTGTTGAAGGCCTTTGAGATTTCCAATTCCACAATCCCAGCTTCACCAGGTTTTTCCAGAGCTGAGTTACAGATATGAGTAACGAATGCCACTAGATCGCCAGTTGAGCAAAATAAAACTATCATCTGCGTAGCTGTATATCAGATTGGAAGTTGAAGCTAAGTGGTCATTTATGTGTAACAGAAACAGAGTGGGTGACAGGATAGACCCTTGAGGCACCCCTGCATTAATTCCAAATGACGTGGATGAAACGCCATCGACGACGACCTGAAGAGATCTGTCAGCAAAAAAACAGGATATCAAATGAGAGAATTCAGGAGGAAGACCATAGGATGTTAATTTGGCGAGAAGAAATCGGTGCCAGACTCTGTTGAAGGCCTTTGAGATTTCCAATTCCACAATCCTAGCTTCACCAGGTTTTTCCAGAGCTGAGTTACAGATATGAGTAACATATGCCACTAGATCGCCAGTTGAGCAAAATAAAACTATCATCTGCGTAGCTGTATATCAGATTGGAAGTTGAAGCTAAGTGGTCGTTTATGTATAACAGAAACAGAGTGGGTGACAGGATGGACCCTTGAGGCACCCCTGCATTAATTCCAAATGACGTGAATGAAATGCCATCGACGACGACCTAAAAAGATCTGTCAGCAAAAAAACTGGATATCAAATGATAGAATCCAGGAGGAAGACCATAGGATGTTAATTTGGCGAGAAGAAATCGGTGCCAGACTCTGTTGAAGGCCTTTGAGATTTCCAATTCCACAATCCTAGCCTCACCAGGTTTTTCTAGAGTTGAGTTACAGATATGAGTAACCTATGCCAGTAGATCGCCAGTTGAGCAAAATAAAACTATCATCTGCGTTGCTGTTTATCGAATTGGAAGTTGAAGCTAAGTGGTCGTTTATGTGCAACAGAAACCGAGTAGGAGACAGAACAGTTATGTTCATTAATCAAATGAATAATCATTTTTTAGGGTTCAGAGATAAGTCACCTTGAAGAGAATTAAATTATTTGTAAAGTCTTTATGATGGGATTGTTGAAAAAAAATAACTGAAAACTCCGGAACTTTTAAAATGTAAACCAAAATTTTCGTCCTGTGGTTTTCTTGATTGTTCAAAAATTATTGACGCCAAAAAATATTAGGTTGAATATCTTCAAATTGAAGTCTTAGGATTTTAATTTACTTTTTTTGTTTTTCTTGTTTATTTTTCTTCGACTTACTACAGCCTTCTAAAAATTATTTAAAAAGAGTCTTTTTTGCATCCCTTAATTTCTGTTTTTAGTGTATTTATCGGCGATAAAAGAAATTCTTGGCTTTGTTTTGCCATCAGATGCTTTACGAAATTCGATTGTTTTGCGGAGCCGCGGAACGAGTACTTTTCAACGGTCCAAAGGGTTATTAAATCTTATTTTATGATTATAAGAAATCATTATACCACGAAGCAAGTCCAATGCGACGATGAAAGTGAATTGCACGATTCACTTGAAAAATTCCGGGAAGAATGTACACACTAAAAGTGACTATAATAAAAAATATTGTCCAGCAGAGGTGGAATGTTAGCACATTAAAGAAAATGTCATTAACTTGACTTACCAGTTATACCAACTGCACGTCCACAATTTATGGCAAGTTAAAGGAATTTAATGGTAATATGTGATATATGTACTTATTCAGGTGTTTTACGAACGTCTGGACATAATTCATAATCAGAAAATTATCGTAATATAACTCTATCCGATCTTTGCGCCTATGCTTTTGCTTGGCAGAACCAGTATCGGTAAACAAATTTTTGTCGGCAACAGGACATTTTCTTTTTTTTTTGTAGCGAAATATATGAATATTTATTGAAAACCTAATGGATATTTAATCGTAAACTGGGATGGCTTCGTCCCAATATACAGAAAATTTTTTTTGAGATTCCTAATTTGTTAATGGGTTGATACTTTTACATTTACTAAAAATTAAAGATCGAAGGTGACTAGAAATTTACAAAAATGCCGAACCATACCAAGGAAATTCAACAAGATGTCTTCCAGGGAAGGCTAACCTGATGACTTCAATATTCAATTAAATATTCTGTAATTAAACAGTTAAATGTGCTTAAAATTGACAACATGTACAACCGCAACCATAGACTAGTTTCGGCCTTCCTTGGCCTCATCAGCATGGTACGGTGGTTGTATACAGTTCCAATTCAAAGCCGTTAGTCAGTCGTATAAGTATCCAAGAGAGTAAACCCCCATTGGATGACTTATAACTGACTTTTAACTGTTTATTGCGCAAACATTTTTGCCACATGCTAATTGAAGCATTCTTCTCTGCTGAGATAATAATATACGAATATATGCAAGATTATTACGATGCAATTGAAATCTAATTTCATTAGAATGTAATGAAAACCAGATTGAAATTGCAAAGTTCACGTAGATGAGGCAAAGCTTGTATCACGGGTTGCATCGCAACATCCATAGATACAAACGTCCTCGGCGTGACTTTCCTTTCATCTAGTTTTGACAAATGACCAGTTTGCACAAGTCACTACCCTTGACTCACAAAAGGTAGCAGCCATGTATAAAGTTGTTTTCAGGCAGTACAAAATCGGAGCGATTCTTTTGGTCTTCAAAATTTCCTTGATATGGCAAGTGCACTTTTGAGTTGACCCCTGTCTTAGGTGGATTATTCACAACTCAATTCAATTCAGAGAAATGTTTGTTTGAAATACAAATTTTATCCCCTGAAACCAAGAAAGATTAAAAAACACAACAAAGGTTGCTCTAACGTGTTTCGATAGCCAAGTCTTTAGCTTCGGAGAGATACTGACAAGATTTGTATTTCAATTGTTGAAGATAACTAAGAACCACTTTGTTTCACCAAAAAAAAATGTTGTTTCTTTAGAGAAATATTTGTAATTTTGTAAAATTGTGGTTTTTATATTTCATTCATGGTACTGGTTCACTGATGAAATATTTGCTGCAATATTGTAGGGTTTTAAGTTTTGATTTGGGGTATTTCATGGTCATGCTAATGGGAAAGATCACTTCCTTGTGGTTTGTCAATTCATTTAGGGAGTCGTGATCGAGCAAGTTGAATTAGTTAACACTCGTGGATTATTCTGACATTTTGGTAGATGTGAGGGTGCAACGATGTGGCATTAACGTCCATTCGCGAGCATTCTCATTTGACAAATCTTGCAGGACAATATATTCTCATGAAGGATCAGAGCCATTAACTCTTACGAATGTCTTCCATAAGAGTGCTTCTATAGAAAAGTGCTAAAACAAAAGTAATATTAACAACCAATTGCTTAAGGCAGTTGTAAAAAGCAATTCCTTAAGAAACGGTAAATTGTAAAATAAACCGAATGCTACCAATTTTGTTATTAATTAGTTTCAGTGCACTCCTCAGATGAATCATTGAGGACCTACCTGTCTTTGTTATTCTAGATTCTGGTTTCAGTTTATGTATCGATTCCTCTGAATTTTCAAATTATTTCAATTCACGATTGAAATGCGACCGACCGTGTCGTAACACTTTTATTTATATTTTAATCATTTCCATACAAGTCATTCGAATTCAACACCAAATAAAGTCTAAATTATTGCCTAATAATAGAACCTGTAATTTGAGAAACGGTTGTTCTATCCCGGCGCGGCGCAGATACAATAAAAGTAAATCGGAATAGTGGTATTCTCGAGCGCTAGCTACTCAGGTAGATACCGGTTGTGGAAAATCATAATCCATTGTCTAACAAGCAATTTACTTAGGCGCAGTAAAATATATACGAAATTATAGAGCAGCGGACAAGCTATTGTTTATATGCCATTCTTCGTAATAGGGCCTTAATAATATAGTGGGTCACGCCGGCCAAGTTCGATGTGGCCGATGTTCCTTTATCTGGTCAAAGGCGTTTCTCCGTTTCTTCCTAAGCAGTAGACTCCCCAGAAACGAATTGAATGGGTTTTGATCACCTGTGTAACAATTAGTATCTGACGGTCGTAGGCGGGTACTAAGCTAATAAAAAATGAAACTGAAATATTATTTTTACTGTTTACCATAGTCCGTGACTGTAAATTTATCAGTCAAATTTTATTAATTTAATTAATGTTATTGGTTTCATCGTAATAAACCTTTGTGGTCTACTGAGCGCATCTTCATATATAACGTCACAGCTTCACATCTTAGCATCACAGTTCTATGTTTCGATGTTGTTAATTCAAATTTCGGCGTCACAACTTCACTACTCGATGTAGTCTCTATTCTCATCATCACATCCTTAAGTCTTAACGTCATTGATTCACGTTTTGATGCCATAACTTCAATTCTTGATATCACGGCTTCATATCTTTTTATTTCATCGTCACAGAATTAATGTGGTAGCGGCACAGTCACCACTTCACGTCTTCATATTTCATTTTGTGTCATAGTTTCAAGTCTTGACATCACCTCTAAGTCTCGACATCTCAGGATGTTCTAGCTCCACGCCATAACACCAGATTGACATGTCTCACATCAATTCCTTCTTATATCAGTATTGCAGCTTCAACTTCACTGTCACACTTCACACTGTCACAGCTTTATATCTTATGGTTTTAGGTCTCAAGGTAACAGCTTCAACCTTTTCATTTTAATGTCACATCTTCAGTTAACGAAACAGCTTCGCGTCTCAAATCCCATCATCGCAGTTTGGCATCTTATGATCATAACTTTAACCACTTATAGTAACAGCTTCAATCTTTTCATTTTAGTGTCACAGCTTTAGTTAACGTAACGGCTTCAGTTAACGTAACAGCTTCAGTTAACGTAACAGCTTCACGCCTCACATCCCATCATCGCAGTTTCGCATCTTTTGATCATAGCTTAACCTCTCAAAATAACAACTTCAAACTTTTCATTTTAGTGTCACAGCTTCAGTTAACGTAACAGCTTTAGTTAACCTAACAGCTTCACGCCTCACATCCCATCATAGCACTTGATCTTATGATCATAGTTTAAACTCTCAAAATAACATTTTCGACCTTTTCATTTTAGTGCCACAGCTTCAGTTAATGTAACAGCTTCACGTCTCAAATCCCATCATCGCAGTTTCGCATCTTATGATCATAGCTTAACCTCTCAAGGTAACAGCTTCAACTTTTCATTTAAGAGTCACAGCTTCAGGTGTTAACGTAGCAGCTGCGTCATTTTATTTAAATCTCGACTTCATAGCTTTATTTCTCGGCTACCTAAATGTCGCAACTTCGTACGTCATTGTCGTAGTTTCACGTAGTAGGTCCTCAGCTTTACATTTTGACATCCCGCTCACATGTTTCATCTTAGCATCACAACTTTATATCTTGACCTCACCTCTGAGTTTCGGCATTTGAAACTCGCTTCTGGAAGATATCTTCATATTTGGACCTCACGCCTTGACGTTAATTTCTTCATGTCACAATTTTGTAGCTCAACTTCTTAGAATCATAGCTTCATGTCTCAAGATATCAGGTTCAGGTTTCATCATTATACTTGAACATCGTAGTGTCGCGTATTCGATAACGTAACAGTTTTACGTATCTATGATTCTATCTTCAGACGTTACATCTTCACGTTCGAACTCTGTAACTTTATTTCTCTAGCTTCGCAGTAGAACGTGGTAACTTCGTGTCCCATCTAAACATCGCGTCTTTATGTTCCATCCTAGTTTCGTAGCTTTATGTCTTGACGTTACTCTCGTTTCTCTCTGAAGATGACAGCTTGGCTGTCGAAACGCGTTAGAGCAACCTTTGTTGTGTTTTTTAATTTTTCTTGGTTTCAGGGGACAAGTTCTGTGTTTCAAGTTACTTTAAATCTCGGGATCTCACCTTCACGTCTCAACGTAATCAGTTAACATCTCGACGTCACAACTTAAAGCGTTAGCGTCAAAACTTTACTAATAAACCGCAATTCTCATCACAGCTTCATAAACTTGGCACGGAAATTGAACGATATTAAACCCAAATTTTTAGGTGATATTCAGACAAGTTGTTCCACTGGAGATCTACTGGCATATGTTACTCATATCGATAACTCAACTATGAAAAAACATGGTGAGGCTAGGATTGTGGCATTGGATATCTCAAAGGCTTTGGACAGAGTCTGGCACCGATCTCCTCTCGCCAAATTAATATCTTATGGTCTTCCTCTTGGACTCTGTCATTTGATATCTAATTTTTTCGCTGACAGATCTTTTCAGGTTGTCGTCGATGGCATCTCATCTGAGACGCGATTAACGCGGGGGTGCCTCAGGCGTCTGTTCTGTCTCCTACTCTATTTCTGTTACACATAAACGATCTCTTAGCTTAACTTCCAATCCTATATACAGCTACGCAGATGATAGTAACCTTGTAACCTTGTGTCATCTTTTTTCTCCGACAAACGATTTTCTATCGCTGCTTCAGATCGACTAAGGAAACAGCAGATACGGACGATTAATCGGGATCTCGAAATTAGTCTGGAATGGGGTAAGAACAATTTGGTCGACTTCAACGCTTCACAAACTCAGGCCACGGTTTTCTCTAAGAAAACATCAAGGGATAATGCAAAAAACATACTAATGGACAGTAAAATCCTTCCGATGGGATCTAATCTATCTATCCTAGGAGTGAATGCGAGCACTAACTTCTCTTGGGACGATTATGTGCGCGCCATTGCCAAATGCGCCTCTCAGAAGCAAGGCTTTCTTTTTAGAGCTAAAAAGTACTTTACATCTCATCAGCTAATAAAACTATACAAAGCACAAGTTAGGCCAACAATAGAATACTGTTCTTATGTTGAGAGTTTAGCCCCAAAACACACTTTAGCTCTCTTGAATTCAATTCAAAGAAGAGCGATTCGTCTAATTGATGACGAGAGTCTGACCGATTCTCTCGAAACACTAGAGCACATGCGTATGGTTGGTGACTTGTCTCTTTTCTACAAGTACTATCATGGAAGATGCTTGCAGGAACTAATAGGATTGATCCCCCCAAGGTCAAGCTTCTTGAGGCGTACTAGACAGTCGGAGACAGCAAATCCCTGTGCGCTCCAGCTTGACGCAGTGAGGACTTCTGTCTACGCAGACTCTTTTTTCTATAGAATTTCCAAGTTATGGAATTTGTTACCAAAAGGAATTTTCCCCAAAAATTACAACCTATCCTTGTTTAAGAGTCGGAGACAGCAAATTCCTGTGCGGTCCAGCGTGACACAGTAAGGACTTCTGCCTACAAAGATCATTTTTTCTATGGAACCTCCAAACTATGAAACTCGTTACCGAAAGGAATTTTCCCCAAAAATTACAGTCTATCCTTGTTTAAGAATGGGGTTCATCGCCATCTATCCTTGTTTTCGCATCCTACTCGCAGTGCTTTGAAAGCATAATGGGGACCCTTTGCGAGTGGATTCGACTTAAAAAAAAGTTGTTCCATAAAGAGAAACAATCGCAGAGAAAAATTTTAAAAAAAGAAAGTTTCTGGTTTTCAGGTCTCTAGTACTGAATTTTTTATCTCGACAGGTTTTGAAAAATTACAAGGAAACCATTGGCTAAAAATCATTCCAAAATTTTTTTTAATTTTAAAAAGGTCCACGCATTTCAGTAATTCTTTCCAATGATCCTATTAGAAAGTTTATGTAGACAATTTAATTACCTTTAATTTTATTGGCCTTTGAGTTTTGTACGATGATTTTTCGTTGAGTTAACATCGGTCAAAGCAAAAAGTCATTTTTGACTCTGGTAATGAATTACTCAAGAAATAATGAACATAATTTTAATGCAAAGGAGTGGTATTTGGTTATCTTTAAAAATTGAAACAAAAATGTTGTCCCCCGAAACCACAAAAGATTAAAAAACACAACAAAGGTGATCTGTATCTCTCTGGAGATGATAACTCGGCTATCGAAACGCCTTAGAGCAACCTTTGTTTTATTTCTTAATCTTTCTTGGTTTCAGGGGACAAGATTTGTTTTTCAAATAATGAGCAAACAAAAAATGCAAAAAGGTTTTTTAAAACTGCAAAGCATTTTCTATAAATCCGAGTTGTTAGTTTTAATAAAACAAAGTTAAACCTAATAAAACAAAGTTAAACCTTGTTAAGCGAATATCTTTAATTAAGGAAATTTGTTACTTTTTTTCCAGTCAATTTTTTTCTGCTATTTGTTTTCAATTAAAAACCAATAGCTAAGGCTTTGCAGATTTTAAAACCCTACTCGCATTTTCTATGCTGTTATTATTCTTCCAGTTATTGATTACTAAAATCCAAAATGACTTTTTCTTTTGAATGAAGAGAAATCACTATACAGGAACACTCAAATTAAAGAGGATTAAATTATTTATAAGAGCCTTAGCATGAGATCACTAGAAAAAATATTGAAGCCTGTTGACCTATTCAAAGGTAAAGAAAAATGTTTGGTCAGTTGTTTTCTGATAACTAATAAAGCCTAAAAAATGAACCCAAGAGCTGAAAATCAGAAACTTCGAGCTTTCATTTGCTTTCTTTTTTCCTTTTCATGACCATTTTTCTTTGAATTGCACTCTTTTTAAAATCACTTAAAAGATTGTATTTTGTTGTAATTCCTAATTTTTATGCCTAGCGCATATTGGAGTCAGAATTTCATTTCTCAATACCGCAGCTTCATGTCTCATCATCACATCTTCTCATTTTCACATGATAGGATAGTGCAACAACCCCACATCTTTGGCATACCTTCAGTGTCGATGTTTTTGCGGCATACTTTAGGTCTTGATACCACACCTTAAAATCTCAGCGTCATAATTTCACGTTTCAAGGTCACAGCTTTACACTTGGGCTCACAGCTTCACATCACAGGGACTCAAGATCATAGCATCACATCGCACTCTTGTATTATATCTTAGCATCACATCTTATAGTAGCTTCACATTTCGTGTCACAGTTTCAGGTTTTAGCAGCACAGCTTGGCATTTTAATGTGCGAGAAGTTCTTGCCTGGAGCAAATCATCCTTTTAAAGATTAAAGGCTAAGGATAAAGAAGTTACTGTTAGAATTACCCCGTAGCAAGGTTAATAGCTGTGAAAGCTTAGAAAACTGCTGTAAAATATTTACGTAGTTTAGTACGTTAGTTAGTTGAAAAGTATTTTCGTGAAGCTAATGACAACAAAATTAGTGATTCCTCCTGCTTAAACACTTACGTTCTATGAAACGCAAAGTATCTGACCCCATAGAAAACTAGATCTAGTGTTATAAAAATTATATATTCAGAGATCTTAGTACACTTTAGGCATAAGTATGCAACTCACTAGGCCCAAATAACTGGCAAAAATTATGAAAAATGTTGCCATATTAATAAAAGTTAACTAGAGTAGTAAATGCATTATCTACGTGCTGTAATTTCAACAATTTCGACAAATTGTCGACGACAAAGCCGAAAGAGAAAGGCCCCAAGCGGCGCCCTCGATAATTTCGGAATATATTTCACGCTTTATTATATCTAAAGTGTCATCTTATTAACATAACAATATTTCTTCTTGCTGAAAACCAGACCTGAGCTTTTAAATTACGCCAAAAAAGCGTTTATTGGGCCTAGAAGGCACAAACAGACCACGCGATCGTGAACTTGAGGTGAGTGACTCCTGAAACCCATCCGTAGCCCTGGGCTGAGAACGGGGTGAATTAAACTCGGAGTACTACCTGAGCTAAGCGTGGCGCTTCGTTTAAACCAACTGGGGACGGTAGCCTGGAGCCCCAGGCTTTCATACACACTCACGCAGACTGCTACAAATACTATATTGTTCAATGATGATACCTTGAGGGGTCCTGCTCGTTCCATGAACGTTTGTGTTTACAACTTGTAAGTCGTCATTATTTAAATTAATTACATTGACTTCGTCGTTTAGGCTACTTGAGATGATTGCTTCATTTTAGAAAGATTTATTGTCCCCCTGTGAGGATGACAGAGGTTTTTAATGGCAATTTAAACAGAGAAATAATTAAAATTTTGCACTTGTCTTTTCAGCTGATGATAGAGTAAAATTGCATGTGGCTTGTTAGTATGTTCGTGATCTGTAGCACGTAAACGAAAAAACATAGAAAAAATATTAAGTTTTAAGTTTGGTGTCCACATCTGTTAAATCTTTAAGGGTCTAAATTGGGTCGCTTTCTTGAAAATTCCTAATGAACCACGAAAAAAAAAAACAAGCATTTTGCGCATTACACCTGCAGAACCAGCCTGCTGCACTGTAAGAGCTTCTATTAAACTTTCTTGACACGATTTTACTAATTTGTAAATTGTTTTCTACTTGTTTAATCAGTAAATCTGACCCGGGAACATCTAAATTTCTATGCTATCTTTATGTTATGAATCAGTGACTTATTTTGTATCAGGAGGAAAATAGAATTATCTCCGACAGACAATATGGTTTTAGACAGCAACGTTCCACTGGCGGTCTACTGGCATATGTTACTCATATATGTAACTCAGCTATAGAAAAACATGGTGAGGCTAGAATTGTGGCATTGGATATCTCAAAGGCTTTCAACAGAGTTTGGCACCTATCTCTTCTCGCCAAATTAACATCTTATGGTCTTTCTCCTGGACTCAGTCATTTGATATCCAATTTTCTCGCTGACAGATCTCTTCAGATCGTCATCGATGGCATCTCATCCGAGACATTTGCGATTAACGCAGGGATGCCTGAGGGGTCTGCTCTGTCTTCTATTCTATTTCTGTTACACATAGACGATCTCTTAGCTTCAGCTTTCAGTCATATATACAGCTACGCAGATCATAATAACCCTGGGTCATCTTTTTTCTCCGACAAACCATTATCTATCGCTGCTTCAGATCGACTAAGGGGACAGCAGATACAGATGATTAATCGGGATCTCGAGGTTATTCTGGAATGGGGTAGGAACAATTTGGTCGACTTCAAGGCTTGAAAAACTCAGGCCGCGGTTTTCTCTAAGAAAACATCAAGGGATAATGCAAGAAACATACTAATGGACGGTAAAATCCTTCCGATGGGATCTAATCTATCTATCCTAGAAGTGAATGCGAGTGGATTAAACTTAAAAAAAAAGAAATATCGCAGAAAATATAATAATATTTCCGACATCGTTATACTCTTCAGAAAGAGGTACGTAATACATGAGATATTTATCATAATGTACCTTTTGGTGGAACGGACTGGTCGTTGGTTATCTTCAAAAATTGAAATACAAATCTTGTCCCCTGAAACCTAAAAAAATTAAAAAATGCAACAAAGGTTGCCCTAACGCGTTTCGATAGTCAAGCTATTATCATCTTCGGAGAGATACTGTACCTATCTGTTAGAAGAAATTTATCAGCAGCTACCACCTACCACTGCAAGCAGTATAGCAACCACCTACTTCCAGGAGATCCTACGCATACAAAACAAATCGTAGATTAAATTGCTTTGCGTGGAATTATGTTCTTCAGATCTTCAATAAAATAGCTGCTTCTAGAGACATTTATAAAAACGCCTATACGAAATCATCGCCACATACCTTTTATGCTATAATCATCATTACACTAAGTTAACCTAATTAATCGTTGGGAAAGCGGTTTTTATTGCAACGAGGATCAATCATTCCAATTAGAAACTAGAAAAAAAGTTGCACTGCTTAAAAGACCGCTTCTCGTGGAAGTCAGAGTCAATTAGAATTATAGCGGGCAGGTCAGCCATCAAGAACGATTTATAAAAATGTTCGTTTTCATTTGCAGAGCACGGCGGCCTTACAATTCGTACCAATAGTTGCCCGATGCCATCTAGATTGTAATAAATCATAGCTTTACATGAGCGGTACCGAACACAAAGAAATAAAACAACCATAGCGCGCTATAGGAGAGTGGAACAGTCGACTTTCATTGCTTTGATTGATGAACAATTGACAAGAAGCGATGCTCAATTATTCCAACTTACGTCTTAGTTGGCTCGGTGTGTCTTGATGAATCAGATGGGAATAATGTATTGAGAATGCATGGCGACTTTAATTTAGAAGATTTTCATTAAGAACTCACGGATTGAACTAGTCAGTTCATAATGGGAAACTGTTAGCACGCCGAGATGCATTTTCTGCTCTTCTGTTACATTATAACGTAGGATTAGACCACCCAAAGGGATCACCGTAAACTGTTAATGGATATAAACATAGAGGAACTCTCTTTGGTCTCTTGATGAAAACTAACTCAAATTGTGGGACCAAACTTCAGAGGATATAATAATTTTTAATAGGTTACGTGGCTACAAGTAGGATTTGAACCATTCCTGACTTACCAAGGCAATGTTCTTTTATTTTAAAACCGCAAACATTGATTATTTGCTATTAAAACAAATGATTTAAAATCCGTTTAGAAGCTGCTGATTAAGAAATGTTTTTTAAAAGTTTAATCCACTCGCAAAGGGTAATCCCAGTATGGCTCCAAAGCACTGCGAGTAGGATGCGAAAACAAGGATAGATGGCGATGAACCACCTTCTTTAACAAGGATAGGTTGTAATTTTTGGGAAAAATTCCTTTCGGTAATGAGTTTCATAGCTTGAAAGTTCTATAGACAAAAGAGTCTCCGTAGATGGAAGTCATCTCTGTGTCAAACTGGGTCGCACAGGATTTTGCTGCCTTCGACTGTTTCGTATGCCTCAGGAACTTTACCCTTGAGGGGATCAATCCTATTAGTTCCAGCGAACATGATAGTACTTGTAGAAAAGAGATAGGTTGCCTGTGCTCTAGTAGTCCGAGAGGATCGGTCAAGCTCTCGTCATCAATTAGGCTAATTGCTCTTCTTTGCATTAAATCCAAAAGAGTTAAAGTGTGCTTTGGGGCTGGCGTCCAAACATGAGAACAGTATTCGAGTGTTAGCCTAACTTGAGCTTGGTATAGTGTCAGTAGGTGATGAGATGTGAAATACTTTTTAGCTATAAAAAGAAAGTCTAGTCTCTGAGAGACGAATTTGGCAATGACGCGCACTTTATTGTCCCAATAGAAGTTGGTGCTTGCATTCACTCGTAGGATAGACAGATTTTATCCCATGGGAAGGATTTTACCATCCATTAGTATGTTTGTTGCTTCATCTGTTGATGTTTTCTTAGAAAAATCCGCGGACTGAGTTCTTGAAGCATTGAGGTCGACCAGATTTTTCTTATCCCATTCAAGAATAATTTCGAGATCTCGATGAATCGTCTGTATCTGCTGTTCCCTTAGTCGATCTAAAGCAGCGATAGAAAATGGTTTGTCGGAGAAAAGAGATGACACAAGGCTACTATCATCTGCATAGCTATATATAGGATTGGAAGTTAAGTAAGAGATCGTTTATGTTCAGCAGAAATAGAGTAGGAGACACAACAGACCCCTGAGGCACCCTCGGGTTAATCGCAAATGTCTCGGATGAGATGCCATCGACGACGACTTAAAAGATCTCTGGTCAGACTCTCGTCACCAATTAGACGAATCGGTCTTCTTTGAATTGAATCCAAGAGAGCTAAAGTGTGTTTTGGGGCTAAACTCCAAACATAAGAACAGTATTCTAGTGTTAGCCTAACTTGTGCTTTATATAGTGTTAATAGCTGATGAGATGTGAAGTACTTTTTAGCTCTAAAAAGAAAGCCTAGCTTCTGGGAGGCGGATTTGGCAATGGCGCGCACATGATCGTCCCAAGAGAAGTTAGTGCTCGCATTCACTCCTAGGATAGATAGATTAGATCCCATCGGAAGGATTTTACTGTCCATTAGTATGTTTGTTGCATTATCCCTTGATGTTTTCTTAGAGAAAACCGCTGCCTGAGTTTTTAAAGCGTTGAAGTCGACCAAATTGTTCTTACCCCATTCCAGAGTAATCTCAAGATCCCGATTAATCGTCTGTATCTGTTGTTCCCTTAGTCGATCTAAAACAGCGATAGAAAATGGATTGTCGGAGAAAAAAGATGATAAAGGCTACTATCATCTGCATAGCTGTATATAGGATTGGAAATTAAAGCTAAGAGATCGTTTATGTTCAACAGAAATAGAGTAGGAGACACGACAGACCCCTGAGGCACCCTCGCGTTAATCGCAAATGTCTCGGATGAGATGCCATCGACGATGACCTAAAAGATCTCTGGTCAGACTCTCGTCACCAATTAGACGAATCGGTCTCCTTTGAATTGAATCCAAGAAAGCTAAAGTGTGTTTTGGGGCTAAACTCCAAACATAAGAACAGTATTCTAGTGTTGACCTAACTTGCGTTTTATATAGTGTTAATAGCTGATGAGATGTGAAGTACTTTTTAGCTCTAAAAAGAAAGCCTAGCTTCTGAGAGACCAATTTGGCAATGGCGCGCACATGATCGTCCCAAGAGAAGTTAGTGCTCGCATTCATTCCTAGAATAGATAAATTAGATCCCATCGGAAGGATTTTACTGTCCATTAGTATGTTTGTTGCATTATCCCTTGATGTTTTCTTAGCGAAAACCACTGCCTGAGTTTTTGAAGCGTTGAAGTCGGCCAAATTGTTTTTACCCCATTCCAGAATTATCTCGAGATCCCGATTAATCGGCTGTATCTGTTGTTCCCTTAGTCGATCTAAAGCAGCGATAGAAAATGGATTGTCGGAGAAAAAAGATGACACAAGGCTACTATCATCTGCATAGCTGTATATATGACTGAAAGCTAAGAGATCGTCTATGTGTTACAGAAATAGAATAGAAGACAGAGCAGACCCCTGAGGCATCCCTGCGTTAATCGCAAATGTCTTGGATGAGATGCCATCGACGACGATCTGAAGAGATCTGTCAGCGAGAAAATTGGATATCAAATGACAGAGTCCAGGAGAAAGACCATAAGATGTTAATTTGGCGAGAAGAGATCGGTGCCCGACTCTGTCGAAAGCCTTTGAGATATCCAATGCCACAATTCTAGCCTCACCATGTATTTCTATAGCTAAGTTACATATATGAGTAACATATGCCAGTAGATCGCCAGTGGAACGTTGTTGTCTAAAACCGTATTGTCTGTCGGAGATGATTCTATTTTCCTCCTGATACAAAATAAGTCACTGATTCATAACATAAAGATGGCATAGAGATTTAGATGTTCCTGGGTCAAATTTACTGATTAAACAAGTAGAAAACAATTTACAAATTAGTAAAATCGTGTCAATAAAGTTTAATAGAAGCTCTTACAGTGCAGCAGGCTGGTTCTGCAGGTGTAACGCGCAAAATGCTTGTTTTATTTTTCGTGGTTCATTAGGAATTTCCAAGTTGAAGCTAAGAGATCGTTTATGTGTAACAGAAACGGAGTAGGAGACAGGAGAGATCCCTGCATTAATCGCAGATCTTTCGGATGAGATGTCATCAATGATGACCTGAAGAGATCTGTCAGCGAAAAAATTGGATAGCAAATAACAGAGTCCAGGAGAAAGATCATAAGATGTTAATTTGGCGCGAGAAGAAGTAAAAAAATAATGAATCATCAAAGAAATTTATCCATGAAAAAGACCACATGAGGATCAACTCTGTTGGATAAGGGATGCTTGATGCATTATGTTAACACAGTTAGAAAAAAATCCTTTCAGCTTAAATGGCATGGTTTCACATTCGAAGACCAAATTAAGAGAAAAAACAATATACCAATCAAAAGGGTGATTTTTTCCCGAGATAATCAGCTTTTAGAAAACAGAGAACCATTAATGATGTGTCTAAAAGAGGAAGTTTCAGCGATTCGAACTGTTGCAATGTTATCTAAAGCAATCAAAAAATATTTAAATAAAGCTAAATTAATGAGCTGAAGCAATCAAAAGATATTTAAATAAAACCGAATCAATGAGCAGGGGACCAGCAAAAAAGTCATTATTTGCCAGAGAGCACAATGATTGGAATTTGTCAGAAATGATCAACATTGATTTCCTATTGATTGCAACAAGGTCTTGTGCACAGACTAAACCAACCTTATCTTCAAATCTCCTGACGGACATGAGCATGTCTGGAGAGGAGAAGGAGAGAGATTTTCAAGCTCCATCTTTTTGCAAGGGTCTCGTGAGGTGGCTTCTCTGTCATGCTTTTGGAGGAGGGCCTCATCCTCATCCAGAGCTGGTCCTTATACGTGTGAGGTCTGTGAATGCGAATTATTAACTTAAAAAGTATCGACTTAAATGCGTAATGCTATTTGCTCTTTTTCTGTTCTCAGATATTTCATTCTTGGAGGACAATATGTCCCCACTTGGTTGGACAAGTTATTGACTACTAGAATCCTATTGGTATTGCGAAAGTAAAATAAGCCTCTTAAATTGCCGATTTCAGTAGCATTGAATATTTATGGAACCATCTTCAAAAAATGTTCGACGTTCTTGACCCTCGTTTTCGGATCACAATCAACTGCTGAATGCATTAATTGAAAAATGGGGGAATATTTCTCAGGGTATCATTAAAAATTTAATCACTAACATGTCAAGATATATAGGTGTGATAATTAGGAGTAAAAGTACAAACGAACTGACTTCACATTGAATCCATTGATTCTATCCCTTTCGATTTTTTAAATGATTTTTATTTCACTTCTTTTCACATTTTATTCATTGTTAACAAAGTAAGTGTTTATTGGTTTACAATAATTTGTGTCACTGATTTCTTTCTTAAACAGACCCAATTTAAAATCTTTGTGATGTCGAGTCTATGACACTGGTGCCAAAGGTGATATTTTGGTGGTCACCAATTGTTATGAACTCTTACAGTAAAAGAACAGTCAACAAACAACAGTCAATGTGAGATGGTTGAAGCGAAGGAAATTATAATAAAGCTATACATAGTTGATCAAAATTAAATATTATTGCAATAATTGTTATCAAAATAGAAATTGCATTAATTTCACAATGTCCTTTAGGTAAAATTTTGCCTTTAGTTTCTTGTGGTATGTTCATTAATAAGATGCCTTTTATTTTAATATTAAAATTAATTCTAAGAGAAATATAGATTTATTAACTTTGAAGACAAATTTTCAGACTTTTTCTTCAAGTTCGGAGTTTAAAGTGAAAATTTCCAATTTAAGGTTAAAATGTCAGAAAATAGTCAAAAGTTTAATTATAAATCATAAGCTCATAAGCTACAAATGTGCTCTGCTATTACCTCATGAGTAGATTTAGACCACTCAAATGTTGTACAATAAATTGTTAATGAATATAAATTGTAGGATTCATATTTTCAACTACTCTACCGACATAGTTAAAAGTTGGAATCTTTCTCGTTGGTGGAATATGAATCCACTTTGTGTAGTTAGGCAACCAAATTTTGGTCAAAGGTTTTGCCCCCAAATTGACGCTCTTACAATAAATGCACCTTCAGAACTTCAGATTAAATGAATTGCAGTGAACACCGCCTTTCGGTAACCTTTTACATGGAACCTCACCGCAAAGAAGCCAGTCAATTAATATTTTTCCATAGCTCCACACTTCATTGTCTCAGTTGTCAACCTTTGGTGAAAAAAATGAGCGTTTTAAAGCTCATAAATTATTAATTACTTCGCATGTATTCGCCACTTGTTACTTCCATTATGCAATGGTTATATGCGTGTTATTTGGTTATAGAATGTTATAATTTATTACCCTATAAATTCCGTCAGCCGATATTAACGTGGAGTTTAAGTGGCGGTTGCCAATTGGAAAAAAAGTGACGATGCTGAGCTATAACACGATCCGGGATCCACTTCGCTAGCTTCGTCGTCGACATTTCGCTAATAAAATCTTCGCTCAATTTAATTCAAATGAAGCACAATACCACAGATTATAACATAAAGGATTTTCGATCAGGTATATTAAATTTTAAAACTTTTAAGGTTCAACAAGTGGCAGTTTAGAACTGTGGTATTTGAGAGTCCTTGAGATTATCCATATACCCGATGGGATTACATTTTAGGAACCATTAAATTTTTCCCAAACTGTAAGGCGTTAAATTTTGGGTTACTTGTTTTCTGCTCGTGTGTTTTGAATCCGTTTCTTCCCCGGCCGACATTTTTATTTTGATACATCAAAACCCTTGAATCTGTCAAATTGTGGTTAAAACGACGTCATGTATTATCAACGTTGTCCGTTCGGCAGCAGAATAAAGACTATTGGTTTTCCAGTTTTACCGCCGCACGGCTACACAGATAGAAATGCTACAAGCAAAATAAATACCACCGCGCCGTTGTGAGAATATGTCATACAGTCAAAGTGAACACTATAGGTCTTGAGTATGTGGTTGTCGCGTACAGGCAACTGTGTGTATCATTTATTGCCTATTAGGTTTCAATGCCCATTTTTATGCCCTTGGAAGTTAAATTTTGGAAAATCCTTTCTTAGTGCTCACCTACGTTATCCCTAACCTTTGTGGGCAAAATTTCATTCTTGTAGAGCCACCTGTTTAGGCTTGGGTGTCTCTCAGTCGGTGTTAGAGTTTTATTAAATAGATTATGAAATTGGAATCACTACATTTTGAGGACAAAACTTTCAAAAACCTGACTTTAGAGAAACTGTTTCTCGATGTAGAAGAAGATTTTAACTGGGTTGTGTTCTTAATGGCATTGCAGCTATGAATTCCGTTACTAAAATTATCGAATTAATCAATAAATAAGATTTTAACTGATTGCATTCAGACAGAATTAAAAAAGTAAAGCTACTTTTTTTTACTGATTTAAAAGGTAGAAAAATATTTCGAAAAATAGCAAAACCGTGTCAAGGAAATCAAATAGAAGCTCTTACAGTTTAGCAAATCGGTTATGCGAATGTAATGTGCAAAGCGATTATTTTTTCGTGTGCTTAATTAGTAATTATTTACAAAGCGACTCAATTTTAACTTCTGAAGGTGATAACGAAAGTTTGAACGGCTAGAGTCTACAAAATATACTTCTTCCAGGAGTAGTTGTGTCAAAAAACTACTAAAGGTGTTCGATGTTTCGCCTACCATAGTAAGGGGCTTCTTCAGAAATAAAAGAAAGAAATAGTGAATGAAATTTACCAAAATACAAGGAAATATACAAGAAAAGAAAACACTTTAGTGAAAAAGTAAAAAGACATAAATTAAGTGAAAAGCACCTAACTAACATGATAGATTATTTAGTTTTAGTTAAGCTAAATATAAACTAAATAGTAAATATTGCATATAGATTAAATAAAAGTTAGTGCAATGAAGATGCAAAAAATAAATCCAACGGCGAATCCCTGGACCTGGTTCCCTCCCAATCCAAAAAGTCGTGAGCTGCCACTGATTCAAAATCCTTCATTATTTTTGCACCAATTCAATTCAACAGCATTTAGACACGTAATAATACATTGACGTATGTGCATAATGCACGTAAATTACTCCCACCTTAGATGTAAGCCGGCTCTTGAAGAGAACGAACCGAACGCATCCTGTTGAAAAGAACGAGGTGGAGTTTGCACGATTGCGTTCACATGTAAATCTTTGAAAACGGCAATGAATGGGTGAATTACAGGTGTTGTTAGACTTGAATAATGAAACGTTGAACCAGTCGGTCGCGTTTAGAACGGCGCAAATATTCAGAATATCCGTCTTATCCTTTCATAACAATATTACACGCAGGAAACCGAATGAACTTTTCCGGTAGCCTTGAAGGTAAGCTGGTAAGCTGTGTACTTCTGCAGGGAATGGTGCGTTTTTGTAGAACATGCACGGTGATCCTCAAGAAATAAACTTCTAATAATTAAACCCCATATCTTTTTGTGAGATGTTACATGTTTCGTTGTTTTGTTCCCCCCGAGTCTTCCTCATAAACTCAAGAATTTTCAATATTAATCCGGATGAATGGTTCGTCCAAATAGTGTTCGCTTCCTAATTTGTCAAGCACTTAAGGAAAAATCATTGAAAATATCTTAAAAAATCAAGAAGTTATTCGAATAGTTGATGACGATCGAAGTGGGCAACCGAGTGATGTACTATTCCTCTATCGACCCTCAATCTTATCAATCTAATACGATTTCAAAAAATATCCAATAAATGTGTTTTTTAACAGTTACAAGTTTAATGCAGAAATTGGTAACCAATCTGATAAGCTTTTGAAAAGTGATAACCTCCCCTTTTAAAGTTTTACAGTCGAAACACCGACCAGAAACAGATAATCTTCTGATTTACTATCCAGTTTGCAACTGAAGGGACTTATGAGGGATTAACGCGTGATGGAAAATATCGATACGCCTAATAGCACACTCACTGCATTAACATATTTTAACTAGAAGTACCTACGTCATTCGCGGAAGTCATTTATGAAAATCTGCATGTTCACAATATCAATTATTATTTAATAAGACAGCTAGTGTGATATCCGTTAAATTGAAAATATAACGTTGATCTAATATGTGCTTTGTAATTCGCTTTTGTCATAACTTGTTCATATTTAATTCTGATTTATTACCAATCGAATTATTTAATTAAATCTGCATTGTAAAAGATTACGTAATAAAAAGTAATGTTTACTCTAAATTGATTAAAGCTTTGAGCAATATGACTGAATCAAAACTTTCTGATTAAATTAAATGACTATTTTAAAGTGATAAAATGTCTGCAGAATTAAATGTATTGTGATGGCAATGGTTATTTCAGTATAAACATTCGACCACAATTACCAAACACCCAATGAGTGGTCCACGAACATTTTTATTGGGTCCTACTGACAGTTACTCTCTGTCATTGTCAAGTCAAGTTTAACACTCGTTCTGATCGAAGCCGTTGATTTGAGCGACATCGACCACTTCCAGCTCGAAACAGCGCTTCCTTATCATCGTCCCAATCTCCCGGACTTTGTTTGAACCGAACTTTCATTGTGAATTTGGCAACTGATCGATGACGGTCCTTTTGTAAAGAGTTAAATCTGCACTTGAAAACGAAGAAAAAAACTTGAAGCTTTGTACTGACAAAGAAGTGGTAAAATGATACTTTTTATTTCATTCGGTTACTCCCCGATGACATGATTTTACTAGATAGGGAGATTTTCGAGAAAGGAGTTGATAGTTAAGGTGGAAATTAAAGAAGTAACATTTGAACACCTTAAAAGTAGGTTTTGGAATGTGAAACAGAAGAAAGCAATGAGAAATCCTACACGTAAAGTATAATAGAAAGACGCAGGGGTACTAACTCTTACAATTTGGGGTAGCTGCACCCATGGTTATAGTATGAAATGCTATGGTTCGACACCGCTTATTTTTTCATATCTCAGTAGGTCCAAATAACGCTAAATTGAACTAAAAACGTTTATGTTTAGAACTTTGTTCTACCCCAATTTTTTAACCACTGTTCTAGTAAATCAGTTGTTCTTCATAGATCATTAGATATGATATAGGGTGCAATCTAGTGGCGTACAATTGAAGAAGAGAAATGGAGAAATTAGAAACTGGAAATACGAGTTGGCATGATAATCCTTCGAGCGGTCAACGGTCGACGGCCTCCTGTCGATGCACAGGTGCAAATGCTCCACAGGCCTACACCTACTTCACCCGATTCATGGCACTTCATTCAAAATTGTCGCCAAACGCCCACAGCATATACTACCTGTTATGCTAATTCAGCGGCACTCTACGAAACAGTTTCAGAGACTGCCCGCCGCTACTCATAAAGCTGCAATGCACCATTACATAGCGTGGGCAAGTAATGGTATCAAATCAATATGCAAACTACCAACAGTGGACACATTGGATACTGGTTTATGGATAAAACACCAAATTAAATTACGGCCTGTTGCTCAACAGAATTCCATTTGACCTTCTTAAACTCCAAGATTATCGGTAATTAAAAGCCGTAAGTATTTCCGGAATTCGCTGATTGGCTGTTATGACACATTAATAAGTTATGTTCTAAAGTTATGCCCCTATATGTTTCATAATACGGTGGTTTACCTCTTTAGAGGTTTGTTATTTTTATTATTATTATTCTGGGGCTAATTTTTCTTCTGTGTTAAAGCTATTTATTGTCGCTCTGCAAAAAATTCCAGGTGTTTTCGTTATTGTCCTTAATTTACTAAATATGGTTTAAAAGCTGGAATATCTTTCCCTTGCCATAGCTGGATATTTACAAAATATGTGTTGGGCACTTCCTCCTTACATATTAGGTAAGTTGCGCCAATTGTCGTGAGATTTTTCATTGAGGCGCACTGTCCAGTGTCCAGTACATTGTCAAACTGTCCACCTGAGCTGGTTTCTACTTAACGTTAAAAAGTTCTTAGGTCTACTGCCTGCTGGTCCGTCAATCAACTTCCGCTAATGCTTCAGGCCATCGACACTCATTTAGTGATTATGGGTTCTTGATACAGCTTTGTCTTGTCTTGATACAGCCTTGTCTTGTCTTGATACAGCCTTGTCTTGTCTTGATACAGCCTTGTCTTACCTTGATACGGTCTTGTCTTGTCTTGATGCAGCCTTGTCTTTTCTTGACACAGCGACTAAAGTCCCTTCCTTTTCCTTAGCTCTACTTCTGATGGTCCGTCAATGAACTTCCGCTGATGCTTCAGGCCAATGACATTCATCCAGTGAGTTTTCTGTTCTTAACACATCTGGTCTTGTCTTTACGCAGCTACTAAAGTCCCTTTCTTTTCCCTAGCTCTACTGCCTGATGATCTATCAAAAGACTTCAGCTAATGCTTTAGACCATTGATACTCATCCAGTGAAAGTTGCGTCCTTGATGCAATCTTGACTTGTCTTGACGTAGCGAGCAAAATCCCTTCCTTTTCCCTAGCTCTGTTGTCTGATGATCCATCAATAGACTTCTGCTAATGCTTCAGGCCATCGACAGTCAACTAGTGATTATGGGTTCTTGATACAGCCTTGTCTTGTCTTGATACAGCCTTGTCTTATCTTGATACGGCCTTGTCTTGTCTTGATACAGCTTTGTCTTGTCCTGACACAGTGACTAAAGGCCCTTCCTTTTCCCTAGCTCTGTTGTCTGATGATCCATCAATAGACTTCTGCTAATGCTTTAGACCATTGATACTCATCCAGTGAAAGTTGCGTCCTTGATACAATCTTGTCTTGTCTTGATACAGCCTTGTCTTGTCTTGACGTAACGAGTAAAATCCCTTCCTTTTCCCTAGCTCTGCTGCCTGATGATCTATCAATAGACTTCAGCTAATACTTTAGACCTTGGATACTCATCCAGTGAAAGTTGCGTCCTTGATACAATCTTGTCTTGTCTTGACGTAACGAGTAAAATCCCTTCCTTTTCCCTAGCTCTGTTGTCTGATGATCCATCAATAGACTTCTGCTAATGCTTTAGACCATTGATACTCATCCAGTGAAAGTTGCGTCCTTGATACAATCTTGTCTTGTCTTGATACAGCCTTGTCTTGTCTTGACGTAACGAGTAAAATCCCTTCCTTTTCCCTAGCTCTGCTGCCTGATGATCTATCAAAAGACTTCAGCTAATGCTTTAGACCATTGATACTCATCCAGTGAAAGTTGCGTCCTTGATACAATCTTGTCTTGTCTTGACGTAACGAGTAAAATCCCTTCCTTTTCCCTAGCTCTGTTGTCTGATGATCCATCAATAGACTTCTGCTAATGCTTTAGACCATTGATACTCATCCAGTGAAAGTTGCGTCCTTGATACAATCTTGTCTTGTCTTGACGTAACGAGTAAAATCCCTTCCTTTTCCCTAGCTCTGTTGTCTGATGATCCATCAATAGACTTCTGCTAATGCTTCAGGCCATCGACAGTCAACTAGTGATTATGGGTTCTTGATACAGCCTTGTCTTGTCTTGATACAGCCTTGTCTTGTCTTGACGTAACGAGTAAAATCCCTTCCTTTTCCCTAGCTCTGTTGTCTGATGATCCATCAATAGACTTCTGCTAATGCTTCAGGCCATCGACAGTCAACTAGTGATTATGGGTTCTTGATACAGCCTTGTCTTGTCTTGATACAGCCTTGTCTTGTCTTGATACAGCCTTGTCTTGTCTTGATACAGCCTTGTCTTGTCTTGATACAGCCTTGTCTTGTCTTGATACAGCCTTGTCTTGTCTTGATACAGCCTTGTCTTGTCTTGATACAGCCTTGTCTTGTCTTGATACAGCCTTGTCTTGTCTTGATACAGCCTTGTCTTGTCTTGATACAGCCTTGTCTTGTCTTGACGTAACGAGTAAAATCCCTTCCTTTTCCCTAGCTCTGTTGTCTGATGATCCATCAATAGACTTCTGCTAATGCTTTAGACCATTGATACTCATCCAGTGAAAGTTGCGTCCTTGATACAATCTTGTCTTGTCTTGACGTAACGAGTAAAATCCCTTCCTTTTCCCTAGCTCTGTTGTCTGATGATCCATCAATAGACTTCTGCTAATGCTTCAGGCCATCGACAGTCAACTAGTGATTATGGGTTCTTGATACAGCCTTGTCTTGTCTTGACGTAACGAGTAAAATCCCTTCCTTTTCCCTAGCTCTGTTGTCTGATGATCCATCAATAGACTTCTGCTAATGCTTCAGGCCATCGACAGTCAACTAGTGATTATGGGTTCTTGATACAGCCTTGTCTTGTCTTGACGTAACGAGTAAAATCCCTTCCTTTTCCCTAGCTCTGTTGTCTGATGATCCATCAATAGACTTCTGCTAATGCTTTAGACCATTGATACTCATCCAGTGAAAGTTGCGTCCTTGATACAATCTTGTCTTGTCTTGACGTAACGAGTAAAATCCCTTCCTTTTCCCTAGCTCTGCTGCCTGATGATCTATCAAAAGACTTCAGCTAATGCTTTAGACCATTGATACTCATCCAGTGAAAGTTGCGTCCTTGATACAATCTTGTCTTGTCTTGATACAGCCTTGTCTTGTCTTGATACAGCCTTGTCTTGTCTTGACGTAACGAGTAAAATCCCTTCCTTTTCCCTAGCTCTGTTGTCTGATGATCCATCAATAGACTTCTGCTAATGCTTTAGACCATTGATACTCATCCAGTGAAAGTTGCGTCCTTGATACAATCTTGTCTTGTCTTGACGTAACGAGTAAAATCCCTTCCTTTTCCCTAGCTCTGTTGTCTGATGATCCATCAATAGACTTCTGCTAATGCTTTAGACCATTGATACTCATCCAGTGAAAGTTGCGTCCTTGATACAATCTTGTCTTGTCTTGATACAGCCTTGTCTTGTCTTGATACAGCCTTGTCTTGTCTTGACGTAACGAGTAAAATCCCTTCCTTTTCCCTAGCTCTGTTGTCTGATGATCCATCAATAGACTTCTGCTAATGCTTCAGGCCATCGACAGTCAACTAGTGATTATGGGTTCTTGATACAGCCTTGTCTTGTCTTGATACAGCCTTGTCTTGTCTTGACGCAGCAACTAAAGTCCCTTCCTTTTCCCTAGCTCTGTTGTCTGATGATCCATCAATAGACTTCTGCTAATGCTTTAGACCATTGATACTCATCCAGTGAAAGTTGCGTCCTTGATACAATCTTGTCTTGTCTTGATACAGCCTTGTCTTGTCTTGATACAGCCTTGTCTTGTCTTGATACAGCCTTGTCTTGTCTTGATACAGCCTTGTCTTGTCTTGACGTAACGAGTAAAATCCCTTCCTTTTCCCTAGCTCTGTTGTCTGATGATCCATCAATAGACTTCTGCTAATGCTTTAGACCATTGATACTCATCCAGTGAAAGTTGCGTCCTTGATACAATCTTGTCTTGTCTTGACGTAACGAGTAAAATCCCTTCCTTTGTCTTAGCTCTACTTCTGATGATCCTGCAATGAACTTCCGCTGATGCTTTAGGCCATTGACATTCATCCAGTGATTATTCTGTTTTTTGATACATCTTGTCTTGTCTTGACGCAGCAACTAAAGTCCCTTCCTTTTCCCTAGCTCTGTTGTCTGATGATCCATCAATAGACTTCTGCTAATGCTTCAGGCCATCGACAGTCAACTAGTGATTATGGGTTCTTGATACAGCCTTGTCTTGTCTTGATACAGCCTTGTCTTGTCTTGATACAGCCTTGTCTTGTCTTGATACAGCCTTGTCTTGTCTTGATACAGCCTTGTCTTGTCTTGACGTAACGAGTAAAATCCCTTCCTTTTCCCTAGCTCTGTTGTCTGATGATCCATCAATAGACTTCTGCTAATGCTTCAGGCCATCGACAGTCAACTAGTGATTATGGGTTCTTGATACAGCCTTGTCTTGTCTTGATACAGCCTTGTCTTGTCTTGACGTAACGAGTAAAATCCCTTCCTTTTCCCTAGCTCTGTTGTCTGATGATCCATCAATAGACTTCTGCTAATGCTTCAGGCCATCGACAGTCAACTAGTGATTATGGGTTCTTGATACAGCCTTGTCTTGTCTTGATACAGCCTTGTCTTGTCTTGACGCAGCAACTAAAGTCCCTTCCTTTTCCCTAGCTCTGTTGTCTGATGATCCATCAATAGACTTCTGCTAATGCTTTAGACCATTGATACTCATCCAGTGAAAGTTGCGTCCTTGATACAATCTTGTCTTGTCTTGATACAGCCTTGTCTTGTCTTGATACAGCCTTGTCTTGTCTTGATACAGCCTTGTCTTGTCTTGACGTAACGAGTAAAATCCCTTCCTTTTCCCTAGCTCTGTTGTCTGATGATCCATCAATAGACTTCTGCTAATGCTTCAGGCCATCGACAGTCAACTAGTGATTATGGGTTCTTGATACAGCCTTGTCTTGTCTTGATACAGCCTTGTCTTGTCTTGATACAGCCTTGTCTTGTCTTGATACAGCCTTGTCTTGTCTTGACGTAACGAGTAAAATCCCTTCCTTTTCCCTAGCTCTGTTGTCTGATGATCCATCAATAGACTTCTGCTAATGCTTCAGGCCATCGACAGTCAACTAGTGATTATGGGTTCTTGATACAGCCTTGTCTTGTCTTGACGTAACGAGTAAAATCCCTTCCTTTTCCCTAGCTCTGTTGTCTGATGATCCATCAATAGACTTCTGCTAATGCTTTAGACCATTGATACTCATCCAGTGAAAGTTGCGTCCTTGATACAATCTTGTCTTGTCTTGATACAGCCTTGTCTTGTCTTGATACAGCCTTGTCTTGTCTTGATACAGCCTTGTCTTGTCTTGATACAGCCTTGTCTTGTCTTGATACAGCCTTGTCTTGTCTTGATACAGCCTTGTCTTGTCTTGATACAGCCTTGTCTTGTCTTGATACAGCCTTGTCTTGTCTTGATACAGCCTTGTCTTGTCTTGATACAGCCTTGTCTTGTCTTGATACAGCCTTGTCTTGTCTTGATACAGCCTTGTCTTGTCTTGATACAGCCTTGTCTTGTCTTGACGTAACGAGTAAAATCCCTTCCTTTTCCCTAGCTCTGTTGTCTGATGATCCATCAATAGACTTCTGCTAATGCTTTAGACCATTGATACTCATCCAGTGAAAGTTGCGTCCTTGATACAATCTTGTCTTGTCTTGATACAGCCTTGTCTTGTCTTGATACAGCCTTGTCTTGTCTTGACGTAACGAGTAAAATCCCTTCCTTTTCCCTAGCTCTGTTGTCTGATGATCCATCAATAGACTTCTGCTAATGCTTCAGGCCATCGACAGTCAACTAGTGATTATGGGTTCTTGATACAGCCTTGTCTTGTCTTGATACAGCCTTGTCTTGTCTTGATACAGCCTTGTCTTGTCTTGACGTAACGAGTAAAATCCCTTCCTTTTCCCTAGCTCTGTTGTCTGATGATCCATCAATAGACTTCTGCTAATGCTTCAGGCCATCGACAGTCAACTAGTGATTATGGGTTCTTGATACAGCCTTGTCTTGTCTTGACGTAACGAGTAAAATCCCTTCCTTTTCCCTAGCTCTGTTGTCTGATGATCCATCAATAGACTTCTGCTAATGCTTTAGACCATTGATACTCATCCAGTGAAAGTTGCGTCCTTGATACAATCTTGTCTTGTCTTGATACAGCCTTGTCTTGTCTTGATACAGCCTTGTCTTGTCTTGATACAGCCTTGTCTTGTCTTGACGCAGCAACTAAAGTCCCTTCCTTTTCCCTAGCTCTGTTGTCTGATGATCCATCAATAGACTTCTGCTAATGCTTTAGACCATTGATACTCATCCAGTGAAAGTTGCGTCCTTGATACAATCTTGTCTTGTCTTGATACAGCCTTGTCTTGTCTTGACGTAACGAGTAAAATCCCTTCCTTTTCCCTAGCTCTGTTGTCTGATGATCCATCAATAGACTTCTGCTAATGCTTTAGACCATTGATACTCATCCAGTGAAAGTTGCGTCCTTGATACAATCTTGTCTTGTCTTGATACAGCCTTGTCTTGTCTTGACGCAGCAACTAAAGTCCCTTCCTTTTCCCTAGCTCTGTTGTCTGATGATCCATCAATAGACTTCTGCTAATGCTTTAGACCATTGATACTCATCCAGTGAAAGTTGCGTCCTTGATACAATCTTGTCTTGTCTTGACGTAACGAGTAATTTATATTGATTATTAAAAAATATATATTAATCTAATTTTTAAAATACAATTTTGTAATTCATATATATTTAATTCTAATATTTTTTTCAAAAATAGCTTATATTTTCGAAAAATAAAATATTGGATTTATAAACATCAATAATTTCGAAAACATGTTATATAAAATATTGCTCCGTATATCAAACTTATGTAAAAATATATTTGGGAGAATGAAACAAAAAAAAATAACTAGTAAACAAAACAAATTTACTTGAAAGTCTAATGTTATAATATTTTCACTTTAGATCGTCAAGGTTCTTTCAATAAAATCTAGGCAATAATTTCGTATTGAACTAAACAAAGTAACAAATAGATTCAAAGATTCGCTTTACATATTCTATTACTCTAGATAAAAATGACGTTTATGAAGCTGCTAGTTAATAGCTGTACTTTCTGGTAAAAAAAAATAAATAGATCTTTAAACAAGTATCTTATTTTTATTTAATTTTATATAATGCATCAAGTAATACAGTATTGTTTCTTTATGTTTCCAAATATCAATAAAAAATAAAAAGTAGGTAACATAAGTAGAAAATTTAGAAAAATTCTTCGTTAATAAAAAACTATTAAGATATATTATAAGGAAAGGAACAAAAAGACAGTAACACAACAAATTATCTAAAGTAATATTATAATATTTTCAATCTTCTGATGCAGAGCTTTCTTCTGAAAATCAGGCAATAATTTCTGATTTGAATTTAACAAAGTAATAGATTCAAAGTTTCGCGCTACATATTCTACTATTCTAGATAAAAGTGACGTTTATGAAGCTGCTAGTTAATAGCTGTACTTTCTGGTAAAAGAAATTAAATAAACCTTTAAACAAGTATCATATTTTTATTTAAATTTGTATAATACATCAAGTAATATAGTATTGTTTCTTTATGTTTGAAAATATCAATAAAAATTAAAAAATTGGTAACATTAGTAAAAAATGTATAAACATATTTTGTTAACAAACTCTTTAAGATATATATTATAATGAAAGGAACAAAAAAACAGTAACACGACAAATTATCTCAAGTAATGTTGTAATATTTTCAATCTTCTGATGCAGAGCTATTTTCTGAAAATCAGGCAATCTTGTTTTCTTGACTTTTTTCAAATTAATCGAGTTTTTCTTCAAAGTCATTGCTGCTATCTAGTGTAGTTATAATGTCACGTTCACTGTTAGCTTCTTAAGCTGATGATTTGTTTGCTCGGTTTGTATCTTTTTTTTTATTACATATATTCTTGTTGACATTGGCGTCTTCTAAAGATAGCTTCTTTGTTGCAGATGTTGAGTTGTGGATTTGTTTCTCTTTTATATGTTATAACCTCAAATAAAATCGTTAGCATAGTTGAGTTCTGAGAAGTCAAAGGCTAATCCTTACTGGAATAAAAACATCATGAAAGATGTCCCTAATAAAATGCTCCACATTTAATAAAGCTTCATTTAAATCATTTTAGCAGCTTACGAGATTAGCCCAGATAAAATATCAGTTCACATATATACAGCTCGACACTTGGACGCTTCACCGTTATTAATATAAATAAAAAATGTCAGTTCTCCACTGTCTTCAAAAATTTAAATACAAATTTTGTCCCCTGAAACAAAGAAAATTAAAAAACACAACAAATGTTGCTCTAATGCGTTTCGATAGCTATCATCTATAGTGAATTCCTCTCCGAGTTCTGGATGAAGCAATCAAAGAGAAACGGCCAGAATTGGTAAATCGGAAAGGAATTGTGTTCCATTCTGACAATGCTAGGCCTCACACATCTTTGGTAACTCGTGGGAAATTAATGGAGCTTGGTTGGGAAGTGATGTCGCATCTCACATGGAGCCCTGACCTAGCACCATCTTGTTACTATTTATTTCATAGTTTGCAGAACTATGAATGATAAAAATTTCCCAAATGATGATGACCTTAAATTGCACTTGATTCAGTTTTTTTTTGTTGAGAAGTATCAGAAATTCTATGAGCGCGAAATCATGAAACTGCAAGCAAGATGGCAAAAAACCATTGAACGCAATGGAAAATATATAATTGACTAAAGTCTATTCTTTGAATTAAGAAATGTGTTTCTTTCATACCACAAAACCGAAATTACTTTCTTGCCAACTTAATAGAATTAACTTTAAGAAATTAAAGGTATTAAAACAATTTCTCCTTTATTTGTCTATTAATAATTACCTCATAGGCAGCTTTCCACTGCACTTGTATGAATAAAGAAATAGTTTACTCGGCATCAGGAAAAAGATACATTAAACTTCGGTCATAAAAAATTTTTGGGCTGTTATTAATTGATCATAACTTGAAACTGCATGTAGTTGTAAGATATCTCATTCTGATTTTAATTAAACTGAGTAAATGGTCAAAACATATTTCATCCATGCTTAAAAATGTTCATAATAACAAATATCTTTAAGTTTCTACTAGATTTTAACTCTTCTCTACAATCAACCTCTCGCCCACTAACAAAGTTTTACCTTTGTCTCCTTCTGTATAAATAAACAACTACTGGGCTACTGCTATATCATACAAAGCTGCTTATCGTTTTTTTGCAATTTTCATCTGCACGAGATTTCAATCTCAAAGAGAAATCAATTTCATAACTCAAACGACGACCAAAATTAACAGACCAAAAATATAAACAAAATCATTAATTGATAAGCAAGTGTCATTTGTTGATCTATATACATTTGAAAAAATTCACAAGTATTGTGGAATAAGTTGAAGGTATCAATATTTCAATAAAAATTTCATTTAACAGCAGCTGTCCATGAGTGTAGGAGTCCATGAAGACTATTAAATCAACCAACATACATGAGCCAAGATACTGTAAGGTGTATTTACACAAATAGATTTGCTGTGCTAATGTGGCAAGATTAGGTCGCTTCTCCTGATCAGATAGCGTGCGTAGTGAAACTGTCGTTCATTTGTTGGACACTAAAGAATCCAAAGAGTCGATGATTTATGCGATAAACCCACGCGAATTGTTGGATGTGTCAATGAAAATTTCAGTTAACGACGCGTTTGTCTCGCTGCCTACGGAGACGAATATTTCTCAATGAAAATTATCATTATGATCAGAAGCCACCTAGCATTTAAATTAGTTGCATCGATAATTGTTTGTTTACTTAGGAATTTATGGACATATGGTTATTATTATTCATTATTCGACTCTTCGACAACATGGACAAGCTTGTTTGAAGTATTTGAAATTTCATACTTCGTTTTACTTTTTGTACCTGGTTTCGAACTGTCATTTAGTGTTTCGTCGTTGAATCTTTCAAAAATTATATTAGGATATTCTCTGTATCTCACTTGCGAATTTTTTATTGCCTTTTTCTTCGCCAGTTCCTTTCTCTACAAATCGAGATTTTCGGTTACCTTTTGTAAGGTGGTTGAAAATCTGGACAAATCCAGATTTTCAGTCACCTTTTGTTAAGGTGGTTGAAAATCTCGTTTGTTAGCAATAGTATCATGGAATAAACCGCAATACAAAGCTCAAGTTAGGCCAACCCTAGAAGATTCATATTTGGTTGGTCTCATGCAGAGACTAAATAGACTGAACGTTTCAATGTTGTCTCATGCGTACAGTTGAAGCTAAAATGCGGGGAAGTGGGGAGGTGCATTCCACTACTCTTTGATATGGTCGGATTAAGTAAAATTTATAAATACGAAACTTGCCGCGTAACGGTTCTAACGATTTAGATGAAACTTTAGAATTAGGGGCTTTTGAACCAATAAGATAATTTTTATAAGTGCTTTTTAGTAAAAGTTCAGGAGAACTATTTTCAAAGACATCTTGGTTTAATAGTAAAATAATTTTCTTTCAATACGCAACGCCTGTGTACAATATTGTTAAGCCGGTGCTGTAAACACGTCATGATTGCAGGGAAATGGCGGCGCGCGCACGCCGATAATTGAATATTTATATAATTTATTTTTACCTACCCAAAGAATGAAACTCTTGATTTTTCTTCACTAATGTGTTCACTGTGGTTTCAACAATGATCCACAATACACTTCCCCATATTTACAGCCCATTTTCTTTAAAAAAAACCGATGTTATCTTCGCAAAGGTCTGTCAAATAATAAGAGGGCATTGCGAGCTAGATGGAGCTAGGCTTTCGCCAGGCTTTCAACTGGCTTCACTGCTTACCGTGTTAGGTTCAGTCTATTTAGTCTCTGGTCTCATGTTTGGAGCTCAGCCTCGAGGCACACTTTAGCTCTTTTGGATTCAATTCAAAGAAGAGCGATTCGTCAAATTGATGACGAGAGTTCGACCTATTCTTTCGAAACATCGGAGCACAGGCGGATGGTTGGTGACTTGTCTATTTTCTACAAGTACTATCATGGAAGATGCTCGCCGGAACTGATGGTATTGATCCCCTCAAGGGCAAGATTCTTGAAGTATACAAGACAGTCGGAGACAGCAAATCCCTGAGCGGTCCAGCTTGACACAGTGAGGACTTCTGTCTACGGAGACTCTTTTTTTCTTTAGAATTCCTAAGCTATCGAACTCATTACCAAAAGGAATTGCAACTTTGATTTCTTCAAGTCGTCGTCAATGGCATTTCATCCGAGACATTTGGGATTAATGTAGGGGTGCCTCAGGGGTCTTTCTACTCTGTTTCTGTTACACAGAAACTAACAACGAACTTCTCTTGAGACGATCCCCCAAGACCAAGATTTCTGAGGCATACAAGACAGTCGTTGTCAGCAAATTCCTGTGCGATCGAGCTTGACACAGTGAGGACTTCTGTCGATGGATACTCTTTTTTCTAGAAAACTTTCAAGCTATGGAACTTGTTATCAAAAGGAATTCTCCCTAAAAATTACAACCTATCCTCGTTTAAGGAGGCGGTTCATCGCCATCTATCCTTGTTTCCGCATCCTACTAGCAGTGCTTTAAAGGCATAATGGGGTTACCCTTTGCGGGTGGATTAAACTTTAAAAAAATATCTATACGAGGTTCTATGATAGTGTTTTATTCCATGATACTATTACTAAAGTTGTGTCATGGTTTTATTCTGGACTCAAATCCTAGGTTCATGAAGGCTATGGTAGATGCAGGATGCTGCACTCTATATATGTGATCACATATGAAACTTGTTCTCTCTCTTTTGGCGCCGTTTTATATGAGAGTCCAATATCCTGTTAAAGCCCGTGGTTCCATTAAAGGGTGACTTAGTTGATTCATTCGATTGTAAACCTAAATTTGGAGCTAATATGTTAACGTAAGACATCAAAAGCGATGCGAGAAGCTTCAAGACTGGAACAAAACCAAACGAAAAGCTTCAAGATATTAAAATAAATCATTGGCTGATCTTTTTTTCAGTAATCGTTTTAGGACGAAAAGGTTGTCGACATAGGAACCGCCCGCTTGAAATTCATCCTAATTTTCTATTTGTTGTTCTATTCTATTCTTCATAATTTTGCCATATACTCTTGATATAGACATGGTTACATTGATGCCCCTGTAGTTAGAGCACACCTTCTTGTCACCTTTATTATAAATGTTTGAGAAGTACGCTACTGACCATTCTGGAGGAAGTTTCCGTGAGGAAGCATTTAAAAATATAGGCAAGGAGTTGGAAGAGTAACTCTGTTCCATGTTTCACTAATTCTATATTGGCAGTCCCTTTGGTCCAGTCTCCCTACCATTTTTGATCGTTTTAATAACTTCTTTGATTTCTTTCGGAGAAATTTCGTCATGTTCTAAAAAAGAAGAGTCTGAGGAACTCATGTCACCGTCAGCTGTCCGTAAAAATTCATCGCGATCTTCTGTGAGCAAGCTATGGTGGCTATGTGTTAGAGATATCTATTGGAGCTTTCTGTTTACTTTTAGTGCTCAACGACTTTAAGACTTTCCAGGCCTCACTCGATTTGTTTCCGCTTATATTATGGTCTATCTAACTGCATTTATTGTTCCACCGTTTTTTTTTTTTGGCTTTATTATCAGCTTTTTTCATTTCCTGGTTACATCGACAAGAGTATTCTGGATTCTGGATTCGTTGTGGGTTGCCTAAAAAAAAATTTAGGCCAGCACTTAGGCCACCCTTTCCGGGCCCATTGTGCTATCCCCGTGATTGAGGTGTCCTTGGTCATTCATTCAGCCACCCAACCTTGTTGAGAAACTGAAGAACGTCCCTTAAATGCGCCTCTCTCAAACTGGCCACACTAGGCCAGAAGTCCCCCATCAGATCCTCTGATTGATGCTAGTGCCGGGCAGTGACACATCACGTGCTCGACACTCTCATCTTCTTCTAAGCACCCTCTGCAGCTCGGGTCGTTTATGATTCTCATTCTGTGGAGGTGTTTGTTTAATCGACAGTGACCTGACCATATCCCTACAAGTTTCCTGAGATTATTCCTTGAGAGTTGTAGGCATAGTTTTGCCCTTTCCCTGCACGGCATTCTAATGAATGCGTGAGCTTGTCGGCATGTTGTTATTGATGCCCATAAGGCTTTGTGTTTACGATAAGTTTCTTCGTTAAGTAGGGATCTTACGGTTGATCTTGCCAGAGAAAGGGTTGGTTCTGGTCCAACGAATTGTCCCTCCGAACCCTTCCTTGCCAGTTTGTCAGCCCGTTCGTTTCCCTCTTTCCCAGAATGTCCTTTGATCCATATTAGATCAATTGCATTCTCTTGTGATAGATGTTCTAGAGCTAGGTGGCAATTCCATACCAGCACTGAGTTTGTTTTCACATTCCTCAAGGCCTTAAGGGCTGCCTGGCTGTCCGTCTTTATTTGGATATCGACAAGAGTATGTTTTGTTTTGTCTTTTATATCAGAAGAGCCTATAGTCTCTGCCTGACATCCAGTCAGAGATTAAAGGCTCCCTTTTTCTCTGCCACCAGCCTGTCAACACTTGCACTGAACCATTCTTCTCTTCTGCTTTGTGTAACTTCAGATACTTCTTCTATAGCTTTCATTGCTGCCTCTCTCATGCATTTCATGACCGCGTTATACATATTTATAGCAGACGAGTAAAATCCCCTCGATAACTTGTCGCTTAGGCGAAGCTTATACAGGAAAACTGTCGATTTGTTTTTAAGTGCCTCTGTGTTAAATTTTGGTGTCTTTATTACGGACCTCATCTCATCTTCTAAAAGTTATCTGTTGTGGCAGTTTCATGGGAAGAAAGCTGTTATTAAATAGTGGTCCGTCCCGCATTCGGCACCCCTGTAAGCTCGAACATTGTATCTCAACCTTGTTCGTTGTCTGTCTATGATGTCATCTATAATTGACTTCTGCTATAAAGAAGAATTTCATTTGAGGTCTAGTATTGAAAATTCTTATTATTATTTTTTTTAATTTGTTTTCTCTATTAATCCATTTTATTTTATTTTAACCAACGATTTGAAACGATCTTTAAACAAGAACAAAATATAAGTGAAAATTTGACATATACCATCTCGAGAGGTAAAATTTTCAAGTGATATGAACTCCGCATTCGTGTAAAATTGTTCTGGCTAACGAGACAAGGGGAAGACCTTCTGGCTGATTTTAAAACCAAATCTCTTTAAGTTCGTTCACACTGCTGTCTTTTCGGACAGGTCTCATAAATTTCATCGCGGGACGTGCTCATGCAAAACGCTCTTCTAAATACCGGGATGTTACTGAAAGCGGCAATGCTCGGAATAACGGTAAAGGAGAATTTACAGGAGGCATGTGAATTTGTTGATCATTTATCGACTGAAAACCATGTAATTGATATGCAACAACAATTAGATGGGCAATTACGTGTAATTTCACGATAATTCGATACAATTTTCGAGTAATAAGTCAAACTTTATCGAAATTCCCAGAAGCAATGGGTTGAGGAACTGGTTTGGCGAGAAGAGAAACGAAACAGTCGCGGTAAGCGCTGGAAGGATTCCTTCCTCTACCTGGGGCAGAGTATAGAGCCAACTAAGATCGGATCCCAAATAAAACAAGATCAATTGCGTGAATAGACGCCTTTATGGCTTATGTTGCAGCGGTCATTAACAATTTAGCTCTGCGCAATAATTTGCAACACGTAAGATATACCGATGTTGGAGTCGAGCATGCTTTAACGCCGTCTTGATAGTCGTTAAGCCATTACTAGCGCAACCGAAGACAAATTTCGCGTTAAAGAATTGTGGGAAATTGCAACATAACAGCTACTTGGAAGAATTTAGAACAAGGTTCAAAATATTGATGCCACAGGAAATGGCAGAAACGAAACAAATTGCTCCAAGAGGATGGTGAGGGCGCATTTTTAGGTTTGATAACTTAAAACAAATAAACTGAACTTTTATAATATCATGGGCAAAAAAATTGTTTTTGAATGCAAACAATTGTGAACCATTTTTAGGTGATGGGTCCTTGCATACGAATCATTTTGATGGAACGGACTGATCCTTGGTTATCTTCAAAAATGAAATACAAATCTTGTCCTCTGAAACCAAGAAAAATTAAAAAACACAACAAAGGTTGTGTAACGCGATAACGATAGCCAAGCTATTATCTTTAGAGAGAAGATTTGTATTTCAACCAATCATTTAGCATCTGTTTTCTATCTTTTATCTTTACATGCTACATACAATAATGACTCACTCTGTACAACCGAGTCTGATTAAAAAATAATGATGAGGTATATTATCAACTCAAATTAATTGTGACTAGTAACAGTTTTGATCATCTGTACTCTGCACCATAACGCAGATGAAAATAAATCGACATTTACCGTTAACTGTGTAATTCATAAAATAAAATTGCGGGATTAGTGTAGGAAAAGTAACTAATTTTAGATAAAGGATCTACAAAACGCATCCAAGGCAAGCAGAATGCGTTCGTGAGTTGGGATTTTTCCCGCAATGCTTAACTCACAATTACATCGAAATAATTTGAAAGTAGTTATGGTCAGGAGTTGCTCGTAGTTAGTTAACTGCAATAATACAGTTGTTCTATCATAAACCAGTCAGGATCCGTCTGGCGCGATATAATTACAGATAACGAGATACCAAGAAAATAACAGCGGCATTGGCGAACCAATTCTCACCTTACTTTATCGATTTCTTGATTGAATAGGGTCAGAGAATATCATTTGGGATCTAGGTTCCAATTATATTAGGCGACTTAAATTTCCTAACTTTAAGTTTTCACGTCTATCGGCAGTCCCGCTACCTCCTATTTTTTTTTATTTTTGAACTCATTAAATTTTGTCATTGTTATTCTCTTTGATATATCACATTTTTGAATATAGGTTAAAGAGCGTAACATCTGTCAACATGATATTGCGTTTCCGGCGGTTAAATACCGGAAACTTTTGTAGAGATTGTATGTACTATAGGCAGATATAATAGAATTGTAGGCTGCAGACTTTATGTTATGAACGATCTACGGAAGTTATCTTTGAATTGTCTGGCGTTTGCAGATAAGGGCATAATTAGAATAAATATGAATTTATTAGGTAAGACGAAGGCGTTCGAACAGTTTAAAACACTTTCAAGGTGTTAATTGACTCTAATTTATCGCGCTGAAGGAACATTAATTGGCTCTAATTTATGGTACTGGAGGAATATGACATTTTTTCTCTTTGAAATCAAACAAAAAACTATTTTCGTTACATATTAAAAAACCCACTTATATTTAATTCAGGACTTTATGAGAGTCCTCTGAAACATATCACTAATTTAACTTTTACTATTTTACATGTTTCTGTTACGTATTCGTACTGTTTTATCTTCTTATTTTTATTGTATTTGAATATGGTCGCAATTTATTAGAATAACTTCCTGATTCTGGAATTGGTTGATCAAATAAACTAGTTTTTATAAAAAAAATATTTTGGTTTATTAAGGGGTAAGCAAATGGAATCAATGATACTAAAAAATGTTAATGATTTTGTAGATTTAGGTTAGGATCAAGTTCTTTGAATAGTAAGAGGCTTTTTCATTTTTGGATCATTATTGACTCGTCTGACTAACTTTATTTTACCTTACCAGAGCCCAGTTTCTAAAATATTTAAATCGTTATTTAAATGAATGAAATTGTTTACTTTTGAAAAGGTTTTCTGACACACAATTATAAGATATTTAAAATTCTTAAAAGGTCACCCTATGAAATCTAAGAAAAGGATTAAGGTAAGACGCTGTTCGTATTTGTTTTAAAAAATAAAATTAGGTTCGGACAAAGTGGCCTATTTTTTCATTTTATTTGTGCTCCTAGTAACAAGATATTTTAATTGACGCTGATTGCTTATGAAAATTTATCGTCTAATAACAATCAGCATTGCTAATGTTCAATAATGTGAGAAAACTAAAGCAAGGAAACACTATGTTTAGGGATGCACACGATACATCGATATATTAAAAACATCGATGTTTTCGTTTCGATGTTCGATATTTTTGTATTGATACTTTCGTTCCGGTGTATCGACGCTATCGATATATTTTTTCAATGTCTCGATTGGTGAAATAAGATCAAAAAATCTTACTTTTTCGACGGTTAAAATTTATCTAGGGACCAGCTAATATGTCACCTGATCCCATTCACAACAGCCCCTTCTTTCTTTAATTTGTTTCAACCTTCAAAATTTCGCTTCTTTAAACTTTCGACTTTTTAGAAAATTTTAACTTTTTTCAAAATTTTGCCCACTTCACCCAAAATTTTGACTTTTTTTACTGTTATCCAACGAATCAGAGTTCATATTTTTGAAAAATTTTACTTTTTTAACATTTCAATTTAAAATTTCTAAAATTTTAACTTCCCTGAAAAGTTTATTCTTTATGGTAGACCCTTATTAACCGGAAATATTATGTTTTTTTCAATTTATTTAACATTTCTTCGGCCCAGTTTGGAAATATTTAAATTTTTATGGTTTGTTAACAATTTTTTAAACAGTTTTTGAAATGCGACTACGTGATATTTAAATTTATTTTTCATGGTAGACCCTTATTGACCGGAGCTCAAATGAGAGCGAAACATCGATGTCCAGTGCTACAACCTTTTTATGTATTTTTTTATATTTTCCTAATTTATCAAAAAAACAAAATTTTTATTTTTTCCATATCTAATTTTTTGGTCTCCTATTTTTCATTATTCCTATTCTATGTAAAATAAACTAACCTCTTAATTTGTGAACTGTCATGAAGTGACGTTTTCAATAAATTTAAATATCACGTAGTCGCATTTCAAAAACTGTTTAGAAAATTGTCAACAAACCAGAAAAATTTAAATATTTCCAAACTGGGCCGAAGAAATGTTAAATAAATTGAATAAAACATATTTAAATTTATTGAAAACGTCACCTCATGACAGTTCACAAATTAAGAGGTTAGTTTATTTTACATAGAATAGGAATAATGAAAAATAGGAGATCAAAAATTAGATATGGAAAAAAAATTGTTTTTTTGATAAATTAGGAAAATATAAAAAATACATAAAAAAAGTTGTAGCACTGGACATCGATGTTTCGCTCTCATTTGAGCTCGTCCGCAGTGCATAACATGGAAAGGGAACAATGAGAAAGAAATACTTGAAAATATTTTTTTTTTAAATATAAAAAAGAAAAATAAAGAAATTTTAACGTGAATAGACGTTTCATCATCAATTTACTGTGTTAAAAATTTAAATATTTTAGATGAATTGAAAAAAACATTCCCTGAAAAGATCAAAATGTCGAGTTTTTCAAAATTTTACTTTTTTGAAAATTTCGACTTTATGAAAATTTCACCTATTTTCTAAATTTTTTTTTCGAAAATTCTAGATTTTTGGCAAGAAATTTTGTAGAATGTGATTTTTTGAAAAATTGTATTTTTTCAAAATTTCAACTCTCAAAATTTCTCCTCTTTTCAAACTTTCAATCTTTCCGAAAGTTTCAACTTTTTTTCAACATTTTGCCCACTTCACTTTACTGAAAATTTTGATTTTTTTTTTACTGTTATTCAACGAATCGAAGAGTTTACCTTTTTGAAAAATATAACTTTTTTAACATTTCAATTTTTTTAATTCAAAATTTCTGAAATTTCAACTTTCCTGGAAAAATCAAAATGTAGAGATTTTTTGTCAAATTTTTTTATTATAATTCCGATTTTATTTCCAAATTTCAAATTTTTTATCAAAATTTCGGCTTTTTGAACATTTCAACTTTCTTTAAAATCTTTCTCCTTTGAAAATTTTAAATTTTTTGGAAAGCAAATTTTATAAAATGTCAGTTTTTTTAAAAAATTGTATTTTTTGAAAATTTCAACTTTCAAAATTTTGTCTCTTTTCAAACTTTCGACTTTTCAAAATATTTCAACTTTTTTTAAAATTTTGCCCATTTCACTTCACTGAAAATTTTGATTTCTTTTTTACCGTTATTCGGCGAATCGAAGAGTTCACCTTTTTAAAAAATTTTACTTTTTCAACATTTCAATTTTTTTAATTCGAAATTTCTGAAATTTCACCTTCCCTGGAAAAATCAAAATGTCGAGTTTTTTAATTGAAATTTTCTATTATAATTCCGATCTTATTTCCAAATTTCGAATTTTTTATCGAAATTTCAACTCTTAAAAAATTTCAACTTTCTTTAAAATCTTTCTCCTCTGAAAATTTTAAATTTTTTGGAAAGCAAATTTTATAAAATATCAATTTTTTTGAAAAATTGTATTTTTTGAAAATTTCAACTTTCAAAATGTTGCCTCTTTCCAAACTTTCGAGTTTTCAAAAAATTTCAACTTTTTTTAAAATTTTGCCCATTTCACTTCACTGAAAATTTTGATTTTTTTTAACGTTATTCGGCGAATCGAAGAGTTCACCTTTTTGAAACATTTTACTTTTTTAACATTTCAATTTTTTTAATTCAAAATTTCTGAAATTTCAACTTTCCTGGAAAAATCAAAATGTCGAGTTTTTTTTGTTAGATTTTTCTATTATAATTCCGATTTTATTTCCAAATTTCAAATTTTTTATCAAAATGTCGGCTTTTTGAAAATTTCAACTTTCTTTAAATCTTTCTCCTTTGAAAATTTTAAATTTTTTGGAAAGCAAATTTTATAAAATGTCAATTTTTTTGAAAAATTGTATTTTTTGAAAATTTCAACTTTCAAAATTTTGCCCCTTGTCAAACGTTCGACTTTTCAAAAATTTTCAACTTTTTTTAAAATTTTGCCCATTTCACTTCACTGAAAATTTTGATTTTTTTTTTTACTGTTATTCAGCGAATCGTTTTGAAAAATATAACTTTTTTAACATTTCAATTTTTTTATTTAAAATTTCTGAAATTTCAACTTTCCTGGAAAAATCAAAATGTCGAGTTTTTTTGTTAAATTTTTCTATTATAATTCCGATTTTATTTCCAAATTTCGAAGTTTTTATCAAAATTTTGGCTTTTTGAACATTTCAACTTTCTTTAACATCTTTCTCCTTTGAAAATTTTAAATTTTTTGGAAAGCAAATTTTATAAAATGTCAGTTTTTTTAAAAAATTGAATTTTTTGAAAATTTCAACTTTCAACTATTTGCCTCTTTTCAAACTTTCGACTTTTCAAAATATTTCAACTTTTTTTAAAATTTTGTCCATTTCACTTCACTGAAAATTTTGATTTTTTTTACTGTTATTCAGCGAATCGAAGAGTTCACCTTTTTGAAAAATATAACTTTTTCAACATTTCAATTTTTTTAATTCAAAATTTCTGAAATTTCAACTTTCCTGGAAAAATCAAAATGTCGAATTTTTGTTAAATTTTTCTATTATAATTCCGATTTTATTTCCAAATTTCGAAGTTTTTATTAATATTTCGGCTTTTTGAACATTTCAACTTTCTTTAAATTCTTTCTCCTTTGAAAATTTTAAATTTTTTGGAAAGCAAATTTTATAAAATGTTAGTTTTTTTAAAAAAATTGTATTTTTTGAAAATTTCAACTTTCAAAATTTTGCCTCTTTTCAAACTTTCGACTTTTCAAAATATTTCAACTTTTTTCAAAATTTTGTCCACTTTACTTTACTGAAAATTTTGATTCTTTTTTACTCTTATTTAACGAATCGAAGAGTTCACCTTTTTGGAAAATATAACTTTTTTGACATTTCAATTTTTTAATTTAAAATTTCTGAAACTTCAACTTTCCTGGAAAAATCAAAATATCGAGTTTTTTTTGTCAAATTTTTCTAATATAATTCCGATTTTATTTCCAAATCTCGAATTTTTTATCGAAATTTTAACTTTTTGAAAATTTCAACTTTCTTTAAAATCTTTCTGCTCTGAAAATTTTAAATTTTTTGGAAAGTAAATTTTATAAAATGTCAATTTGTTTTGAAAAATTATATTTTTTCAAAATTTCAACTTTCAAAATTTTGCCTCTTCAAACTTTCGACTTTTCAAAAAAATTCAACTTTTTTCAAAATTTTGCCCATTTCACTTCACTGAAAATTTTGATTTTTTTTACTGGTATTCAGCGAATCGAAGAGTTCACCTTTTTGAAACATTTTACTTTTTCAAAATTTCAATTTTTTTAATTCGAAATTTCTGAAATTTCACCTTCCCTAGAAAATTCAAAATGTCGAGATTTTTATTGAATTTTTCTATTATAATTCCGATTTTTTTCCAATTTAGGAATTTTTTATCGAAATTTCGACTTTTTCAAAACTGCTTTCAATTTTTTTTTTCACACAGTTTTCAACTATCCAAAATTTCAAATTTTTCCAAAATTTTACTTTTCTGACAATTTCGAGTTTTTTAAAATTTCATTTTTTTAATCTTTCTCTTTCGAGAATTCTAGATTTTTTGGAAAGCAAATTTTGTAAAATGTTCATTTTTTAAAACTTGCATTTTTTGAAAATTTCGACTCTTTTGAATGTCTTTTTAAAAAAATTGTTTTTTTTTATTTTAGCTTTTAAAAATGTAGATTCTATTGTTCAATGTTTACACTTTTGAAAACCTTAACTTTTTGAAAATTCCGTTTTTCCAAATTTTTACTCCTAAAATTCTTAGTTTTTTAAAAGTTAACTTTTTTTTAAATTTCGACTTGGTCAAAATTTCGGTTATCTTAATACTTTCGACTTTCAAAATTTCGACTCTTTTAAATCGCTGTCTTTTTAAAAAGAATGTTTTTTTTTAATTTTGGCTTTTAAAAATGATTTTATTGTTCAATTTTTACACTTTTGAAAACCTTGACTTTTTGAAAATTCCGTTTTTCGAGATTTTTACTCCTAAAATTCTTAGTTAACCTCTTTTTAAATTTCGACTTTTCCAAAAATTACTACCTTTTTTGAAAACTTTGTTTTTTTTTAATTTTTTTAAATCGACTTTATTCAATTCGAGTTGTTTTGACATTTTTAACTATTTTGCAAAATTTCTAATTTTTTTGATACTTTAGCTTGCTTTTAAATTTTTCATTTTTTTAAATAAATTTCAACTCAATCAAAGCGTCGACTTTCTACAGCTTTAAAAAATCTGTTGGTGTTTTGGAAAGTTATTAAATTTTTTGAAAATTCCAATTTTTTTTCAAAATATTCAATCAAAAATGTTGACTCTTTAAAAAAAGATATTTATCTTTTGTTTTTAAATTTTAAGGTGAATTTTTCTGTTTCTCAACATTTCTGCTTCTCTAGTTTTTTTAGAGGTTTAGAATTTTTGATAATTTTCACTTCTCTTTAATATTTGGGCTCTTCAAAAATTTCGGTTTTTTTCGAAAATTTAACTGAAAATGCTTCACTTTTTTAAATCTTCACATTTCTTTACAATTTTTATTACCTATTTTTGAAATTGGGATTATATTTCAAAATTTATTCTTTTCTAATAGTATTTTTGAAAATTTCTTTATTTTATCTTAACTTATTTTATTGCAATACAAATCTTTTCTCTGAAACCAAGAAAGATTAAGAGAGCAACTTCTGTTGTGTTTTTTAAAATCTTTCTTGGCTTCAGGGGACAAGATTTGTATTTCAATTTTTGAAGATAACCAAGGACCTGCCCGTTCCACCAAAAAAAAATCTTATTTTATCTTATATCTTTGAAATTTTTGAAAAGTTCTACTTTTAACAGTATATCTATTCAAAATGATGACATTAGTTTTATTTTTCAAAAGTTTTAATTTTTTTTAATCCTAATTTTCTATGAAAATATCGAAAAATTTTAAATGTTAACCTATTTCTTAAAATTTAAACTTTTTTTCAATATTTGGCGATTTTTCAAATAGTTGTTTTTTAAATCCTTAACTTTTTTGGAAGTTTTAACTCTTTATGAAAGCTTCGACATTTTTTAAAATTACACGCTTTTTGGTAATTTTGACTCCTTGGAGAACTAACACTTTCGTTAAAATTTTGATTTTTTTTGAAATTTTGTATCTGTGATGAAAATGTTGCCTATTTTTCAACATTTCGACATTTTTAAATATTTGGAGTTATTTTTGAAAGATATATTTATATTTAAAATTTGAACATTTCAACTAATTCTTAAAAAATTGACTTTTTTTGAAGGTTTTGAATTTTTTTACATGGATATTTTTTAAATTTTTACTTTTTTGAAAGTTCTCACTTTTTAATTCTTTTTGATTTTTAAATCAGACATTGCTTTTTTTAACTTCCGACAGTAATATACTGAGGTGCCTATTTAAGAAAATTTTCACAATAATATGAAATGAAAAATCAAAATTTTAGTCAAAATGTTCAAAAAAAGTTAAAATGTTGAATAAATCATAAAGTTTTGATTGAATTAAAAATTTTGAAATATGGAGAAATTTTCATCAAAAATAAAAATTTTCGCAAAATTAAAATTTTCAAAAATATTAGGGTTTTAGAAAAAATCGTATTTAATTTTTAAAAAAGTCGAAATATTGAAACAGTAAAAAATGTCCAAGTAGTGAAATTTTGAAAAAAAGTAAATGTTTTCCAACAAATTCAGTCTTAAAAAACTACGCAATTTAAAAGAAATCTGAATTTTTAAAGAACAAAAACACAGAAAAATTTTCAACATTTTAGATAAATTTTCAAAAAAAATGTCACAATTTTTAAAAAAACATGTCACAATTTTTAAAGCCAAATTTTTCAAAAAAGAAAAAATTTTAAAAAACGGTAGAAAATTTAAAGAAAAATTTTGAAAAATGTCAAAATTTTTAAAAAAGTTAAAATTTTCAACAAAAAAAATCAGTCGATATTCTGAAAACAAATTCGTATGAATTTAAAAACTTAAAATATTGAAAAATGGCCAAGAGACTTAAAAGGCGATTTTTGAAATAAATCGAAATTTTCAAAAAAAATTGAAATAATAAATAAATGGGGGAATTTTCAGAAATATTTAAAATTAAAAAAATGTTTAAAAAAATATTCTATTTTGAAAAAAGTTTTAAATTTTCGAAAAAGTCAAATTTTGGAAAAATGGATAATTTTTTTAAAAAACTCGACAATTTTAAAAGGTATTTTAAAAAAAAACTTAAAATTTTTGAAGTCAAAATTTTGAATGAAAAAACTTTCTTTGTAACTTGTTACTTTTTTTAAAACCTTCGTTTTATTTGACAATTTTAAATGTCTGTATTAAAATTTCAAAATTTTTTAAAATGTAAAAAAGTAACAAGTTACAAAGAAAGTTTGAAAAGATCGAAATTTGTAAAAAAAGTCGACACTTTTTTCAAAGCTTAATCAAGAAATGAAACTTTGAAAAATCAAGATTTTCAAAGAAATTCGAAACTTTGGAAAAACTTGGGAATGGAAAATAACAATCGAAAATTTGAAAAAAAAATGTCGAACTTATCAATTAAGTTGAAATTTTAAAAAACATTGAATATTTCGAAAAAAATTGAATTTTTCGAAAAAGATTGAAATTTCTCAAATTTTAAAATTTTTAAAAAAGGTCCAAACTTCCGAAAAGATCCAACCTTTTAAGAATTGAAGTCCACATTTTAAAAAAGTAATTATTTTGTAGAACATCGAATTTTTAGGAAAAGTGCAAATTCTGGAAAGAAAAATCCTAATTCTGGAATAAAATCGTAAAAAAAATTTCAACTTTTCAAGAAACCCAACATTTTCAAAATAATTTCAAGATTAAAAACTGAAGTTTTGATAAATAGTTGCAATTTTCGAAGTTGAATAAAAAAAAATCGAAGATTTAAACAGAAGCGAATTTGAGGTTATTAATGCAAATTTCGAAACTCTATTTCGCTCCCTTTTTACCCCTTCAGAGGACGAATTTCTGAAAATTTCTTATTGCTCACCTGGATTCTGGATTCTGGATTCGTTGTGGGTTGCCTAAAAATTTAGGGCAGCACTTAGGCCACCCTTTCCGGGCCCATTGTGCTATCCCCGTGATTGAGGTGTCCTTGGTCATTTATTCAGCCACCCAACCTTGTTGAGAAACTGAAGAAGGTCCCTTGAATGCGCCTCTCTCAAACTGGCCACACTAGGCCAGAAGTCCCCCAGCGTGGATCCTCTGATTGATGCTAGTGCCGGGCAGTGACACATCACGTGCTCGACACTCTCATCTTCTTCTAAGCACCCTCTGCAGCTCGGGTCGTTTATGATTCCCATCCTGTGGAGGTGTTTGTTTAATCGACAGTGACCTGGCCATATCCCTACAAGTTTTCTGAGATTATTCCTTGAGAGTTGTAGGCATAGTTTTGCCCTTTCCCTGCACGGCATTCTAATGAATGCGTGAGTTTGTCGGCATGTTGTTATTGATGCCCATAAGGCTTTGTGTTTACGATAAGTTTCTTCGTTAAGTAGGGATCTTAAGGTTGATCTTGCCAGGGGAAGGGTTGGTTCTGGTCCAACGAATTGTCCCTCCGAACCCTTCCCCGCCAGTTTGTTAGCGCGTTCGTTTCCCTCTTTCCCAGAATGTCCTTTGATCCATATTAGATCAATTGCATTCTCTTGTGATAGACGTTCTAGAGCTAGATGGCAATTCCATACCAGCACTGAGTTTGTTTTCACATTCCTCAGGGCCTTAAGGGCTGCCTGGCTGTTTATTATTGCTCACCTGTACCACGACAGAAATCTATTGTTCAAATTTCGTATTACTGCCTTAAGTAGTTTCGGCTCTGCGTTAATGATTAGGTTTTTGAGTCGATCTCTTTATAATATTAGTATGGATTATTACGATTTTTTCTTACAAGATTGACTCAACTCAAAACTCAAAATATAGTTGTTAATACTGAAAGTTGCAAAAGCATTTAAATGTTAAATGGCTTAAATCCATGAGATTTAAGAACTAGATGATAAGGCCACAATAAGCTGATACTTAAACATAAAAGTGTCATCGTCTTCACAAAATGTTTCAGGTTCACATATGCATGACCACTTCAGTGTATAAATCTTATTAAAATATTTCACACCCCTCTTGTTAACTAACAAGGGATCATTGAAAACTCGGTCGTATATTACAAATATGGCAGTTATAACCGGCACTTTTACCGACGTGTAACTTCAAATATAATGGCCCTATTGTGGCTGCCGTCCCATGTGATAACATAAGGCGTAATATTGTCGCATGTCCATTGGGGGGTAATAGAATAGAAACTTCGAGCTGGTGCCTACCAAATCTCTTGATTAAATAAGCTTTTTATTTGTATTTTACCCTGGATCTTTCTTAACACATTTGGGTATCGCGTTATGAAATAAATAGACTAAGATGAAATAGTGACCTAATATTTTTGGAAGATAGATTTATTTTAATGAATTTTTCGATCGCTTTTTCGTCCAAATCTATAAGTGTGGTCAAGGATATTTTTTTTGTCGACTAGATAGGCAACACAGCAATTAGTTTATAACGAATAATATTTTTTACTTATTTAACTGAAATTTTATCCAAATTTTTTTGTGTGATAACTAGATAAAGACAGCCAAGATTGAGCTCACACAATTAGGGTTCCTTACCATTTATTACATATAACAGTTAAGTTACATCATTTTTACTCATGCAGCCTTCAATTCATTTTATTTGTGTGACTTTAAAATAGATTTCTATTAATTTAACAAACTATAGGTTTATTTTAAATATTTGAGACTGAATAATTCGTTACCTACATTATTTTTTTTAGTCGTTGAGATTAGACCCATCTGTTTTAATTCTTTTATTTAACACAATTTTATAAATATTAAATTTTGGTTGAAGGGATTGGTCCTTCATTATCTTCAAAAATTGAAATACAAAACTTATCTACTTACTAACTTACTATCATATCTGAAGATGATAGCTTGGCTGTCGAAACGCGTTAGAGCAACCTTTGTTGTGGTTTTTAATCTTTCTTGGTTTTAGAGCACAAGTTTTGTATTTCAATTTATAAATATTAAAATATATGCAGGTGCTCTATTTGTTGGGCTATCTTATGGCAATCTCCTAACATTTCAGTGTTTTTGGTTAAATAGGGATAATTTGTTTTAATTGGGCGGGTAATAACGTTCTCAGGCAATGATATGATAAATGTGGTTTATAATTAAGACAAAATAAATCGATCTTTGTCGATTTAACAATGATATTTTGCAAACTCTTTGTAACTTTGGGTCGCTGTTTTTGATCCATGTTATTGTTAATTTTACTAAGCCGTAATTAAGATTGCTTTGTATACAGCAAAAGTAATAAATTACGGATAAACTCTACACTATGGCATATTTCTTAGAAACATAGAAAAAATGGGAGAATGTGAAAAATTAACGAATTTATTAAGTTTGTAAAATGAAGAATTACCTTTTTAATTTTTTTAATTATCTTTAGACTTTTGAAATTTAGAAAGAAGCTCTCGGCATATCTTGATATTAGGGAGTGAAAGCAATGAGGAACCTTCTACTTAAGCTTCGAATTTTAAATTTGTAACCCAGGATTTTTTGATGTGATCTCATAAAATTACCTTTGGAAACGGTGTTTAAGTGGATTATTTCGAAATTACAGGCGCTTCAATTTTATTAATATACATGAATAGCTAACTTTTTTATGTTATTGGCCATGTAATAGACGCACCCAAGTTTTTTTTTGTAGTTTTTGCTTCAGAACACTGCTTCATTATAAAGACTGAATTTTGATCCTAATCGGCAATCTTATGAAAGATTATCAGGTGTACTGAACACATTGGTGTCAACGCTCTTATTTCTCTATTCTCGACAGTTATCTCAAGATCGGTTAACGCTGAAAAAAGTCATCGTGCAAGTAGTTATGGGAGACACGATCAAAAAAGAGATTATTCTTAATCAAAGACGCAAGTCACATGTAATTAGTCACAGCATGGTTGCAGGTAAACGATAATGAGCTAATAAATTCAGAACTTAGCAGTAAGAAATTGCTAAAGTTGGAGTTTATACATAACGCTATGTCAAGCTGCCTCATATTGGCAATCGATTTTGCGCCTAATTGATGAGGTAGCTGAGATACAGCATGCAAATTTCCCATGTTTCTAAATAAACTATTTGGAATGCTGGGAATTCTTTTCACCGAAAGAAACGCAGAAAATCACAGAGTGACTGCTTTACTCAAAATACGTTCACTCTTTTCAGGAGCAGCGAAATAAGTCAGTAATTGGAAAAAATGAGCCAGATAGTGGACCAGATAGTGTTATTTAATAACAAAATGAATACATTATTTGTACCGCAGCTATTGCGTACCGCTGAATAGGCATTTGACATGTTAAAGCACCTTGTAAAGCAACAAAGGTTACGCATTTTTCTCCCTAAGATTCGAAAATAAATCCTAAGCTTTAAACGTAGCCAGGGTCATACCAAAAAATTATTCTGGTTACGAATGAAATCTTTGTATTTTATATAATTGGAGCAAACAAACAAAATCTGCTGAACGCCGAATCTGAATGCGATAAGTTGAGATTAACTTACTAGGTACTTTTTTAAACTATCGGAATTTAAACATTTCTAACGACTTGTTAATTCATCGCCATCCATCTTCACTACTTATGCTCCGTCCACTCGCAAAGGGCAGCCTTTGCGAGTGATTTGTACTTGAAAAATGGAGAGTTTAAAGCAGGGATTTTCAAACTATTTTAAGCAGGCAACAAAGGTTGCTCTAACGCATTTCGATAACTAAGCTATTATCTTTAGAGAGATACTCCCTTTGAAGATGATAGCTTGGATATCGAGACGCGTTAGAGAAACCTTTCTTGGGTTTTTTAATCAAAGTTCAATAAACAAACATAAAAGTATTATTAATAATTATTAACACAAATTACTTAAAAATACCTAAGGACGTAATTATTTTTTGAAAAAAAAAAACGTTAAAGTTGCCAAGTAAAGATAAAAAATTCTTAAGTGCAAGCTTATTATAATCAGGAGTATGTTTGGACTTAAACTTCATCATGATTTTTCGTTTGTGTTAAATCGCAAGCAAGTTAAAACGTGCCTGAAAAACTTGCACACTCGAACTCATTATCTTGCACGAATATGCTCACGTGTACTGACTTGCCGGGCTTTTCATCTTGTTCGAACTTGTGCGCGCTCATCGACTTGTTGAAGTTTTTAGAAGTACAGCAATTATGCTTCCTACTAAAATATTAGTCATTCTTATAGCAAATTGGTACACGTAGCACAACTTATTCAGTATCTGGATAGTTTCAAATAGGAACTTGTGTTAATTAATAGGCGTCGACCCCCAAAATAAGTTTTTGTTTATATCTACCCCTGTGAAACCGATTTCGACCCCAATGGGTCATTATCGACCACTTTGGGAATCCCCGGTTTAGAGAAAGTTGTACCAGTAGGTCCACCTTACATCTATCCTTGTGCAAACTTTAAAATACCTCCACCCACATCTAATTCAATTATATTCACAAAATATTGACAAAATGAAAATCTTTAATAAAATGTCGACATAATTGAATGAAAACACGAATTTCAAATTTAAACCGGTAGGTTAAGGTCTAAATTACGGCAGAAAATTCGATATTTGAAAAAGAATTCTCGATATACCGAGTTCAAAAATTTTGACATTGATTTTTTTAACCTAAATGAATTTGATGTGTTTCAAATTGAAGCTCTGAATCTTGAGGAAAACTTCAAATTTTGAAAATAACTTGAATATGGAATGTTTTTCTTAACATTGTGATTTATTAGGATATTATTTTTCAAATTTTGGAGCCTAGGGATATTTTAATTTTCAAGGCCCAAAGAAAATAGAAAAAGATTAATTAATTTAAAAATATACATTTTTAAAATATTTGGTTGCTCTCATAATTGATTTTTTCTGAAAATTTTATATTTTTTCTCATTGATTTGGACCGCAAACTCAAAATTTCCCCATCTTCTTCAAAATTTCTTTTTTTATAATAGAAATTTCCATTATGGTCCCGAAACTGAAAGTTTTTCTTAACATCTACGACCACTAAAGTGAACATTTTAAGATGAAGGTCGAACTTTTGAAATTAAACTCGAACTCTTGAGATTGAAGACTTAAACCTGAAAATTTTTACTTTTTTTGAATGACTGAAAGGTTCCACTTTAAAATCAAAAAGAAATCTCGAAATTTATAAGACATCAGACAGGTTTTACTTTACATACCCTCCTCGAAAATCATTTTGTAATTTTAAGTTTCTCCAAATTTTGATTTTAAATTGGACATTTCGGATGTTTTACTTCCATAATTTCTTACAAATTTTGACATTTTTAAGATCATAGCCAAAATTTCAATAATAAAGTCAAAATTTTGAAATTCGAGTCAAAGTAGATTTTTCTAAATTTATACTTTTAAATACCCTTGCAGATAAAAGTTATTTAATTAATTAAGTTTCCGTCGAAATGGATTATTTTCGAAATCGATTTTTTTTCTACAAATTGCATCAACATCAAACTTTCTACTTTCTTATGTGTATTTGAGCTTTTTATTTGTATTTCGACTTTTCTTCTGAACATTATCTGGATAGTTTCAAGCTTAAAAACGAAATTTCGTTATTAAAGCTGAAATGTTGAGTTTAAAGCAGAATTTGAAAAGGTTTTATATTAAAAACAATTTAGAAACTTAAACAAAAAAGAATTACAAAATTTTAGATTAAAAGAAAAATGTAGAACTCAAAATATATGAACAAATTTAAGAAAATCATTTTGTAGATTTGCATTTTTTAAAATTTTTTCTCGAAATACATACTTTTTCTTCAGTGTTTCAAATGTTTGCTTCAAGTCAAAATTCTTGGAAAACTTTTGAGTCTAGTCGAAATATTGTAGAAATTTAAATAGTTTGTTATAAAATTTCGAATATTTTCGAAACCAAATTCAAAATCCCCAAAGGTAGCTTAAAAAAGTGCATTTAAAAACTATAAGGTTTCCTAAGATTTTTATTAAAATTTCCACTACAAAATGAAAATGTTGACTTTTCTTATTATGATTTTTTTTTTAAGGAATAATTTAATACAGATTAGGAAAAAACCTAGTTTAGCAAAGAGTAGCTTTAATTGAGACAGACTCTTTCGCAATCCTAAAACTCATTGGAAAAATCAACCTGGTACATGAAAAATTAAGAAAAAGCCCTAAATTTTTAAGAACATTTAAGCAGCAAGGCTTTCAAATGGATGACTAAATTTACGGAATAAATTCTCCAATTTAAACACGAAGTAACCATAAATATTGAGAAAAGCTCGTTTATTTTACAAAATTGTGTTATAATATACCATTTCAAATTTACGAAAAAAAAATGAAAATGTTCAGAAAAGGACTATATTTGTAAATGCAATTAAAATTTGAGGAAAATAGAAGTTTGGGAAAAATTAAAAATTTTGATAGGAAAAACTCAACGTTTTACGCTTGAAATTGTGATTTTAATAAAGAAGTTCCAACTTTGAATGTAAAAATTCAACATTCGTTACAAAATATTGAATTTTAAAAGGAGTTCTTTTAAAAATTCAATTAAAATCCGAGGTGTAAAAAAAATTTAGGTTTTTAAAATAAATAAGAAAAATTACATAAAAGAACTTCAATTTTTTTCTCCACAATATCTTCTGATGTGAGTATAAAGTTTGAATTACTCTAAATTTTCAAGTGTTTAGAAAAAGTATAAATTTTGAGACCAAAGTTGAGGGAAAGGTTAAGTCTGGAAATTTTGAACTAAGCAGAAAAAGAAGAAAAAACTCGAGTTTATACGTGGCTTTCAAAATTGTATCTTTAGTATAAAAATTTCAATTTTTTTGAAAATCCAAAGTTTATATAAATTTTTAGAAATGTCCAAATCTGTAAAACATGAATTTTAACGAAGAGTGCCTATTTCTAACTAAAGAAAACTTTAACTTTGTTCAAAAATGTTCTAGAATTTTCAAGTTTAAGAGTTATATAGTTGTTGCGAAAAACGAAAAAATTCATTAAAGAAAAAAATTTGAAATGCTCAACGAAACCCGAATATTAAAAAAGTAGAAACATAAAACAAAAACAATCAAAATTTTCGTTTTAAGCCAAGAAAAAAAAATTGCAAATTTCATCCCGGAATTTTAACTAAAAGGTACATTTTCAAAAAAAAGACCTCCAAATTTATTCTGGAAATTTCAGGTTTATCCTTAAAACTTTTACTAAGGAAACCTCGACATTAAACCAAATTATTCGACTTTTTTTGAAAGTTTTGAATTTTAGTCTTGAAATACGATCTCCAGATTCGATATTTTATGAAAAGCAAGAAATCTTAAGCTTAAGCTCGAAAAAAAAAATGGAAATTTTGCTACTAAGCCCAAGATGTTAAAACTTTAAGATTTGGAAAAATTTGAGATTAATCTTGAAATTTTGACAATTTAATTTTCACTTTATTCATTTTTTTATTTCAACTTGTTTTATTTCTTAAAATTCCTAGTTTACTTTTGTGTTTAATTTTTATACGTTTGACTTCAAATTCAAGACGTTAAGTTTTTTCTTTAATTTCGACTTTAATTCCAATATTTTAATATTTTCAATAAAATTTCAAATCGAAATTAATATTCGACTAGGTATTTCGTTAGGTTTTTTTCAATTGTTGAAACATCGATGTTAATTTGGAAATTTCAGCTTTTTCTAAAAATTAGCCAATTTTGAATTAATTTCGATCCTAAATATCGAAATTTTGCACAAAAATAGAAACAGAAACATATTGATTTTGCTCTGCAAACTAAATAGCGTTTTGCCAAAATTTGTAAAGTGTTCTGTGATTGAGGCACAGATTATACAATAAGGATACTGCATGCCCTATATTGGCCATCTATAAAAATTTGACCAAATTGCGTCTAGAAAAGGGAGTAGCTCTGACTATTTCTTTTCTCTCTCTCTCTCTCTCTCTCTCTCTCTCTCTCTCTCTCTCTCTCTCTCTCTCTCTCTCTCTCTCTCTCTCTCTCTCTCTCTCTCTCTCTCTCTCTCTCTCTTTCTCTATCTCTTTCATTGAAAAGCATTTGTCAATGTATGTTGATCAATCGACAGCTCAATATATCATAATGGCAATTTCAGCTCGGTTATTCTGTTGAAAGACTACAAAAAACCCACCTGAAACATTTTTGGATTTCTCCTTCTCTTTTTTGTAAAAAATATGAATGAATTCTAAGAAATGACATTAAAATTAAAGTAAATCTACAAGTCTTGACATTTCTCTGTTTAATATTCATATTTATTTACTTCGTTTCTCATTGGTAGTAGAATTCTATCACTCCTGATATTATGAGAACATACTACCTACTCTCTAGACGATTTTTCGACTCCGTTTTTTTTACGTTCGTGCACAATACTCCTTCTATAATCTGCGGGTTAGGGTTAGAAAAGTTTGGGACAAACAAACAATCGTTTAGATCATTAGCCGCCCTTATGTGGGGAACAACCTGCACATCTATCTATACACGGCAGCCCCGTTTACCAATTAGCCAACTGCACTATGGTTGTCATGCAATATGAATTTAAATTTTAACAACAAGAGCTGATTTTGTGCATCCTTTGCTGATAAATCAAGGCGCTAGAGACTGCTGAGGAAAGTCTAAATTTTACAAGTTACTAAAGTGTTCAAATTTTTTTTTGGTTTTTTACTAGTAGAATTCATTTGGGTTTTTGGACTTTACGAAAGGTCACAGTTGAATAATTCAGTAAACTTTAAATTGCAGCATCTACTATTTTAAAGTTAAAAAAATCGGAGCAAACAAGGTTGAGAAGAAAATCTAATACAACTTAATAAAGATGGGACAAGACAAGAAATAAGCTAGCGTCTAATTAGTAGTTAAAAAAGGAAGGTTAGCTCGTTCGGTCGATTAAAAGTGTATTGATGTTATCTAGCAGGCTGCGTCTACATTAAGTGGTACATAAACCCATATTCATAAGTTAACTAATGTTATGGTTGCGATGACTTGAAATATCATGTTAGACACTTTAAATGTGGTGTAGCGAACACGATGGTTAATTTTTGACAAGCACCGCCTATCATCCTTCAATTAAATAATATAGATCTTTTCTAATATCACGTACAATCATTTTTTTGTTAATAATTAGGTTCATTTCATGTTTGATTATTCATGTGTGAGAAGTCTTAAAAAAATTGGCGAATGACGAAAACTAAATTGACACACAAATGCTCAGGGGTTTTCTAATGAAATCCATACTAAATTTTTACGTAAGAAAATTAGTAAAACCAACGTTTTCCCTTGTGGAGCAAAGGTACGCAAGATTAAACATCGCACGTCCCATCAAGTGAGCTAGAAAAAGTCGAGTCCTACGTAAAATGTGTTCAACAACTGAGTTTGTTTTTAGATATCGCTTTATATAATAAAAACAAACGATTCTAATAAGTATGACCCATTCTTCATTTTAAACTCTTATTGGTCGTAAACATTATCGTTGTGGTGGAACGGACTGGTCCTTGGTTATCTCCAAAAACTGAAATACAAATCTTGTCCCCTGAAACCAAGAAAGATTAAAAAACACAACAGAGCTTGCTCTAACGTGCTTCGATAGTCAAGCTATTATCTTCAGAGAGATACTGATCTATGTGAAGATGATAGCTTAGCTGTCGAAACTCGTTCGAGCAACCTTTGTTGTGTTTTTTAATCTTTCTTAGTTTTAGAGGACAAGATGTATATTTCAATTTTTTTAACATTATCGTTGTTAATTTTATTTAACATTTCTGCGACGATATTCTGGGTCGCAGAAATGTTAAATAAAATTAATAAAGTAATCTTTACCCTTCTTCTTTCTCGTCCGTTTTCTGTCTAATCCTGAACGTAGGCTCTTCTATGCTGATCTATCCTGTGCTAACTGAAACCATCTATTTCCTGCTTGTATCATGATATTGTCAAGCCATTTTCCTTGTGGTCTTCCCGCGCTGCGTTTGGTTTATCTTGATCGCCAATGTGTAACTCTAGACGTCCATTTACGTTGGTTTTGTCGAGCCACGTAACAGTCCTTTTAAATTCTCTGTTTTTATTGGAAAAATTACACGTCAATTTACACTTCTTCAGGTTTGCTTCCGTATATTGTTAGTTACAGTAAGACTAGACGAGAAATAAATAGGCAGAAATGTTTCTCATATAATTATAGTCTATGGTGGATATAAAAGAATACTTTCCTGCATAAGAAACCCCATATCTAAAAGCCTCTGAAATCTGAAGTAAAATTTAATTGCCAAATAATGGTGGATGCGCCGGAATTTTATCAAAATTGCTGCTCCTAAAAATGTGGCCATTAATGTTGATTATTATGGTCTCCATGGCTCTATTAAACAGCAAACCTTTGGCATCACTTGTGAGAAATTCCAAGCACCTGAAATAAAAATTGTGCGAATGGGACCCACTTTCTTCGCGGTGGTAGAAGTATTCCACCCTACTCAATTTATAATCAAATAGTAGACTTTATAGTTATTGCTATTTATTAATGACCGCAACCGCCGTTAAATATTGGAGTTCGGAGAATGTGAAAAGTATGAAATTCTTACGAGCATAGGTGTAGACAGGATTTCATTCAGGGGGCGGACAGCAATTATTTTAAAAATTGGTGAGCGAAAAAAAATTCAGAAAATCTTCAGCTGGGCATATTGTATGTTTTTACTAAACTTTGCGAACTTGGGGGATGGAACTCCCAAGTTAGAGTCTAAATTTGGAAAAAGGGAGAATTTTCAGAAAAACTCATAAAATTGAATTTGAAATAAAACCTGAATCCTAATTTATCAAAACAACAAATTTTTATTTTTCCATATCTAATTTTTGGTCTTCTATTTTTGATTATTCCTATTCTATGTAAAATAAACTAACCTCTTAATTTGTGAACTGTCATGAAGTGACGTTTTTAATAAATTTAAATATCACGTAGTCGCATTTCAAAAACTGTTTAGAAAATTGTCAACAAACCATAAAAATTTAAATATTGCCAAACTGGTCCGAAGAAATGTTAAATAAATTGAAAAAAAACCTGAATCCTCCAGAATATTTCGAAAAATGCTGGAGTTTCTAAAAAGTTAAAATTTCCAAAAAACAACCTTTGTAAAAAAAATTACACTTTCCAGAATAAATTGAATTTGGAGACAAAAACTGAAACAGCCAATAATACTCTCTTCATGGTAGACCCTTATTGACCGGAAATATTATGGTTTTTTCAATTTTTAAATATCACGTAGTCGCATTTCAAAAACTGTTTAGAAAATTGTCAACAAACCATAAAAATTTAAATTTTTCCAAACTGGGCCGAAGAAATGTTAAATAAATTGAAAAAAAACAATACTCTCCTCAGAATTTTACTTTATTTAAATTTTAATTTAATCAAGAAGCTTTTTTTAAATATTCTGAAAATATTATTCTCGAAATTATAACATTCTATCAATATTTTGTTCCGATTTAAAAAAAAATTAAACGAGTTTTGAAAAAAGCTCGAAATTTAGGAGAGGTAGAAATTTCCAGAAACAAAACGTCAAATTTTGGGGCATATCCTGTTCCGAGAATAAAACGAATTTGGAGAAACAAGTAGAAAAGGAACTTTTTAAAATTTCAAATTTTTAAAAACTCCAATATTTTTCAAAATTTTCGAATCATCTTGAAAATTGCATTTAAAAAAATTCAAGTTTTATAAACCAATAATTTTTTTTCAAAATTTTGACAAAATTTGCTTTTCTTCAAAATTTTAACTTATTTACGTCTATTTCCAAAATTTTCACTTTTTCTCAAATGTAGGCTTTAAAAATTTCGACAATTTAAAATTTTGTTTTTATTCTTCAAAATTTTTGAATTATTTTGAAAGTTTTGATTTTTTTTATTTTTATTTCTTTTTGAACATTTTTTAAATCAAAAATGTTATATATTTTAAATTGTAGAATTTATTAAAGATTTTCGCTAAATTTTGGCTTTTTTTAAATATTTTGACCATTTTTAATATTTCGACTTTTTAAAAAATTATGAATATTTTTCATAATTTCGACATTTGAAGGTTTTAAGTTTTTTTTGAAACGTAACTTTTTATGTTTCAGTGGAACGGACTTGTCCTTGGTTATCTTTTAAAATTGATATAAAAATCTTGTCCCCTGAAACCAAGAACTATTAGAAAGTACAACAAAAAGTACAAAAAAAAAACGAAATTCTGTAAAAGAAGTGGAAATGTCGTGGAAAACTTTCGTAATGTCAAACAAATGACAAATATTAGACTAAAAGTGAAAATTTTTGAAAAAATCTTTTTCCCCAGAAAAGTTTAGAAAAAAAGTATAATTTTAAATGTAACAATACGAAAGAAAAGGGTTATACACTCGAAATGCCGAGAAAATCGGAAATTTCCAAATTGAGACCAAAACAAGTTCAAAGTCATCTTGGGCGTAAAAAATAAAAACCAAAATAAAAATGTTGATAAAATAGTCAACATTTCCTAAAGGAGTCGGAATTTCTACAAAAAAATGATCATCACATCTTTTTTTTCTTTTTTTGGTGGAAAGGACTGGTCCTTGGTTATCCTAAAAAATTGAAATACAAATCTTGTCCCCTGAAACCAAGAAAGATTAAAAACACAACAAAGGTTGCCTCTAAAGCGTTTCGATAACCAAGCTATCATCTTCAGAGAGATACTCATATGAGATACTGTATCTCTCCAAAGATGATAGCTTGGCTATTGAAAAGCATCAGACTAACATTTGTTGCATTTTTTATCTTTCTCAGTTTCAGGGGACAAGATTTGTATATCAAGTGGAAATCCACAAAGTCAAATTTAAAAACAAATCAGAAAAAACTAAATAATAATAAAAAAAATTAGAAAAATACCGTGAAAATTTCAAGAAAATTATCCAAATTTCTGGAAAATATTCAGATTTTCAAAAAAAGGAAAGAAAGAGCGGAAAAGGTGAAATTCAGAAAAAGTTCTAATTTTGAAAAGGACGAATTTAGAGAAAAAGTCAAAATTTTCAGAAAATCAAATTTTCTTCTGGAAAAATTTGAAAACTGACGACAAATTAAAAAAAGGCAAAATTTTCGAAGGTCGAGTTTTGTGAAAAATTAACCGAATAAAAAAATGCGATTTGCCAAAAATATTCTTTTCGAAATATTGACTTTTTTCAGTATCTTTCTGAAGATGATAGCTTGGCTATCGAAACGCGTTAGAGCAACCTATGTTGTGTTTTTTAATCTTTATTGGTTTCAGGGGACAAGATTTGTATTTCAATTTTTGAAAATAACCAAGCACCAGTCCGTTCCACCAAAATTTACTTTTTTATTTAAATGTTAATATAATGTTTAAATTTCGGTAAAGAGATTCAGTTTTTTTCTCTAAATACAAAAATATTTTTTTAACATGGTTGCTTTTTATTAACATTCCGATCGAATTTAGATAACATAAATGAATTTACCGAAAACAGAAATTTCAAAAAGAAGCCAATTTCGAGGAAAAGGTTTACAGTTCTAGAAACAAAATATTTCGATATAAAAGTCGAAATGTCGAAAATAGGGTAACTTTGAGATAGGTACAATTCGAAATTTCCGGAAAGTGTAATTTAAAAATTCCGGAAAGTGTAATTTGAAAAAGTCGAAATATATAGAAAAAAAGAACATTAAGAAAAATAGCAGAATTTCGAGAAAAGATGAATACATATTGAGAAAAATAGCGACATTTCGGAAAAAAAAACGATTTTTGAAATAACATTTCAAAAAAATTTGTTTTTAGAATAAAGGAAAAATATCGAATTTTTGATAAGGACACTTTCAAAAAAAAAGACAGATTTGAAGAAGAAAGTTATAATTTCGATGAAAAGAGGAATTTCAAGCAGAGAAATATTAGGTATTAAATTTTGAGATAAAAATCAAGATTTCGAAAAAAAAGCAATCTCTAAGAAACTAGTCAAAATCTTTGGAAAATTAGATTCTATAAGATTAAAATTTTCAGAAAAATCCAAATGTTGAGAAAGATAAAGGAATTCGATAAAATAGGTGAAATTTTGAGAAATAGGTTTGAAATATTCAAGTGAAATTTCAAAACTGAGAGGAAATTCGAAATTTTTCAGAGAATGTCAAAAAAAAGGATACATTTCGCACAAAAAGGTAAATTTTGATAAAATGGTTTAATTTTAAAAATGTTTGTTCATCAAATCGGAATCGAAATCTTCAAATAAAAAAAAACTTGAACTAAAATATTGAGATTTTCAGGAACATAAAGAATTGGATTTGAAATAAAATCAAAATTTCTAAAAAAACAATTTTGAGGAAACTATGGACATTTAGAAAAAAATCACAAAAGCAAAAACAAACTTTGGAAAAAATTTGAAATTTCCACAAAAAGATCGAAATTTCCAAAAAAAATCACCTTTCTAGAAAAGTTAGAAATTTTGTAAAAATTCGAAATTTTACAGAGAAAACCAAGATATGCCATAAATTAAAAAAGATTAATTTTTGAAAAATCACGAAATGTGAAAAAAATTGAAATTATCGACAAATGTCGAAATTTCAAATAAAGTACTGTAATGAGCGACCCAGTCGGTTGTGACCATAACCAGTGATTGTATATAGTTTTTCAAAATTGTCGAATTTTGCTCATCGTTAAAAATTTTCGAAGAATAATTTACCTTCGATTTTCGGGCCCAATTTGTCTACGTTGTGTTTAAAAATTATTTTATTCCATTAAGTTGTAACCCCAGCTCGTAGAGTCGACAGGGAAGTGTTATCAAATTCAACCGACAATTGACCTCAACGTTTTATTACAATAGGTCAACAAATAAATCAACAAAATTTCAAGTTTGTGATTTTCAAGTGTTCTTAAACATAATACAACAAAATAAAAGTGAACCTGTTTGTTTCAACTTGTTTAAATTTGCTGGACACAGATCTGAGAGAAATATTTCTTTAGAAAATTAAGAGAATTCATTAAGCACAAATAATCTGGCATTCTTTGTCTGACTCTTTCGCTCGTATATGGTGCGTCGGTTATTAATTTCCCAAAGTTTATTTTAACCGTAATAATCGAAATGCTTTCCCCAGCTGGGCCATTTAGTTTGTACTCGAAGGTTTTCAAACCAAATGCAGCTAACTTTGTACCTGATTATCGGTGGGCGTTCGCTGGTTAGTTTGTACACAGAGGTTCTCCAACTATTTTCAGGTGTCTGCTTATTCCCCAATTCTTTGTGTTTTTGGTTGCTTCTTAATTCAAGCATACTTCACATAGCATACAGTTTTTTTTGTCGAAGCTTTGAGCTAACAATATCCAAAGGATAATGCTACGAGAAAATGGAGCTCAAGCTTGGAAATGAAGTTGTGATTTATCGAAATAAATCAAATTTATAAATGTTGATTCAATCTTACAGATCTCGTTCTCTCACTCTTTCTTTCTTTCCTTTGTTAACTTGTTCCTTTGTTTGTTTTTTTTCTTTTTTTCTGTTTTTCTCATACCAAACTCAATCACTCGAACTCAAACCAGTGTCATAAAATAGACTGGAAATATTGTTCAAATTTCATAGAAACTTTCTGAGCAGAATTTTCCCTTCCAACACTACATCTACTTCTACGGCTACTGTTCTAATAAAAGGGGCGTTTTCTGGCTTAGAAAGTGGCTAAGCTTGACTTAGCACAAAAAAGAACATTTAAATTAAAGTTAGAAACTGGCAAGAAGTTCTCATTTCTTTCGTCAAACATCTCCCTAACGAGAGCTGATGCTGATACTGCTCGTCCACTTAGGTTAGTACTCCCCATTTGTCAACAGAGCTATAAGGCTCTCTTTGGGCCAGGTTGTCTCGTCCTATATTTTTGGGATTCAAGCAACCTACGAAGAAGAATCTGCGAATGAGGTAGCACTAGGTGAATACACCAAAACAAGAACTAGGTAAGAGCTCATTGTGGCTTATGCTTCTAGGATGTTTAGGTGTACAATGCCCACGTTTCTAGAACTTGCAGAACATCATCAGTAAAACCTCAAATATATGTGTCTGCTGCCAGTTACCGGACCTTTGTGGTGATGGGTATAAATTATTTTGGAACCCCTGGAAACTCAGCTTCCAACAGCAGAACACTAAGATCGACCTTAAGGAAATAGAAGATTCTGGAAGCAAATTTGCTTTATTTGTTTTGGTTTTTTTTCATTCTATTCTCTTGGTGTTTGTTTTTTTTTCTCTCTCTTTTTTTTTGTTTTACTGAGACTGGTAGTTGCACCAGTCAGCGGTAGGGTGCTTGGCCCTATAATAATTTTCTAACAACGACTTTCTCATTCATTCGGTTTGTTGTGGAAGTTTTAAATTCCTTTCTCTTTTTTTTTTTGTGTACGCCCCCCAACCCCATATTAATCAAAATTAGGAACAAGTATTTCTCAAATTTTAGGAAGAGTTGATTAAATCATATAAGAGCGAAAAACCCTCAAATAAAATCATCGGTCAATTTAAAATTTACTTGCCTATTTATCCCGTAGCAAACATCACACAAATGGCACAAGAACTTTACGTTGAACAGAAATTGTTTTTTTTTTGTGTTCATTCACGTTAATTAGCACAAACAGAAGTAATTTTTTTTTTAACTCCCGTATTCCGTACTCGTTTTTATAAGTTCGGAAGTTGACCATAATTTTTAAACTAGTTTCATAGAAGTTTTGTTCTTGACTATCTTTAACTTCTTTACGGTGCTTTAAGTTTTTCTTCCCCTACCCTTAACTTCTGGGGACCGAAAGATATCCTCTGCATCTCGCTAGAGGGCATGAGAATGCAGAATTTCTACTAATTTAAATATTTCTAATCCAAATTAGTCCTTAAATAAATTTTGAAAAGGATTCTTAAAGTGCATATCAAACTGCAAACCCCTTTTGGATAATGCCGTCCCTTTATCTTGCAAGTTTTACTTCGATAATTGAAATTTAGATAACTTGCAATTGTACGTGTTTATAAGGGCGTTTTTTGAAAGTAAAATTCCTCCAGTCTAACACCACATGGTCTTGCTGAGATATTTGCTACGGTCTCCGTTATCGGCACTTACCCTTATTTATTACTCTACTTTTCAGCGGTCCTTCAAAACTAACATGATATTTTACTCAGTTTAGGTATCTGTGCTTGAAACAAACCAGGCCTAACAAATAACCCTTATCTAATTTGTGAACGCTAAGAAATCTGTCTCTCACGCAAAACGTTATGTTACAAAGAATTTTATATAGTACAATATTTGTAGATTTAATATTTCCAAGAAAATATTGAATAAAATTTAATTAAATAAAACAAACGAGGAAATAGAACAGTTTAGTAGAACTCGACTCACCACAGTACGAATTCTAAAGAAAAAAAGGAAATTTCAATTGAATAAAAATTTTCAGCGGCTTCAAGAGCCAGAGGGGACCCCACTTTGCCCTATTCTAGATACACCTATGCTTACGAGTGATATTTTTATATCTTTCTATCTCGCTAAAGCCAAAATATTTAAAGAAAGAGTTCAGGAGGTATCACTTAAGAGTAGTTCCACTAGTACCCGTATGATTTTCTACATAAAGCTTATGACGAGATCTTCATGATACTAGGTTACACAGTCCACTTATCAATAAATGACATAAAAGAATAGAGAAACAAAGTTAGATGATTCTGGGTGAGCACGTAACTAATCTATCCGTTTCAAAACGGACCAATTCCGTTCGATAATTCGATTCGTTCCGACCAGTAAGCGCCTTTACCATTTGGTTGTACTCGTAGCGAGTAATACAGAAGTATCGGTGGTGCTTCATGGGCAGCTACTACTGATAACTAAAAGGTAGAGGAAATCACAAGTCACTTGTGCAGTTCTCAGCGGTGGCTATTATCCGTTAAATTGAATGCATTCCATCACGACTAGGACACCCTTTATAATCGTTCCACACACCATTCCGATGATGTTCTTGCTTATTACATTTATCGATGCGGCATAGCAACGATACTGTGTCGTGTCGGTTAGCTAAATTAAAATTGATCGCACATTCGCGGAAAACCAATTAAAAAAAAAAGTCTTTAATGTGCCTTTTTCCTTAAGATATGTTAGTTGCTTACATATTATCAGAGAACCCAGCTAAATGGGCACCTTTTAATTCTATGACCTTTCTCGATCTTTTTGGTTACTAAGAAAAATGTTCTTAAGGCTCAAAATCTATCAGTGATTTTAAAGAATAATATCCAAAGCTAAGGATTCAGATTTAATCACATTATTTTCATTTTCAAGTACATTTGACATTTTAGTCGTTTGTTTGGCATAGCAGTTTGTTTGGCGAAACACCATAATGTTCCGCAAAAAGTTCCTTAAAAACGTGGAATCGTATTTAATCTTGCAACTGCTACAAGAAAGTTAAAGGAGATCAAAAAGTTGCCATTAAAATAAATGTTCCAGAATGAGGTTGGAACTTCTGTTTTCGAAATTTTGATTTAAAGATGAAATTTTTGCAAAAACAGTCAGAATTACGAATTCAAAATTGATATTTCCAAAAAAAAATCGATATATCGACAAAGCAGAAATGTTAAAAATAACAACATTTCAATAAAATGAAATAAATTTTTCTATTTTAAAGCATCGAAAAAGTTAGTAAGAAATGGGAGTTTTAAATTTACCTAAATGAAGAGTTTTGATAAATTGAAATAAAAATCTTGTCCCCTAAAACCAAGAAAGATTAAACCTTTCTTATTTTCAGGGGGCAAGATTTGAATTTCAATTTTTGAAGATTACCAAGAACCAGTCCGTTCCACCTAAAAAAAAGTTTTGAGAAAAGAAAAACACATATTTCGAAGAGAAACACTTCACTTTTTGAAATGTCGAAATTTATGACAAAAATCGTACTTTACACAAAAAGTCGAGAAAAAATTTTAGACGTAATTTAAATTGCAGATTAAATAAATTCAAAGTTGCTAGGTTAGAGCTAATAACTTTTAAATTAGATACTCACCGATGTGACAAAAACAAATTTGTGAGTGAATATTGAACATTAGCACGTTGACATTTTTAAACCTTTCTTTGTGGAATTCTTCAATATTCATAACTATTTAATTCTATTAATTTTTAATACCTGTTGTTGTATTTATCGTGAATAGAGTTTAATAGTTATGAACATTAGCGCGTTGTCAATGTTAAACTTTGCGGTTTATTTCGAATGGTAAGAATTCGAACGCATTTTTCTACCTCGTTCTGCCGCTCTAAAATGCCGAAGCACAATAAAGCGAACCTTTTATTTCAACCTGCCGTCGCCATCGACTGTCCTCCAATCATCCCTTCAGAGGAGATAGTTCTTTAACTCAGTGACGTAACGACCCTCGAGAGAATCTATCAATTGGTAGATCCGGTAATTTCGCGCCTAATATTGATAACAAATAGATATGAGAATTACACAACGCCAGAAATTTCAAGAAAAAATCTTCCGAAAGTGAATTTCTACTCCATATTTAAAATGTTAAGGTAAAATCAGTAAGCTACCTATATTTTATTCTGGAAGATTTGAATTTAATTCAAATATCCAGATTAGAGTTGAAACGTCGAGATTGCAATCCAATGTTTTAAAAAATGTCGAAATATATATTGTTTTTTTTAAGGTGGAAATTTTGAAAAATCACTCGTAAACTGAATTTAACAATAAAGATAACAAAGAGAATGTTTTTTTTCAATTTATTTAACATTTCTTCGGCCCATTTGGAAATATTTAAATTTTTATGGTTTGTTGACAATTTTCAAAACAATTTTTGAAATGCGACTACGTGATATTTAAATTTATTGAAAACGTCACTTCATGACAGTTTACAAATTAACAGGTTAGTTTATTTTACATAGAATAGGAATAATGAAAAATAGGAGATCAAAAATTAGATGTGGAAAAAATAAAAATTTTGTTTTTTTGATAAATTAGGAAAATATAAAAAATACATAAAAAAGGTTGTAGCACTGGACATCGATGTTTCGCTCTCATTTGAGCTCCTCAGCAGTGCATAACATGGAAGGGGAACAATGAGGAAAAAATACTTAAAAATATTTTTTTTTTTTTTTAATATAAAAAAGAACAATAAAGAAATTTTAACATGAATAGACGTTTCATCATCAATTTACTGTGTTAAAAATTTACTGTGTTAAAAATTTACTGTGTTAAAAATTTAAATATTTGAAGCCCGATCCACAAGAAACAACTACTCCGAGGGCTAATACCCCTTCCGGCATTGAACTACGCTTGTGGGTCGAACTTACATGCTCTTGGTGACTACTGTTCCTAACCGCTGAAATCTATTCAGCTTGGTAGTTAGAAGCACTCACAATTTGCGGAGTCCGTTCGTTCCGTTAGAGGAATAGGTTTATTCTTCATGGTAGACCCTTATTGACCGGAAATATTATGTTTAAAAATTTAAATATTTCCAAACTGGGCCGAAGAAATGTTAAATAAATTGAAAAAAACATAATATTTCCGGTCAATAAGGGTCTACCATGAAGAACAAAGAGAATATTCAAATATTGTGGAATTTCATATTTCTTTGTTATGTTTATTGTTTAATAAAAATAAAATAATAATAATAATAATAACAATTAATTAAGAATTTCCTGGAACACAAAACATTGAATTTCGAGGTAAAAGTCGAATTTTCGAGAATAAGACTAATTTTGAAAAAGAAGTAAAGACCTTTAGAATTTAAAGTTAAAAAAATCAAAAAGCGAGATATCAATAAAAATAAATTTTGAAAGAAACAGATAATTTTTGAAAATTTGGAAATTTCAATAAAATGTCAAAATTTTTAGCAAATTTTCCCGATTTTCAAGAGAAAGTCCTATTTTAAGAGAAAGATTTTGAGAATAAGGTCTAAATTTTAACAAATTTGTAAACAGAAACATAATATTTCGAAAAATTTCGAAAAAATGTAAAAAATTTTAAATAATCGATGATTCTAAAAATTGAATTTTGTGAAAATGTAACAATTGGCAGGAAAAGTCGAGTTTAAAAAACAATCCTAATTTTCAATTTTTCTGGGAATTTTTACTTTTTTGTTTAAGTTTTGACACAATTTCCATAGAGAAGTTGAATTTACAGATTCTTTCTGCGATTTTAACTTGCTGTATTCTCAAAATTCAGACTTCATCTTAAAATTTGATATTTTGTGTTTGTAGATGTTTCCATTTAAACTTTGTAATATTCGATTTTTTTTAAATTTTTATTATTTTAGTAGCTGATATGTTACCCGATCAAAATCAACATTTCACAGCCATTATTTTATTTAATTTGTTTAAATAAGTCGATTTTTTAAATATTGCTGTTTTAAAAATGTCCTAATCTTTAAATTTATTATTTTTCTAAGCTTTGACTTTCAAAATTACGATTTATAAAATTTCACATCTTTTCAAACTTTCGACTTTTTCAAAATATAAACTTTTTTCAATATTTTGCCCACTTCACTTTAATGAAAATTTGGATTTTCTTTAATGATATTCAACGTATCGAACAGTTGCCCTTTTTGAAAAATTTGACTTTTTAAAGTTTTCAATTTCTTTACTTTAAAATTTCTGAAATTTCAGTTTCTCTGGAAAAATCAAAATGTCGATTTTTTTAATGAATTTTTTTTCAAAATTTTGACTTTTTTAAAACTTACGCTTAAAAAATTTTTTTCATACAATTTTTGACTACGCAAAATATCAATTCTTTTAAAAACTTTACTTTTTTGAAAGTTTCGACTTTTTTAAAAATCTTTCTTTTCCAAAAATTTTAAATTTTTTGGAAAGCTCGTCACCGAAGATCTTTTAAAATGTCAATTTTTTTTGAAAAATTGTAATTTTGCAAATTTTCGAGTTTTTGTCAAAATTTGGAGTTTTCAGACCTTCGATTTTCCAAATTTCGACTTTTTTAAATCTCTCTTTTTAAAAAATGTTGTTTTTTTTAATTTTGGCTTTTAAAAATGCAGATATTAATTTCGAAAATTTTGACACCTTTGAAAAACTTCATGGTAGACCCTTATTGACCGGAAATATTATGTTTTTTTCAATTTATTTAACATTTCTTCGCCCCAGAAATGTTAAATAAATTGAAAAAAACACCTTTGAAAAACTTTGACTTTCTGAAAATTCTGACATTTTTTTCAAATTTCTACCTTATTTTTCAAAACTTCTACCTTTCTAAAGGTTGAAAATTTCTTCATTTTATCAAAATTCTTAAATTTTTTGGATAGGTCGACCTTTGGCAGTATATTTTTAAAATATTCACATACATAGTTCTTCAAAAGTTTGATTTTTTCAAATGCTAATTTTCTAAGAATTTTTCAAAATGTTGATTTTTAAAAATTTCCACTTTCTTTTAAAATTTTGCCTTTATCTGAAAATATCGATTTTTTTTGTCGATTCCTGATGAAATTTTGGATTATTTTGCAAAAATTTCGTTCCGTTTTATAGTTTTTGATTTATTTCGAAAATTTGAACTTTTGTCAAAATGACGATCTTATTCAACATTTTGGCCTTTTTGAAAACCTTTTTGAAAACTTCGATATTTTTTTAAATTGATTTTCTTTTTAAGATTTGTGTCTTTTTAATTTTTTTCTGTAAGTTTTAATTAATAAAAATTTCGAAATATTTGATACTTTCCACCTTTTATCGAAATTTAGACTTTTAAAAAATTTGTGTGTACAGGAGATTTTACTGAAAATTCTGCATTTTAAACGCCATACTATTTCTTAATATTTAAACTTTTTTTTTGAGAATTTGCCTTAACTTTTTTTGGAAATTTTTACTTTCTATGAAAACTATGATAACGAAGGCTTCTACGGCCAGAGTCAGTACAGGATATACTTCTTCCGGGATTGGACCGTGTCAAAGAACTACTAAAAGTGTTCGACGTTTCGCCCAGCATCGTAGGGGGCTTCTACAGGAACAAAGAAAAGAAAAAAGAAAAGGGGAATATGAGGGAATATGCAAAAAACGAAAGAATGAAAAGGCCAATTTCAAACTCTTCTGAAGAGTTTCGCCTCTGTGTATGGTGGACATACTGAGTTAACGTGCTCTTCTGTCTAAACTTTCTTATCCTTTGTACCAATTTTCAATTCAGAAGAGTTTCGCCTCTGGTATGGTGGACATACTGAGTTACCGTGCTCTTCTATGTAAATTTTCTTACCCTTTGTACCAATTTTCAATTCAGAAGAGTTTCGCCTCTGGTATGGTGGACACACTGAGTTACCGTGCTCTTCTGTCTAAATTTTCTTATCCTTTGTACCAATTTTCAATTCAGAAGAGTTTCGCCTCTGGTATGGTGGACATACTGAGTTACCGTGCTCTTCTGTCTAAACTTTCTTATCCTTTGTACCAATTTTCAATTCAGAAGAGTTTCGCCTCTGGTATGGTGGACATACTGAGTTACCGTGCTCTGATGTTTTGAAATTGGCCTTTTTATTCTTTCGTTTTTTGCATATTCCCTCATATTCCTCTTTTCATTTTTTCTTTGTTCCTTAAGAAGCGCCCTACGATGGTGGGCGAAACGTCGAACACTTTTAGTAGTTCTTTGACACGGTCCAATCCCGGAAGAAGTATATCCTTCTATGAAAACTTCCAACATTTTTGAAAATTTTAACTTTTTTGGAAATTTTGACTGGGTGGAGGAAGTTAGACATTTTTCGAGTCCAATTTAAGAGACAGAACTTTTACAAAATGACGAATATTAAAAATAATTATGAGATTTCGCAACAAACAAACTATTTTTTAAGAAGAAATTCAAAAATAATTTTGGGAATAAAGCAAGACGAATTTTTCTAAAAGGACTAATTTCAGATAAAATCTAATTCTAAAAGAAAAAGCGAAAGTTTTGAGAGAAAAACAAGAAAAGGACAAATTTCGAAAAACGCTCTTCCTTTTTCAGGAACATAGAAACTTCGAATTTTGAAATAAAAACCAAAATTTGGAGAAGAGCCCAAAATTTAAAGCACCAGTTAAAATTTTCAATAATTCAAATTCTCAAAACCTTTCAGAAAATTAGAAAAAGGCCCAGTAGAACTTCGAAAAAAGTCGAAATTTGTAAAAAAAGGTTGAAATTGACAAAATTGATATTTCGAGAAAAAGACTAACTTGGGGGAAAACGTAAAATTAAAATTTCACAGAAAAAGCAAAATTTTGGGAAAGTGGTCAAAATTTGTGAATAAAGTTGAAATTTCCAAATTCGCAATTCTTAGTTTTTACAAAATTTAAAATTCAAATAAACATTTTTCCCAACATTTTTACTTTTTCAACAAATTATGAATCAAATTTTTAAGAAAAGGCCAATTTCGATGGATCTTTGTTCACAGAAAATCAAATTTTGAAAACAGCGTAAATTTTTGCAAAATTCTTATTGTAAGAAAGTATGAAATGTCAATGAAAAGAAACGGAAACTTTTGGGATAAAAATTCAGTATTTTGAAAAGGTCAGATTTGAGAAAGACGAATGTAAAGAATAAATTTCAAATTAAAAAAAAAAAAGGCAAATTCGATTAAAATAATCGAGATTTCGAGAAAAATGGTAAAATTTCAAGGTCAAACATTAAGAAACCGGACGAAATGTTCGTAAACGTGTATTTTAAAAAGGTCTGAAAGGTCGTATATTAGGGAAAATTCTAATGCACAGACCAATAGCTTTGAACATTTATTAGATTAGAAGTTTGGAAATCAAAGACCGGTTTCGATCATACTAGATCTCGTCAGTTTGGTATATTCAACTTGAATGCTAACAAATGTTCCGACAAGTAAGTTGGATATACCACACTGACGAGATCTAATACGATCGAAACCGGTCTTTGGTTTCCAAACTTCGAATCTAATAAGTGTTCAAACTTATTGCTCTGTGCATTAGAATCCTTGTCTTCTGGGAACTTTCCTAGAGAGCAACCACTTCGCTAGGTGGCAATATTTCAACTGTTGGTAGTTCAGCTACCTATGAATTTGCAGTTTAGGTTGAAATCCACTTGCATTGAGAGAAATAATGAAATTTTGAAAAAAGATTCAAAATTTTAAGAAAACCCCGATATTAAAAGAAGAAGACCGATATTTTCAAAATAACAACCAAAATTGATTAAAAAAAACCAAATTTATCATCATCAATTAGAAATAGTTAAATTCAAATAAGAAAAGATAAAAGTTTGAAATACAAAACTTGTCCCCTGAAATCAGGAAATATTAAAAAACTTGGCTTGTCGAAATGCGTTAGAGCAACTTTGTTGTGTTTTTTAATATTTCTTGGTTTCAGGGGACAAGTTTTGTATTTCAATTTTTAAAGATAACCAAGGACCAGTCCGTTCCACAAAAAAATAAAAAAAAGTTTAAGTTTACAAACACAAAAATTGAATTGTTTAACAAAATGACCAATTTTGACAAAAATAGTCGAAATTTCTTGAAAAAGACGAAACCTAATGAAGAAATTGTAATTTCAGTATAAAACCTAAATTTTGCCGAGAAAGTGAAATTTTGAATAATTATTGAATAAAGTTGACATTTTCAAAGAAAATTTTCTCACCATTGTACCTTTTTATATTTAAAATTTCCAAGAAATATATCTCAAAAATTAATATTTTTTCATTCATTTTTAATTTTTTATCAAAAGGTTGACCAAATGTCGAGAAACAGACTAATTTTGATAAACAAATTAACATTTGCAAAAAGCCGGATTTTTAAAAGCAGTCTAAATTTTCAGAAAAATTCGAATTTTAAGAAATGATGAAATTTCGAACAAAAGAATCGACGAATTTTGAAACAACAATTCGAAATTTCGAAAAGGTCAGATTTTGAGAAAAATAAAACGAATTTTGGGAATAAATTCGAAATTTTAAAAATAAAAACGAAATTGTGAAAAAAAATCGAAATGTCGAGGAAAACTTTCGTAGTTTCAAGCAAGTGACAAATATAAGACTAAAAGTGGAAATTTCTGGAAAAATTTCCGCCCCCTCTAGAAAATTTTGGAAAAAAAGTAAAATTTCAAATTTAACAATTTGAAAAAAGCTTATACACTCGAAATGTCGAAAAAATCGAAAATTTCCAAATTGATACCGAGACAAGTTCAGTCATCATGGGCACAAAAAATAAAGGCCAATATAAAAATTTTGTTAAAATAGTCGAGTCAGTATTTCTACAAAAAAAATGATCATCACATATTTTTTTCTTTTTTGGTGGGAAGGACTGGTCCTTGGTTATCTTCAAAAATTGAAATACAAATCTTGTCCCCTGAAACCGAGAAAGATTAAAAAATACAACAAAGGTTGCCTCTAATGCGTTTCGACAGCCAAGCCATCTTCTTCAGAGAGGTACTGAAGATGATAACTTGGCTGTCGAAACGCGTTAGAGCAACCTTTGTTGTGTTTTTTTAATTTGATTTCATGGGACAAGATTTGTATTTCAATCACATCTTTTGGTTGACTGCATGACCTAGGGGGGGGGGGGGAGCATCCCGCCATGGATACCCTAGCTGCATAGCATAGTCCATGGGGATCCATGGAAACATGTGCTTTCATTTTAATCCATTCAAGACCTAAAGAGTTATTAATGGCCCTTTTTTCTCTAATTTTCTAACATTTCGAAAATTGCCTTTTGCAATATCAGCCTCTGGAGTAGCAGATCTACCAATCAATCAAGGATCGGATTCGATCTTACTTGATTTCGTCAGCTAATGATAACGGCGCTAATCCTCAGTTCCCGTTGCAATGCTTACTTTAGGCGTAGTTTCCAAACAATTTTTCGTTTTTAATTTCGATAATGTCCGGATTTCACACCGATAAAAGAAATAATAAAATTTTATAATTTATTAATATGTTCCCGCGGTTGTTAACATATTATCCCAGCAATAAAACACTAATAAAATAGTTAAATTACCCAATAAATTAGTCCCTTTATTACTGGAATAGATCAGAGAAAGCGATGAAAAAATAATATTGTAGTAAATAAGCCTTGGGCTAGAATACACCTATTTGCGGCACAATTAGATGGCTTTCAATAAAGTAATAGAATATTAGAGGTTTATCTGTTAGTGATGTATATACAAACGCCCTTAGGGAAACAGGCAGCACTTTCCATAACAATGATTCCTCGGTAGCTCCAAATGGCAGGTATCAAGAACTAGCCGACCGTTCCGTTGTTGCCCTAAAGCAGTCGATAATGTATTCGAGCTCCTCTTCAACAAACCAACTAAACAGCTTATAACTCAATAACATCTAAACTGCTTTTTAGGTTCTTTTAATGAATTTTTTTCATCCAACTTTTTAATTGTTAGAACTGGAGGTGGATCACTGCCACCATAGAACACTGACTGTACAAATGAGTTATGATTTATTCAGCCACCATCAAAAAAAACAATTCATGAAGTGTCATGTTATCAATATTTAGAAAATGGAGTAAACATTTTCAAATTTTTCAAACTTCGAGTTCCTTTTTTTTAATAATTGTGTACAGTGTGGTGTTTTCAGTATGAATTCTAGCTGAAGTAGCTTAGCTTGTTTTGTAGCAGAGCAAATAGAGTAGTAAAAACCAATTTATAGATCTCCATTCATAAGGACTGATTTTCGATAAACAAAGAGTTCTTAATTTTTGAAATGCACTTTTTTTAATGCCTTAACCCAGACAATTTTTGATGGCCTAATTCAATTCAGAATGTGAAATAGTGCAATTAAAACCAATTTAGAAATTACAATTCTTTGCGACTGATTTTTGGTAAACCCAAAGTTTCTTGAAACATTCATATTCAATCCTTTTAACGCTACCTTTCGAGTTAATTTTGAAGTATGCCATATTTTTTTTAGTTTAATTCACTCGCAAAGGGCAACCCTTTTATGCCTTCAAAGCACTGCGAGTAGAATGTGGAAACAATAATAGATCGCGATGAATCGCCTTCTCAAACAAGGATAGGTTGGAGAAAATTCCTTCCGGTAACGAGTTCCATAGCTTGGAAGTTCTGTAGAGAAAAAAATCTCCGCAGACAGAAGTCCGCACTGTGTTAAGCTGCACCGCACAGAAATTTGATGCCTCCGAGTGTCTTGTATGCCTCAAAAATCTTGCCCTTGGGGGGATTAATCCTACTAGTTCTTGGGAGCATCTCCCATGATAGTACTTACAGAAAAGAGATAAGTCACCAACCATCCGTCTGTGCTCTAGTGTTTCGAGAGAATCGGTCAAACTTTCGTCATGAATTAGACGAATCGCTCTTCTTTAAATTGAATCCAAAAGAACTAAAGTGTGCTTTGGAGCTGAACTCCAAACATGAGAGCAGTATTCTAGTGTTGGCCCAACTTAAGCTTTGTATAGTGTGAGTAGCTGATGAGATGCACAATAATTTTTAGTTCTAAAAAGAAAGCCTAGCTTCCGAGAGGCTGACTTGGCAATGGCGCGAACATGATCATCCCAAGAGAAGTTAGTGCTTGCATTCACTACTAAGATAGACAGATTAGATCCCATTGGGAGGATTTTACCGTTCATTAGTATGTTTGTTGCATTATCCCCTGATGTTTTCTTAGAGAAAACCGCGGCCTTAGTTTTTGAAGCATTGCAGTCGACCTTATTCGAGAATGATTTCGAGATCCCGAGTAATCATCTTCATGTGCTATTAGTCGATCTGAAGCAGCGACGGATAATGGTTTGTCGGAGAAAAAAGATGACACTAGGCTACTATCATCTGCCTAGCTGTATATCGGATTAGAAGTTGAAGCTAGGAGATCGTTTATGTGTAACAGAATTAGAGTAGGAGACAGAAAGGACCTTTGAGGCACCCCTGTATTAATCGCAAATGTCTTGGATGAGATGCCATCGACGACATCCTAAAGAGATCTGTCAGCTCTAAAATTGGATATCAAATGACAGAGTCCAGAATGAACACCATAAGATGTTAATTTGGCAAAAAAATATCGGTGCCAGACTCTGTCGAAGGCCTTTGAGATATCCAATGCCACAATCCTAGCCGCTTCCATAGCTTAGTTACAGATATGAGTAACATATGCCAGTAGATCGCCAGTCATATGCCAGTAGATTGCCAGTTGAGCCTTATTGTCTGAAACCCTATTGCCTGTCCGAGATGACTCTATTTTCCTCCAGATATTTGAGAATTTCGATGTTGATAACCTTTTCCGTCACTTTAGATAGTTAAGATATAACGGGCAGCAAGGTTATAAGGCGATAGTTGTTAGCCAGATTCCTCTTTCCCTTTTTAAGGAGAGGTTGCATCCTAGCAGATTTCCAGATGTTACACCTTTTTTATAAGAGAGTGTGCTTAAGACAGGAGTCAACATTGAGGTTTTAAAATAAGTAGGCAATTTTAAAACCGTTTCGATTTTTTTTTGCAGCGATTGTGTACAGTGCGATCCTTTTGCTTTTAATTTAAATATGTTAAGTCATCAAGTAATGAAATCAAATAAGTAAAAATTTTTTAGTTATCGACGCTGTTCCCTAAGAGCGATGTGCCTGATTAAAAATGATGGAAAATTGTCATTTCTTATGTATTTATTTCAGACAATAATACATTTCTTAAGGTCAAGCAAAAAGTAGGTAGTGCTTGAAAGATAGTGGCGGCGCGATACCAGTGCGACGAAAAAAACCCAACTTTATCGCCGTTTTCAGTAATTGTCTTTAATGACATTACAACTTTTATCTGTTTTCTTCGTCCCTTCACCAGCGGGAATCGGTGCCGCACACAGAAATCGTAGGCAATAACAATTCGATTTTTTCTCGGTCTTTTTACAATTCGTGATCTTCTCACTGTAACGCCTGTCACTAACCGATTATAGTTCAAACAATTAACTGCTTATTAAGGTGGTTTTTAATTGCTTCTCACTACGAATTCTTTTCTGCTTGCAGAAGCACGGAGTTCATAAAAACTTAATAGCTTCGGGGTTGGTCGAGCTCTAACACGTATAGAAGCATCTAAAAAGTCCCCGAGTGTCGAAACGTCAAATGTATTTCGCTGCCGAAGAAGATGAACTGTGCATAATCGACATGAATATTTATATTAACACTGAGTGCCTTGAGTGGCAGTTATTTATACGTTACAGTATATTAGTCTGAAGTGCTGAATCTATTAAGTTTCTTAGTTTTTTTACAAAGAAAACTGTTTAATTACGGACTTGTTAGATTTTATATTAAACTAGGTTTTTTTTTGTTTCAGCGGTCATTTACCTTAATTCTTCAGGCTGTGGATCATAATAATTTTTCATTACCTGGTGAGTACAATTAAGATCTAAGGATTTCAGCTTATTACTCCTAAAATTTCAACTTCAATCAATTAAAGCTGGGAAAGCTTGACATAAATCACATTATTCAAAATAGTCTGTCTTAGAAAATACAAAAATGTGCATGCTCTAGATACTCCAGAAGATCAAGTGTTTCTTCTGCATTATTAAATTAATTAAATTCTTCATGGTAGACCCTTATTGACCGGAAATATTATGTTTTTTTGGGCCGAAGAAATGTTAAATAAATTGAAAAAAAAAAATTAATTTAAGTTAAAAAATTTAAAATGTCCTAAACAGTTCTAAATGTTAACCCTAACATAAAAATTTCACGAAATTTCGAACAAAATATTGCACTTTATAAAAAAAATATATTTACCCCGAAATTGTACAAAATATTGGATTTTTAAAGGGTTTTTTCTGAAAAATTAAAAAAATTGGACGTGTAAAATTATCAAAAAAATATCCAATTTTGCAACATTATAAAGCATTTCGAAGAAATTTCCAAGAAAATCTCGAAAATTTTATATTAAAGGAAAAATGTTCAGGTTACTACAAAACCACATTTTTAGGGTTTAATCAATCTTCTTTAAAAAAAGGTAAAAATTAAAAGCATGGGATTTTAAGGTAAAAAAGACATGCAACAATGTGCCAAAATTACCATAATTTTCGTTAAAAAATATCTCAAAAATTCAAGTTTATATCCGAAATTTTTGAAAAGATAAATATAACCTTAAAATTACAAAAAAAGTCCATCCTAAATACAAAATGTTTATAAAAAAATGTTGAAACTTCGTAAGGCCGAAATACTGAAATATAAAGTTAAAATCTCTAGAAAATGTCAAAATTTTGAGTCGTGTTTCGAAATTTTAGAAAAAAATTTTAGACCAAAAGTGCAAACATTATTAATATTTCGGAAAAAAATTTCACTCAAAAGTTTGAGAAATATTTTGACTTGACGAAATTCACATTTCGAAAATAGTTTCCAAGGCGAAATTTTAACAAATTTCGATATAGGTGCCAAAATGTTGATAAAAAAATTCAATATGGCTAAAAATATCAAAATTTTGCATTTGGAGTTGGAAAAAAGGGTAGGAATTAAAAGTAACTTTTAAGGCAATATTCGAAATTTCCAAGTTTCTCTAAAAAAATGCTCTCGCTGCTTTAGTCAAGATTTCAAGATTACACTCGCAATTTTGCAAGATACATTAAGATCATTAGAAAAATTAAAATGTTCAGATAAAGTTTAAAATCGAAAATTACATTTAAAATTTCGAAGGAAAAGTAATAATTTTTTATTTATAAATTTGAAAGCTTTGAAAAAAGACAAAATCTCTGGAAAAGGTGCAACATTTTTTGCCTAAAGTCGACATTTTTAGAAAAATGTATGATAAATAATGGGGGAATATTCGAAGCTTCAAAAAATTGGATGGTGACATCATTTATGTAAAAAAGTATTCTTGAAACTTCAAGTTTTATGATCAAAATTTTAGAAAAATTAAATATTTAAAATTTAATCTAAAGAAGTCGACAGAAATAAATTTCTAATTAAATACGAAAATTTGAAAAAATTTAATATTTCTTGAAACACATTTTTCGAAAATAACCAAAACCCATAGACAATTTTGAGTGGATTTAATCCAAGTTTGGGTAAAAACAAGTAAGCAACCGAGTTCGAAATTTTTGGGAAAATGATATCGAAATAAATCTAGAGTTTATGTGGAAAAAGTCGAAAACTCTAAAAAAAAGTGGAGTTACGAATTTAACAATTCAAAAAATGCTTATAAACTCGAAATGTTAAAAAAATTAAAAATTGTGACTTTAATAAGTTCAAAGTCGTTTTGGGCACAAAAAAAAGCCAAAATCAAAATTTTGATAAAACAGTCGAGATTTTCAAAAGTCACAATTTCCATAAAAAAGATTCTCAACATTTTAAACAAAAAGTTGACATTTTGAGATTGAAGTCAAAATTTTTTATCATTGTCGTTATAAAAGTATAGAAACCACAAAAACTAGAAACGAAAATCAAAATTTTAACAAAATAGTCAACATTTCCAAAAGAATTACAAATTCTATAAAGAAAGTTCTCAAAGTTTTGAAAAATAAATCGGCATTTTGAGATGGAAATCGTTATCATTGTCATTATAGAAGTACAGATTGTGTTAATAAAGTCCATAATTTCGGGAAGGGATCTCGATTTTTTCACTCAAGAATTCACGAGAAATAAAAAAAAACCAAAATATCAGATTAAGGTTGACATTTTGTCGAATGGTGAGATTTTCTGATTGAAATTTTGCTTGAATAACTAGGAATCTTAAAAAACTCAGATTTTCATTTTAGCCTCAAATATTGAAGAAAAATTAAATTTTTACACTCGATAATTTGAGAAAAAGTAATATTTTGAGGATAAAGTTGAAATTTTTAAAATAAAGCACCAGAATCTGTGGAAAAGTAAAGAAATGTTAAGCTTGAATCTTGTTAATTTTAGGAAAAAGTGGGAGCTTCAATGTTAAAATAGTACTCAAATTCCTAAACAATTCCAAAATAAAAAACATTTTCAAGGTTGTGGAAAAGATTTGCCATATTCGCGAAAATTCAGGAAAAAATTCTCTGCTTTTGATGAAAATTTTGAAAATAAGTCAAAGCCTTCAAAAAAGGTATAAACATTTCTAGTTAAAGAGAAAATGTTGAAAAATAATAAAAATCAGTAATCCAAAGTTAAATTTTGGTGGAACGAACGGGTCCTTGGTTATCTTCGAAAATTGATACACAAAACTTGTCCTTTGAAACCAAAAAAGATTAAAAAACACAACAAACGTTGCTCTTAGAGCAACCTTTGTTCGAAATTTTGCTTGAATAACTAGGAATCTTAAACAATTCAGATTTTTATTTTGGCTTCAAATACTGAAGAAAAATTAAATTTTTATACTCGATAATTTGAGAAAAAGTAATATTTTGAGGATAAGGTTGAAATTTTTAAAATAAATCACCAGTATCTGTGGAAAAGTAAAGAAATGTTAAGCTTGAATCTTGTTAATTTTAGGAAAAAATGGGAGCTTCAATGTTAAAATAGAACTCAAATTCCTAAACAATTCCAAAATAAAAAACATTTTCAAGGTTGTGGAAAAGATTTGCCATATTCGCGAAAATTTAGAAAAAAATCCTCTGCTTTGATGAAAATTTTGAAAATAAGTCAAAGCCTTCAAAAAAAAGGTACAAACATTTCTAATTAAAAAGAAAATGTTGAAAAATTATACAAATCAGTAGTCCAAAGTTAAATTTTGGTGGAACGGACGGGTCCTTGGTTATCTTCAAAAATTGAAATACAAAACTTGTCCCCTGAAACTAAAACATTTAACGAAGGCAATTCCTCCATACAGCGAATTTTTGAACCAAGATTTTCCAAGGCCTAATTGGTTTTTAAATGCTTCTGTTATAAAAACTTCTTAATTTTTGAAATACTTATGACTTTTTAAGATTTAGTTCTAGATCTAGTTTTTAATTGCATTCAGTTCAGAGAAAGTTCCGAATTTTTGAGATACCCCATGCTAATGACTTTGTTTGCTTGTTAGAACAAAAAAGATTTTCTTTTTCAGTTGATTTATTGCATCAGAAGAATAAGAAGAGTAAAACGCTCTGTTTACAAAAGTAATCTAGTAGTTCCTCTGTAGCTGTCTGCGGTCGTCTGGCGACCAATTCTGAACTTAGAAAATTTGCCAATTAAGCTGTGCCGTCTGTATAGGTTGCTAATGTCGTCTAGTCGGTTCTTGGAATGTCTGCTGTGAATAGACAGTAGAGGTGCGGCTACAAGGCAGAACTTTGAGGTACGCCGTACCTCGTCCCATACTGATTAGAAAGTTCCTGCCCACCTTCGCTCTAAATGAGCGCTGGTGTAGGAACGAACTTATCATTTGAACCATCGTTAGAGATATCCCGAAGTGGTGCATCTTGTAGACTAATCCTTGGTGCCAAACTGTGTCAAACACCTTGGAGATATCGAAGAAAATTCCTCGTAGTACCTGATTCCAGTTCATGCTGTGTGTGATTTTTTTTTCCACCACTCGCAGGAACTGGTTCTAGAAACCCAAATTGTTCCTTAGGAATAATGTCGGGATCGCTGATAGTGTTCTGCAGACGCTTCTTTAAAATGATCTCCGCCGCCTTACCCAAGTTGGTTAAAAGGCTTATTGGCCTTTAATTTCGGAGAAAATTCCCCGCCTTACCTGTCTTAGGAATAAATGAATCTTCCACCTTGTGGAAAAATACTGATTTTTGAACATTAAATTTACTATGCCTTCAAAGTATTTGACAGCTTGGTCTGGAATATCCTTCAAAACTTGATTTGGAATTTCGCCTGGACCTGGTGCCTTCTTGACGTTTATCTTATGCAAAAAGCTTTGGTGTTTGATTGTGTCAGTTGATTTGATGATGTCTTCTAGGTTGGCTCTTCCTCTTGAAGATCTTGGACCCTTTGTCCCACTCTCTACGAAGTTTATGTTTATCGCTCAAGAGCAGCCTCGCAGTGTCTTTCAAAGATCTCAGGGACTGCTGAGGGCTTGTTCTGTTCTGAGTAATCCATCCCTAGAGGTCCGTGAATCGGAGGGATGGGTGTTCTATCCCCTCTTGGGACTCTGACTGCTCGTTAGAAGTCAGAGGAGTTTTCGACGTTATAGTTTCTTAGGTGTTCCTGAAACTTAGAAATCTTGTGCTCTTTAAGTTCATCTCTGAGCTCGTGAATGAGCCAGTTGACTTCTGCTTCATCTGCGTGCTGATTGGTTCGTCTTGCCCTCTTCCTGGCACGATTTTTTCTCCTGATTCCCCATAAACTGCATTGGTCATCGACTTATTACGACGTCATCAACATAGTTATCAGTTCCATAAATATTTGGATTGATTGTAGGAAAAAGTGTGTATATCTAAAAATAGACATTTTTTTTATTTTTTTAATATAACATAAGAACATTTAAATAACATTTCAAATTCATATGTAAGTAAAAATAATTTAATTTGGCCCATGGACTATGTACTGTATGGAATCCTAATTGTATAAGCCCGACTCTCTCTTGGCTGATTTTTTTAACACTTCATATTTCCAATCCAATTCTCCTTGGTAAACTACTTATTTAATTTATGAGGGCTGACAATTGCATTAAGATAATTTGAATGGTATTTGCATCAAGGGCCACTCTAAGTGTAATAAAATAAACGAATCATCAGTAATTGTTGCTACTACATCGTTTCTAGTTACTTTAACGTTCACTTGTTGCGAGCCAGCGTTTACCCGCGTTTATAAAAATATTTACCCTTTAGCTGCTTGAACTCATGAATTATCGTCGGCGATAAGATCTTTAATTAATATGGCTTTAAACTTTCTTTCCTAACGCGAAAGTTATTGAGAGCCAAAGTGGTTTTAATGCAGCGAGTACGAAGCAGATACATTGTGAGACTGTCTATCCATTTTTGCCCATCATGCAGTGTGGGCGTCCACAAACATTTATAAACGCCTCGAACGGTCATTTCCTAAGATGTTTGAGTAAATTTATTCAGTGGCATCAGGTGATTCAACAAAGAAAAACAAACAGTGATTTATCTGTACGTTTTCTAAATTTGTCACATAATTACACAATGAATCTTGTAATTTCCTGTCGAGAATTTTGTTTCGCCGCAATAGCTAGCCATAACTCTTAATGAGGACATTTTATATTCTCATGTTGTGTACTATTTCATATACGGAAGATTTACAAGTGGAATAAAACCCGGTTTCATATTTTAAAGACCATCACTTGATGAACTTGGAACTAAAACGACATTGGGAAACGGATAGGAACTAGAAGCTCAGTGAATGATCTGTTCTAATAAGCAAATTACCAAATCCTTGCCAAGTAGATTTTAGATTTTTCTGGGGTCGTTTGGCTTCTTAAAGCCTTTCTTCACTTCGACCCTCATAACCCTAATCTAAATTATTCCAATGGCTCCCAGGGTTTTCATAAAGTCTAGGATATTTCTTGGAGCTAACTTACCAGTTTCAGCAGATGTTAATTCCATCTTTCCGAAATGTTTTATTGTCCCAAATCAGTGAAGGATAGCTGCACAATATGTGCTTCGCTGTCTCGTCCGAGACATGACAAAATCTACTATTTAACCCATTTTCTTAAGGTGGAATTTCAAGGGGCTATATCCGATACTAACGGTAATGAGCCTCACATCGTTTTTGCATATATCGATGAGCTGGCTTGCTCCCTAATTAATTAGAAATCTTTTCGCTTGTCTTTGGACTTGAGTGTTTTTCTAGGGGGTGCTCATTTGTCCCTTTTTCCACTTGTGGAGATTCATTGAGACGAGTCTTTTAGTAATAGCAAAGAATGATTCGGGTTTCAAAATGGTGCTTTGCCTCCTCTTTTCGTAAGGCTGTCAGCTATTTTATTTCTTTCTATTCCCTCGTGACCTGGTACTCCTATTAAGGTCAATTTATTACCTATTGCCAGTTCCTTTAGGCATTGATTGCAATCCCAGATAATCTTAGGCTCAAAGACATGTGACTTCGAAGCTCTAAAAGTTACCCTGGCCGTCTGATAATAAAAATATTCTACTTCCTCTGATGCGTCTCTTAGAATATTCACGAGTGCGTCTCTTAGAATATTCAGGGGTGCACATACATATGCCATGTGTTTCGGCCTAAAAAATCGTGGACTATTGCCCAGGGATTGTGATGCTCTGAAGTTAGAGCCATGTGTCCCAATGCCAATGCCTTCGTCCATCTTGGAACCATCCACGTATTGAATAAAGATTCAATTTTTTTGTTTTGATTTAACGAACTTCACCTTCTTCGCGAAAATATGCAATTCAGAAAGCTCAGATTTTAAATTCCTTCGAAAAGAAGACACAGAGAATATTCTATTTTAAAGTCTACATTTTAAGTAAAAAGAAAATTTCCTGGCGAGAATCCAATTTTACTTATAAATAATAAATAAATAAACAGATAAATAAATAATTAAAAATACATACTTCTAGAAAAATTTTGAATGCAACATTTAAATTCCGAACTTTTTTCGAAAAGAATTTGATAATAGAGTCAATGGTTCAATTTTTAACTAATCATTTTAAGAGAAAAATAAAACTGAGTTGAAGCTGAAATATTCAGCTTCTTTCATATTCAGTTTAAAGTCGAAATATTAGCTTTTTTCTCATACTAAAAATTTTCAAAAATTCGGTTTTGAAGTTAAAATTGGCCACGTTGAACAGAATAAAGCCTAAATCTCTAGAGCAGTGTCGAAGTTTCGAAGTTCTATTGAAAATTTCAAGCACAAGTATTTTGTTTTTTTGTTTTTTCCAAAACAATTCAAAATGGTAGTTGGAAAAACCGAAATTTGAGGTTTGACGTAAACATGGAAAATATATTGACATTTTTTCCTAAAGCATTCACAAAAAGAGTAGAAAAAATTATAAAGTTCAACATTTAAAAGTCAACATTTCAAAATTAACAAATTACGGTCGCTATCGCAATAACGATCCAAAATTTTGTTCTAAATCAAAATTTTTAACTTTTTGACAGTTATCTTAAAATTTCGAATTTAAATTGAAAACTCGAGATGTTTTGTTTGATTTTTATTCAAATTTACTTATTATAAGTATAATTCAGAGAATTAGAATGTAGAAACCATATTAGAGACACTATTAATGTATTCAGCAGCGTGTCGTGTCTTATAAGTGGGGCAAATGGCAAGCAAGAAGAACGATCGATTTTTTTTCGAACATGTAAAATTTAAACTTGAATATTCTATTTTTTTTAAATTCGAAAACCTTGAAATAAAAGAAATGGAAATCCACAGTTTGAGAAGTAAAAGTCAAAAGTTTCCAATTTTTTTTTACAATTACAATTTTTGTGTGCTTATTTTTTTAGATCATTAGACATTTCTTCAAAGTCTCAATTTCGTTTTCAGAACCTTAAGTTTAAATTGCGCATTTCCCATTCATTTTTAATTTCAAGTTTAAATGTTTTTTAATTTTATTTAACATTTCTTCGGCCCAGTTTGGAAATATTTAAATTTTTATTGTTTGTTGGCAATATTCTAAAACAGTTTCTGAAATATGACTACGTAATATTTAAATTTATTTAAAACGTCACCTCATGACAGTTGACAAAATATGAGGTTACTTTATTTAACTTAGAATAGGACAAATAAAAAATAGAAGACCAAAATTAGGTTTGAAAAAAAATGTTGTTTTTTTTTGATAAATTATGAAAATATAAAAATATAAAAAAATACATAAAAAAGGTTGTAGCACTGGACATCGATGTTTCGCTCTCATTTGAGCTCGTCAGCAGTGCATAACATGGAAAGGGAACAATGAGGATGAAATTCTTAAAAATAAAAATTTTAAAAATATAAAAAAAATTTTAACATGAATAGACGTTTCATCAATAATTTACTGTGGTAAAATTTTAAATATTTGAAGTTAAATAAAATTAAAAAACATAATGTTTCCGGTCAATAGGAGTTCACCATGAAGAATTCGAGTTTAAAGTTAAAATTGTAAGAATAAAATCGAAGTCTCATAAAAATATGTAAAAATTTGGAAACAAAACTTATACTTGCAATATGGAATTTGAAAAAAGAATGAGAATTACGACCTTTCAGAAATTAAAGTTGAACTTTCGAGAAAAAAAAAAGTCAAAATTGCAGACAAATTTAAGAACAATTTTTAGAAATTTCTGGGTTTTTTAAGAAATTTGGATTTTTTGATATCAAATTTAAAATATAAATTTACCAGTGGCCTCAAGATGAATTTTTTTAACCAGAGAAGTAAAATTTTAAGATTAAATTTAAAATTTCCACCTTCCATTCGAAATTTAAAACAAGGTTGTTCCAAATCAAAATTTTTAACTTTTTTTGAGAAATCGAGTCACGAGAAAGAACTATAATATTTTTGTAAAAATTAGGAAAGAATTTAAACTCTAATTTTGATGGAAAACATTATAAAAAAATTTCAAGGTTGAAGAGTCAAAATAGTAAGGTTTTAAATGTAAATCTTGAAAAAATGAATTTCGAGATTCAATTTAAACTATAGGATTTTTTGTCGAACGACAACGTCATGAAAATAAGCGAAAGAATAATTCTGAAGTTAATATTTCAAAATTTCAGACAAATTTAATAACAATTTTTAGAAATTTCTTGGTTTTTTAAGAAATTTCGATTTTTTGATATCAGATTTAAAATAGAAATTCATTCGTGGCCTAAAGATGAATTTTTTTAACCAAAGTTGTAATTCTAAGAAGTAAAATTTTAAAATTAAATCTAAAATGTCCACCTTTGATTCGAAATTTTAAAACAACGTTAGTTCAAGTCAAAATTTTTAACTTTTTTTGAGAAATCCTGTCACGAGAAAGAATAATATTTTTGTAAAAATTTGGAAACAATTTAAACTTCATTGTTGACGAAAAAATTATAAAAAAATTCCAAGGTTTTAGAGTCAACATAGTAAGGTTTTAAATGTAAACCTTGAAAAAATGAATTTCGAGATTTAATTTAAATTATAGGATTTTTTGTCGAACGACAACGTCATGAAAATAAGCGAAAGAATAATTTTAAAGTTAATATTTTAAAATTTCAGACAAATTTAATAACAATTTTTAAAAATTTCTTGGTTTTTTAAGAAATTTCGATTTTTTGATATGAGATTTAAAATAGAAATTCATTCGTGGCCTCAAGATGAATTTTTTTAACCAAAGTTGTAATTCTAAGAAGTAAAATTTGAAGATTAAATTTAAAATTTCCACCTTCGATTCGAAATTTTAAAACAACGTTAGTTCAAGTCAAAATTTTTAACTTTTTTTGAGAAATCCTGTCACGAGAAAGAATAATATTCTTGTAAAAATTTGGAAACAATTTAAACTTCATTGTTGACGCAAAAATTTTAAAAAAATTCCAAGATTTTAGAGTCAACATAGTAAGGTTTTAAATGTTAACCCTGAAAAAATGAATTTCGAGATTCAATTTAAATTATAGGATTTTTTGTCGAACGACAACGTCATGAAAATAAGCGAAATAATAATTCTAAAGTTAATATTTTAAAATTTCAGACAAATTTAATAACAATTTTTAGAAATTTCTTGGTTTTTTAAGAAATTTCGATTTTTTGATATGAGACTTAAAATAGAAATTCATTCGTGGCCTTAAGATGAATTTTTTTAACCAAAGTTGTAATTCTAAGCAGTAAAATTTTAAGATTAAATTTAAAATTTCCACCTTCGATTCGAAATTTTAAAACAACGTTAGTTCAAGTCAAAATTATTAACTTTTTTTGAGAAATCCTGTCACAGAAAGAATAATATTTTTGTAAAAATTTGGAAACAATTTAAACTTCACTGTTGACGAAAAAATTATAAAAAAATTCCAAGGTTTTAGAGTCAACATAGTAAGGTTTTAAATGTAAACCTTGAAAAAATGAATTTCGAGATTCAATTTAAATTATAGGATTTTTTGTCGAACGACAACGTCCTGAAAATAAGCGAAAGAATAATTCTAAAGTTAATATTTCAAGAAAAGAGATCACAATTTTGAGTTTAATATGTTAGTTGCAAAAGTCGAGATTTCCAGATTAGAGTCGTAATTTATAGATTAAAGAGCCACTCTCGAGAATAAAGGTACCATTTCAGCGTTTTGTTCAATATTTCGATCTTTTTCTCCAAATTTAGTCGAAGTTTCCATTTTAGAGCTAACATTTTAGGGAAAAAATCCAAATTTTAAGAAAAAGACGAGAAATTTGTGTTTTATTTTAAAATTTGGATATTTTTTGGACTAGCTGATAAAAAGAGTTGACACTTTAATTAAAACGACATTTCGATCTTTCTCTTTAAAACTTCGTCGAAGTTTCTATTTTAGAGTTAACGTCTTAGGAAACAAAATCAAAATTTTGAGAAAAAGACGAAAATTTTGAGTTTCAATGATTTAATATTTGGATACTTTTTGGACTATCTATTAAGAATTGTTGACGTTTCAAATCTGACGTCATAATATTAAAAAAAAGATCGTTTTTTGGTTTCGTGGTGTAGATTCACATGGAATACTCTGGAAATATTTCTGCAGAAAAAGCACGAAATTTTTCGTTTTGTAAACTTTAAAAAGGAAGAAGTATATCTTTTAATGACTGTCGTATTTTAAGAGGAAATCTTAAATTGGTTAAAGACAAAAGAATTCTCAAACTTGGTACTTCAATTAGTGGTTTAGAATTCTGTGGTTACAGGGTAAAAGTGCTTAAGTCATAATTTATATATTTGAGTTATTGCCAAAACAAAACTTGCTCGTACTTTAATAAATAATAAAAACTTAAGAATGCATGTGGGCTTGCGTGTAACATTCTCTTTATTGATAAGCTGAACACTTAGAATGTTTCGTCCCCCCAGAATCATAAAATGTAACATGCAACAGTGGCATAAGTCAATTTGCCCAAAAACTTGACTTAAGTAGATTTACCTTGAAACCACAGAATTAATTTTCAGCGCTTGGATTAAATCCTGTATGTGCTCATTACATGGAATTTATCTTTATCAAAAAAATGCATTCATTTAAAAAACAGATAGATAGAACAATAAAGAGTAATAAGTTATTATTGTTCGATATTTTAATCAGTATTTTAAACCAAATTAAAATATGCAAAACTTTACCAAGGTTTTCTGTTTAAAACTGCAACTTTGGTTGGTGCCCCACTCTATATCCCTTAATTTATCATTTATCCATTTTTTTTTACTTGCAGCTACCAATGGCATTATAGAAGAAGCTACTTATTCTGGAATTATAGACCCAAGTCCCGAATGGCACACGCTGAACCACATGGGTCCCAGGGCTCGACTGACGTACAGGGTGCGCGTCAAGTGCGACACTCACTACTATAATGCCACTTGTACCAAATTTTGCCGTCCTAGGGACGACAAATTCGGACACTACATCTGTGATTCAAACGGGGATAAGGAGTGTATAGAAGGGTGGAAGGGAACGACGTGTGATGTTGGTAAGAATGTTTCTAGTTTCAACTCTAAGCTATCGAAACAAAACATATTGGTAGGTATTTGGTTCGATTTAAGGATTCAGTGAACACTATATTTTGAAGCGGTAGAACAGTAAATAGTAATAATTACTAAATACTAGATGCTTAATACTTTGCAGCATACTGAGTGAATCATAATCAGGGTGTACATGTATTTATATCCGGCACTTCTTCGCGAAATTTCCATTCGGGAAAAGGTCTGGAAGATTCCAGAATCTAGACACCTGCAAAGGAGACATTGCGATAACTACATAAGGCAACTACTTCGCGATTTCTACCATATCAGTTCATTACAATATTGTTACTTGTTACTGGTTCGAACACTTGCGAATTATTTTGAACAAATAAACTTTTCTCAATGTCGTAACTCATAACCGTAAACTTTTCGTAAGCAGACTAACAAGTTTCTCAGTCTGTAAACTGTATGCTACATTTTAATTCAAAAATGCAGAAAAAACCTCTATCAAAGACATCTTAAAAGCACAAAACAGTTATCTCTGTCAAAAATATAAACATCACTTGTCACTTCTACGAGGGTAAATTAAATATGAACCGGAATTTGTTTTTTAAAATGTATTGGTGCAAGATACATATACAAAAATGTTTAACTACTTTTCTACATAATCTCCTGATTTTGTTATGCATTTTTCCCAATCGATTAGGAATTTTTTAATGTCATCATCATAAAAAGAAGGGAGAAGTGTTTGCAGCTAATTGCACATAGATATCTCAACAGCAGCATCTTCATGGAATCGCTCACCTCCTACAGCTTCTTTCAGTGGCCCAAACATATGCATTATGATAAGTCGTGACTATAAAGAGGGTGTACTAATGTTGTCCAATACATTTCCTCTAATTTTTAATGTGTCAGATTGTCTAAGTGGGAGCGGGCATTGTCGTGAAGCAAAATCACATTTCCGACCGAAAATTCGCGCCTCTTTCGCCGATATGCACATTTTTCTTGCTTTACCCAATCGGAGCTGCAATTTCACCTACAGTTAAACGGCGATCACCTTCCAAAAGGCGTTGAACAGTGTTAATTTTGTCCAGAGTCACACTGGTCTGAGAACGGGCATGGGGTTCATTTTCAACTTGAGTTTTTCCTTCCAAAAATGTGTTGTACCATTCATACACTTCAGTTTTCTTCAAACAAGTATCCCCAAACTGTGCTTCTAGTCTACACAGAATTTCAGCAGGCTTTACCTTCAGCGGCAAGTAATTTAATAATAATGCGCTGCGCAACATGCGGATGAACTTCTTGCTCACTCATTGTATTTACAACTGACGAACGGCGACAACGGAATTCGCTTGAACGCAGAAAGTCACGTGATATCCCCACCTAACATATCTAGGAGTATGCGCACACTCCCGACTCCCTCATGGCGACATGATAGAAATATCGGTTCATATTTGATTTACCCTCATATTATTAGGAAAATGTCAAATGTATGACTCGTCTATGCCTCGTTACCAAGATCATTACCAGCGAGAGATCCTCATCATTTAGATTGGCTCTCCCCTATGAACTACCTAATGCCCCATACGTACAGAATCCTGTTGGGTTTCCGTATCAGGGTTTCAAATTCGAGCACTGAAATGATTTTCGTGAAACGTGAGGAATCTGTGCGTGTACGGCCAATGGTTAAATTCTGAATCTGAATTTCTAATTAGTGATTGGGGAACCTGATCTGAATTCCGTATGTGTGATGCCGGCCTAAACTATTTCTTTTTTCAGCTGTATGCAAACCTGGTTGTCATCCACTACATGGCAAATGTGATAATCCTGGTGAATGCAAGTAAGTACCTTTTTTTTTCTAACAACTCTCAGTGTCCCTTTTGATTTTGATGGTGGAATTAATTTATTTTAATTGCAAGTTACATATGCGTGTTCGCTGTAACATTTATCGAACACATTATGAATTCATAAGCCTATTAAAATGATTTTATGTAACAGGACGACTTCGTTATTTTATTGCATACCTATATAGCAATTTTATAGTCGGAATCCAGTTAATTATGTGTGTTACGATTTCGAAGTGATACATTCCGGACTCATCCATGCTCATAATTTATTGATAGAATGGCACCTTAACTAATCCACGTAATATTGATTTTAATTATTGAGAAGAATGTAATTAACACTTATCCAATTAGGTAGATATTCTGATGTCGTCTTGCTGAGGTAATAAATTCATAACGTTATGAATAGATAACTAAGTAAGCGCTTGGTAGTAAACTATCCTTACTAATAAGCAAGAACACAAGCTGATCATTGAATTAAGAAATACCAAAGCTACGTATTAATAAAGCTTTAAATACCTAACATTATTAGATAACAAGAAAAGGTATTTGCGTTAACTGTTACTTAACACAACCGGAATTGAACTTTTTGGAAAAATATCAATTTGGCAATTTTTTATAGTCAAAGGACCGAAAAAGTGTGGCAAAATGAACATAACTTAAAACAGATTGTTAATTACATGAATTTGACTTAAAGTTTGCAACTTACCATTTATTTTCGTAGCTACATATATTTGACAAATTGCTAATTTTATATTGTAACAAAAGGTACTTATAAAATTTGCATTAGTAAGGAATTTTCTAGAAACATTTGATAATGGACAGCGATAATGAATCATAGGGCAGATAAGCGCTCTAGAGGTTTCCATAAGCGATAAGTCTTATCTAAACGTCCGTTCTAGAAACCGGAACAGTACCTATAAATACGCGGTCGTCTTTCCCTCAGTCAGTTAATTAAACAGTGAGTTAGTTGGCTAGTCAGTTAATTAATCAGTTGGTCAGTTAAGTGAATTATAATTGTAGTGTTTCGAAATCAGTTTGGAAATAAAGTGCTTACAATTCACGACGTTTTAATTTTCGAACTGATAGCACGCTACAATATAAAGTAGTATCGTTTGTGGTCGAAATTCGACCAATGGTGTTTGCAAAATAACGAAATTCATCTTGTTTTTTGGAATTTATTTGTATGCAAATTCGTAAAGCTTGGCTTAACGCCAGCGGAAGTATGAAAATTTCGATTCGTTTTTAGAAAATTAATACTTTCACAAATATTTTCGGATTTTCAAAATTTCAATTCTTCTATAATTTAATTTTTCCCAGAATTTCTACACCTTTTTAATTTTAAATTTCTTTTGATTAATTCGACTATTTTTAAAATGTACGACTCGCTAAATTTCGACTTTTATAAAGTTTTCGTTTTTTAAATAAAATTTAGTTTTTTAAAATTTGCAACAAAAATGTCCGGTCTTGTTCAATATTTTAACTATTTTCCTAATTTTCAACTGTTTTGAAAATTTTGACTTTTTGATTTATTTGACTTTAAATTTCAAAATTTTGACTGTTGTAAATTTCAGCATTTTTAAAAATCTACTTTTTTTAAATTTTAACCTTTCAAAATTGTTATCTTTTCACGACATTTTGACTTGATTTAAATATTTCCCCTTTCTTTTCAAAATTTTTATTTTATTTTATGAAAATTTCGACTCTTAAGGTTTCGATTTTTTTTGACTTTATCTCTCTCTCTCTTCTCTCTTCCCTCTTCTCTCTTCTCTCTTCCCTCTTCCCTCTTCCCTCTTCCCTCTTCTCTCATCTCTCTCTTCTCTCTTCTCTCTCTCTTCTCTCTTCTCTCGTCTCTCTCTCTCTTCTCTCTTCTCTCGTCTCTCTTTTTTCTTCTCTCTCATCTCTTCTCTCTTCTCTTCTCTTCTCTTTTCTCTCTTCTCTCTTCTCTCTTCTCTCTTCTCTCTTCTCTCTTCTCTCTTCTCTCTTCTCTCTTCTCTCTTCTCTCTTCTCTCTTCTCTCTTCTCTCTTCTCTCTTCTCTCTTCTCTCTTCTCTCTTTTCTCTTTTCTCTTTTCTCTTTTCTCTCTTCTCTCTTCTCTCTTTCTCTTCTTTCTTCTTTCTTTTCTCTTCTCTCTTCTTTCTTCTCTCTTCTCTCTTCTTCTCTTCTCTCTTCTCTCTTCTCTCTTCTCTCTTCTCTCTTCTCTCTTCTCTCTCTCTTCTCTCTTCTCTCTTCTCTCTTCTCTCTTCTCTCTTCTTCTTCTCTCTTCTCTCTTCTCTCTTCTCTCTTCTTCTTCTTTCTTCTTTCTTCTTTCTTCTTTCTTCTTTCTTCTCTCTTCTCTCTTCTCTTTTCTCTTTTCTCTCTTCTCTCTTCTCTCTTCTCTCTTCTCTTCTTTCTCTTTTCTCTTTTCTCTTCTCCCTTCTCCCTTCTCTCTTCTCTCTTCTCTCTTCTCTCTTCTCTCTTCTCTCTTCTCTCTTCTCTCTTCTCTCTTCTCTTCTTTCTCTTTTCTCTTCTCTCTTCTCTCTTTTCTCTTTCTCTCTTCTCTGTTCTCTCTTTTCTCTTCTTTCTTCTTTCTTTTCTCTTCTCTCTTCTTTCTTCTCTCTTCTCTCTTCTCTCTTTTCTCTTCTCTCTTCTCTCTTCTCTCTTCTTTCTTCTCTCTTCTCTCTTCTTCTTCTTCTTTCTTCTTTCTTCTTTCTTCTTTCTTCTTTCTTCTTTCTTCTCTCTTCTCTCTTCTCTTTTCTCTTTTCTCTCTTCTCTCTTCTCTCTTCTCTCCTTTCTCTTTTTTCTTTTCTCTTCTCCCTTCTCCCTTCTCTCTTCTCTCTTCTCTCTTCTCTCTTCTCTCTTCTCTCTTCTCTCTTCTCTCTTCTCTCTTCTCTCTTCTCTCTTCTCTCTTCTCTTTTCTCTCTTCTCTCTTCTCTCTTCTCTCTTCTCTCTTCTCTCTTCTCTCTTCTCTCTTCTCTTTTCTCTCTTCTCCCTTCTCTCTTCTCTTTTCTCTCTAACTATTTAACTATCTCTGCTCTTCTTTTCTCTTTTTTCTTCTTCCTCTTCTTCTTCTTTTTCTTCTTCTTCTTTTCTCTCTCGCTAGGTTTTGACTTTTTTCATATTTTGTGCAAAAGTTCGAATTTCTCGTTTTTCTCCAAATTGTTTTTTGAACATTTTTTTTCTACTTCAAATTTTTCTACTCGAAATTTCGGAAATTAGTAAAGTTTAGGTTGATAAAGGTCGAAAAAAAAATAGCTGTGTTCCCAAAATTGATATCCTGAAATTTTGACTTCAATAAAACATTCTTAATTTTAATGTTGCAATTTTAAGAAAATAACTACAAATGTTTACATTCAAACTTTAAATCATCACAAAAAAATTGAGATTTCTAAAAATTTTTAAAAATATAGGAACTTTCTAAGTTTGGTTTTTTCCAAAATTTTTATATTAAGAGGTCTAAGTTTTTTTAACGTAATTCAAAATTAATTTTTTTTTGATTAATTTTGGGAGTTTACGCTTTTCTTCTAAATAAAAGGTATTTTTGATAAATTCTAGAATTCGACATTTTTCCCGAGATTTTCGCTTTAAAGGCGATATTTTAATAATCAAATTGAATATTTCAAATTTAAGATTGAAATCTTGATTTTTTCATCCAGATTTGGATTTCATTTCCGAAATATTGATTTTACAATTTCAAAATTTGAATTTTAAGTTGCATCAAATTTTCGAATCGAAGGTGGAAATTTTAAATTTAATCCTAAAATTTTGCTTCCTGGAATTTTGACTTTAGTTACAAAATTTTATCTTCAAGGAATTACTATTTTACACTTGTTATTTTGAAAAATCAAAATTTTTTAAAAACCGAGATGTTTCTGAAAGTTTCCTCCATTTTTTTCTGAAATTTTGACTTGTTTTTCTCAAAAGTTTCGCTTTAATCTCTAAAAGGTCGTCTTTTTTTAAATTCCTAGTCAAGGTCTAATTTTAGAGTTTCCCAATTTTCCATATTTTCATGAGATTTCAATTTTAGTCACAAAATTTCAACTTTAAGTTTAATATTAAAAAAAAAGGTAAGTGCACAATTTAAACTTAAGATTCTGAAAACAAAATCAAAACTTTATACAAATGTTTATTATTATAAAAGAAAAACACAAAAATTGTAAAAAAAAATGTTTTGAAACTTTTTATTTTTTTATCAAAATTTACAAATTTACGGATTTCAATTTTTTTTTTATTTCGAGTTTGTCAAAATGAAACAGAAATAGGAAATCTAAGTTTATACTTTACATGTTTGAAAAAAAATATCGATCGTTTATCTTGCTTGCCATTTGCCCAATTTATAAAACACGATACGCCACTGAATAAATTAATAGTGTCTCTAATATTGATTATATATTTTAGTTGTCTGAATCATATTTAAACTATGCAAATTTAAATGGAAACCTAAAAAATGCTTGTTTATTTAAAAAAATATCAATTTCCAATTTAAATTTGAAATTTTGAGATAACTGTCACGAAATTTTGAAATGACGGAAGAAAACTTCAAATTTATATAAATTCGAAATTTTGACTCTTTAAAAATTTTGACCATTTTCCAAATTTTATTTATTTTTTTTAATTTTGACCTTTTTGAAAAGTTTGGACTTTTTATCACCTCTTTCTTGAACAATTACAAGTTTTATCAACATTTCGACCTTCTTTTTGAAAAAATTTATATGGTTTGAAGATTATCTCTTTCAAATTTTTGTCAAAATATTAAATATCTCTCTCTCTTCTTCTTCTTCTTCTTTTTCTTATTCTTCTTCTTCTTCTTCTTCTTCTTCTTCTTCTTCTTCTTCTTCTTCTTTTTCTTCTTCTTCTTCTTCTTCTTCGTCTTCTTCTTCTACTTCTTCTTCTTTTTCTTCTTCCTCTTCTTCTTCTCGTTCTTCTTTTTCTTCTCTCGTTAGATTTCGACTTTTTTCAAATTTTGTGTAAAAGCTCGGATTTCTTGCTCTCAAAATTGAGACACTTGGGGATTTTATTGAAAAGCCAGTGTTTATGAAGTTTTGATTTCGTGATTAAATTCGAAATGTAAAAAAAATCTCACCCAAAATTCTTAGAAAAAACGTCAAGATTTCGAAAACAAAAGAGATAAAACGATGTTAAAAGATCAGAAAAGGGACTGTCCTTTTGAATTTCTTTCAAAGTTTGAAATATGAAGTCAAAATTTGGAAAATCCGAAATTTTGAAAATCGCAATTTTGAAAATCACAATTTTGACAAAAGTCGACATTTTGAAGTCTCTATTAATTAAAATGTACTATGATTATACATAAATAATTAATATAACTAAAACCAAAATTTTCAAAGTCGAAATTTTGAAAAATATTGCAAAGTTCAAAAAACTCGACATTTTCAAAAAAAAAAAACTAATCCACATTGAAATTTGTTAAAAAACTTAGAAACTTTGGAACAACCTTTGAAATATATGTCGAAATTTTAAGATCGACAAACTCATAACCAAACAAAATTCAGAATTTATTAAAAGTAAAATTGGAAAAATATTCTGACGAAAAATAATCGAATTAAAAAGATCAAAATTTTAAAATTTCTATTTTGAAAAAAGATGAGGTTTAAAATAAGTTGGAAGTATTCAAAAGAGGAAGAAATGAAAAAACAAAATTTTTGTTAAGCCAAAATTCTGGAACTCAAAATTTCAGACAGAGATCGAAATTATTTTACGTCAAAAATTTCAAAAACTGAAATTTGTAAAAAATCCTTGGGATCTGGAATTGAATTTTTGGACAATATGTCAAAATTTTAAGACTAAAATTATATTCTCCTCAGAACTAAAAAAATAAAGAAATTTGAAAAACTGAATTGTTGGAAATGTCGAAATTCTGAAAATGCTGCATTTGAAAAAAAAAAGTCGAAAGGATCAAAAGTCAAAAATTCAAAACATGAAATTTATGAGTAAACTTTCGAATTTGATCTTTAATTTTCGAAAAATATTTTTCAACATTTCTTCTTCTGATTATAACAAAAATCTTGTAATCAAATTTTAATAAAATTAAAATATTGAAAATGTAATCAAAATTTCTAATAAAAAAGTGCAGATTTTTTAGTTTGTGACCAAACATTTACTCGGAAAAGAAAAAAATAAGCAAAGATTAAAGTTAAATTTCGAAAAAATGTTGAAATCTAGGTTGGAACAGAATCCATAAATTATGTAATTTTTCTTCGATTATTTTAAGAATAATATCACGATTACAGTCGTAAAAAAGAGTTTGTTGCAAAAATAAGCGGTTTTTGAAGTGTTCACTTTCTACTAGAAATTTCTATTTTATTTTACTCAGAATTTCAACTTCAATCTTCATTTCATTTATAGGAAAATTCTAGAGTATTTGAGTTTAAAAATTCAAACTCAAAGAAGTTCAAATTTCGAGAAAACCATAACAAAATGAAATACAAATTTTAACAGGAAATTTTCAAATCTATATACTAGATTTTCAGAGAAAAAAAACCAAATTTCGAGAAAAACTTTTAAATTTGGGTGGGCATATGCTAGAAATTTGTTAAAAGTAGAAGCAAATTTGTCCAAACTTTCAGCAAATCTGTTTAAATTCTCAGTAAATTTGTTCAAACTCTCAGTAAATTTGTTCAAACTCTCAGTAAATTTGTTCAAACTCTCAACAAATTTGTACAAATTAAAAGCATACCTATTTAAATTAGAAACAAATTTGTTCACATTTGAAACAAACTTATTCAAATTAATAACAAATTTGTTCAAAAAAAAGCAAAATTATTCAAATGAGAAGCAAACATGTTTAAATTAACAGCATTATTATTTAAATTTGCATATTTTGACAGTGTTCGTGCATATTTTAAACAATGTGCTTGCATATTTGCATGCATATTTTTTATGTTGCATATAATCTGGTGTCTACTAATAATAATTAGTTCGACAGTTTGTTGGGCTATGTTTAAAGTTAGAAAGTAAGAATCACTTTATTTATTTAAGTGAAACCAATGTCAAGCGATGATTAAAACAATTATAGCCACCTTCCAAGAAAGACGTTCACTCTTTTTAACCCAAGCACAAAAATAACGCACACGAAATGAACTGCTCAGCCGGAAAAATGGACTAATTGCGTTTTAATTGCCCCAGAAAAACTTCAAAAGGCGCTACTCATATTCCCCGTCCGTGCAAATAGGCTTTTTGTCCGAGCTCGGATCTGATGAAATCTCAGTGTCATCATCCATTTTCTAGCGATTAACGGTGAAAAACCCGGTAAGTAATAGACCGTTTAACATCGAAAACACCGCGTCACGTAATCTTATAGAGGATTTTCTTCACTCGATTCGAATTTAAATTAAAATTATATCAGTTGTCGGTTGAATTATGTCGGACATAAAGAAGCTACGTCAATTATGTAAGAAATAAATCAGATTTTAGTTTGGAATTGATTCTGAAATACGTGAGAAACCGGGTTGTACGGAAATCATTGGCTTCTAATGGATTTATTTTGCCGACTTATAAGCCTAAGAATTCCGCATTAGATTATTGGCCTCTTGGACTTACGGCAGCTACTAATGAAATAAATCTTTAAACAGGAACAGATGCGGCTCTACATTTAAGGATTTGAACGCAATTTTTCTTTTTAATGACGTTATTAACAAAACATAATAAATGTAATTTGATGTGATTCTGTAGTAAAAATTTTCAAAAGTTAGAAAAATTAAAAAAGTACTAGTTTTTCTTATTTCTGAAGTTTAGTCACTAGAAAAACATAAAGTAAGATGGAGTCAATCCGTAGGTACAGTAGAGAACAGAAAGGTGGATTATTAACACTTTTATTAAAAATTTACTTGTATACGAATATTTATTTTCTAAGTAACTTGGGGTGCAATTGCTGGCATATCACACACATACACACATACTAGAATATTCGATATTTCGAAGTCTGAAACGTACAATCACGTGCTTTCTTAATAACCTAATTACTTGTAAACGTTCACAGACTTCTAGAAGCTATGAGTAATTTCTCTTCCCACGTATCTACCTAATAGCTTATAGTAAACATTTGGTTGCAACTTTAACTTGACAGTTCGTTACAATATTTTAGTTAAGGTTTCAGTCTAAACTTGATATATTTATTTCTTAAATGCATTTATTTCTTAAAATTTCAATTTTGAAGTCTGAGTTCAGAAAAAAGTTGACTTTACAGGTAAGGCCTCAATAGGTCACCAGATATAATACGTGATAAGCCCAATGATTTAGACAGTGGTTGGATTTTGCAAGAAACTTAGTCAATCGTAATTGCTTTGGCAATAAAAGTTTGAGGATGCATTCTTACGATTTTCATCTCGAAGCGTGAGATGCCCATAACTTAAACAATAATTATAAATAAATAGGGGGGCGTATCCACTGCTAATACCACAGAAGTTATGCCACACTATCAAACTTGCCAAACGATCTCGGTCGTTATTCTTCAAGTGGACCAACATTTTTAATAACACCCTTCGCTATCAAAGAAAAATGTATTATGTCTTTATCGATAGAATATCAAAATTGGGCTCGTATAAATTAAAGCAGATTACGAAAGTGAGATAAGAGTCAGATAATTGGGTCACTTTTTCGAAGGAAAACCGTTACTTGACGAGAAATTCATATTAGCAAAGAACATTGTAGAAGATTTATTGCAGTAATACTACGTAACAAATACCCAAGAATAGTTAACAATATCAAATTAAAGTTTACTTTAAAAGGTCTCATCAAATAAAAATCCAAATCACCACAAATTAATTTTTTTTTTTTGCTTTGGCGCGGTTTCATCAAGGTAGGTCATCGTCAGTGACCGAAGTAAAAAGTTTTTATTAAGTTAGAATTCGGCACCGTATAGCGAAGCGTGAACTTCAGGCAGCCACCACTACCCAATTTTTTGCCCAGACGGGCGGCAAACCGCGGCTCGCGAGCCACATGCGGTTCTTTTAAAAGAAAAGTGCGGCTCTTTAAATCCCCTTTAAAAAATAAATAAATAAAAGCTAGAATGGACAGATACACAGACACTCATTAAACAAGTGACCTACAGAAGTCGAAATTTCCAAAAATACTTTTCTAGGACTTTTTAAGTTTTACTTAAATTTTGTCCAAAAGTTATAATTTGAAGAAGTATTTTTCCAAAATTTTTTATTGATTTGTATTAACATTTCCAAATTTTTTTATTGATTTGTATTAATTAACATTTTGAAAAAATACATGAAATTTCAAATTTCTAGAAGAAGGCTAACTTCGGGAGTCGAAATTTCTAAAAAATAATTTTTTCATGATTTTTCCTTTTTTATTTGTTAATTTCCTACAATCCTATAATGCACAGACCAATAGGTTTGAACATTTATGAGATTCGAAGTTTGGAAACCAAATACCGGTTTCGATCTTGTTAGATCTCGTCAGTTTGGTATATCCAACTCGAATGCTAATAAATGTTCCGACAAGTAAGTACTAAAACATTCACAGGCGTCAAGCGAGTGACTCTTTAGTACTACCACCTATTGGTCCATAGAGAAACTATGGCCATCGCCAACAATGTCGTATGGGAACTCTCCTAGAGAGCAACCGCTTCGCTAGTTGGCAGTGTTTCAACTGTTGGTAGTTCAGCTACCTATGATTCACTATACACGCCTGGAGGGCTGCATGAATTTGTAGTCTAGGTTGCATTCTTCTTGCAATTTCCTACAATGTTCAGATTTCCTGCAAAAAAGGTGAATTACTTTTTATGAGAAAAAAAAATCTAAATTTACAGAAACGGCAAATATTTTCGAAACAAAAGCTGAAATTTTGAAAAAAAGAGATTTCTGAAAAATTGAGAAAAAGAAAAGGACTTCGAAAAAATTGAGAAAAAGGAAGATATTTTTAAAAAAATTAAGAAAAAGGAAGAGATTTCGAAAAATATGAATTTATTAAAAGTTCTCAATAAAGGGTTAATTTAAAAAAAAACGTAGAATTTTGATAACAGATTGAAACCCAGGATAAAATAAAAACCTGAAATTTTTAGACAATTTTGAATTTTTTAAAATAAAGTAAAATTTTGAAAATAGAAATTGTAAAAATTTACTATAAGCTTAGAAAAAATTGTCGATCTCAAAAAAACTCGAAGTTTTTCAGTGAAGAAGAAAAAAGTTTAATTTTAGGAAGAATTAGCTAAATTTTGAGAATAAATTTGCAATTTCGAGAACAAGACGAATTAAAAATAAACCAAACTTTCAGTTAATTCGAATCTGGAGAAAATTGGTAAAATAAATCCGAAAGAGAATTCCAAGAATATTTCGACAAGTGTTGAATTCTAAAAGAGGTCAACATTTCCCAGAAAAAGTCGAGTTTTGAGAAAAAGAAATTTCGAAAAAATAAATTGGGAAAAATGAAGCGATTTAAAAAAATGAATTTGTCTAATTCGGAAAGGTGAATTTTAAGAATAAATTTGAAATTTCGAGAACAAGACAAATAAAAAGGAAACTTCAAATTTTCAGAAAAATTTAAATTTTGAGAACATTGGTAAAATAATTTTTAAATAAAAAGGAATGTTGATAAAACTTCCAGCTTCGAGAAAAGTGTTGAACTTTAAAAAAAGGTTACAATTTCCCAGAGCAAGTCAAATTTTAAGAACAAAATCAAATTTTTAAAGTCAATCATTCTGAAAATGGGTAAATTTCCTCGATAAAATCGCAGCTTGCACAAACGTTATAAAATATCGGATATTCAATTAAAAGTTGAAATTTTGAGAAACCCCTAATTTTGCAAAACAGGTCGAAATTTCCAGAAAATAAATGAAAGTTTAAATGTTCAGTAAAAGTCAATATTTGGGGAAAGTGGTGAAATTTGGAATTTGTATTTAAAAAGATAGAAATTTCAAGAAAAAAGTCGCAATTTAAAACAAAGTCAAAAAAATATAATTTTGGAAAAAGTCAAATGTTAGAATAGATCTAAATTTCAAAAAAAGAAAACTTTGAAAAAAAGGATAAAATTAAAACCTGTAATTTTTAGACAATTTTGAATTTTTTAAAATAAAGTAAAATCTTGAAAATAGAAATTGTAAAAATTAACTAAAAGCTTAGAAAAAAGTGTCGATCTCTAAAATAGTCGAAGTTTTTCAGTGAAGAAGAAAACAGTTTAATTTTAGGAAGAATTAGCTAAATTTTGGGAATAAATTTGCAATTTCGAGAACTAGACGAATTGAAAAAAAATCCAAATTTTCAGATAATTCGAATTTGGAGAAAATTGGTACAATAAATCCGAAAGAAAATTCCAAGAAAATTTCGAGAAGTATTGAATTCTAAAACAGGTCAACATTTCCCAGAAAAAGTCGATTTTTGAGAAAAAGGAAGAAATTTCGAAAAAAAATTGGGAAAATGAAGGGATTTAAAAAAATGAATTTGTCCAATTCGGAAAGGTAAATTTTAAGAATAAATTTGAAATTTCGAGAACAAGACAAATAAAAAGGAAACTTCAAATTTTCAGAAAAATTTAAATTTTGAGAACATTGGTAAAATAATTTTTAAATAAAAATGGATTGTTAATAAAACTTCCAGCTTCGAGAAAAGTGTTGAACTTTAAAAAAAGGTTACAATTTCCCAGAGCAAGTCAAATTTTAAGAACAAAATCAAATTTTTAAAGTCAATCATTCTGAAAATGGGTAAATTTCCTCGATAAAATCGCAGCTTGCACAAACGTTATAAAATATCGGATATTCAGTTAAAAGTTGAAATTTTGAGAAACACCTAATTTTGCGAAACAGGTCGAAATTTCCAGAAAATAAATAAAAGTTTAAATGTTCAGTAAAAGTCAATATTTGGGGAAAGTGGTGAAATTTGGAATTTGTGTTTAAAAAGATAGAAATTTCAAGAAAAAAGTCGCAATTTAAAACAAAGTTAAAAAAATATAATTTTGGGAAAAAGTCAAATGTAAGAATAGATTTAAATTTCAAAAAAAGAAAACTTTGAGAAAAAGGATAAAATAAAAACCTGAAATTTTTAGACAATTTTGAATTTTTTAAAATAAAGTAAAATTTTGAAAATAGAAATTGTAAAAATTAACTAAAAGCTTAGAAAAAAGTGTCGATCTCTAAAAAAGTCGAAGTTTTTCAGTGAAGAAAAAAACAGTTTAATTTTAGGAAGGATTAGCTAAATTTTGAGAATAAATTTGCAATTTCGAGAACAAGACGAATTGAAAAAAAATCCGAATTTTCAGATAATTCGAATTTGGAGAAAATTGGTACAATAAATCCGAAAGAAAATTCCAAGAAAATTTCGAGAAGTATTGAATTCTAAAAGAGGTCAACATTTCCCAAAAAAGCCAAGTTTTGAGAAAAAGGAAGAAATTTCGAAAAAAAATTGGGAAAATGAAGGGATTTAAAAAAATGAATTTGTCCAATTCGGAACGGTAAATTTTAAGAATAAATTCGAAATTTCGAGAACAAGACAAATAAAAAGGAAACTTCAAATTTTCAGAAAAATTTAAATTTTGAGAACATTGGTAAAATAATTTTTAAATAAAAAAGAATGTTGATAAAACTTCCAGCTTCGAGAAAAGTGTTGAACTTTAAAAAAAGGTTACAATTTCCCAGAGCAAGTCAAATTTTAAGAACAAAATCAAATTTTTAAAGTCAATCATTCTGAAAATGGGTAAATTTCCTCGATAAAATCGCAGCTTGCACAAACGTTATAAAATATTGGATATTCAGTTAAAAGTTGAAATTTTGAGAAACACCTAATTTTGCGAAACAGGTCGAAATTTCCAGAAAATAAATAAAAGTTTAAATGTTCAGTAAAAGTCAATATTTGGGGAAAATGAAGAAATTTGGAATTTGTATTTAAAAAGAATAGAAATTTCAAGAAAAAAAGTCGCAATTTAAAACAAAATTAAAAAAATATAATTTTGGAAAAAAGTCAAATGTAAGAATAGATTTAAATTTCGAAAAAAGATAACTTTGAGAATAAGGTCGAAATCTTCAAAAACTATTTTATTTGACATCTCTAAATTATTACTTAAAATTTTTACCTTTTTTATTAAAAAATCGACAAAAGATGAATTTTTAGGAAACAAGTCGAATCTTCCAGTAAGTCGAATTAGAAAAAAGTGAACGTTTTTACGGATTGTCGAGTTTTGAGAAGAAAGGAAAATTTAGGGAAAAAAGTTTATTTTTAGCAACAAAATACATAGTTAAAAAAAGACGAATATAGAGAAGAATTAAAAAAGTCGAATTTGCAACAAAGAAGGCAAATTTTAGAATAAAGCTCTAAATTTTGAGAAATAAAAGTTTTTGGGCTGAATATGTTTTCGTTTGACTACATGAGCCAAAAGGTCTCCCCTATCCCATATTTTGTCTGATTTATCTGATTTAATTTTGAAATAAAATGTAAAATCAAAAATAGAAATTTGTGGCTCTTTGAAATTCACGAAACCAATTATTTTATTGCGGTTGGCTCTTTTGGCTTAAAAGTTTTCTGACGCCTGGCTTAGGCTATAGGGATATAATAATTGCAAATCTCCAAGTCGCTTTGCAATATATTCAATGAACTGGCAACTCTACTCAGCTTATTCGAGGATATCCACGCATCAAGTGACGGAACTGCACTACGGAGAACTAGAGCTGCAATGTCACCATTACTTCATAATATTTCCCAAATATGGGAAGAGAATCATCGGTTTATAAGGTTCGCCGTATTCTTATTCCTAATTTCCATTCCTCTGTATCTCTCCATCCCTCATCTTCCAGATTTTTTTCCGATATTTCTTTATTAATTCCCCTTTTCAGCTTTGGCGTGGTCTTCCTCGCTTTCTTCTTCCATAGAGGCTCCAATTTAAGATCTTTTTGGATAGTCGTCCTGTGATATTCTCTGTACATGTCCGTACCATATTAATCGTTGGGTTCTGATGTCATCTACTATATCGTGTTTATGTCCATGTTATTGTGTCGTTTGGTATTTGGTTTTTCCTAGATTTTCTAGCTGCTAGTTTCCAGAATTCCATTTCTGTAGCTTTTAGTACTTTTTCTATTCTTTCTTTTAACGGCTACACCTCCGAGCTGTACGTTATTATTCTTTTGACGGTTGAGTTGTAAATTCTCTTCTTATTCCCTCTAGTTATGTCTTTGTCCCATAATATAGCATCAAGCATTGTAACGCTTTTCTTCCTTGGATATTCCTTTCCGACATTGCATCATCCAGCGTTTCGTCTCTTAGAGATCCTGGTTCATAGATATTTATAGCTTTTTCAGTGGTTGATGGTGTGTCCAATGGCCAGTTTAATGTCCTTTTTCTGCCCCCCAACGAACATATATTCGGTCTTTGTAATATTGGCCCCATTTTTCCTATTCCTCTATACGTTGTCGTGTCATGTACTCCATATCATCGATATCCTAAGCAACTACCACTTGGTCATGCGCAAATGATAGCGTATATAATGGACTATCGTCATCTATTGGTAACCCCAGAGACTAAATAGACTCAACGTTTCAATGTTGTCTCATGCGTACAGTTGAAGCTAAAATCCGGAGAAGTTGGGAGGTGCATCTCACTACTCTTTGATATGGTCGGATTAAGTAAAATTTATAAATACGAAACCTGCCGCGTAACGGTTCTAACGATTTAGATGAAACTTTAGAAATAGGGGCTTTTGGACCAGTAGGATAATTTTTATAAGTGCTTTTTGGTAAAAGTTAAAGAGAACTATTTTCAAAGACATCTTGGTTTAATAGTAAAATAATTTTCTTTCAATACGCGATGCCTGTGTACAATATTGTTAAGCCGGTGCTGTAAACACGTCATGATTGCATTAAAATGGCGACGCGCGCAATCCGATAATTGAATATTTATATATTTTATTTTTACCTACCCAAAGAATGAAACTCTTGATTTTCCTTTATTAATGTGTTCACTAAGGTTTCAACATTGAACCACAATGCACTTCCCCATATTTACAGCCCATTTTCTTTAAAAAAAGCCGATGTTTTCTTCGCAAAGGTCTGTCAAATAATAAGAGGGCATTGCGAGCTAGATGGAGCTAGGCTTTAGCCAGGCTTTCAACTGGCTTCACTGCTTACCGTGTTAGGTTCAGTCTATTTAGTCTCTGGGTAACCCCATACTACTGCATTTTTGTTGCCAGTTTCTCAGTGCACTTTTCAAGTAGATTTGAAACTGCATTGGGACCCTTTGTGACCTGGAACTCTGTTGTTAAACCAGATCTTCTTTTCACTCTACTTCTTGTGTCTTGGTACAGGCATTTTACTGCTTTAATTATTTTGGTGTTTATATTACCAAGTTGTAATGTTTCTCACAGTCTTATTAGAGATACACTGTTGTAAACCTTTTTCAGATCGACAAACAAAATATGTACTTCCTGGTCAAACGCTGCTTTCTTTTCTAAGGTTTGTGTCAATGAGAAGAGATGATCTATTGTGGATCTTTCTGCTCTGAATCCTACCGGTTCATCACCTTCACTATCCGTGTGTTCGTTCTCTATTCTGTTTTTAAGTATTTTTCTGGAGTCGTCCAACCGCAGTTCTTAATCAATCTGCATTCCTCCATCCTTGCCAGATGCTTCGACCACGTAGTGAGATATGGACCGTTGCCCAAACATCTCGTATATCTCTCTTTTTGAATGTATTTTCCAAATGTCTTCTACCTCCTTCTCTCCAAAAATTGTACGTAATATTTTTCTCTCACAGATCAACAGGTTTTCTTCAATTTTTTTGTTCATAATCCATAATTCACAAATGTACAGCATTATGGGTCTCAGTATGGTTTTATACAAGCTGATTTTAGTCTTGTGGGAAATCTTTTTTGGACGTATTAATCTGTTTAGCCCACCCGTGCACCTATTACTTTTCGCTATTCTCAGATTTACTTCGGATTCTTCGTTGCAGCATTTGTCTGTTAGTACTCCTAGATATACATAATTTTCTACTTCTTCGAATTCTAGGAAGTCCTTTTGTTTTGTTTGAACCATTAAGCACCCATTCAATGTTTCTGGTGTCTTTCCTAGCTTCATATATTTACTCTTGTCTTTGTTAACCTGAAACTCAACCCTACTTTCCATATAGTCTGCTAATAGTACATGTAACAGCTCTTCCCCTATAGTTATCACAATTATTTTTGTCTCCTTTCATATGGGTTGTGGATATGTATGGTATTTTCTATCCCTCGGGTACTTCCGATGTATTGATGCATCTTCGGAACAGGTTTCTTAGAGCGCAAAATAGATTTTCAGTTCCGCACTTTAGTGGTGCGCCGACGTTATTTCCTTGTCCTGGGGCTCTACCGTTTTTTAAAGTCTTACCTGCCTCCTTAACTTCCAATGTTGTTAGTCTTATTAGGGATCCTTGTTTGGATTTCCGCGTTGTGTGTCTATAAACTCTGGCCCATCTTCTGCCAGCCAGCATCTTTGCAAAGTTCCATTCTTTTGGTCTAATTGGTGAGATTATTCCTCTATTTCGTTCTGTTATCATGTTTTTAAGAAGTCGCCAGTTTTCTGCACCTTTTCTTCTTCCTATGTAGGTGTTGAGTCTTAAACAGGTCTTTACCTATTGATTGATTTACCTATTGATTGTTTTTCTTGTTGCTGATCATTCTACGTATTCTAGCTTGCAAGTCTTTGTATTGTAGTTTGTCGCGTATATTTTGTGAACTTAGGTATTTGTGTTATTGGTTCCATTTTTCTTCGATTTGGTGTTGAATTTCTTCATCCCACCAATATGGTTTTTGCTGTTTTTCCTTTTTCCCTTGGTGACCTCATGATTCCAGCTTGGTGACCTATGATTCCAACGCGGCTGAGTGCAAGCATTCCTTTATGTACTTATATTCTTCTTCTATATTAACAAAGCTGTTTCGTTGTATCTTTTGGTCCAGTCTATTTTCATATAGCTCTCTTGTATTGTATGTCCCAAGCTGTTTATATGGTATTATATCTTCTAGTGGTTTTTTCCTTTGTTGTGTGGTGTACTTTTGCATAATCTTGTTTGTTTATGGTTGAAGTTATTTTTCCTTTTACAAGGTAGTGATCGCTTCCACATAAGGTACCTCTTTGGACTCTTACATCTAGGAACTTTAATCTATATTTCTGACGTATTATCATATAGTCGATAATACTTTTTAGATTTCTTATTGCTTATTTTTCATGGTAGACCCTTATTGACCGGAAATATTGTGTTTTTTTTTTCAATTTATTTAACATTTCTTCGGCCCAGTTTGGAAATATTTAAATTTTTATGGTTTTTTATTGTTTAGAAAATTGTCAACAAACCATAAAAATTTAAATATTTCCAAACTGGGCCGAAGAAATGTTAAATAAATTGAAAAAAACATTCTTATTGTTTGTCTTCAGGTATATTTATGAATGTATCTATATTGTTTATGTCCACTTAATATTGGGAGATTGTTCGGATCGCATATCTCCATCATTCGTTGTCATTAAAAACCTCCACTTTTTGCAACCACTTTATCATGTTCCTTCTTCCTATTCTTCCGCTGGGATCTCTCAAATTTTGTTTGTTAAAACACTAAATTAAAAATTTAGACTTTTTTTAAATTCAGATTTTTTTCATTTCAAATTTTAGCTCCAAGTCTAAATTCTAAGAAAAACTGTCTAAATTTCAATTGTAAACGAAAAAAGTCCAGTATTTAACTTCATATTTTAGAAACCTAAACGTTCTCAAATTTTATACCATATTTAAGACGAAATTCGAAATGTCTACAGATAGTTTTAAAAATGTATTTTAGGGGATATTTCTTTGAAATGACCGTTTTCTTATTTTTGATTTTTTTCTACTTAAGATTTCAACTTTAAGCTGAAATTTTTCAACTTCAAATTTATAACTATGACTCATTTTTTAGAAGTAAGTGTTCGTGATATAAGTTTAAAAAAAAAGGTTTGTTTAGATATTAATTTTTTTAATGCAGAAATGTCGACAGTTGTAGGCTAAAAATCGGGAGAAATTTTAAATTTTGGGAATATTGTAACGAATTGTAAATTGTAGAATTTAGTACGTAAGAAAATTTTCTAGAAAGATTTGATAAGGGGAAGCGGCCGCGATAATCAAACGGCAGATAAGCGTCTCAGAAATTTCGGCCAATGATAAGCTTTATCTGCTGAAAACTTCTAGAACCCGAAAGCGAAAACTATATAAGGCGGACGTCTTTCCCTCGAATCAGTCAGTCAGCTAGAGTCAGTGTAGTCAAGTAGTGAGTTAGCAGTTAAAAGCCAATAAGTGAGTTAATTGTTCAGTTATAGTAATCCGACTTTAGTTTGAAAATAAAGTGGGTATTATTCAGTGGCGGCTGGTGACTTTTTGACAGCGGGTGCGCAGATGCAAAAATATTAGTAGTTAAGAGTTTAGGTGACTCTAGTGTCATAGCAAGATAATAAATTTAGGAGAAACAAAAGTGACACAAAGGGTGTGATATTTAATAGTATTTTTACGAATTAAATTTAATTACCATCTTATAATCACCATTTCATGAGAACTGCATTTGAAAATAAAATTTTTTTTATTACAAGGTTCTAATTAAACTACAAAAACACAAAAAAAAATGTTTTTTAAAACAAAATCCGCTCTACGATCTTTTAAAGAAATAAAGTCTTCATTACTTTCTCATCAAAATTATTCAAATCCAAATCTATAAATGAATAATTAGACCCTAGATTGGGTACTGCTAGCTCTTTGTGAATAGCGGTACTATTGGCAGTTAGGCCTGTAAGCGGCACAATTAACAATCGCAATCAGATCAGCCGGGACCTACGCATTTAGCATCATAAACGCAAATACACACTCCAAACTCGTACTCACCATTTAGCAATATCGCACATGCGCGGAGCGGCGTACCCCGGGCTAGCTTTAACGTGGCGTTCTGTAGTTTATTTCTCCGTATCCCGTAAAGACCGTAGATAGGCATCGCACGGCACCCTCGCTAGGTGCATATTTCTGCGCGCACCAACTTATTTAAATTTCCTTATAATATTTAATATGTATAACGGAATCAAACGTTGGTGTATTTATTCCAAGTCATTCACAAGTATTATTAGTTAATTAGTATGTCATTATTTTGGGTTTAAAAATATGATAAATCCAAGTCTTTTACATTAAACAGAAAAGAATAGATCGCTCATTTCACGAGGAGCGCGCGCTCTTTAAGACCAGCCGCCACTAATATTATTCAATTCACGTGTTAATCAATTCGAACCGATAGCCCGTAACAATATTTAAGTACCAAAGTTTTAAAACAGAAGTTTAATAGTCGTAAATCTGCACCTACATGTTTAATGTAGTTTTCAAAAACAAATAGGTGAAAATTATGTCAATAAAATTTTAAAAATTTCATTTTCGTTTGATTTTAGCCTGAAAATTGTAAAATAATGCTCATGTTCACAAAAATTCCCAAATTTGTACAAAATTATTCCTTAAGTTAATCTTGAATTGTTGAAAAGAAGTTTAAAAATTCATCATAGGGTTTTGGTCCAATGAAAATATTTTAAATTTTTTAAAAATCGAATTGTTGGGGAATGTTCCAAATTGTGAATGAAAAGTTTCAAATTTCGGTATTTTTAAATCAAGATTTTAGGAAATAAAGCTAAATTTGCAGGTTTGAAGTTATAATTCTAAGAAAAAAGGTGAAATTTACGAAAAATGCATCGAAACGTATACAAGAAAAATCTCAACGTTTTCAGTTTCCTCTCGAAATTTTGGATGTCGGTATACTAAAATCAAGATTTTAGTGAATAATAATAAATTAGCAAGTTTAAACCCATTAATTCTAAAAAAATACATGAAATTTACGAAAAAGGCATCAAAACGTGTATAAGACAAAATTCTCTAAATTTTGAGTTTCCTCTTGAAATTTTGGATGTTAGACTATATAGCTAGACTCGTTTCTGGAAATTGTGAATCTCCAAATTCACTTGAAGTTAGGATTATTGTACTAAATCTGAAGGTTCAACAGAAAACTCGATAATAAGAAAAACAAGTTGACATTTCCTATTCAGAATCAAGAATTAAACATTTCAGTCCAAATTGTTTATACTGAAATTAAACTTTTAAGAAATTCAAATATTGAAATAAACTTATTTCTTGAAACCTCTGAATTTTAAAAATCATTTTAAAATTTTTTGTCTGAAATGTTTATTCAATCAATCAATCAATCTTTATTTGTTTCTCAAAAACTTTTCACAGTTTTTATAACAAAGAGTTTGGCCTAGTTAGATCTAGATCCATTTAACGATATTAAACAGCAAAAATAATCCAAAAAAAAGAGCAAAAAGAAAAGTGAATTTTAACCTAAGTATTTCTTCTTACTGAAAATGTATATTTTAAAGTCGAAATTTTGAGCTTTAAAATTTTAATTTCGAGAAAGGATAGATTTTAAATTTACGCCCTTAATTCGGAGTTCATTTTTACACTATTGAAATTTGAAGTTGATGCTTTTGTCCTGCATTTTGCGATCGAAAACCAAACAGCCCCATTACTACCACTTTTCGAAATTTTTTAATGCCTTAGACTTACTTGCATTATTCTGCACGAAACTAAGCCACAAGACAAAGCTCGTTTTGCACAAAAATATTTATTTTAAGGAGCTGCTTTGTTAACATTTTTCCCAAATTTGCGAACATATGAAATCTGCCTTTCCTAGACATTTTAGATACTTAATTTGTCTCATTCTAATTAAGGTTTTGTAAACAGCTTCAGTTCCAATATTTTGCTGTCTATGAACAAAAGGAAATGCAAAAAAATACGCTGTTCAGGGTGCTCTTATGTACACACCCAGAGACTAAATAGACTGAACGTAAGACGGTAAGCAGTGAGGCCAGTTGAAAGCCTGGCGGAAGCCTAGCTCAACCCAGTTTGCAACGCACTCTCATTATTTGACAGACCGTTGCGAACATAACATCGGGGTTTTTTTTAGAAAACGGCCTGAAAGTATGGGGAAGTGTATTGTGGATCATTGTTGAAACCTCAGTGAACACATTAGTGAAGGAAAATCAAGAGTTTCATTCTTTGGGTAGGTAAAAATGAAATATATAAATATTCAATTATCGGCGTGCGCGCGCCGCCATTTCACTGCAATTATGACGTGTTTACAGCACCGGCTTAACAATATTGTACACAGGCGTCGCGTATTGAAAGAAAATTATTTTACTAGTAAACCAAGATGTCTTTGAAAATAGTTCTCCTGAACTTTTACCAAAAAGCACTTATAAAAATTATCCTATTGGTCCAAAAGCCCCTAATTCTAAAGTTTCATCTAAATCGTTAGAACCGTTACGCGGCAAGTTTCGTATTTATAAATTTTACTTAATCCGGCCATGTCCAAGAGTAGTGGGATGCAGCTTCCCACTACCCCGCATTTTAGCTTCAACTGTACGCATGAGACAGCATTGAAATGTTCAGTCTATTTAGTATCTGTACACACCGGAGACATATCCGAAACAGATTTTCGAAACGCACTTTTAGAAAACACAATTGGAGCCTAAAAGTAACGAAAATGCGACCGTCACTCTCACAGTGTTACCCTAATTTTTATGGAATGTGGCTCTATAGTTGTGTCTGGACACAATCTACCATACAATCACACCCTATGGGTCATCATTGGGTATGAAAACTCAATAACAATTTAAAAACACCATTTTGGAACTTTGACGGACATGGCACAAACTGCAGGGTGCATTTGCCGCCCGATCCGAAAACAGAACCACTCCAGAACTCAGCAACATTGTATGATGGCGCAAATTACCAGAACTATTGACTGGAATCACATAACAATGCGAAAATTAATGAAATTTCGCCACTAATGGCAAATTCAACAACACCTAAAGCTATTATTAGTTGCTTGATATTTAAAATCGAACAAAATTCTGTGGTTCCTTAAAGCTTCAAACCGTAGTTTTTTTTTAGATTTCAGAGCAAATTTACTTGATGCTTGCGTGCGAGCATTATTTTGTACGATTTACGCTAACAAGTTTAATAATGCTCGTACTAATCTAGGAGGTGTCAAGTCATGAGAATGTCTTGAACTGTTAATATTCCATCTAATCCGAACCGCTTTTCGCATAACAAAACAAACGCCGCAATTTGCATGCCTTACAAATCAGAAACCAGACACAATGATAAAGCAGAAAGTAATCTTATTAAATAAAAACGCCCCCGGGCCCTGCTAGCTACTGCTGGTAATGTCGGCAATTACGTGACGATTACCAGCAGGTTGTTGCTTCAATTCCGATTCAATTTACCACATTAACCGTAAGAATTGCGCCTTGATATGTTGAATTCATAATGACTCTCGCAAACGACTCGAGGGTTGACTTTTAATGATCGAAGAGCGCTTTCTTATCATTTAATAAGGCGGCAACGAGGCCGCAAATGAAAAGAGATCAGTCATAAGGTATCTCGTTTTCTGACAAGTGCCACTTTTTCCGCAACTCCTCGCAACACCTACTTTTTCCATATCCACGCAAATGATATGTAATCCAATTATCGCCGAGTGTTATTATCATAAAATGCAAAAAGTGAACTGAAAGAATGCGCAGGTTGGACTTTTTTCAGGAAACAGACAATAACTAACGCTTTTTACTTGTTTAGTAACAATGAAAGCCTATATTAATTGTGTGAATGTGAGGGAATATAAATAAGGCTGTGAATATAACAAATTTGAGTCAATTTTCCTATAGGTGGTAATAAAATTGTTTCACACGTGCTAAGTTAAGTGTGAGCAATGTTGATCATCGATTTTGAAATCCATAATCAATAATAAATCATATATGTAATAAATAGAACCACAGATGATCTACGTTCAGAAATATCGATGATGAATCATGCATAATACGCATAATTGAGGCTATGAGCAAAAACATCGACTTTTTGTATTGACAAAAAAATAACATTTAATTGAAGGTCTTAAGTAATCGTTAGATTATAGCTCTTTGCATGAAAGTTCAGTTTTATGTCATCGTCATCTAGATATCTACATATCGTCATATACACTTATTAGTGACGTACAATTTGCAAGTGCATTGCTCATGTCTGTCTATAATCGAATTTTAAAGCCTCTACATACTTTAACACACTCTACAGTGTGTCTCCCAAGCGTCCAGTGTAACGAAAACGTACATTACCGATATGAAGTGATGGGTTAGACAAAAATGAATTTAGTTTTACATTGAGGTAATTTTAGGAGCGTGCGTCCATCGAGTCGTCAGTTATTTTCGTGTTTGACGTTTCAATTTTAAATATTCTGTATTATTTTTGAAACTAACAAGTGAATCGTCTTTATTTATGTGATTTGTGACGTATTAGACGATAAATGCTAATTTGGTGCAACACTTTTCGTTTAATGTGACAAAATCATCTTCGCAAAATGCCTGGCAGCAGGTTGAATAATGATTCTAGAATGTTAAGGGCGAAATTACTAAATTATTTCAGACAGGAAAGAGACAACCAGATTCCCTGAGAATTACATAGATAATGACAGATAGTGGCAGTTAATAGTCCTGTCAAGATATTAAGACATTTATAAGAATTTCGTCTCGTATGATGGGCATACTGATTTACCATTCTCATCAGTATAATCTGCCTTATCCTTTATACCATTTTTAATTGTTTATTTCAGAAGAGTTTCGCCTTTAGTATGGTGGACATATTAAATTAATGTAATCTTCTGTCGAAACAATCTGGTCTTTTGTGCCAATTTTTATTTTAAAAGAGTTTCATCTCTGGTATGGTGAACGTATTGAGCCACCGTGTTCTGCTGTTTTGAATTTGGTTTTTATCTCTTGTTCTTTGTATTTTTATTGTAATTTTCTCTTAATATTTCTTTGTTCCTGAAGAAGCTCCATATTATAATGAACGAAAAGTCGTTGTTCTTTGCGCGGTCTAATCCTGGCAGAAGTATATCTTGTACTGACTCTAGATGTGAAAGCCTTCATTAAGACATGAATGAATTGCTCTCAAGCGAGACCTTGAACTAGTTTAAATAGAAAATATAATTTTCGTAAAATAAACTATAATCATAATTGCAAAAATGAACCAAAATGTGTAAATTGAGAGTCACTGTGAATCAATAATCATAGTGCATAGCCTCTACCTTTCATTTCGATAATTTGTACTTAGCAAATGAGACTTGCACCTGGCGGTAAGTAGTCTTTTATTAGCGCACAATTACCGTAAAATGCCAAAGACTTCCCAAAGTAATATTGAAAACCGGCGACTTTTTCAAGTTTTACTATTGGCACTTCCGCCACCTCCACTATATTTACTTATTATTCTTGTTATTCTAATAATGTGTTTGTGGTGCGAATTTGTCACGGATCGACCTGCGATAATTTCGAGCACAAAAGTTCTCCACGTCCTGCCTCATTTTTTTAAAAAAACTAGCTGCCACATTGTAAATTGAGCGTAGAGTTCTCACGTAGAGTTTAAATTGCTTCTTTGTTAGCACTAATTTGAAAATGATTCGAGAAATACGTTATTATCAAATGCACAGGAATTATTTGATATTAAGTAAAAATTATCTGTAGTAGACGAAATAAAACAGTTAAGTGATGATTTTTATCTACCTACGTAACTCCACATCCATCTACGTCGCTTTAAACGGTGACTAACAGATTATGCACAACCTGTAAAAAACATGAAATTTCGCACAAGTGATTCCCATACAACGTAAGTGAGCAATACGAAAAGATTTTTCGAATTTCAGCGGTTTGAGGGGTGAAAATGGGGTACCAAATTGTACATGTAACTCCATGATACATGCTCTCAACAAATAAAAAAATGATTGTATTTAACGTGAAGATGTTAGCTCTTCCAGAATATTTTGTTCTCTTTATCGTGAATCATTAATTGATTATGTTTGCTTTCTCTATTTATAAGTCATATTTCCAACAAGTTTTCAATAAAAGACAAAATATCTAAATTAATAAAACAAAATTTGATACAGCAGCACACAGAAATTTACATTATTTTGAAATATTTTCTTTAATTTATCCTCAGAAATATTGAAAAAATTTAAATTTTTACATCTACATGGGTTTTTTTTGTAATTTTCTCCTTTTTTTCTTAAAAATATGAGCATAAATTCAGCACCAGTTTTTTTCAAAATTTCTGCTCTTAACATGAAATTCAAATTGTTTTCTCAAAATTTACGTTCTTGGTTTTTACGTTTTATCTAAAATATTCATAGCCGTACCGAGAATAGGACAGGGTGGGATACTTGCCCCCCTGGTTCCCTAAGCCGCTGAAATTTTACATTCAATTTTTCATTTTTTCTCTAAAATTCGCATTTTCGTTGGAATTTCGACATTTTTTGATAATCTCAACTTTTTTCACATTTCGTGATTTTTCACAAAATTTACCTTTTTAATTTATGGATGGCAAATATTGACTTTCTCTGAAGAATTTCAAATTTTTTCATTCAATTTTCCATTTTTTCTCTAAAATTCGTACTTTCCTTGGAATTTCGAAATTTATTGATAATCTCGATTTTTTCCATATTTCATGATTTTTCACAAAATTTGCCTTTTTCATTTATGAATGGCAAATATTGATTTTCTCTGCAGTATTTCGAATTTTTTCTCCACATTTTGGTTTTTTTGAAATTTTGATCGTTTTCTCCTAATTTCAAATTATTTTCAAAATCCGTTTTGTTTTGCGATTTTTTTAACCTAATCTCTTTTTCAAAATGTCGCTAGTTTTCTCAGAATCCGTCTTATTTTTAGAAGTCTTGATTTTATTTCAAATCCAATCCTTTGTGTTCCGAAAAGTCTCAATTTTTTTCGTCAAAGGTTCTCTTTATTTCAAAATTTCAATCTTTTTTAAATTTGTTTTATATAAACAATTATTTATAAAATTTAACTTTCTGTGCAAAATTTTCATTTTTTTTTGAGGTTTCGTGCTTCTCATCTACATTCATCTTTTTTTTTTATTTTCATTAATATTTTTGTAAAAGTTCTTTTTAATTTTGACTATTCGCGAAATTCATTTTTCATTTTCATTTTTTTTTGAGGTTTCGTGCTTCTCATCTACATTCATCTTTTTTTTTTTTTCATTAATATTTTTGTAAAAGTTCTTTTAAATTTTGACTATTCGCGAAATTCGACTTTGTTTCCTGACACTCTCTGAAAGTCTTCAAAGTTTAACTTGAAATTTCAAATCAATTTCTCTGAATTTCGCCTATTTCTCCAAATTCTTTTATTTTTCGTAGCCTTGGGTTTTTTTTCTGAAAATTTTAATATTTTATAATTTAACTTTCCAAAAATTTTGACTGATTTTTTGCAGTTTGGTTTTTTCTCGGAATTTTGATCTTTATCTCAAAATTCGATATTTATTATTTCTGGAAGTTTCTACTTTTGTTTAAAATCAGACTTTTTACCAAAATTTTGATTTTATTTCTTAAAAATAGTCTTTTTTCTAAAATTTTTCTTTTCATCAAAAATTTGAAATTTTACCTTTATTGTTAGAAGTCGTTTTTTAAGTTCTTTTAAAATTTATTTATTTTTTCAAAATTCTGCTATTTTTCCCAATATTCACCTTTTTCGAAATTCTGCTATTTTTCTTAATATTAGACTTTTTCTAATTGTTTCGACTTTTTTTTAACTTTTCCAAAATTTCATCTTATATCTCAAAATTTTGCGTTGTTTTCCAAATTTTGACTTTTATCTCGCAATATTTTATGTTTCTAGAATTTTAATCTTTTTCCTCGAAATTGGCTTCTTCCTGAAGTTTCTACTTTCTTAAAATTCGTTTATGTTCTCCAAATTCGATCGGAATGGTAATAAAAAGGCAAAAATGTTAAGAAAAATGTTTCTGTGTTTGGAGAAAAAAAATGAAGTTCATTACCGAAGTTTAAATATTATGTCAACATTTAAATAAAACAGTAAAAATTCCGAAATAACCAATTTTGCCAAATTGCGATTTTTTTTTCACTCGACTTTTTCCGAAAGCTGCAACTTTTTTTGACAAAATTCGACCTTTGAAAATTTTGACTTTTTTCGATTTTAGGACATTTTTTATGTTTTTCCAAAATGAAATTTGATTTTCTGAAAATTCTGGCTTTTTTAAATTAGGACTCTATATTCTGAGTTCTACTTTTTCAATTTCCTCATTCTTTTGAAAATTCGGATATTATCTAGAAATTTTCATGATTTTCTAGAAATGTTAATGGTATTTTTCGAAAATCATTTTTCTTAATGCTCGGTTTTTACTGATTTTTTTTAATTTGACTTTCTGGTTTTCCACTTGTTTCTCCAAATTAATCTTATTCTCGGAACAACATATATCTAGAGATTCGACATTTTATTTCTAAAAACGTCAAAACGTCAAAATTTATTCATTTTTTCAAAATTGGAATGAAATTTTGATGAAATTTTATGATTCTGAAAATAATATTTTCAGAATATTTTGAAAAAAAAGCGTTCTTGTCAATTTCGATTATTTTAAAATTGAAATTAAATGAAATTCGAAAGAAATATTTCTGAATGTTTTCACTTTTTTACAAAATTTGTTTTTTGGAAATTTTGACTTTTTTTGAGGGATTATCTTCAAAAATTGAAATATAAATCATGTCCCTTGAAACCAAGAAAAATTAAAAAACACAACAAAGGTTGCTCTAACGCATTTCGATCGCCAAGCTATCATCTTCAGAGAGATGTATTTTTTAGATTTCTTAAGATTGAAGAAAAGAGTTTATTTATCAATTTGAACAGATTTTACATTGAAAACCAGAAGTACGACATTCGCAATCTCTTTCTCGATCTGCTGTCACTCGATCAGCATTTCACTGGGTTGGGAACTATTTTTAGTAATGACATATTTTGTTAGCATTATGGCTTTATTTTTGTTTGTTAGATTGTTTCTGTCCCCGAAATTTTTACACAAATTTTTCTGATCAGCAAAATGTTTTACCAACAATACCAACCGCGCTCTCAAAAAAAGTTGACAAGAGATCCCCAGATTTTAACAGAACATTTGCAATGCTATTAACTTCTCTAGAAACCCATGAAGGAACATCTAAGGTATCGCATTTTCAAGAAAACTAACTAAAAGTTCTAAACTTTTACAGATGCAGCTCTAGAGTGTCAAAAAGACTCATTTAATTTAGCTGATTTTTATGTGTCAAGCCATTTATTTGAGTTATAAAGCTGCCAAGGGGTCTAGAATTTACTACAAAGAACAGCAGATAATGTCAAAACCGAAAACATAACTGGTAACAGGGGAAATTGCAACTTGTGATCATATACGTATTTGGGTGTATGCAGTTTTCGCTGCCCCCAGACGAAATAAAAAAATAAGCAAACAAATCGTGGATAAATTTAGAGTGGTAATTTCGAAGCATCTTTGCGAAAGCCTTTTTGACGACCTACATAAAGAAAGCAGTTGATACGATTTGCACAATTTTATTTTTTTGTGGAACGGACTGGTCCTTGGTTATCTTCAAAAATTGAAATACAAATCTTGTCTCCTGAAACCAGGAAAGATTAAAAAACATAACAGAGGTTGCTCTAACGTGCTTCGATAGTCAAGCTATTATCTTCAGAGACTGATCTCTGTGAAGATGATAGCTTGGCTGTCGAAACTCGTTCGAGCAACCTTTGTTGTGTTTTTTAATTTTTCTTAGTTTTAGAGGACAAGATTTGTATTTCAATTTTTTTAACATTATCGTTGTTAAAAATTAAAAAACACAACAAAGGTGGCTCTACCGCGTTTGGACAGCCAAGCTATCATCTTTAGAGAGATATCTCTCTGAAGATGATAGCTGAAACCAGGAAAGATTCTTGGTTTCAGGGGACAACATTTGTATTCCAATTTTTGCACACAGTCAAAAAATGCCCAAGTCAAGGCTGCCAAAATTTTGCCCTGAATCCACTAAACTATCTGAGTGAAAATGTGGAGGACCTCGGAATACCTGAAAATAAGGAATGGTGATGAGATTGAAAACATGAGACTTATCAACAAGGAGACAGTAATCCGATTTGCCTTTCCTATCCTCTGTACTTTTCCCTGTTTCCAGATTGATAGAGTCCTTCCATATGGGTTTACTAGAACTAGAAGCAAAACTCTGTGTTTGCAAAATTTTCGAAAACAGAATTTTGCATGTAAATATTATAAGAACTGCCAATACTAACAGTCTGTATAAAATTTCAGAAGAAAGTAGCTATATTTACTGAAGAAATACATAATCTGTATTTCCATTGTTTACTTGCAAATTTGCAATAATTTTTTACATTCCTAAAGAAAATTAACAAATTTAGAAGAAGAAAGAGGTGTTGCTTTAATTACACTAACATATATATGCCTATCACATAAAAACATGGTTACTTAAAAGGTTACTTTGAATTAAGAGGTACAGGTTTTTTTGATGATAACTCAAAATTACTTTTTTTTTAAGTTTAATCCACTCATTATGCTTTCAAAGCACTGCGAGTAGAATGCGGAAACAAAGGATAGATGGCGATGAACCGCCCTTTTAAACAAGGATAGGTTGTAGTTTTTGGGGAAAATTCCTTTCGGTAACAAGTTTCATAACTTGAAAGTTCTGTAGAAAAAATCTCCGTAGACAGAAGTCCTCACTGTGTCAAGTTAGACCGCACAGGAATTTGCTGTCTTTGACTGTCTAGAATGCCTCAAGAATCTTGCCCTTGGGGGGATAATCCTATTAGCTCCTGCGAGCATCTTACTTAGAAGCCAAATACAGATGTTTGCTTCTAGTGGACTCATATTCAGACTACTACCTACTAATTATCAGATTCATCGAAGCGTTCCACATTTCTAGCTCGATGGTTTGGTTGTATCCAGTGCATAGTTGTTGGCAGTATTGGGTTTATGATTATTTAAATGATATCAAATTTCCATATTCTCTTATTGGACGATGTGAAAGGTTAATATTGTTTGAGCCAGTTAATGCTTCTTAAAGCTAATTTATATTAATCTTTTAGTTTGCGTCTTAAGAGAAACTAGTCCTAGTTTCTTTTGGTATCAACGGTCTTAAAACATGGTGGTGGAAATATCTTGGTATGGAGCTGCTGCTCACGTTATGGTGTTAGTCCGTTAGCCTAAGTTGGGGATATCGTGGATCGTTTAATGTATAAGGAAATGCTTCAAAATAACATGCTAGATCATGCCAAGGAAGTGTTTCGTGGAAAATGGTCCTTTCAACATAAGAACAACATGTTTCAGAGGACGTCAAAGCTAGAAAAACCAATGTAGCTATGTTGGATTGGTCTAGTGAGAGTCCTGATTTCAACCCAGTTGAGCTTTTTTAAAGTGAGCAGGTTCCTAGAGTCAGGAAGCTAATATTTACCAACAAGGAATGTTTTATGCAAGTTTTTCGGGAAGAATGGGAGAAAATTTTGACTTAGCGCCTCAGAAACCTGGTAGACTAGATGTTTAGCTGCAATTAAAACTAACGACTTTGCAACAAAATATTAACGGTTCCCAGGACATTGTTTTTCTTTTGACAATAAGATAATGCTAAACACTTTGTTTAAAATGCCACTATATCACTTTTCTAACATGTGCAGACCTAATTTTGTGTATTAAGAATAAATAAATTTAAAAAAATAAACAAATTTGTTTATGTTTCATAATGTCGAAATACTGTTGCGTGTTACCGGTTCGATAATTAAAACCGGGTGAATTGTACACACTTTATTTAAAACTTATTTCAAAACACAACAATTATAATTTACCTAACTACCTGATTATCTAACTATGTGACTATCTGACTACCTGGCTATCTGACTTGAGGGAAAGACGACCGCGTATTTATACCGTACCGGTTTCTAAAACGGATCTCCGTACAAAACAGTTATGTTTTACTTTACCATCCGACTATCTAACTATCTGACTACCTGTCTTGAGGGAAAGACAACCGCCTGTTTATACTGTACAGAACAATTATGTTTCACCTAACTATCTGACTATCTCACTATATGACTATCTGTAACTTGAGGAAAAGACGGCCGCATATTTATACCGTTCCGGTTTCTAGAACGGATCTCCGTACAAAACAATTACGTTTTACTGAAGTATCTAACTATCTGACTGACTACCTGACTTGAGAGAAAGACGACCGCGTATTTATACCGTTCTGGTTTCTAGAACGGATCTCCGTACAGAAAAATTACGTTTCTCTTAATATCTGACTATGTAACTATCTGACTGTTTGACTATCTAACTGACTACCCGACTTGAGAAAAAGACGACCGCGTATTTATACCGTGCTTGATTCTAGAACGAATCTCCATACAGAACAATTACTTTTCACTTAACTACCAGACTGTCTCACTATCTGACTATTTGACTATCTAACTGACTACCTGACTTGAGAGAAAGACGACCGTGTATTTATACCGTACGGGTTTCTAGAACGGATCTCCGTACAGAAAAATTACGTTTCACTTAACTATCTGACTATGTAACTATCTGACTGTTTGACTATCTAACTGACTACCTGACTTGAGAAAAAGACGACCGCGTATTTCTACCGTGCTGGTTTCTAGAACGAATCCCCATACAGAACAATTACGTTTCACTTAACTGCCAGACTGTCTCACTATCTGACTATTTGACTATCTAACTAACTACCTGACTTGAGAGAAAGACGACCGCGTATTTATACCGTACTGGTTTCTAGGACGGATCTCCGTACAGAAAAATTACGTTTCACCTAACTATCTGACTATGTAACTATCTGACTATTTGACTATCTAACTGACTAACTGACTTGAGAAAAAGACGACCCCGCATTTATACCGAGCTTGATTCTAGAACGAATCTCCATACAGAACAATTACTTTTCACTTAACTACCAGACTGTCTCACTATCTGACTATTTGACTATCTAACTGACTACCTGACTTGAGAGAAAGACGATCGCGTATTTATACAGTGCTGGTTTCTAGGACGGATCTCCGTACAGAACAATTACTTTTTACTTAACTACCAGACTGTCTAACTATCTGACTATTTGACTATTTAAACTACTTGAGGGAAAAACGACCGGGTATTTATACCGGTCCGGTTTTTAGAACGGATCTCCGTACAAAACAATTACGCTTCACTTAACTATCTAACTATCTAACTACCTGACTACCCGACTTGAAGGAAAGACGACCCTGTATTTATACCGCTTCGGTTTCTAGAACGGATATCCGTAGAGATTGAGCTTGCGCTCGCGGAAAATTCTGAAATGCTTATTTGCCCTATAATTCATTTTCGCCGCCGCTTTCTATTAACAAATGTTTCCAGAGAGTTTCTTACACTACACAATCGCTAATACAAATTTTACAACAATTTTGTTACAATACTTTTAAGCATTCGACAGACACACACACACACACACACACACACACACACACACACACACACACACACACACACACACACACACACACACAAGTTGGTTCTAATTTTGTCAGATAATTAACAAAGTTCTAATTCTTCCACAGATGTTTGTAAGCAAGACTGAATAAACATAAATCTGTGATATTGTTAGACATTATTTTGTATTTGAAAAGAAAATAAAATAATTGTCAAAATACTTATGAGCGCTACTGCAGATTAGGGTGGATGAAACACAAATAAGACTCTTATATCAATTTTTTGTGTGTTTTCCTTTCATATTATATTTAAAAATGCCTGCTTCTAGATATTTAAACAATTTAATTATTTCTTATAAACTTTTTTTATAGTATACTATTTTTTTACAGTTGTCGACCAGGCTGGAGGGGCGATTTTTGCGACCAATGTGAGCCGTATCCAGGATGTAAACATGGATATTGCAACGGTTCATCGTGGCAATGTATATGTGACACAAATTGGGGAGGAATACTTTGTGATCAAGGTAACTGATATTACAGATACCCTACAACTAATATTACATTTAGAACGGACCTTTCTTCATTTTCTATGTAAATAAATTTTTTGACTTCGACGACAGCGTCATCTAACGATAGGGCACAACCCTACCGCAACTTTGCACATAGAATTCATTTAATATAATGGTAACTGACAGCATCATTTAACACGGTTGCTACCCAATATATAGTTGGGAGAATCGCTAGGCAGTTAAATATACAATGACCGTATCAACGAATTTCAGTAAAACATAATTCTGCAATCTGCACGAACTCTCTAAAGCTGTGCATATCCGATTAAGTTAGTTTTATTACATTCAAAACTAATTTTATAAAGGAAAATTTGTGTTTGCTCCACAACACCATGTATCACAATTTACTATATTTGATTCTTATTTAAAACCAGAGACTAATTAAATAAAACAATTATTCAATTTAATTTTGGACATTTTTTGCTTTAATTTGTAAAGTCAATTATTCATATAATTCTTCAGACGAAGGCGAAATCGCTAGTATTGAAATACAGGCAAAAAACTAACACAAAATTTTAACAATTTTTGATCTAATCCCAGGATTAGTTTATTATTTATTAAAAATGACATTGTCTTTGATAAATAATCGACTAATTAAGCGAAATGAGTCAGATAAAAAATGTTATTAATGTCTAATCAAAAACGCACGCTTGGTCATGTTTTACAAAATATTATTTGTTTGACCACTATGGCGATCATTAGTTTATAATATTGTCTTTGATAATAGTATGAAAGCGGTCAGATAAAACGATTTTATTTAATAATTAATATAAAACCGATATCGGAGGATTAAACCATTTCGACTGTTGGTCCGAAATCGCTTATATTAGATAAAGTATTAATGTTTTATCTAACAATAAATGGTGAACACAAATCAGTAATTCTTAACGCCATGCAGTTGTCAGTTCAACTAAATCAATGATCAAACCTCCCTACAGCGACTTTCCAGATCTTACCACAAAAAAAATTTGCTATAGAGAGGTATTCGTTATAGAGAGGTAGCATTAAAATGCACAAATTACATGTTAAATTTACATATTACACATTTATTTAAAAATATATAAACAAACATATGTAGATAAATTAAATTTAATTAAAAAATTATGTTATTTCTGTTTGAAGAGAGAATTTAGAAAATGTTTGCGGTTCAAAAAATACTTCGCACTTATTTAAAACATTGAAAACAAATTCAAGTGTGTTCTCAAACTGTAAACCCGTTTTATACTAATAGGTAAACAATGCCATTAGTATGGGGCATCCCAAAAATTGAGTATTTACTTATTTTGAACAAAATGCAATTATAAACGAATCAAACTTTGAAATGTCATAGCATGAGGTATTAAGAACTTTCTCTGAACGGAAGGCCATTATTAAAACTAATTAAACCTTGAAAAATCTTGGTTCAAAAATTCGTTCGTAAGGAGGCATCCTGTTTGTTAAATGGAGGTAATATTACGTGTAAATTTGCTTAAAATGTTACGTCCCCTGAAAAAATTCGTTATATAGAGGAACTCGGTATATGGAGGTTCGTTATAAGAAGTTTCACTGTATACACGTTTATATTATGCTAAAGGACAACTCTGAATAAAATATAAATATTATTCCCCCTACCAATTTTTGTATTTAAGCACAACTTGCTCCAACAGATCCATCTACGTCACATCAAATAATTTTAGATGTCATAATTAGGCTTTGTGGCGAATGTCCCAAAAAAGCATGAGAAATTATCAGATGCATATGCGAAGGGTCGCAAAGCGTCCATAAAAAACGTCCTTAAACAACTGTTGCAAAACATAAAAAAACGGCCCTAAAAGAGTCCCATTCATTGGAAAAACTGGAGCAACAATTGCCAACGAGGGTAAATACTGGACGTTCCGGACGGTGAGCACCTATAATACCTATATAATGATGCATTTGATCAAGTGCCGCCACCCTTGTATATTAAATTACGTCCTGATAGTCAGTGAGGCTTTAGTAGTCGGATTATCCAACCCTTTAAGCGATTTTTTTAATTCGTGTGTAATGTTACATATGTAAACTCGGGGGAAAATCAAAGAGGATTTGATTCGTTCGTGCGAGGGGGCCAAACAGGTAAAATAAAGTCAAACGCGATTAATATACACCTCTTGCGTCATCATTCTACTATTTCCACAGCCGTCACTATCATGTCCTGAGACGTTATCACATTTTTAGGGTTCCTTAAAGGGAAATAACGGAACCCTTGTGATGTCTGGTGTCCGTCCGTTCATCTGTTACAAAAAGGTTTTCTTCTAAAACCAGGTAACCTAGGAATTTGAAATTTTGTACATCGTTGGTTCAGGATGACCCACGCAAATACCACCAGCCAAGGATTAGAAAAAGAAAACATTTCACAATAAAATGGGGGATTAATTTGATCACCCAAAAATCAGGTTTTAGTTAATATATTGTGTGAAGCATTATTTTAACGAGCTGCTTCTAAGGATCCTATTTTTTTTTTAAATTGTGGGGCTAATGGTCTTAATGGTGCAGCTCATAATGTAAAAGAAATGACCTGTAATCATAGATTTCTAAAGATAAAATTTGGATTTTAATAGATTATATTAAATATATATTAAAATATATATTTCATGGCACAATAGGTGCTTGCAGTCCAAGGCTTTTGGACCCATATATATTAATTTTTTCAAATAAAAAACATAATTTAGTCAAAGGATAGAATGCAAATCAAATTTGTCTTTTACATTATTTCATTTAAATGAATATTTTCGAAGTTAGCTCACGTTTATTAAATTGCACGCAACGAGTAATTCCGATTGGAGTGGAACATTTTACTGCGATCCGAGGCAATCTCCTAAACTGTATTAGTCATCAATAGAGACCGGAATTTAGGTAAAATCCTATGATCCTACCTTTTCACTTTTTTCGGCGTTTTTCGTGCGTTATTGCCTCAATTTCGATTTCGTTTGTTATTTTTTTCCTTTTCATACATGATTTAAACCTATTTTCAAAAAGTTTTGTTAGGCTATTTATCCTTTTCTGTAGGTTTCACCAAGTAGATTTACACTTCTGAAGAATTTAAGCAGAAATGTGTATACATACTTACATAATAAAATAATAAAATAGATATTAATTCGTATTAATAACAACAAGAAACTTCAAGCATAAATTTCTAAGAAATGTAATTTTATAACCATTACTCTTATGACCCATTCAGTCTCCTATAAGTTTTGCGTACTATTGAGAGCAGGACAACTGAACTATGCTACCTATTTATCTTATTTTTTGAGTAAAACAAGATGTACAGGTAAAATGATAAAATTTCCCGAAGGATATCACTCTTTTAAAATTAAAAAATTATCTTTGAACTCCTGTAAAATGCACTTGGGTGTGAAAAATGCCTCCAGACAAAGCTCTTCAATTGAACACAAGTTTGAAGTCAACTGTAGAAATCTTCAATTTTTTAAATCTAAATTACCTTGAGTTACTGCCTAAATCTCGAAAAAACAGAAGCCATAATTTATTAAAGATAGTTAAAATTTTTAACTATAAAAATGGCAAGACAAATTTAAATTGGAGTAGGATAAATAAGCTGCTTGCAGACCACCACTTTCAAGCAAATTTTTGGTGGTTGCGCTACCATACCAAGTTGAAAAGGTTGCGTTTTGGAGGATGTGCGATACCAATCCAATGTTAAAGGTATAGAAGCGCTACGAGACCACAACCGGGGCCACCAAAATGTTGCAGGGAACTAGACCAGATTCTGGTCTGACGTCCCATGACGTCACTCACCTTTGACCTTAACCCACAATATTTCTTAGGTGGTCTGGTGGCACCGGTTGTGGGTGGACTGGATAATGTTGTGCTCTCGTAGCGCTCCTATACCTTTAACATTGGATTGGTACCGCATATGTCTCCAAATCCAACCTTTTCAACTTGGTCTGGTAGCGCAACCACCAAAAATTTGGTTTTATAAATTAAATAAAGCATAAGTCCTAATGTCGTGATTAAAAGTTAAAAAAAATCCAAATTAAAGTCGAAATTCGGTAACTAATTGCAAGGTCTAAATTTCAATGTTGAATTGGAAACGTCAAACTTTTTTCCGAAGTTTTTACGTTAAAGTCAAACGTCAGATTCTTCAAAAAAATTCGAAATTTTTAAAATAATGCGAACTTTTAAAAAAATTGTCACAATTACAGAAAGGTCACATTTACAGAGAGAGAGAGAGAGAGAGAGAGAGAGAGAGAGAGAGAGAGAGATTGAGAGAGGAGAGAAAGAGAGAGGAGAGAAAGAGAGAGAGAAAGAGAGAGAGAAAGAGAGAGAGAAAGAGAGAGAGGAGAGAGAGAGAGAGAGAGAGAGAGAGAGAGAGAGAGAGAGAGAGAGAGAGAGAGAGAGAGAGAGAGAGAGAGAGAGAGGGAGAGAGAGAGAATTTTGTAACTAAAGTCGAAATTCTAAGAAGCAAAATTTTAAGATTAAATTTAAAATTTCCACCTTCGATTCGAAATTTTGATACAACGAAAACTTGAAATTTAAATTTTGGAATTGTAAAAATGTAAAGAATGAAATCCAAATCTGGACGAAAAAATTAAGATTTCAAGCTTAAATTTGAAATATTCAATTCGAATTTTTAAAATATCGCCTTTAAGGCGAAAATTTCTAAAAAAATGTCAAATTCTAGAATTTACAAAAAATACTTTTTATTTAGAAGAAAAGTGTAAACTCCTAAAATTAATCGAAAAAAGTTTAATTTTCTTAAAATTGCAACATTAAAATTAAGAATATTTTATTGAGGTCAAAATTTCAGGAAAAAACTTTTGGGCGCACAAATACTTTTTTTTTCAACATTTATCAATCTAAACTTTACTAGTCGTTAGGTCTAAATTTCAATGTTGAATTTGAAACGTCAAACTTTTTTCCGAAGTTTTTACGTTAAAGTCAAACTTTTGAAAAAAAAGTCGAATTTTGGGCATCAAAATCGAAATATCAAACCAGGTCTACTTAACTTCAAGCTAAACTGGTTAGTTAAAAATTGTGAAAAAATCCTGAAGCTTAAAAATGCTCAGATTTTGTGTAAAACTCCGAATTTATAACGGAATTGATTTTTTTTTAAAGACGGAGTTAAAGCTTTCAATGTTTAAACTGAAAAATTCAAAATTTTTGGTAAAATTTTGCATGAAAAGAAAAATAAATTTCAAGTTTAAATTATTTTAAAAAAGTTTTCAAAAATCCAAACTTAACCTTGAAATATTGGCTTTTTTCTCGAATATTCGACTTTAAATCTCAACATTTTAACATTTTCTAGGAAGTGTATGTAAGCTTCACATGAAATTCCAAATTTAAAAGTTACAATTTCGGGGAAAAACCGAACATTTGAGTTTAAATTAAAAATTATAAGATTTTTATTAAAAATTCGAAAATAAACTCGAAACTATAACCGAAAATTTAAATTTTCCTGCTAATTTCGAGTGAACACTTCTCAGTTTTGATACGGTTTCTCAAAGTTTTGGCTTTAATCGCAAACTTTAGACTTCTTTCGCAAAATTTTGAAATTAAACTTGAAATGTTTGACTTTTTTCTCGAAATATTTGATTCTATAGACGAAAAGCGTTGTTTTTTTTTACCTATCATAGAACTAATTGCAAGGTCTAAATTTCAATGTTGAATTTGAAACGTCAAACTTTTTTCCGAAGTTTTTACTTTAAAGTCAAACTTTTGAAGAAAAAAGTCGAATTTTGGGCATCAAAATCGAAATATCAAACCAGGTCTACTTAACTTCAAGCTAAACTGGTTAGTTAAAAATTGTGAAAAAATCCTGAAGCTTAAAAATGCTCAGAATTTGTGTAAAACTCCGAATTTATAACAGAATTGATTTTTTTTTAAAGACGGAGTTAAAGCTTTCAATTTTTAGACTGAAAAATTTAAAATTTTTGGTAAAATTTTGCATGAAAAGTAAAATAAATTTCAAGTTTAAATTATTTTAAAAAAGTTTTCAAAAATCCAAGCTTCACATGAAATTCCAAATTTAAAAGTTACAATTTCGAGTTTTGGCCTTAATCGCAAACTTTAGACTCCTTTCGCAAAATTTTGAAATTAAACTTGAAATGTTTGACTTTTTTCTGGAAATATTTGATTCTATAGACGAAAAGCGTTGTTTTTTTTTAACCTATCATAGAAATAATTGCAAGGTCTAAATTTCAATGTTGAATTTGAAACGTCAAACTTTTTTCCGAAGTTTTTACTTTAAAGTCAAACTTTTGAAAAAAAAAGTCGAATTTTGGGCATCAAAATCGAAATATCAAACCAGGTCTATTTAACTTTAAGCTAAACTGGTTAGTTAAAAATTGTGAAAAAATCCTGAAGCTTAAAAATGCTCAGATTTTGTGTAAGACTCCGAATTTATAACAGAATTGATTTTTTTTTAAAGACGGAGTTAAAGCTTTCAATTTTTAGACTGAAAAATTTAAAATTTTTGGTAAAATTTTGCATGAAAAGAAAAATAAATTTCAAGTTTAAATTATTTTAACAACAGTTTTCAAAAATCCAAGCTTAACCTTGAAATATTGGCTTTTTTCTCGAAAATTCGACTTTAAATCTCAACATTTTAACATTTTCTAGGAGTGTAAGCTTCACATGAAATTCCAAATTTAAAAGTTACAATTTCGGGGAAAACCCAAACATTTGAGTTTAAAGTAAAAATTATAAGATTTTTGTTAAAAATTCGAAAATAAACTCGAAACTATAACCGAAAATTTAAATTTTCCTTCTAATTTCGAGTGAACACTTCTCAATTTTGATACGGTTTCTCAAAGTTTTGGCTTTAATCGCAAACTTTAGACTTCTTTCGCAAAATTTTGAAATTAAACTTGAAATGTTTGACTTTTTTCTCGAAATATTTGATTCTATAGACGAAAAGCGTTGTTTTTTTTTTCCCTATCACAGAACTAATTGCAAGCTCCAATTTTCAATGTTGAATTTGAAACGTCAAACTTTTTTCCGAAGTTTTTACTTTAAAGTCAAACTTTTGAAAAAAAAAGTTGAATTTTGGGCATCAAAATCGAAATATCAAACCAGGTCTACTTAACTTCAAGCTAAACTGGTTAGTTAAAAAATGTGAAAAAATCCTGAAGCTTAAAAATGCTCAGATTTTGTGTAAGACTCCGAATTTATAAGAGAATTGATTTTTTTTAAAGACGGAGTTAAAGCTTTCAATTTTTAGACTGAAAAATTTAAAATTTTTGGTAAAATTTCGCATGAAAAGAAAAAGAAATTTCAAGTTAAAATTATTTTAAAAAAGTTTTCAAAAATTCAAGCTTAACCTTGAAATATTGACTTTTTTCTCGAATATTCGACTTTAAATCTCAACATTTTAACTTTTTCTAGGAAGTGTAAGCTTCACATGAAATTCCAAATTTAAAAGTTACAATTTCGAGTTTTGGCTTTAATCGCAAACTTTAGACTTCTTTCGCAAAATTTTGAAATTAAACTTGAAATGTTTGACTTTTTTCTCGAAATATTTGATTCTATAGACGAAAAGCGTTGTTTTTTTTTACCTATCACAGAACTAATTGCAAGGTCCAAATTTCAATGTTGAATTTGAAATGTCAAACTTTTTTCCGAAATTTTTACTTTAAAGTCAAACTTTTGAAAAAAAAGTCGAATTTTGGGCATCAAAATCGAAATACCAAACCAGGTCTACTTAACTTCAAGCTAAACTGGTTAGTTAAAAATTGTGAAAAAATCCTGAAGCCTAAAAATGCTCAGAATTTGTGTAAAACTCCGAATTTATAACAGAATTGATTTTTTTTTAAAGACGGAGTTAAAGCTTTCAATTTTTAGCAGAAAATTTAAATTTTTCTTCAAATTTCGAAAGAAGACTTCTTAATTTTGATACGGTTTCTCAAAGTTTCGGCTTTAATCGCAAACTTTAGACTTCTTTCGCAAAATTTTGAACCTAAACTTGAAATATTTGACTTTTTTCCCGAAATATTTGATTCTATACACGAAAATTGTTGTTTTTTTTTTTTCATTTTGACTTGAAATCAAAAAATCCAACAATAAAAATAATTTTGAAATTGTAGATTCTTTTGAAATATCTTTTACTAAAAATTGAGGCTTTCAACCTTTAATTATTTTGCTAAAACTTCAATTTAAAACCTCAAGTTTTAGGTTTATACTAAACATGTTAATTTATTTCCAAATTGTTTTAACATTGGAAATGTTTATGTTGAGATATGGGGTGAAGTTTCGGGTTTTCGTTCAAGCTTGAAGAACAAGGTGTCGGTCGGTCGGACATACTCGGATCGCCAGTCGAGCGCTCTCGGCGTCGAGAGGCGCATAAAAACTATGAGAGAATGTTAAGTTTACAGTTCACCGCAGTGCACCATATTCGTTTAATCCAGTGACGTTTCATTGGATAAGGCTATCAGCTATGGATATTAAGAGTATGAAAAATAGCGAAAAGTGTAAGACATATTGAGAGCGTAAAAAATGTTTACGAGAGATTGAAAATAGAGAATCTAGTGAGTTAAGTACGAAAACACCACTAACAAAAACTGAACACTGTAGGCGGTATTGTGAGCATGTAAAGATGCGCAAACTTAAAGGCCCTTTAGTGAGGGGTTATAATTCCATTATTATGCTGTAAACTCTTACCCTAAATCCAATTCACGTACTGTTTTGAAGTACTCAGTAAACGAATGTGGTAAAATATCTGCACTTATAATTTTTAGGGCTCAAATAAATGTAAATTACTTTTACAATAAAGTTGACAAATTTTTGCTTGTAGATTAAATATATTTTAATATTTCATTGTTTTCGCTTTGTATTAAAATATTTCTTTCAAGAGCCATGAGCATAGATGCCTTAATATTATTTTGATTTTATTTCGTAGTCTATTTGGTTATACGAGTATATTTCAATTTTAAAAATAATCTTTCAGAAGAAACTTGGCTAATGGAAACTGTAAATTTAGAAAAGATAAACATTGCAGAAATAACCTTAAAAATAGAAAAAAGTCGAAAGAAAAATATTTGAATATTCAAGTTTTCACTGGAAATCTCAGGTCGAATACTAAGGTCGAAAATAAAAAAAAATAGTTAAATAAGGCCAAAATTTTGAATTCAGAAAAGTTGCGAGAAAAATAATAAAAAAATAGACAATTTTAGGAAAATATTCCAGGATTTCAAAAAATTCATAATGTTCTAAAATTTCAAAACATAGGTCAACATTTTGAGGTTAAAGATAAAACTTTGCAACTAAATCAAAATCATTTGAAAAAAATTAAAATATTTCATTCAAAGTCAAGATTTTAAATAAATGACTTGTGTTCCTAAAAAAAAAGAGTCTTGATTAAATTTAAAACCTTAAAAATATAAAATTAAAGCTTTAACACTGGTTGAAACCTTTATTGTAAGAGTAGAAAGTAAAGTTTAAATTTTGGGATTTTAAAATTTGAGGAAACCCACCACTCATGATTTAATAAAAAAGGGGGTTTTAAATTTCGAAAAAAAAGTTGACGTTTCAAAATTTCTATAAAAAATCCTGAGTTTTCGATTTTATATATTTATAATTTAAAGAGTTTTTTAGGCTGAGGTCAAAATTTCGAAAATAAGTCAAAATCTTTAGAAATATTTAGAATTTATTATTTAACATAAAAATTTTAAACAAAACATAAATATTTATTGACAGTTCAATTAAAATAAATGACATTTTGAAAGGTTGAGGAATTTTGTGAAAAAGTCATAATTTCAAGAAAATACGCTATATTTATTTTTTTAATGCAACAACTTGGATTAGACTCGCAAGACTGATGTTCAAATTTTGAATTCGTTTGAAATCCGAAGTTTTAAGAAAAAACACAAAAATTGCAAGTTTGATGTAAAAATTTAAAAAAGTCGAAATTGTGGAAAAAATTTATTAAATTTCGGAAAAGTCCAAAATTTGTGTTTATAATTATTTTGAAAGCATAAACGCATAATTTTGTAAAGAAGAGTAAAAATTTGGAGAGAGTACTCCAAATCTATTTTTGACAAGTTTTCGACATTTTGAGTTTCGTTCAAATGAAAAAGTCAATAAGTTGACGATGAAAATTTTTTAGGAACGTAAATCCCAAAGAAATTATCAGTGATTGACAACTGCAAGATTTTAATACATTTAAATTGCTATCATAACAAACCTTCTGATGGAAAATTCTCATTTTTTGGATGTAGAATGGAAATTGTTACTGCTCTATACTGTCTGTTTTATAAATTTGTGTATCTTAGTAATTCAAATCATCGTAAAAACGTGAAAGAAAATAGATTTCTGACGGATTTTCTTTAGATTAGAAAATTTTAACCTCACTGGATAAATAAGACGTCAAAATTACCCTTGAGGGATCAACCAAAATAATCAATAAATAATCGAGTGCCGGGTTCGCTACGTTCTCTTCTAAAAAAAAAGTAGAGCACACTTGATACATTTGAACATCCGATAAAACTGTAACTGACATAAATTGAAATGTATTATTATTAAACGGCGCGAGTATAATTAAATACCATATATGTTGCTAATTTAAAGCCGCTTCCCATTTTCGTTTTTAGATTCAAGTGTTCAGTTCATTACGACAAGCGTATTTTTGATATTAAGAAATTTCATTATCTTTGCGATTCTGTGGAGGGAGATTCAAGTGACGTTATTGAATCATTGTCAGTATCAGCTAATTATTATTATTAATTAATTATGCAAGATCGCTTTAAAATAAAAGAACAGGTCCAACTGTCCTAAACATTTTTTAATTCACAAAAACCACACAACCCGGTCTAACACAACTAATTAGCTGTATTAAAGGTTTTAGAGCTTTCGGCAAAAAAAGGGAATTAATTTTATTTATTCCCATAATAGCCGAAAAATTAAACGATCATGCAAAGCGAAAATGGCAATCAGTACAACCAGTACAACTCTAGTTTTAATTAGAAATAGGTGCAGTAACTTTAAACAATGTCCAGCGTTGTTAAATCCAGGGTGTCGAGCTAACATCATTACTTCAGCATTAGTTAAAAAATTGTAATTTTCTTTAAAAGAGTTTGAAGTAATGTACCATATGAATCAAATCACATCTAAACGAATTCACGTGTGATCTGGAGTAAGATAAACAAAATCACAGAACCAACCTCAATTTTTAAGATTGATAAATTTGCCATTCAACTGCCCTCTAATGTTTTTTTCGATGATCCTGATTTCAATTCGAAATAATCTAAATAGATTCATTAACTGAAACAAGTTTATTTTGAGAGTAATTAGAAATTCCATTGAAATTTGAAAAAATTAACTTCATTTTCAAGAAAACAAATTGGTTTGAATGCAGCGTCCATTCAAAGGAACAAAAATATGACATGCAATTCGCCCAATCAATAATACAAGAAGATTTCCGTTCCGTTTCTAATTTATCCTATTGTACTGTCAAGTAAGATCACTAAATGTACAGAATGATAAAAAGGGTATCCATATGACACCGATTTTCAACGAGTTTTATGGCATCAACAAAGAAGGACTTATTTAAACTTTCTGTTTAATAATGGTAACTTACGGCACCACTTGTGCACCCTTTTTTGCAGCCCGTTTCTTAAAATAGCAAAAGAAGCTGAAGAACAATTCCCATTAGAAAGTAAAATAATCAGTCGCAATTTTTATATGAACGACTTATCAACAGATTTGATCTCAGCTAAAAGTGTTAGTAATTTTATTCAGCTATATTTGTGTCCTAGTGTAAACGGGCAAGGGAATTTAGTCTCAGATACCTGAGATTTCTATTATGAAATAAATCTCTAATCTAAACGCACTCTTAGGGTTAATTCATCTGATCATTAAAATGCTAAACTTATAATACAATATATAGGTCCTTTTTATTTTCAGAGATATCGGCTGTGGAAATGTTAACTAAAAGAGCCTGTATATTATTTAAAATTTTGTTTGGATCAATTGTAATTTCAGTACTACTGAGTAATAATGTAAGATCCCCGTAATTATAAGTCTATTCTTAAGCTTTATATCTGTAATTTTGATCATTTCTTGCAATTGGTTTGCTATTTATCATATTATTAGGATTTTATTGAAGCTGCAAGACTTCAAGGGGGCTGGAATGTTCCGATTTCTTTATAAATTCTTTACCTGCTAAGGGATTGTCGACCTCTTACTTCTAAATCTTGGCCCTGTGATAAGTAGATCATATATCTTGTTTGTAAGCGGTAGCTAACTGACTTCAATATAGAGTAGTCAATAGACCATAAACAGGAAACATATTTTTTAACCACTGTGTAGTATGAGGTGCCGGTCAGGACATAATAATTTTTTATGAATATTTAATAAATCAAACAATTTATATTAAATTTGAAATTATATATTATTTCTTTCTTGCAGTATATTTAATTTCAATGAATATGGATATTTTAATCTTCTGTTAAAAATTTTATATAAATATTCTTAAATATCTCTTATAAAGATTTTATGTGATTTCAAAAATATTTATATAAAGTGTGATATATCAAACCACCGTAGCGGGCGCTAGAAGCGCTGGAACTTAAATTAAGGTTTGAAACTTTTTTTATTTTATTATTTATTTATTTATTATTATTTTGTTATTATTATTATTATTATTATTATTATTATTATTATTATTATTATTATTATTATTATTATTATTATTATTAGCAGCATGCTGTCACTTTTTATGTCAGATTTTAGTGCTATTGATAAATATGTAAATATAATCAAGATTCAGGTGGCGACAACGAAAAATAAAATTGATATATAAATAAAAAATCTCAATTTTGTGTAAATCCGAATTTATAACGAATTGATTTTTTTTTAAAAACGGAGTTAAAGCTTTCAATTTTTAAGACTGAAAAATTTAAAATTTTTGGTAAAATTTTGCATGAAAAGAAAAATAAATTTCAAGTTTAAATTATTTTTTAACAACAGTTTTCAAAAATCCAAGCTTAACCTTGAAATATTGGCTTTTTTCTCGAAAATTCGACTTTAAATCTCAACATTTTAACATTTTCTAGGAGTGTAAGCTTCACATGAAATTCCAAATTTAAAAGTTACAATTTCGGGGAAAACCCAAACATTTGAGTTTAAAGTAAAAATTATAAGATTTTTGTTAAAAATTCGAAAATAAACTCGAAACTATAACCGAAAATTTAAATTTTCCTTCTAATTTCGAGTGAACACTTCTCAATTTGATACGGTTTCTCAAAGTTTTGGCTTTAATCGCAAACTTTAGACTTCTTTCGCAAAATTTTGAAATTAAACTTGAAATGTTTGACTTTTTTTCTCGAAATATTTGATTCTATAGACGAAAAAGCGTTGTTTTTTTTTTTCCCTATCACAGAACTAATTGCAAGCTCCAATTTTCAATGTTGAATTTGAAACGTCAAACTTTTTTCCGAAGTTTTTACTTTAAAGTCAAACTTTTGAAAAAAAAAGTTGAATTTTGGGCATCAAAATCGAAATATCAAACCAGGTCTACTTAACTTCAAGCTAAACTGGTTAGTTAAAAAATGTGAAAAAATCCTGAAGCTTAAAAATGCTCAGATTTTGTGTAAGACTCCGAATTTATAAGAGAATTGATTTTTTTTAAAGACGGAGTTAAAGCTTTCAATTTTTAGACTGAAAAATTTAAAATTTTTGGTAAAATTTCGCATGAAAAGAAAAAGAAATTTCAAGTTAAAATTATTTTAAAAAAGTTTTCAAAAATTCAAGCTTAACCTTGAAATATTGACTTTTTTCTCGAATATTCGACTTTAAATCTCAACATTTTAACTTTTTCTAGGAAGTGTAAGCTTCACATGAAATTCCAAATTTAAAAGTTACAATTTTCGAGTTTTGGCTTTTAATCGCAAACTTTAGACTTCTTTCGCAAAATTTTGAAATTAAACTTGAAATGTTTGACTTTTTTCTCGAAATATTTGATTCTATAGACGAAAAGCGTTGTTTTTTTTTACCTATCACAGAACTAATTGCAAGGTCCAAATTTCAATGTTGAATTTGAAATGTCAAACTTTTTTCCGAAATTTTTACTTTAAAGTCAAACTTTTGAAAAAAAAGTCGAATTTTGGGCATCAAAATCGAAATACCAAACCAGGTCTACTTAACTTCAAGCTAAACTGGTTAGTTAAAAATTGTGAAAAAAATCCTGAAGCCTAAAAATGCTCAGAATTTGTGTAAAACTCCGAATTTATAACAGAATTGATTTTTTTTTAAAGACGGAGTTAAAGCTTTCAATTTTTTAGCAGAAAATTTAAATTTTTCTTCAAATTTCGAAAGAAGACTTCTTAATTTTGATACGGTTTCTCAAAGTTTCGGCTTTAATCGCAAACTTTAGACTTCTTTCGCAAAATTTTGAACCTAAACTTGAAATATTTGACTTTTTTCCCGAAATATTTGATTCTATACACGAAAATTGTTGTTTTTTTTTTTTTCATTTTGACTTGAAATCAAAAAATCCAACAATAAAAATAATTTTGAAATTGTAGATTCTTTTGAAATATCTTTTACTAAAAATTGAGGCTTTCAACCTTTAATTATTTTGCTAAAACTTCAATTTAAAACCTCAAGTTTTAGGTTTATACTAAACATGTTAATTTATTTCCAAATTGTTTTAACATTGGAAATGTTTATGTTGAGATATGGGGTGAAGTTTCGGGTTTTCGTTCAAGCTTGAAGAACAAGGTGTCGGTCGGTCGGACATACTCGGATCGCCAGTCGAGCGCTCTCGGCGTCGAGAGGCGCATAAAAACTATGAGAGAATGTTAAGTTTACAGTTCACCGCAGTGCACCATATTCGTTTAATCCAGTGACGTTTCATTGGATAAGGCTATCAGCTATGGATATTAAGAGTATGAAAAATAGCGAAAAGTGTAAGACATATTGAGAGCGTAAAAAATGTTTACGAGAGATTGAAAATAGAGAATCTAGTGAGTTAAGTACGAAAACACCACTAACAAAAACTGAACACTGTAGGCGGTATTGTGAGCATGTAAAGATGCGCAAACTTAAAGGCCCTTTAGTGAGGGGTTATAATTCCATTATTATGCTGTAAACTCTTACCCTAAATCCAATTCACGTACTGTTTTGAAGTACTCAGTAAACGAATGTGGTAAAATATCTGCACTTATAATTTTTAGGGCTCAAATAAATGTAAATTACTTTTACAATAAAGTTGACAAATTTTTGCTTGTAGATTAAATATATTTTAATATTTCATTGTTTTCGCTTTGTATTAAAATATTTCTTTCAAGAGCCATGAGCATAGATGCCTTAATATTATTTTGATTTTATTTCGTAGTCTATTTGGTTATACGAGTATATTTCAATTTTAAAAATAATCTTTCAGAAGAAACTTGGCTAATGGAAACTGTAAATTTAGAAAAGATAAACATTGCAGAAATAACCTTAAAAATAGAAAAAAGTCGAAAGAAAAATATTTGAATATTCAAGTTTTCACTGGAAATCTCAGGTCGAATACTAAGGTCGAAAATAAAAAAAATAGTTAAATAAGGCCAAAATTTTGAATTCAGAAAAGTTGCGAGAAAAATAATAAAAAAATAGACAATTTTAGGAAAATATTCCAGGATTTCAAAAAATTCATAATGTTCTAAAATTTCAAAACATAGGTCAACATTTTGAGGTTAAAGATAAAACTTTGCAACTAAATCAAAATCATTTGAAAAAAATTAAAATATTTCATTCAAAGTCAAGATTTTAAATAAATGACTTGTGTTCCTAAAAAAAAAGAGTCTTGATTAAATTTAAAACCTTAAAAATATAAAATTAAAGCTTTAACACTGGTTGAAACCTTTATTGTAAGAGTAGAAAGTAAAGTTTAAATTTTGGGATTTTAAAATTTGAGGAAACCCACCACTCATGATTTAATAAAAAAGGGGGTTTTAAATTTCGAAAAAAAAGTTGACGTTTCAAAATTTCTATAAAAAATCCTGAGTTTTCGATTTTATATATTTATAATTTAAAGAGTTTTTTAGGCTGAGGTCAAAATTTCGAAAATAAGTCAAAATCTTTAGAAATATTTAGAATTTATTATTTAACATAAAAATTTTAAACAAAACATAAATATTTATTGACAGTTCAATTAAAATAAATGACATTTTGAAAGGTTGAGGAATTTTGTGAAAAAGTCATAATTTCAAGAAAATACGCTATATTTATTTTTTTTAATGCAACAACTTGGATTAGACTCGCAAGACTGATGTTCAAATTTTGAATTCGTTTGAAATCCGAAGTTTTAAGAAAAAACACAAAAATTGCAAGTTTGATGTAAAAATTTAAAAAAGTCGAAATTGTGGAAAAAATTTATTAAATTTCGGAAAAGTCCAAAATTTGTGTTTATAATTATTTTGAAAGCATAAACGCATAATTTTGTAAAGAAGAGTAAAAATTTGGAGAGAGTACTCCAAATCTATTTTTGACAAGTTTTCGACATTTTGAGTTTCGTTCAAATGAAAAAGTCAATAAGTGACGATGAAAATTTTTTAGGAACGTAAATCCCAAAGAAATTATCAGTGATTGACAACTGCAAGATTTTAATACATTTAAATTGCTATCATAACAAACCTTCTGATGGAAAATTCTCATTTTTTGGATGTAGAATGGAAATTGTTACTGCTCTATACTGTCTGTTTTATAAATTTGTGTATCTTAGTAATTCAAATCATCGTAAAAACGTGAAAGAAAATAGATTTCTGACGGATTTTCTTTAGATTAGAAAATTTTAACCTCACTGGATAAATAAGACGTCAAAATTACCCTTGAGGGATCAACCAAAATAATCAATAAATAATCGAGTGCCGGGTTCGCTACGTTCTCTTCTAAAAAAAAAGTAGAGCACACTTGATACATTTGAACATCCGATAAAACTGTAACTGACATAAATTGAAATGTATTATTATTAAACGGCGCGAGTATAATTAAATACCATATATGTTGCTAATTTAAAGCCGCTTCCCATTTTCGTTTTTAGATTCAAGTGTTCAGTTCATTACGACAAGCGTATTTTTGATATTAAGAAATTTCATTATCTTTGCGATTCTGTGGAGGGAGATTCAAGTGACGTTATTGAATCATTGTCAGTATCAGCTAATTATTATTATTAATTAATTATGCAAGATCGCTTTAAAATAAAAGAACAGGTCCAACTGTCCTAAACATTTTTTAATTCACAAAAACCACACAACCCGGTCTAACACAACTAATTAGCTGTATTAAAGGTTTTAGAGCTTTCGGCAAAAAAAGGGAATTAATTTTATTTATTCCCATAATAGCCGAAAAATTAAACGATCATGCAAAGCGAAAATGGCAATCAGTACAACCAGTACAACTCTAGTTTTAATTAGAAATAGGTGCAGTAACTTTAAACAATGTCCAGCGTTGTTAAATCCAGGGTGTCGAGCTAACATCATTACTTCAGCATTAGTTAAAAAATTGTAATTTTCTTTAAAAGAGTTTGAAGTAATGTACCATATGAATCAAATCACATCTAAACGAATTCACGTGTGATCTGGAGTAAGATAAACAAAATCACAGAACCAACCTCAATTTTTAAGATTGATAAATTTGCCATTCAACTGCCCTCTAATGTTTTTTTCGATGATCCTGATTTCAATTCGAAATAATCTAAATAGATTCATTAACTGAAACAAGTTTATTTTGAGAGTAATTAGAAATTCCATTGAAATTTGAAAAAATTAACTTCATTTTCAAGAAAACAAATTGGTTTGAATGCAGCGTCCATTCAAAGGAACAAAAATATGACATGCAATTCGCCCAATCAATAATACAAGAAGATTTCCGTTCCGTTTCTAATTTATCCTATTGTACTGTCAAGTAAGATCACTAAATGTACAGAATGATAAAAAGGGTATCCATATGACACCGATTTTCAACGAGTTTTATGGCATCAACAAAGAAGGACTTATTTAAACTTTCTGTTTAATAATGGTAACTTACGGCACCACTTGTGCACCCTTTTTTGCAGCCCGTTTCTTAAAATAGCAAAAGAAGCTGAAGAACAATTCCCATTAGAAAGTAAAATAATCAGTCGCAATTTTTATATGAACGACTTATCAACAGATTTGATCTCAGCTAAAAGTGTTAGTAATTTTATTCAGCTATATTTGTGTCCTAGTGTAAACGGGCAAGGGAATTTAGTCTCAGATACCTGAGATTTCTATTATGAAATAAATCTCTAATCTAAACGCACTCTTAGGGTTAATTCATCTGATCATTAAAATGCTAAACTTATAATACAATATATAGGTCCTTTTTATTTTCAGAGATATCGGCTGTGGAAATGTTAACTAAAAGAGCCTGTATATTATTTAAAATTTTGTTTGGATCAATTGTAATTTCAGTACTACTGAGTAATAATGTAAGATCCCCGTAATTATAAGTCTATTCTTAAGCTTTATATCTGTAATTTTGATCATTTCTTGCAATTGGTTTGCTATTTATCATATTATTAGGATTTTATTGAAGCTGCAAGACTTCAAGGGGGCTGGAATGTTCCGATTTCTTTATAAATTCTTTACCTGCTAAGGGATTGTCGACCTCTTACTTCTAAATCTTGGCCCTGTGATAAGTAGATCATATATCTTGTTTGTAAGCGGTAGCTAACTGACTTCAATATAGAGTAGTCAATAGACCATAAACAGGAAACATATTTTTTAACCACTGTGTAGTATGAGGTGCCGGTCAGGACATAATAATTTTTTATGAATATTTAATAAATCAAACAATTTATATTAAATTTGAAATTATATATTATTTCTTTCTTGCAGTATATTTAATTTCAATGAATATGGATATTTTAATCTTCTGTTAAAAATTTTATATAAATATTCTTAAATATCTCTTATAAAGATTTTATGTGATTTCAAAAATATTTATATAAAGTGTGATATATCAAACCACCGTAGCGGGCGCTAGAAGCGCTGGAACTTAAATTAAGGTTTGAAACTTTTTTTATTTTATTATTTATTTATTTATTATTATTTTGTTATTATTATTATTATTATTATTATTATTATTATTATTATTATTATTATTATTATTATTATTATTATTATTAGCAGCATGCTGTCACTTTTTATGTCAGATTTTAGTGCTATTGATAAATATGTAAATATAATCAAGATTCAGGTGGCGACAACGAAAAATAAAATTGATATATAAATAATACCATACTCCATGCCCGATTCGTGCGGCTACTATCGCCTCTCACGGTCGTTTCATGTTTCACAGTTTATATAAATATTTTTAAAACCACATAAAACTTTCATATAAAATATTTAAATAGATTTATGTAAAATTTCTATCAGGAGAATATAAATATTCATTTTTACAGAAATGAAGTATATTTCAAGAACGAAACAATATATAATTTAAAATTTTACATATATTGTTTGATTTATTAAATATTCATGAAAAATAATTATGTTGTGAACGGCGCCTCATAGTGTACTGGTCCTTCGAATATTTAACAACAATCAATTTAAATAGCCGAATAGTGATCGGCATCGGCAGTTCAGATTTCTAGCCCAATATTCGGAATGCAGTAGACCCGTCTAAAAATGTTTGGAAGGTGTTATCGGAAAATCAATTTTGGCGAACTATAAAGTACTTCTCCCTTATAGTCCGAAACTTTTTGAAAAAGAGCATCTTGTAATCTGAATAATTACATATAAAAATGATGAGATAAAATCTATACTTAAGATTATACAATATTAAACTTCACGAATTAAGCAACAACAAAATAATAATAATAAATAACACAAGGTTTATTACAGAATTAACGTAATACGTATTGTTGTAAATCAATACATATTTTATATAATTATTATTATTTACTACTTCGAAGATACATAGATAATTGTCGTGGTGAATTACAAGGGATGTCGGATAAAACAAGGGTCTTCGTCACTAAGATTCTAGCCTTAATAATCTAAATAAATAAAGGTTTCATATTTTAACACGATCGGTAAAGAGGTTATGAAATGATTAATTAAATTATTTTTTATAACAACTTTGAAAGTCTGCAATTCGAAAAGTAAACATTTTTTATTAATTTTTTTTCGTAATTCGTATTTATTTATCATTCCGGATCAACTGCCAACGTTGTCTTTGAAATTTGTAAATACCCTGTATAACCTTGTATGTTAAATAAAGTGTTAATTATGTTTCTATTTGGTGTTATCATTTCCAATGTCTCCGTTGGTTGCAAGGATTGCGAAATCTGTGAATTTTTTTTTTGAAATTTGGAGGCAATTTTTATTATTGTTTTTTGTCGAATTTTTTTTTTCAAAATGCCGAATTTAATTCTTCACACTTTCCTTAAAATGATTGCCTTAAATCCTTAATTTTGATTCAGGGATTTTGATTTTATTTTGTAATTTCGATTTTATCCCGAAATTTTGATTTTCGAAATTTTTAGTTTACATAGTTATAAATTGTTGGTTTTTTTTCTTTTAAATGACGACTTGTCTTTCGTAATTCTTATTTTCACTTTTGTAACAAGTTTCGATTGTAAACTCGAAAGTTCAGAAGTATTTTAATATAAAGTCTCGACTTTTTTTGGTCAAAAATTCGATTTTAATTTTTACCCCTTTTTATTAGTTGTTTGGTTCTTCGTTATTTTCAAAATAGAGAGGTACTGAATCTTTCTCTTGAAGATGATAACTTGGCTATCGAAAAGCGTTAGAGCAACCTCTGTTGTGTTTTTTAATCTTTCTTGGTTTCAGGAGACAAGATTTGTATTTCAATTTTTTTATTTGTTATTTGCTTAAAAACTTAAAATTTTTACCTTTGGGGAACCTTTGGTCTTAATTGTATTTTTGAAATTCCATTTTTCAAATCTTTTATATAATTTGAGTTATTTCGAAATTTTAACTTTTTTCTCACAATTTAAGTTTTGCGCTTTCAATATTGTTTTTTTTTCGAGTAGTTTTTGTTATAAATTTTAAGCTTCGTTTGTAAGATTTTTGACTACGACCCTGTCTTTGGGAATTGTGATTTTGATCTTTTAGTGCTTTTTTAGGAGTATATTGCGTTTTTAATGCCTTTTTACCTACTTACTTTTGACTAATTTAAGGTTTTGTTCACCTTTTTACCTTATTTGATTGTGCCTAAAATCCGGTCTCTAGTCATCAATTTCCGGATTGCCGGAACGCTTTTTACAACGCAGCCACCATTACCATAAATAGTGCGATTGATTTGTAAAAATGTGTGTGCATTTGGAAATATACATTTTTTTTTATTTTTCAATTATAACTCAAGAAAATTTTGATAACATTTCAAATTCATACATAACTGAAAATGATTTAATTTGACTGGTCTATTGACTGCTCACTCTAGAGATTGATGCAAAACCCTAATTGTACGAACCTGGACTCGTTCTTAACTGATCTTTTGTCATAAACGTAATGGTAGGTGTCCATTTGAGAGAGAAACTAGCGGATGTAACTCTCGAGAGTGTTCTCACAAATCAACATATGTTTGCGAGCACATGTTCAAGATTATCAGTGTGACTATCGGAGAGTTTTGTGTCGATAGTAGCATCTCAAGTGTATACTAACTCTTTACACTAGCGGAGAGTTACTTGCAAAAAGCAAACACGTTTCGAATTTTGCGAGTTTTCGCAGAAGTATTCTCAAAATGACCGGCTAAAAAGAGTGGTCGAAAAACGAAATTATGAATTTAATCAGCATTTATGAAGAAAATCCGTGGTTGGGTGACTAAAAAAATTAAAATTTCAAGCTGAGAGAAAAGAAGCCAAGGGATACATACTGCAAACTGGAGTGGGAATCACCTAAATTAAATTTCATTTACAACGTTTTTTTTTTCTACTTGCTGCTAGTATGATAATATATATTTTCCTGATGCTAGAAAACGCAATGTTACTATTATCCGATCATGAATTGAAATCGCATTTTTTTTTGTGTCCAACTTGCCTACTGATGACCCAATTGAATCAATAATATATTGAAATTGAACTGCACTCATTCGTACAAAATTTCGGAATTGCTGAGCATTTTCAATTTTTAGTTAACTTGCCAATATAAAGCATGCCCTAATTTTGCCCTTCGTTGAATCCATGGCTTTACCCAACAGCTTGGCTTTTTTAATAAAGCAAAAGCAATAGTAACTGGTCGCCGTTTTTCACTATTCATTTTTTGATCACTTTTTACTTTTGCCTTTTGCCACAACCAGAACACGCAACCACAACTCGCAGAAACTGATCTCTAATAGTGGATACGCTTTGGAGAGTGTCTCTCCGCCTCATCCGAGAGATTTCCATACCTTCCGAGAGTTAAACTTTCAAAAATCGTCTCTCAAATGGTAACTCATTTTCTAGTATTTCCGCGAAAGATTTGCGCAAGTTACTCTCAAGCGAATACCTACCTTAAACACTTCCTTTGCCTCATAAATATGGTGCGGTCGCTGCTGGAATAGATTTCATTTACCTCTGGGAAAATATAAAATCTATAGAATCAACGTTCCATCGAATGATCAAAGCTCCAGGACTTGTGCTACTGCACAATATAGGACGAACAAAAATTGTAAAAACTTATTATTTAGTAACAGATAGAAGTAGATAAATCAGTGCTACAATATTTCTGGAATGCGTAATTAAAATAGATGGAATATTTGTGCCTAACAAATAAAGCATACAGGCTCGAGATATACAGCAATTACACAGTCGTTCCTTTTTGTAGCATCGGCGGTTTTTAATTTATATGCATAAATATGAGGAAATCGAATGTCGCCTTAGTGAAAATTTATAAAAACGGTCGTGATAATGAAAGAGCGAAACCCGTCTTGTCTGCCGTAATTCTCTTTTTCTAGACCGTGGGATTAATCTTTTGAACACAGGTGCTCGCATATTCCACGGTTAATTTGATACGGAAACTGAAAAAAAAAATGCTTGGGAAATGGATAGCGATGCAATAATCTCGACCGGGCAATCATTAGTATGCATGATCGTCAAGGGGTATTTATTTTATCTGTGCTATGCGTCAAAAATAAAGAACTTACATAGATTGAATCGGCACTTATTTATTGGCTGATTCCTTATTTCTCTAGTTCTTAACAACTTGCATACAGTCGAGGAAGCTTATTAAGGTAAAATGACATAAAATTTTATGTGAATATAAAATAAGCTCGAATTGAGGCTATTAGTCACCTCATTTTTCTGGATGAGGTGAAGTGATATCTTTGACTTATGTTCTTAACTAGAAGTTTTCGTTTTCTTTAGCTGTATTCCCTCTTTTTAAGTCTAAACTTACGTTGTTTTTCAACTGTCGAAGAGGTAAAATATGAATCCATATAGACTCTGCAATAGCGCGATCAAGTCTGATAAGTCTTATTTCCGATAATTACAGGCTAATTACAAGCTTAGAAATAAAAACGTTATGATGGTGACGTTGATGGTATCAATTTTACTTTTTAATTAATTAGATTAGATTAATGACTTTTTTACTCCTTAATTGATTGCAATCTAATGTAATTATAATCAATAAGTTCTTCAAGCAGATTAGACTTGTAGAGAATAGGTTGGTTCCAGAGACTAGTTGGTTTCAACCAGAGGTTCCAATCGAACATCAAACACGTTTGCAACCGTCCGACGCATGTACATTCAAAATTTACCGCTCCAACCAAATGCAAACTCCAACCCAATGGCAATCCGGTGTTCCAACAGTGCTCTAACTAGTCCGTGAATTGATTTGTACTCAATCAGAACAGTCAGCAGCCGGGAGCTTGGACTGACAGTTGGGAACATGCGCAATAAGTAATCGACAAGCGATATCTAACTTCTCAGCTGTTATTTGTCAATACGGCTGTCAAATCGTATTGTCAAGCGCAAATGTGAAAATCCACTGTATTTACTGAAAAATAACAATATTAATTTCGTGGAGGGATTTATATGTGATGAAGATTTATTTTCGTCTCTTTCGAGTGAGATTGACGACCAGTACGGCAACCCTGCTGAAGGCGAAGACCTGTGGTTTTCCGTGCAGTTCCAACGTGGTACAATTCCAAACCAAATGGAGTTTAATACGGAGTGCACGCATATGTACGAATTAGTTCATGAATTAATAGGAAACTATTCAGAAATGTTCGGTTGGAACAAACCTAATATTATGCATTTTGTCAAAACTTTACTCGCATTTTCTGTAAGATCATTATTTCCTGGCTTATCGTAAACCGGGGATACTTTGCAGAGGTTTTGGAAGATTTTTTGATAAATTTTCTTTGGTGCTTATGATATTCATCTGCTTTGGTTGTGACAAAATGTATGTATTATAAAATGAAAATTGCAACTTTTTTTTGGTGGAACGGACTGGTCCTTGATTGTCTTCAAAAAATTGAAATGCAAATATTGTACTCTGAAACCAAAAAAGATTAAAAAAGATAACGTAGCTTTTGTTGTGTGTTTTAATCTTTCTTGGTTTTAGGGGACAAGATTTGTATTTCAATATTTAAAAATTGCTACCACAACGTATACATTTCTTTGACTAAATGAGTGATAAAGTAGCCCCATTCTTTGGAGCTGCTTTGTCAGGTATAACTTCTATATGAAAATATTGTAGTCTCATCTAAGGGCTTCATTTCCAGTCTGAAGTTTTATTGGAGTTGTATTGGAGTTGTATGGTTATAAATAAACAATTTTTGACAAAATGTATGCCAGGATGATTATATTCCCATTTTTAAGTAGTCCCACTTTGTTGGCCGTACTTGATCACTAACTGAGTAAAATTAGTTTTTTTTAATGGAAATCCCCAATTTGCGTTTCGACAGAGTTTACCAGTTAATGTTTACCCATCTTCAGGACTTAGCCTAACAATATATTGCCTGCTCATCATCAGGATTTAGGATATTGCAAATGTCCATGCTTATCAAGCTGTCATCTGGCCTCTCCCTAACTTATACCCTTCCTAATCACATTAAGTTCTTTTTCCAAAGTTTTGACAGTAAAGTGTGTATAGAGTCGACACCTAACAATTTTTTGTAAACCTTGGCAATCGTTTTTAGTTATTACTTTTTAACCTCACCTGAAAGAAAATAAAACATAACCTAACTAGCTAATGTTTGCTGAAAACTCCAAACTTGACCTTCGAAACGCAGAACCTCCTATTTTTCCTAAGGTTGGCATTTCGACGCCTGAAGTTGTTTTCAAACAACGCATAATCAGGAAGATTCTCCTCAAGCTGGACACCTCGAAAGCTTCTGGCCTTGATGGTATCCCCGCTATTGTTCTTAAGAAGTGCGCTCCGTAGTTGACTCATGTCCTAACTTAGGACTCCTAAGCAAATTGTTTACTCTCTCTTACAACAAAGGTATATGCCCTAACATCGGGAAATCTGCTAGGGTGCAGCCTGTCCCTAAAAAGGGAAAAAGAAATCTGGCTAACAACCATCGCCCTATACTTTTATTGCCCGTTATATCTAAAGTGATGGAAAAGGTTATCAACATCGAGATTCTAAAATATCTGGAGGAGAATAGAATCATCTCGGACAGGCAATACAGTTTCAGACAACAACGTTCAACTGGCGATCTACTGGCAGATGTTACTTATAACTGTAACTCAGCTATGCAAAAACATGTTGAGGCTATAATTGTGCCATTGGATATCTCAAAGGCATTCGGCACAGTCTGCATCGATCTCTTCTCGCCAAATTAACATCGTATGGTCTTCCTCCTGGACTCTGTCATTTGAAATCCAATTTTCTCGCTGACAGATCTCTTCAGGACGTCGTCGATGGCATCTCACCCAAGACATTTGCTATTAATGAAGAGGTGCCTCAAAAGTCTGTTCTGTCTCCTACTCTGTTTCTGTTACACATAAGCGATCTCTTAGCTGCAACTTTCAATCCTATATGCAGCTACACAGATTATGGTAGCCTGGTGTCATCTTTTTTCTTCGACAAACCATTATCCGTCGCTGCTTCAGATCGACTAAGGAAGTAGCAGATACAGATGATTAATCGGGACCTTGAGATCATTCTGGAATGGGGTAAGAAAAATCAATGCTTCAAAAACTCAGGCCGCGGTTTTCCCTAAGAAAACATCAAGGGATAATGCAACAAACATACTAATGGACGGTCAAATTTTCCCATGGGATCTAATCTATCTATCCTAGGAGTGAATGCACACACTAACTTCTCTTGGGACGATCATGTGCACGCCATTGCCAAGTCCGCCTCTCAGCAGCTAGGCTTTCTTTTTAAAGCTTAAATGTTTTTCACATCTCTTCATCTACTCACACTAAACAAAGCTCAAGTTGGGCCAACATTAGGATAGTGTTCTCATGTTTGGAGTTCAGCCCCAAAACACACTTTAGCTCTTTTGGATTTAATTCAAAGAAAAGCGATTCGGCTAATTAATGACTAGAGTTTGACCGATTCTCTCGAAACACTAGAGCATAGGTGGATGGTTGATGACTTGTCCCTTTTCTAAAAGAACTATCATGAGAGATGCTTGCAGCTCGCACGAACTAATAGGATTGATCCCCCCAAGGGCAAGATTTTTGAAATAAACAAGACAGTCGGAGACAGCAAAGTCCTTAGCGGTTCAGCTTGACACAGTGAGGACTTATGTCTACCAAGACTCTTTTTTCTATAGAACTTCCAAGCTATGGAACTCGTTACTGAAAGGAATGTTCCCCAAAAATTACAACCTATCCTTGCTTAGGAAGGTGGTTCATCGCCATTTATCGTTGTTTCCGCATCCTACTCCCAGTGCTTTGAAGGCATAATACAGTTGCCCTTTGCAAGTTGATTAAATTATAAAAAAAAATATTAACTGAAGTAGAACCACTGCTGATAAAGTAGCCCCGCATGACAAAGTAACCATGGTTTACGGTATGAATTACCAAAGTCAAAAATTACTTCAATAAGACTCCGCTTAACGCTGCTCCGTTTAGCGCTGTTTCGGTTTAACGCTTTTTAATTGGAATAATGAGATTACCTGAAAATTGCAGGCACTTTCCCTAAGTTTAAAGTACATACAACATACATATATAATTTTTTTTAATGAGGTTGCGAAAAAAGGTTTGAACGGAGTGTGTAAAAATATTTGACAAGATCTAAACGAGGACAGTGACACTAGAAACTCTGTTATGAACGAAATAGTCGAATTAGCGAAAAAAACACATTTAGAAATGTGAATGATCTCAAAGAAATATTGATGATAACCTCAAGGAAATAGTGGATCAAGAACAACACAAAAATATTGAAAATGGTGATTCTGAAGAACAAAAAAAAAATTGTCAAGGGCATTTCTAAAAACCAGGTTAGCCACTATAACAGAAATAATAAACCAATTTATTGAAAATGAAGCAGATTTTGATAGGAGTTCAAAGGCAAGACAAGGTGCCATGGATGCCTTTCCCACATATTCACAACTTCTTATAGGACACTCAAGAAAAATACAAATGACATTAGGCGCCTTCTAGATGAGAAAGCGGAAAATTGGAAATGCAGAAGAATCCGAATGATCTAAACATGAATGATGACTTGCTTTTTACATCCGGTTTCCCCTAATCCCATTAAGTATATGAAGAGATGAACCTCGTTTAACGCTGTTTCGTATAACGCTCTACTTGGTTGGAACGTAACCCCCGCGTTAAGCGGGGTTTTACTGTATTTTGTGTTGAACGATACTTCAGCGAAAATTTATCAAACAAGGCTCGAAGACCAAATTAAACCTAAATTATCCAGAAAAATCTAAAGATTGGACTACTGAAAAAATTTTTTTGAAGTTCCTGCGCCTTCTCAAAATAAATTAAAGTGTAGCAAAGTCTTAAGCCCATGATTTTCTTCTCAATAATAAAGAGTTACTGTGGCTCAAGAACTTTGCACACAAAATCGAAAAACTAGAAACTCGGCGCTTTAATTTGCTTTTGTTTTTAATTTCCCTTGGGCCATTTTTTCGAGTTACAGTCTTGAAAATCAACTAAAAATTGTAATTTTTTATGTCTCTTAATGTCCATGCCTAATGGATAAAATACTAGTCTGTAATTGTAAAAATTAAATATTATGCAAGATGTCATTCATATATGCATAAGCACTAGACCAAATGTTTTTCTATGGTGGTAAGTTGTGAACAATGGCCTTAAAATACACTAGGACGATTGGGAATACAACCACAATAGGTGTTCATTCCCCTCTTGACATATTTCGCGGTGGTTGATGAAACTTATTCATTCGAGCCACAAAGACGTTTAAAAAACTAGGGTAGTTTTTAGGCACAGATGCACTTATACACTTGTTTGTTCAAAGTCATTGTTATGGCTAGATATTTATTACAATTTTAATACAAATATCCATGGAACGTCATCGGGTATCGTAGGGAGGGGGGGAGGTTTTGGAGATCACAATAAGAAAGTATGATGAGACTAAAAAGTTATAAAATATTAATACGATGGGTTGATATTTGTCCCTAATGATGCCAAGCTAGGCCTTAAATTGATATCAATTTACGAAATGTTTCCTCAAAATTTCGATTTTTTTTGCAAACTCAAGTAAAACTTTACAATTTTTAGTTCTCTTTAATGTGGAACTTATGCTAGACATTTTTAGTTAATATTGAAAATTTATTTTTATTATTTTACCATATTTTTATTTTTATTATACTGCATATTTTAAGAAATTTCTTCTTCGAATGCCATCCAAGTCTACCTACAATTTTTATTATTCCACCTAAAATTTAACCGGCTTTCAAGGTTAAGCCCAAATTAGCAGATTTTGTATATAAATTGCGACTGTTTCCTGCAGTTTTGATTTTTTCTATACATTGACTAAATTTTTTTATTTGACATATAGTTTTTTTCCGAAAATTCGATATTTTTCTCAAATTTTACACTTTCAGTTTTTTTTTATTTCCAAAATTTCGAGTTTAAACTTCCCCAAAATCTGACTAAATTCGGGATATTTTTGATGTAAACTCAACATTTCACTTTTTTCTAATAATTTCGCTTCACTTTTTTTAAGAGCTTTTTTTATGTAAATTAAGTTTATTTTTCAAAAAATATATCTTATTTTGAAACTGCAGACCTTCACTTTTTATTTTTTCTTCTAAAATTTTGATTTTGTCCTTGCAGTGTGTCTTCCAAAGTTTTAAATTAATAACATATTTTTTCGAAATTGTCGCTTTTAGAAATCTGATATTTTTGAAATAAGTTTTTGTAACTTCGAATTTAATTAATTTGTCTAAATTTTAACAAGGTACGTACTTTCAGTCAAATATAAATTACGTTTTTTCAGTTCTTGTGTTTTTTCCAATATTCAAATTTTTAGTTTTATTGTTTATTATAATAACGAAGGCTTCCACGGCCAGAAAATTTAAAACTTTAGGAAATAAACAATAAAAGTACAGGATATACTTCTTCAGGGACTGGACCGTGTCAAAGAACTACTAAAAGTATTCGACGTTTCGCCCACCATCGTAGGGGGCTTCTTCAGGAACAAAGTAAAGAAACAATAAATAAAAAGAGAAATATGAGGGAAAATGCAAAAATGAAAAGGCCAATTTCAAAACATCAGAGCACGGCAACTCAATATGTCCACCATACCAGAGGAGAAACTCTTCTGAATTGAAAATTGGTACAAAGGAAAGTTTAGACAGAAGAGCACGGTAACTCAGTATGTCCACCATACCAGATGCGAAACTCTTCTTCTTTATTGTTTCTTTTCTTTGTTCCTGAAGAAGCCCCCTACGATGGTGGGCGAAACGTCGAACACTTTTAGTAGTTCTTTGACACGGTCCAATCCCGGAAGAAGTATATCCTGTACTTTTATTGTTTATTTCCTAAAGTTTTAAATTTTCTGGAACCTTCTTTTATATTTTCGTAATGTCAAGTTGACACTTTAAATCATTGCTTTTTAATTCGGGTTATAAAGTGGTAATTTCGAAAATAATTATATAATTAATAACAACTAAAATTGCGTCAAAAATCAATAATTTCCACAGTTTTGATTTCTACTTTATTTCTTCAAAGTTTGCTTACAAGTTTTAAATTATGACTTTCTTTTTGAAATGCCAACATTGCGCTAGTGTTTATAAATTCTGAATAATTGAAAAACAAATTTGGCCTTTGAAACCAAGAAAGATTAAAAAACACAACAAAGTGGCTCCAACTGTATCTGTCTGAAGATGATAGCTTGGCTATCGAAACGCGTTAGAGCAACCTTTATTGTGTTTTTTAATCTTTCTTGGTTTTAGGGGACAAGATTTGTATTTTAAGATAAAGATAACCAAGGACCAGGCCGATCCACCAAATAAAAAAAAAATAAATAACTTCTAAATGTTTCTGAAAAGCTTTTTTGT